>CM053770.1:301636542-301660907 GCA_028658325.1 Potorous gilbertii | reverse complement strand
CTTCCAGAACTCTGGGCCCACAGATGATGGGGGAATCTAGCAGCTGACACAAAATCCCTGTAGCATGGGAGAGCACACCCATCTCCATTGGAAGCAGAGTCCTACCTTGACAAAGAGTTAGAAAGTCAAATATTTGACTGGGAAGACAAGTAAACATCATAAAAGAACTCAGAATATAGAAATTTACTTTGGTAACAAAAAGGGTCAAAACATACAAATGAAAGAAGACAAAAAAGTAATAGCTCCTATATCCAAAACCTGCAAGAAAAAGTATTAATTGGTTGCAAGCCATGGAAGAACTCAAAAAGATTTTGAAAATCAAGGAAGAGAAGTAGATAAAAAATTGGGAAGAAAAATGAGAGTGATGGAAGAAAATCACAAAAAAAATGAGTCAACAGCTAGTTAAAGAAGACATGTAAAAATACTGAAGAAAATAATACCTTAAAAAATAGATTAACTCAAATGGCAAAGGAAGTCCAAATACCAACAAGGAAAAGAATGCCTTAAAAATTAGAATGGGCAAAATGGAAAAGGAGCTCCAAAATCTCACTGAAGAAAAGAATTAATTCAAAATTACAATGGAGCAAATGGAAGCTAATGAATTTATGAGAAATCAAGAAACTGAAAAACAGAAACAAAAGAATGAAAAAATAGAAGACAATGTAAAATATGTCATTGGAAAAACCACTGACTTGAAAAATAGATCCAGAGAGATGATTTTAAAATAATTGATCTACCTGAAAGCCATGATCAAAATAAAAGAGCCTAGACATAATATTTCAAGTAAATATCAAGGAAATCTGCCCTGATATTCTAAAACCAGATGATAAAATAGAAATTGAAAGAATCTGATGATTGCCTCTGGAAAGAAATCCTGAAAGGAAAATTTCTAGGAGTATTGCAATCAAATTCTAGAGTTCCCAGGTCAAGAAGAAAATATTGCAAGCAGCCAAAAAGAAACAGAGTATTGTGGAAATACAATGAGGATAACAAAAGATCTAACAGCTTCTATATTAAGGGATCAAAGGGCTTGGAATATATGATGTTCTGGAGGTCAGAGGAGCTAGGATTAAAGCCAAGAATCACCTATCTAACAAAACTGAGTAAAATCCTTCAGCAGGAAAAAATGCATATCCAATTAAATAGAGAACTTTCAAGCATTCTTGATGAAAAGCCCAGAGCTGAATAGAAAATCTGGCTTTCAAATACAAGAATCAATAGAAGCACTGGAAAGATAATCAGGAAAGAGAAATCATATGAGACTTATTAAAATTGAATTGTTTACATTTCTACATGGAAAGATGATATTTGTAACTCATGAGACCTTTCTCAATATTAGGGTAGTTGAAGGAGATAGGTGAGGAGGTAAGGAGAGAGGGAGAGAGAGAGAGAGAGCATGTGCATAAGGTAAATTGAATATGAAGGGGTGATATTTAAAAATAAAATTAAGGGGTAAGAGAGGAATATATTGGAAGGAGAAAGGGAGAGATAAAATGGGGTAAATTCTCTCACATAAAAGAGGCAAGAAAAAGGTTTCACAATGGAGGGGAACAGGAGGGAAGTAAGAAGGAATGAGTGAACCTTACTCTAATCAGATTTGGCTTAAGGAGGGAATAACATACACACTCAACTGGATATCTTACCCTACAGGAAAGTAGTGGGAAGGGGATTGGGTGGGGGCAGGGGGGTGATAGAAGGGAGGGCAGATTGGGGGAGGTAGTCTGAAGCAAATACTTTTGGAAAGGGACAGGGTCAAAGGAGAAAATAGAATAATTGGGACGCAGGATAGGATGGAGTCAGTCGTTTACCACATGGTGACTATGGAAGTGATTTGCATAACTACGCATGTATAATCTATATTGAATTGCTGCCTTTCTCAATGAAGGTGGGTGGGGAGGGAAGAAGGGAGAGAATTTGGAACTCAAGGTTTTAAAAATAAATGTTAAAAAACTGGTTTAACATGCAACTGGAAAATAAGATATAGAGGCAATGGGGTATAGAAATCTATCTTGCTCTTCAATTAAAGCAAAGGTGAAGGGGACAAGAGTGGGGGGAATGATAAAAGATTGGGAAGGCTGGAGGAAGGGGCAATCAGAAGGCATGCCATCTTGGAGTAGAGGGGAGGAGAGAGATGGGGAGAAAATTTGGAACTCAAAATCTTGTGGAAATGAACATCGAAAACTGAAAAGAAATAAATAAAGTTTTAAAAACCAAGCAAATGATAATTACTATAGTGATTAGGAAGATCAAGATACAAACTCAGGAAAAAACAATCATGTGAAAGCAACTACAAACAAAGCCTCAAATTAAATTCCACAAAAGCTGAACAGGAATTCCTGGAAGAGCTAAAGAGATGAGTGGTAGCAAAAAAAAAAAAAAAGGAAAATAAATGAATAAATATAAATAAATAAATAATAATAAATAGATTAAATAATAAATACATAAATCTCCTTAAGAAAGGAGAATTAACAGCTCAACTTTGTGAGGCAGAAAAATCTACAGTTAAGGCTAACACAGGATTTAGCAGTTTCCACATTAAAATTCTGAAGTACTTGGAATTTGATATTCTGGAAAGCAAAGGAGTTAGGATTCCAGCGAAGAACAATCTATCCAGCAATAGACGTTTAATGAAATCGAGGACTTGCAAGCATTCCTGAGAAAAAGATCAAAACTGAATACAAAATTAGACATTTCAATATAAGATTCAAAAGAAACATAAAAAAGTAAACATAAAAGAGAAATCATATGATGCTCAATAAAGTTAAACTGTTTACATTCCTACATGAAAAAGATAATATAAGTAACTCCTAAGATCTTTATAATTAGTAAGGTAGTTTAAAGAATTCTACATAGACAGAGGCTATGGATATGAGTTGATTTTGTTGGGATGATAAAGCTGAAATTTTCGTAACAGTACATCTATGTCATCAACTAAATTCTCCTGAGAGAAAACATATGTACACATGTAAGCAAATGTATAAAATAAACAAAGCCTAGTAATTCACATAACTTTAGAAGGTGGCGGTACAATGAGTTGAATCAAGTAAGGCCTCTTAAAGAAACTTAACTCCTGAGCTATGCTTTGAGAGAATTGGGAATTCTAGAAGGTAAGGGAGAAGACACAAGGCATTCTAAAACTATAGAGAAAGAGGAATGACATGACAGAAGACTAGAAAGATAGATAAGAACCACATGGAGAGAGAATTTTAAAGGCAAGAGAGTTTTTCTTTTATCCTTGAGGGAATATGGCACCAAGGAAAATTTCTAAATAGGGAAACATCACAGCTAGTTCTACGTTTTGTTTCCATCATTTTGACATTTGTTTGGGGGATTTGGAAAGGAGAGAGGCTAACAGGATAGTAATAGACTATAAGTAAAGCAATGTAACGATTATCTCTTTAATAGCAATCAAAAATGAGGAAGAGATAAGTTATGATAACTGAATTGTTTTATCCTATGAATTCTCAAAATAGACGTCACATAGTAAAGCCATCTGTTTCTCCTTAAAGAACCAATTAAGCTGTTTCATTGATTTAAGTGAAAACATTTAGCCCAGTCACTTGAATGAATAATAGTTAATATTTCTATAATTTTCTCTGCTTATAAAGTGTTTTCCATGCCATAACTGTCTGAGGTAGATGATAAAAGATGCATTACTTTCACTCTCATCCTCTCGTACTCCTGTTCCTCTCATAAATCTGTAAAAACCTGAAACTTTCTTTCAGGTTTTTTTTCTTATTACACTGTGGCCATCATTTTTCCCACATGGCCTCCAGGATTCATTATTTTTTCATACTGTTAGGCAAAGTTGCTTGGGAGACCCCAAAGACTTTATAGTTGGTCCCTCTCCTGAGAACAGGAATAACAGAAGAAAATATATGTAATAACCCCCATTTAAGAATAACTTTTTAATCAATAGATCAACAACACTTTTAATGAGTCTCCAAGGTCCTCTCAAAGAGTAATATGTTTCAACAGGCAAGTCTCAGTTGCTAATTTCTAAAGTTGCTTCTGCTGTGTATGTGTGTGCAATAATTAGATCTTGAATCAATCTCTATTACTTCACATTAGAGAGAGTGACAAGTCAACAAACAAGAGAAGTCAAACTCTCTGGGTCCTTTGAGGGGAATAGTCTCTAAAGCTATCAACTACGAATTTGAAAGTCAGTCAAACTTTTGAAATTGTATGATTAGGAAATGTTTCTTGTTGATAGTTAGCTTTATTTTCATACATTCTACCTAAACTCTGTTCTCATTTCTCTTGTACAACAGAAATCATGTCCTCAGAGACAAGCTTACCCAGAGTTCAAAAGCAAATAATCTGACTTAATTTTAAAGACCTTGGTTAAAGAGTTGATCTTTGATTTCTTTTCACTAAATTTATATCAGCCATGTCTATTTAGATGAAATCTGACTTTTATATAATTGGATCAAGTTCAAATAGTAAAAAAAAAGACATTTCTTTAATATAGATAACATACTGACTGAACCAAATGATTTTTTAGTACAGTGTAGGCATTCAAAATGAAGCAAAGCTACATAGCTTGTCAATGACAATGATTCTGTCTTCATAGCCAGAGAAGACGTTGGACCCTAAGGCAGGCTCCCTCAAGCCCATGCAAGATCTAAATTACTGGAGGATATATTTTTAGAGCAGTCCTGAATAAATTTTAATGCATTTATTCACTCTTTGCTACATTATAGTGAAACTTGATATATTCCATTCTGTAGAACTACACAATCATCAACTATTAAATTCTAGTTATGGTACATAAGTAAATAAAATATTTATTGTTAGAAAATATTTTTCCAATTTCTAATATGAAAATATTTTTCTAAATAAAATTCAGAATTTTAAATATATTTTATAAATAAAAATTAAAATATAAAAAAAAGATCTCTTATGTTTACATAGTAACTTAAGACTTATAGAGCACTTTGCATCCACATTGCACTTGATTCTTCCAACCACTCTCTGGTAGGTAGGGCAAGTATTATTTTACCATACTATTTTACAGAAGAAGAAACTGAGTCTCAGACATGTGAAGTGACTCATCTAATACTACAAACATAGTATTTAGAGCCAGAACTGGAACTCAGATTTTCTTTCTCAAAGCCCAACTCAAATTCCAAGATTTTATATTTAGAAAGTATGATTTTGCATTTAGAACTCAGTTCTCTCCTTAGTGAAAATTATTAATATGGTTTGGTGGAGATAAGCGGTATAATGTAAAATGTAGGAGTGACTTCTGTGATATATCCTAATATATATGCCCAATAAATTGTAGGTGCTATCTTATTGATATTAATTCTTCCTTCTTTAGAAGAACTGCTAAGTTGCCAATGGATTATCATGAAACTGAAGAAGGATGATTTAAAGTATTTAATAAGCATATTCATTGAATTCAACCCTTTTGTAGTTGACTGTCTGTTCTATAAAACAGAGATATTGTCAATAGAGAACCACTATGAATGAACTTAAATTCAGTAGACATTATGGTTGGAATTATAATGGAAGTAAACGAGTAAGCATTGGTTTTTGAGGTCATGGTCAATTGAACTGTATTACCTAGACAGACAGAGAAAAACTATATAGAAAGTGAAAATTTCAAGTAATCTATTTTTGGTGAGGGGTAGTGTTTATGTTATCATTTAGTTGACTAATTTAACCTCTTGTTTTGTCATTCTAAGGACTGGCTTCATTCAAATAACTAGTCAATACTATGAACAAAAAAACCCAACAATCTTGTGATTGAATTTCCTGGATTTTCCACTAATAATCAAACCAGCAATTGTACTGTAGACATGAAATAACACACAATAAACTCACTCTAAGTGAGGCTAAATTCCTTGAAGATCATACAGAGATCTGGAGAAGATACCAAGTGTGAATAAGTAATTGTCTCTAATTTTATGGAACTTACAATAGAGGAATAGGATGACAATACCAATATAGGCAGCTGAACTATATACAATTATGTGGTAAATTCTAGTCTAAATGTTAAGGAGATTAAAAAAAGAAGTCCTCTAGGATCTTGCTGTTAAGGCCCAATCAGGATTTAAGAATGCATTCTGTGTGGAGGGTATCATTTGGCTTGTTTAGTATCCCTCTATTATCTTGAGATGAAATGCAAGTACAACTTCAGACTAGATCCTAGAAAACCAGTTACCAGATATTTAATGACCTAGATGTTCTCTTGATCTATCCTCTGGCTCAATACTTTCTCTTATTGGGCTTGACAGAATACATGGATTCCACATTCAGTTATTATTAAGAAGGGTGAAAGTCCCACTGATTTGTTTTCTCTTTTGTTTCTTTGTTGAGACTAAGTACTATGAATTGAAGTTTTTCTATTCTGCCAATTATTTCTTCTGGATAGGGAATTCATTCTGCTTTCACAATTCTTATTTCTCTTTTAAGCCATTCAGAAACCCTCTTCTGTGGTTCTATTCATTCTTGGGAATCCACATTTTCCTCTGCCTCATCCAACCTTGATTTATTTTTCTTTGCTGTGCAATAGTTATTCAAAACAAGTATTCCGTGTTCCCTTCTTTAATTAGTATCTGTTCTCTTGTTGGTTTCATCTGCTTATACTCAAGGTCCTTGAGCTTTCTTCCTCTTGAGATTTTCAATATTTTCTCCTTTTATTCACTTTCTGACTCTTTTCCCTTTGATGAGCATTTCCTTAGGGATTAGAGACTTTCTCTCAAGCTGGGATACTCACAGTTTACAAGTTTCAATCTCTATTCCAAGTGATTCCCAGGGGCCAGAAATGGGCCCACTTATTTCTATGGTTTTGACAGTACAGTTAGGAAGACCTAAATACAAATTCAGCCTCAAATACTTACCAGCTGTGTGGCCCTGGCAATTCTATTGCCTCAATTTCCTCAATTTCCTCAACTGAAAAGTGACAACAATACCTACTTCCCATGGTTGTTGTTAAGATTCAATAAGATAATTTTTGTAAAAAAAACGCTTAGCACAGTAGCTGATACCTAGTAGTTATTATATAAAAGCTTATTGCTCCTCCCTGCTTGTTCTCTCAGGTTTGCTACTACACAGCCACACACACATATTCTGCCCCAGATACCTCTGTTCTTCAATTCTCTAGCTAAACACTCAGCTCCAACGCAGCAGGCAACATGTTGCTAAATGAATTTATCAGAGGCTAGTGAGTAAGGCTTTCTGCTTTCAGTTTGTTGAATTGTTACTTCATTTGGATTCATAGAGATAGTTGAAATTTCTCTTACGCAGATTTCTATTTTTGAGAGATTAGTGAGCTTGTGAAGATTTAAAAAAAAAAAAGTGTCTAGACCTTCATCTTGTTAATCACATGACCTAGAAGAATTAGTGTTTACCTTTACTTTGAATTGTATCCTCCCTCCCTGTACATGTATGAACACAACATGAGAGTTAATTTATTCCTTGTTCTATTTCTGTTTTTAAGATTCAACTATATAAATTCTCAATTTCTTATTCTATCCATCTAAGCATTTTATATTTTTCAATTTTGCATTTTCTTTAAATTCTTTTTTATGTTTTTAATTCTGCTATGATAGCAACTTATTATTTCTAATAGTTTCTATTATTTCTTCATTTTCTGTAAATGTTCCTGTTCATCTGGGGCTTTCATAAATTGATTTTCTTCTCTCTTTTCTAAGCTAGATTTAACTAATGATTTTTGTATTTTTCATTTTTAAAGAAAAACTTAATTTTATTCATTTACTTGTTTGTTGCTTGATTTTTTTTTTACTTTATTTTTGTATTTTGTATTTTCGTATTTATTTGAAAGTTAATGCACTTAGTGATTTCTGGGGTTTTAAGATACATGTTCAATTTAATTTTCTCTTATTTCTCCTTTTTGCTAAGATAAGTGCTTAGAGATTCATCTATATTTTCTCCTAAAGACAATGTGAAGAGACTGACAAGGATTGTTTTTAATTTTTTTAAAATTATGATCCCTATAATAACAGAACTTCCAGTCTAACTTGGATACCTAGAAATGTGCTAAAATATATTACCAATCAATTTGCAACAGAATAGATTTGTTTAAAATACATTTAGATAATTATCTACACCAATAACCTGAAAAAATTACAGGAAAGTCTATATCTTATATTATCCTTAATATATCCTTTTATCATTTCTAAATAATCATAATTATATTGTAAGAGAATCATGTGTTTTTATTTTTAAATTATTATTTTAATAAGTGCAATTACTAATAATTCAGTATAAACTGAAATATTTGATTATGAGAATAACTTGGTTTTCATTTCCTAGTTAATCAGACTAAAACATAAAAATGAGCTTTCTTCCTTGTTTCCAAATTGTTTCCAAACAATTCTTATTTTATATTTATAAACTCAAGTAACAGTCTACATATACCATATTAATATGCCATACATTTTGATATTTAATATAATTTCATGTGTCATAGGCTAAATCTTTCTCATATTCCTCCAACCAATATTTACTGCATACTAGGCTTTATGTTAATATATTTAATATGTTAAATTTTATATTAATATATTCCAGGTGTAACTCAGATCTCAGAATCCCAAATTCCAGATTTACATATTCTAGCTCATTTACACATCTAGAATATCATCTGGGAACAACAGATTTTGGTACTGTTTTGCCTTCATAAAAACTCTCCCATGGTAACACTAGAATTGGCTCCTTCCTAATTCTCTGCATATATAAATAAAAATTGCCCTCAGTTCTCGTGCAAATATGCATGTTAACTAAATGTGTGTATACATATGTCCCTAAATATATGCCTTCCAAAAAGACTACTTTATGGATAACTCACATGGGGCAGGCAATCACATGGTCAGAAGAAGCGGTACAAGGACACTCTCAAGGTCTCTCTCAAGAACTTTGGATTTGACTGTGCAACATGGCAGACATTGGTACAGGACCACTCAACATAGCATGCCCACATCAGAAAGGGTGCTCTATGAGCAAAGTAGAATTGAGACAGCACAAAGGAAATTCAGGATGCACAAATTTGGAGTATCCACCCCAAATATTCATACAGACTAATTGTGCCCAACCTGTGGTTGAGCATTCTGAGCTAATATTGGTCTGATCAGCCAGAGTTGGACATACTGAAACTTCACTTTATCATGGTGATGTCATTTTGGTTTTCTTCAAAAATGGACAACAACCAACATATGATAACATTAATGTGTGTGTGTATATGTGTGTATCAGTTATAACATAGTCTTTATTTCACTCAACAGAAAATGGAAACTATACAAAGGACTTCCTTGAAGAGCTTATAAATAATCAAGAAAACTTTTGTTCTCTCACAAGGATTTGAATCTGACGGCAATTTGTAGTGCCTATGGTAGCCATCAATATCCTGGTGCAGTTCTGAATCATGAACTACCACAGACTCTCCACATGAAAGGCAGAACCAAAACATTTATTCAGACACCAGAAAGCCAAATCCATCATGGTAACAAAGATGTATACACAATAACAATGCAGAGAACCACACCATCCCCAAGCCTTCCTCTTGCTAGGCTTCCCACTAACCAGTTCCCTTAAACAAAACACAAACAGGTTTTCTTGAAACAAAATGCCCTTCTCATACTCACAGCCAACTTCCGGCTTGCCTTCATCCTTCAGTTCTGATTGCTCTCTCACTAATTTCCTCTCAGCTGTACTCTAGTTCTGCCTCTTCCTATTCCACCTTTCCTGTTCTACCCATTCAGCAAACTCTTTCCACCACAGGCTCCATGTGACCCAGACACATTTGACACAGGCTTCTATGTGACCCAGGAGAGCCACATGGGCCTATTAATGAATATGAAAGATCTCTCCATTTAAATTACCATTACAGCATTATGGGATTTGTATTTGAGAAGGATTGTTCTTTCTCAGCCCTGAGAGACAATGATCATCATGATCTCTGAACCAGGAGATGGGCTTCATTTGTATTCTAGAGTTTTGAAAAGAAAAGGAGCAGGGAGGAATAACTAAAATGTGATAGAGCAAACAGAGAAGACTGATGGCTCAGGATTCAGATATCCAGGCTGCCTTTGAAAAAGCAGAATGAAATAGAATACAGATAGCTAGTATGCATGGGAGGGAATACTGGCAGGACAAAGGCACAGCTTTTCCTAAATGAAACAAAGAAACTGGTTAGAAGTTACTAGTTGTAATCACCACTTTGAAGACTGGGGATTACTCCAAAAGGTTTATACCATACACAAAATATAAATTTTGACGAGAAGCTCTATTATAGAATTGTTTCTTTTTAAAAATCTAAACTGGTTTTCTTTTTGCTTCATATAAATAAAAATCCATGGATGACCATGAAGATATATTGCACATCTGTATAGTTAGCCCATGTTAAGCAAAGAAAAATGGAAAAAGCTTAGGGATTAAGTGGAAATACACAGAAATTATATAGAGGACCAAAATTTCTCTCTGAATGTTAGGAATTTCTATAAACTAGGGAGTTCTGAACTATTTATCATTTTACGTTAAAGTAATTTACAGTTTACCTTTATATCTCTAGCATAGTGCCTGCCACATAGCAGATTTGATAGATGCTTTTGTTGATTTGATTTACTTGTAACTCTTTGTTTTACTCCCTAACCTAGTAGAGACCTCAGAGCCATTTTGCCATTTGTCTAAAATTTGATCAATGCTATAACTGAGTGTGGCTACTCCACCCACAAAAATAAGAAGATAGTGATGAAAGGGAAAATTGGACCCTTTAACTGAGTTTGTGGGAGGAGAAAAGCATAGGCTGAAAGGATTTAGTTCATTCCCCATTTTTCACTGAGAAGGGTGAGTGAATACTTAAACAACTATGGATCCTAGCAACATTTGCTTAAAATTTTAATGAAGAACATTTTTTTTACTTTTCTCTGCTTTAAATTTTAAGTTTAAATATTGTTTCAATTTTTGTTTCATTTCTTTTAAGCAAAATTACTTACATTATTGTTTATGCATTTGTTGTACCTGAATTATAAGATTTTTTATTTCTTCTAAATTTTCATTTGTAATATTTCAAAATTTGCTTCTTTTACAATTTGAGTATTTCTTTTTAAAATAGTGTCTATTTTAGCATGCTTTTCTTTTTAAATTTTGAATTCTAAATTATCTCAATTTCTCCCACACCCTAGCCCAACCATTGAGAAGGGCAGATATTATGATATCAGTTTTATGGGTGAAATCACACAAAGAAATCCATATTAAGTATATTGGAAAAAAGCAAGAAAAATAAAGAAAGTGAGAAAATTGTACTTTAATTTACATTCCAATTTCACCAGTTCTCTTTCTGGAAGTGGGTAGCATGTTTTCATCATTAGTCTTTTGGAATTATCTTAGAACATTATAATGACCATAGTGTCCAAGACTTTCACAGTCGATCATCATTAAGACATTGTTACTGGGCACAGTGACTTCCAGTTCTTCCCATTTCACTTTGCTTCAGTTCACAGATCTTGCCTTGTTTTTCTGAATCTACCCTCTTGTGATTTTCTACAGCACTCCATCAAAATAATATGCTACAATTTGTTCAGCCATTCTCCAATTGATGAGCCTCCCCTCAATTTCCAAATCTTTGGCACCACAAGAAGAACTGCTATAAATATTTTTTGTACATATAGGTCCTTTTCCTTTTTCTTTGATCTCTTTGGGAAACAAACCTAATAATGGTATTGCTGGATCAAAAGATATTTACAGTTTTATAGCCCATGGGGTCATGGTCCCAAATTGTTCTCCAGAGTGGTTGGACCAGTTCACTACTCCAAAAGTTCCCTCGTTTACTTGTTTTCTCTCATTCCCTCCACCATTTGTCATTTCTAATAGGTGTGAGGTGGTATCTCAGAGTTGTTTTAATTTGTATTTCTCTAATCAATTGTGATTTACAGTTTTTTATACATATGTCTATAGATAGCTTTGAGTTCTTCTTTTGCAGACTTCCTGTTCATATCCGTTGATATGAATTGATATCAACTGGAGAATAGATCTTAGTTTTATAAATTTTACTTGATTCTATACTCAGTATATATTTGAAAAATTAGGACTTTATTTGAGAAACTGACTGTAAAATTTTTTGTAATTATTTGTCTTTGGTACCTTTTAACAAAATGCAATTTCTGTGATGATCTCTTTTGATTAAATCTATTTTTACTTTTGCTTTGTCTGAAGTCATGATTGAGATCCCTGCCTTCTTTATTTAACTCTACGTGTGTGTTTCTGTTTCAAGTGTGTCTTTTCTAAACAATATATTGTTGAATTCTGGTTTCTAAACCATTTTACTTTTTTTCTTCCATTTTATAATTGAACCATTAACTGTGTATTTCTCTCCATCCCATTTTCTTCTATTTCTTTTCTCCCTCTTTTGATCCTCTCCCTGCTCAAAATTCTAATTTGGTTCTAACCACCTCCTCCCTTAAAATGTTCTCCCTTTTATCATCTCCACCACTTTGTCTTATCTCTTTCTTTTCCTGTTTACCTATTGGTTAAGATTGATTACCATACATAACTGAATACACACACACACACACACACACACACACACACACACACACATTTAATTCCAATGAGAATGAGGTTCAAGCATTATCTCATCCCCCCCATTTCTCCCTCCACTGTAAAAGGTTTTCTTTGTGTGCCTCTTTTATGTGAGAAAATTTTCTTCAGTCTACCTCTCTGTTCTCTCTTCTCCCAATGCATCTGTCTTTCTTATTCCTTCCTTTTTTAGGTGGGGGTGGGATAGGGTAGAAAGATCATTCCAAAATAATTGACTCACAATGAGATAAAATTCTTAGGAGTAACATGAATCATCTTCTCATGGGGAAAATGTGAACAATTTAATTTTATTGAGTCCCTTATGATTTCTCTTTGGTGTTCACCTTCTTATGCTTCTCTTGTGGGGAGTCATACATGTGGGGTCTCTGATTGAAGGAATATAAATTTTAATCACTTCAGCATTGCAAGATATCTGGGTTTGCAGCTAGAATTTTTCTTCCCTACTTCAAAAAAATAAAACTGAGACTATTAGCCCTTTCATCTCATGTAGTTTTCATATATTGAAATGGAGCTACTTGACAATGGCTTTAAACCAAAATCACTCTGGCTCCCCCTGATTGGCCAATGATAAGTCCCTACCCAAGCCTCACTTGGTTTGGAGTTTTGATGGCTCAGAGTGAGTGTGAATAGCATTGTTTCCGTTAGGGCCAGAAACCCTACGGGTATTCCCCTCCCAGAATTATTCTTTTAAGTAAGCAAATGAGGCCATTTTTTGTCTCCATTCTTACTTATCCTTTAACCACTGAATGGATGTTATCTCAGACAAACTGAGACATAGGAAAAAGCTTAGCTTAAAAAAGCCAAGGTCTCTACATCTGTAGCCATCCTCAGTCATCCTGACCTATGTCCTCCCATTGGACTCCAATGATTCTGGAGGAGAGAGTGAGGCTAATGATTTTGCACAGCTTTGCCTCACTTAAATTCAATTCACTTGCAAGTCAATACATGACCTTCCCAATGTCTTTGGTCCTCTTCAAGAATGAAGTATAAACAATAACAACTCTTCTCTTGAATCTTGTATTTAAAAATCAGTTTTCTATTTAGCTCCAGTCTTCTCATCAGGAATGCTTGAAAGTCCTCTATTTCATTAAATATCCATTTTTCCCCCAACAGATTATACTCTGTTTCACTGAGTAGGTGATTTTTGGCTGTAATCCTGCCTTCTTTGCTTTCTGGAATATCATATGTCCACTCCTTTGATGTGGAAGCTGCTTAATCTTGTTTGATCTTAAATATGGCTCCATGATATTTCAATTGTTTCTTTCTGGTTGCTTGTAATCTTTTCTCCTTGACCTGGGAGCTCTGAAATTTGGCTATCACATTCCTGGGAGTTTTCAGTTTGAGTTCTCTTTCAGTTGATTTTTTTCAATTTCTATTTTTTCCTCTATATTTAAGATATCAAGACAATATTTTTTGGTCATTTCTTGAAATATGATGTGTAGGTTCTTTTCAAAAACATGACTTTCAAGTAATCCAATAATTCTCAGATTATCTCTTCTCTATTTATTTTTCATGCCAGGTGTTTTCCAATGAGATATTTCACATTTCCTTTTGTTGTTTTCTTTTCATTCTTTTCATTTTGCTTGAATTTTTGATGTCTTTTGGAGTCATTAGCTTCCACTTTCCCAGTGCCAGCAAAGGGTGCCTTGTAATGTCTTTGTGACCAGTTGTCTGACCACCTTACCAGTTCTAAGTTGAGCATTCCTGAAGTCACTGCTGGTACTGTGCTGTTGCTTCTACCTTGTACCTGCTCTCCAGATAGGGCTCTGTCCTGGTGCAACAGACCTTGCCTGCTGACTATCTAAGTTTTCTTATGCCAGAAAAATGTTTCACTCTGACCTTTTGTTGGCTCTGCCATTCCAAAATTTGATTTCAGGTGTTATTTTAAATTTGTTTGGAGGAGAATATTGAGCAAGTTCAGCTGGATTACTGCCTGCAATTCACCATTTTCACAAGTTGAGTTTACAATTGTAATTAAATATTGGTTAATTTCAAAGAAGATTACTGGGTGTTCAATTTTCTTTTTGATTCTGATGTTGCTGAATTTCTCCTTCAATTTTAATATGTAACTTTCTTTTGAAGTTCTTTTTTCTTATACTGATGTTTTATTTTCTCATTTCTCTCAATAATACTGTTATTTGGATTTTCTCTTTTACATTCAGTGCTATTTTGTTTATCTTATTTTGTAACTTGCTTTTGTAATGAAAGAGATAGTTCTATTTCCTACTTTAATGTAATGACAGAAAACTAGACACCTCACGAATCAATCAATAAACTAACACAGTGATTCCTGAAAGTTTACATTAAGGAATTTTCTTACCACCCTATGATGTGTGAATAAATCTTTCCACAGCTGCAGAGGATTATAGATTCTGAACTATCAGAAAAAAGGCAGCTGACACTATAGAGAAAACATCCTGTGATGGGCTGACTCAGATAACTCTCTGGATTTATGTACAAAACACCAAGTTAAATTATGAATTTAGCCAGTCTAGTGATGGAATAGTACTAGTTTAGAATTTTTCAGTTCTAGAGTTGGAACTAGCTGTGGAGGGAAAATAAAGCCCTTGAGAAAGAATTGCTCTGGGGTTTGGAGGGGACTTTTAGGCACTCTATTCTCCACTCCTCTTATGGGCTCCCTATTGACTATGTCATTCCAGAGACTAGACCAGTAGGAGGCAATACATCTATCCAAGAGAAGTGACACACTAAAAATAGTTACAGACATTAGAAATAGTTGTCTGAGGGAACAGTCTCATGGAGCATAACCCTTTCATGATGGAAAAAAAATCACTAGATGTAGACTCAGGAAAAAAATACATTTTCAGAGCACGTCTGACTATCCTATAAAGCAGAGAGCTCCATACCATCTGAGATTTATGAAAGCTGATCAAAGGGAAAAATAATTTTCAATATCAAGAGTTATGAGTTACTGCACATGCAGCTTCCTACAGTTGAACTCAAGTATAATTTCAATCTTTGTATGTGCCTGTGTGCATTTATTGAAGCATAGTTCCCAGGCTTTTACAGAGAATTTTTTTTAAGCCAATTGTTCTTAATTTTAGTAAATTCCTTTGCTAAGAGCTAATTAAGATGATCATTGGTAGTAATAACTCTAGTAGAGTCTTGTGAGCAATAATAGCAGAAGTTGCATTTTGTTGACAATTTGCTGACATTTATTATTTGACTGTGGTCTATTTTGATGAGTTCATAAATTCCTTAAGATTGGTTAGATATTGGTGTTATGGATTAATATTGTGGAAAGGAGCAATTGATAGAAAAAAATACTGTCAAGTATCTAGATTCTCTTGATGTGTACACAGTCAAATGTGCAGAACTGATGGAACTGTGGCAGTGACAATATGTCATCACTGTTGTTTGATGGGGAGTCTTAAAGGCTCTGCTTTAGAAGATGTGAAGAGGTATAAGACAAACTGAGGACTTATACTTTGAATAAGTAGAAATTAGAGGGAAATGGATAAAAATTAAAATGAAAAGGAAATACATGAAATAGAAAATAAAAGTTTGAAAAAGCTAGCTCCTTGAGAAGATTAATAAAAACTGGTAATTCAACTCTCCCTCTGCCTTCCACACCAAACCCTACTCATTATTCACAACATGATCTCTAATCACATGATCCTTCAGAGTTCTTCCATGCCATCACCCCTGCACTAACCACTTCCTTTTCCTTTTCCCATCTTTAACCCTTGATGAATTCATTTAATTCTATACTTTGCTCATCTCATGAGCTCCTGCCCATTTATTATAATGCAGATTGTACCATGCCAAGCATCATTCAATTCTTTAACTTATATATATGATGCTGAACAAGATGTAGAAAATTGTGCAACCATTCTTTCTGAGTCCATTGTAAATTTATGCTCCACAACAGCAACTGGGCCTGTGTTGCTACAAGGGAAAAATAGACCTCCTTTATTAACTTACTATCCCACTTATGGCATCTCTTCATCTCTCTTCAAATCTCCTATTGCTTTCCCTTTCACCACCCTTTCAACTTAGATCCTTGCATCATATTTTTAAAATAATATTTTAATAATTTAATTTATATATAATATAAATATGTTTATATGTTATAATATAAATGTCATGTATAATAATAATTAAATAATAAAATAATATTTTCTCCAATTACATGTAAAAAGAATTTTAGCATTCATTATTCATTTTTTTTAAGTTTTGTTTTTCAAATTCTATCTCTTCCGCTCTTCCCCCATCTCTGATCAGGAAGGTAAGCAATCTGATATAGGTTATTTGTATGTGATCATGTAAAACATTTCTATGATGGTCATTTTGTGGAAGAAAGCTGAAGAAGAAAGGAAGGAAAAAAGGAAAGAAGGAAGGAAGGAAAGAAGGAAGGAACGAAGGAAGGGAAAAACTGTATGCTTCAGTCAGATGACATCAGTTCCTTCTAAGAAGATGGATAATATTTTTCATCATGAGTCCTTTGCAATTGTCTTGGACCATTTATTGCTGAGAAAAGCTAAGTATTTCTCAATTTTTCATCATAAAATATTATTTTTATTGTGTACAATATTCTCCTGGTTCTGCTTGTGTCAGTTTGTATCATCAGTGCATCAGGTTTTTCTGAAATCGTTCTCTTAATTAATATTCACATATAAATAATATTCACAATAATATTCCATCATAATCATGTACCAGAACTCATGCATCCATTTCCCAATTGATGGGCATTCCCTCAATTTCCAAGTCTTTGAAAAAATAAAAAAGAGCTGCTATAAATATTTTTGTACCAATAGGTTCTTTTCCTTTTTTTGATCTCTTTGGGATACAGACCTAGGATCAAAGGGCATGATTAGTTTTATAGCCTTTTGGGTATAGTTCCAAATTGTTCTCCAGAACAGTTGGATCAGTTCACAACTCTGCCAACAGTACATTAGTGTCCCAGTTTTCTCACATCTTCTCCAGTATTCATCGTTTTCCTCTTCTATCATATTAGCCAATGTGATGGGTGTAAGGTGGTACCTCCAAGTTATTTTAATTTGCATTTCTCTAATCCATGGTGGTTTAGAGCATTTTTTCATGCAACTATAGATAGCTTGATTTTCTTCTGAAAATAATGCCTCTTCATATCCTTTGACCATTTGTCAATTAGGGAATTATTGGTATTTTTATAAATTTGATTCAGTTCATAAACATGAGAAGTGAGACCTTTATCAGAGATATTTTCAGTACATTTTTTCCCCTGGTTTTCTGCTTTCCTTCTGATTTGGGTTGTATTAGTTTTGTTTGGACAAAACTTTTTTAATTTTACATACTCAAAATTATCCATTTTATATATTATAATACTCTCTCTAGTTCGTTACATTCTAAATTCTTCCCCTATCCATAGATCTGATGGGTAAACTCTTCCATGCTCTACTAATTTGCTTATCTTTGTCTCACATTTTGCTGAAAAAATTGAGGCCATTCATTGGGAACTCCATATTTTCCCCTCCTCTTCATCTCATATCACTCAGATGATTTCTGTCACTCTCCTCCTTCAACCTTGTCTCACCCAATATGTAAAGGTAAAACCCTCTACACATACAAATAATCCCATTATATCTCCATCTCATCCAGCAGATTACCTGTTCTATCGATTCCCACTCTTTCTCTCTCTCTTATATTCAATCTCTCCCTATCTATTAGCAATTTCCTTACTGCTGACAAACATGCCTGTGACTTTACCATTCTCAAAAAGCTCTCATTTGATCCTTTTTCCCTCACTAATTATCATTTCATCTCTCTTGCCCATTGTGGTTAAGCTCCCTTAGAAAGTCATCTACAATAGGTGCCTCTACTTCCTATCCTCTTACTCTTCTGAATTCACCATAATATGACTTCTAATTTCATCATTCAACCAGATCTGCTCTCTCCAAAGTTATCACCAAATCCACTGGTCTTTTCTGAGTTCTCGTTGGTCTTGACTTTACTACAGATCATCCCTTTCTCCTTAATGTTCTCTTTTCTCTAGGTTTTTGGAACACTGTGCTCTCTTCTGGTTTTTATCCTACCTATCTGAGTATTCCTTTTCAATCTTCTTTGTTACATTTTTATCCAAGTCACATCAACTAGTTATAGATGTCCCAGATGGCTGGTCTTAGGCCTTCTCTTTTCTGTCTATACTACTTCACTTAGTGATTTCATCAGCTCCCATGGATTTAATTATGTTAATGATTCTTAAATGTACTTATTCAGTCCTAATCACTTGGCAGCAACCTCCAGTCTTATGTAGCCAACTGCCTTTCAGACATCTCAAAATGTATGTCTGGTATACATTTTTAACTCAATATGTCCAGAACTGAACTTACTGTCTCTCCATCCTTGTCCCCATCACCCCCACCCTGTTTCTTTCAAATTTTCTATGACCATCCAAGGCACTACTTTCTTCCTGGTACCCAAGCTAGGTGTCGTCTTCATCTCTTCACTGTCTCTCCTACCCCATATCCAATCTGTTGCCAAAGCATATCTACTTTATCTTTCCAACATTTCTTAAATGTTCCTTGTTCTCTGATACTGCTACCACTTCATCATGTCAAACCTGAACCATTACAATAGCCTGCTGGTTTGTCAGCCTGCCACATTTCTCTCACCATTTCAGGTCATCCTTCATTCAAAGTGATTTTCCTAAAGTTATCTCTCCCATACTTAGTAAACTGTGGTGGGTTCCTAATATCCCCAGGATCAGATATTAATTCTTCTATTTACCAATCAAAGCCCTTAATATTTTAGCCCCACCTCACCTCCCATGACTTTCCAGTCCTTTTACACTTTACATATAAAAACTCACTCATTAATTTAATCTTTGATCCAGTAACATTGACCTCCTTGCTATTTTCCAAATAAGACACTCTATCTCTCATCTCTTGGCATTTATTTTCTGGCTTTTTGGCCATTTTTTTTCAGGCCATTTCTTGGCTTTCTTAATTTCCTTCAAGTCCTAGTTAAAATTCAACCTTCTTCCAATTTCTCTTAATTCTAGTTCCTTCCCTCTGTTAATCAATTTCTATTTATCCTATATGTGATTTGTTTGTTCCCATGTCTACATATTTATCCCCTCTGTTAGATTATGAGTTCCTCCATGTCCTTTATTTTTCCTGACACATACTTAATAAATGCTTATTGACCAACTAATTATCCTGATCAAAAAAAAGGAAGATTAATTCACCAAAATAAAAATGAACAAAGGAAAGTAAGAGATAAAATAAAAAAGAATTATTAGAGTTTACTATGTACATTTAAAGACCAAAATCCACAAGAATTTAGAAGAAATAGAGAATTAACTAGACACATCCAAAATTTCTATATATAACCTGGGCTAACATTTTGATCATGTCTAGTTTGTCTAATATAGGACTCACCATGTGCTCCACCATGTAGGTAGGGACAGTCTCTTTGATTAGCTGTTTCCATCTTTTAAAATGATGAGAGCATTGTTCATGCTTTTCTCCACAATGTTTCTGTGTTGCCTAGCTGCTATATCCAGCATAGATGCCTTGATCTGTACCACTGAGAGGGAAGGAAATTGTTTTTGCTTGCTTACCTCTCTTTTATCCTTGATGGGATATTTTTGCTTCTGTTATGTGTGATTTGTCCCAGTTTCATGCACCAGAGGTCATCTCCATGGGACTGGGAATTCAAACTATGGCCGTCTTGAAGCCAGGATTGAAAAAAAGGTAATATAGCCAATCCATCCAGTGGAAACCCTGAGAAGTCAGGATTTTGCTCTATAGCAATTGAACTAAACTATGAACCTTTATCCTTTTTTCTTCCTCCGTAATTAATGTACTATAGGGGTGAAGGAACTATGTCTCCCATTTGTTAGGGGAATAAGTTTGAATATTTGTGATCATACCTTTGGAAGTAAGTATGTCTTCATAAAAGATCTACTATGTTCCACCTGATTTGACAGAAAGTGAAAAAGAGACCTTAAACAATCCAGTCTCATAAAATTGAGCTATCTTTAATGGAACAAGCAACAAGAAAAAAAACCTGGTCTATGTGGATTTTTAGGTGAATTCTATGAAATATTTAAAGTAATTGATAAGTTTGCTAGATAAATTGTTTTCAAAAAAGAGGAAACATGAACATAAGAATGTAAGTTCTCATTAAAATATAAGTTCTTGAGGGGCAAGGACTTGCATAGTTTTTTTTCACATCTCTAGCACTGGTACAATACATGGAACATAATAACTGCTTCCTGTAATGAGATAAATATATTCTTCCAATAAAAAAAAGATCAAAAATCCCAGTAAAGACAAAAATGCACAAAGTATTAACAATGAAAAACTTTCTAAAAATTTTTGCAAAAAAGTAAGAAAAAAGTATTTATTATATGAAAGTTGAATTTATAACAGAGAATGAAAGAGAATGATAGGAAAAATAATATAATTAATCATATAAACCATAAGACTATTGTATAGTGGATAGAGAGACAACCTGCCAATCTTATAGGCAAGAAGACTTTGCTCAAGTCCTATCAGAGAATACTATTTTACATGCCCTCCTCTAAACCCTACCAAGTTACTTAAGTGTAAGAGTAAAGCATGTCCCTTTTTCCTAACCCTAACCCTAACAACATGGTTAGGTCACATTGGTATAATAAATAATTATGATGCTACCTAAATACACTTACAAATTTAGTTCTATACCATTCAGACTACCATTAGCATTCTTTATAGAAATAAACAAATAATACAATTCATTTGAAGAATAAAAGATCCAGAATCACAAGTAAAATAATGTGGGAAAAACATGAATGAAAGGGACAGAATGTTTTCAGAATTCACATTATAGAAGAGTGATCATCATCAAAACTTTTGGTACCAGACCACTTGAAAAAAATACAACTCTATCAGAAGAACAGACTAGATAAGGAAAAAGCAATGATAGTGGGAAACAAAGATCAAGAACTCGGTGTTTGATAAACTCAATAACTTAAATTATTTGAGAAGGAACTCCCTATTTGACAAGAACTAGGAAAGTAGAGAAGTAGTTTGGTAAAAAAAAAATCAGTTCAGAGCTTCATCATATATTACATAGCTATAATGAACTCAGTATGAATTTACAACCTAGATATTAAAATTCAAACCATAAAGATAAAATGAGAAGAGAATGAAATCATGAACCTTTCATGGTTAAAGCTAGGGGAAGACTCATGAACTATATATGTTCTCAACGTATCTATTTTCATTTTTTTAGTATTCTGCTTTCTATCCCCTATATCGGTGCATTGAAATTTCACTTGTCTGATTCTTAGCATTCCTCATATTTATCATTTATTATAATAATAACTAAGATTTATATAGCACTTTAAGCTTGGCAAAGCACTTTGAATAAATTACCTCATTTGGCCTTCAAAATAACCTTGTGAGGTAGATATGATATAATATACCATGATTTGTTGGCTGTTCTTCATTTAATTGCGTACCATTTTGTGTTGTTGCTTGTTTGTTTTTCCTTTTGTTGCTACCTCATATAACTTCACCATCCAGTAAAAATTCATTTTATATAACCTTATCTGGGTTATATTATTGGGTGATGAGCAGCTAGGTGGTGTTTGGCCTTATATACTTAATAGGTGTGTGTCCCTGAGCAAGTCATTTAACCTTGTTTGTCTCAATTACTTCATCTGGAAAATGAGGTGGAGAAGGAAATGGCAAACCACTTCAGTATCTTTACCAAGAAAATCCCCAAATGGAGTCATGAAGATTTGTACACAACTGAAATGACTGAACCACAACTGTGTTATATAATATTGTTACACATGAAGTATCATTCTGTACAAACACTATCTAGCTTCACTGAGATTAAAGTTCACCTAATATAACTTCTCTCAATGCCCCCTTATCATATTCTTTCATATCACATTCTTTATATCATCAGACATTTTCTTTCCCTACTCCTCACTATACCTTTATCTATATCCTTGATCGTACTTCTTCCCTAGGCCCTCTCATTTACTCCACAACCTTATTCTATCATTATCAACCATCATCTCTTTATAAAGTCTTCAATCTCCTACCCCTACTTTTCCAGCCTTCACTTCTCTCCTTATGAAAAACTTCTTCAGGAATCTTCAATTCTAAAAAGTCTTTCCATTATCTCTCGTGGCCCATAGGAAAGGAAAGGAAAGGAGCCAGTAAAACCCAAATCAACTGGGCATCTTTTGCCATCCAAATTTACCTTCCTTTAGAGAAGAGAAGGAAGGGGAGGGGGAGGATTTTCCTTTTCCTTTTCCTTTTCCTTTCCTTTCCTTTCCTTTCTTTTCCTTTCCTTTCCTTTCCTTTCCTTTCCTTTCCTTTCCTTTCCTTTCCTTTCTCAAAACCTTAAACCTACTGCATTCTGAAGTTGGGAGGGCAACTAAGGGCTTTTCTGAGCCCTCCTACCTTTAGAGGGATTATCAATAGTAACTTGCTATTTCCCTCCCAATCTGATGTCTTTCTTTTTCTTGACCTCATTAAAGAGACCATGCCCTGGATACTGATTAAGCAGTTTTATTCAATGAATGGGGTGCTACCTCACCCTAAGTGAGAACCTGCAAAGACCTTAGTCTAAAGGGCCCATGGTCTCCCAGTACATCCTGGGTCATCTCCAGTCATTCTGATGAATATCTGGTCACCGGATTTAGATGACTCCGAAGAAGAAGTGAGACTGGTGACTCGTACAGCCCTCCCTCACTCAAAACAAAGCCAAGTGCAAGTCATGTCATCATTTCTCTGATGGCATGGTCTTCTTCAGCAACGAAGGATGAACACAATTAAGTGACACATCCAACTGTCCCATTTTGAGGAATATTTTCAACCATCCCATTTTTGCTTCTCACTTTTATTGTTTAACTTCTTTAAAAAAATTATCTGTACCTAATCCATCTAATTCCTAGCAACATACTCCTCCTTGAAAGGTATCAAGGTCAACTACCATACTGATGGCAGCTTCTTCAATTTGAAAAGGCTACAAGACAAGGTCAAAGTAGAGGGAGTGTTGGTGCGTGATTTTCTGTTTGCAGATGATTATGCACTCAATGGAGCTTCTGAAGCTGAGATGCAACAAAGTGTGGATCAATTTTCTGCTGCCTGTGCTAATTTTGGCCTAATAATTAGCACCAAGAAAACACGGATGCTCCATCAGCTACCACCACACCATCCATACGTGGAACCATAGGTTCCAACAAATGGAGAAGTTTTGAAAGCTGCGGATAAGTTCACTTACCTTAGTAGTGTACTTCCCAGGGATGTATGCATTGACAATGAGGCTGATGCATGCATTGACAGAGCTAGCTCAGTGTTTGGGAGGCTCTGAAGAAAAGTTTTGGAGAGAAGAGGAGTTAGACTGACTACCACCAAACTGAAGGGTTACAGAGCCATTGTGCTGACCTCATTGTTACATGCTGGTGAAACATGGACAATCTACCAGCAATCTATCATGCCAAGAAACTGAATCGCTTCCATTTGAACTGTCTTAGGAAGATTCTGAGGATCACCTGGCAGGATGAGGTACCAGACACTGAAGTTCTTGCTCTAACTGAACTACCAAGCATTCAGACCGTGCTTCAGAGAGCACAACTCCGATGGGCTGGCCACATTGTTCGAATACAAAATGTATGCTTACCAAAAAGACTGTTTTATGGAGAACTCACATGGGGCAGGCAATCACATGGTCAGAAGAAGCAATACAAGGACACTCTCAAGGTCTCTCTCAAGAACTTTGGATTTGACTGTGCAAGATGGCAAACACTGGTACAGGACCACTCAGCATAGCATGCCCATATCAGAAAGGGTGCT
>CM053770.1:301620614-301636042 GCA_028658325.1 Potorous gilbertii | reverse complement strand
AGGTATTTTGCCTTAAAAGACCATTTGGAAATTTTTAAGTCTTTGCATTGCAATGAAGTTCTAAGTCTACTAGAAAAAAATCCTCAAACACTGTGGTTATTGCTGTGAACAAAGTTCTCCTGGTTCTGCTCCTTTCACTCAGCATCAGTTCCTATAAGTCTTTCCAGAACTCTCTGAAGTCTTCCTGCTCATATAGTGCAATAGTATTCCATTGTATTCATATACCATAATTTATTCAGCCATTGCCCAATTGATAGGCATCCCCTTGATTTCCAGTTTTTGGCCACCACAAAGAGTGCTGCTATAAATATTTTTGTACATGTGGGACCCTTTCCCATTTTTATGATCTCTTGAGGATACTGTCCTAGAAGCAGTATTGCTGGATCAAAGGGCAGGCACATTTTTGTAGTCCTTTGGGCATAGTTCAAAATTTCTCTCCAGAATGGTTGGATCAGCTCACAGTACCACCAACAATGAATTAGAGCTCCAACTCTCCCACATCTTCTCCAACATTTATCATCTTCCTGTTCTGTTTTGTTAGCCAATCTGATAGGTGTGATGTGGTATCTCAGACTTGTTTTGATTTGCATCTCTCTAATCAATAGGTTTTAGAGCATTTTTTCATATGACTATAGATATCTTTAATTTCTTCCTCTGAAAACTGCCTGTTCATATCATTTGAACATTTATCAATTGGGGAATGACTTGTATCTTGTACATTTGACTCAGTTCTCTATATATTTTAGAAATGAACACTTTATCACAGACACTAGTTGCAAAAATTATTTCCCAGTTTTCTGCTTCCCTCAATCTTAGTTGCAGTAGATCTGGTTGTTCAAAACCTTTTCAGTTTAATATAATCAAAATGATCTATTTTGCACTTCACAATGCTTTCTATCTCTTCTTTAGTCAAAAATTCTTCCTGAGGGGAGACAGTAAATTAAAGTAAATTACAGTAAAGTAAATTATAGTAAATTAAATTTACTGTTGAGAGGAATGTACTAGGAGAAAGAGAAAGAAAGAGGTAGAATGTAGCAAATTATCTTTCATGACAGAAGCAAGAAAGAGCTTTTACAATGGAGAGGAAGAGAGGGGATGGGAAAGGGGATGTGAGCTTTACTCTCATCTGATTTAGGATGATTTAAGGAGGGAATAACACACACTCAATTGGGCATGGAAATCTATTTTACCCTTCAAAAAGGTAGGGAGGAAGGGAATAGATAGAAGAGGTGAAATAATAGAAGAGATCACAGATTGGGGAAAGTGATAATCAGAAGCAAACACTATTGTGGGGGTACAGGTCAAGGGAGAGAATGGAATAAATGCAAGACAGGACTGGATAGAGGAAAATGTGATTATTCTTTCACATGATTGTTATGGAAGTGTTTTGCATGGCTACACATGTATGACCTATGTTGACTTGATTGTTTGCATTCTCAATGAGGGTTGGTGGGGATTGAAGAAGGGAGAGAATATAGAACTCAAAGTTTTAAAAATGAATATAAAACAGTGTTTTTGCATGCAATTGGTAAATAAGATGTATAGGCAATGGGGTAGAAAAATCCATCTTGCCCTACAGGAAAATAGAGGGGAGGAGGATGAGAGATGGGGGAGTGGCTAATAGAAGGATAGACTAGGAGAAGGAATATAGGGTGGATGGGGTGCACACTGTCCTTGGGTGGGGGTGGGGAGAGATGAGGAGAAAATTTGGAATTCAAATTCTTGTGGAATTGAATGTTGAAAACTGAAAAATAAATAAATTATGTACGTAAAAAATATACAAATAGATTGGGCTTGTCTTGGCTACATGATGTATGATAGGTATTTATTAATATCAAGATAGAAATGGTTGGTGGAAATGTGGCTTACTGAGGAATTTTGTTTTAGAAACTCTTCCTGTAATCCTACTTCCCTAAATATGTGTTGATTCCCATAAACCTTTTATAAATTTTATTGTACTTCTCATTTTATATCATAATCCTTTCTGAATATTATTTTTTATCTCTTTTTTCATCAAGCCATCTCTTATAGAAAAACAAGGCAAAAAAGCAGTTTGTCAAATCCAAACATGACAAAACTCCATAAAAGTCAAAAAACAAACCCCAGATCTAAGTAAAAAATAAGTTTTCTGTTGCCTAGAAGAAATCCTGGGTAGATTAAAGAAAATCTATAATCAACACACCTATCTCAAAGCTGAGGCTAATGCTTGCTAGCATAAATGTGTATGAACCATTCTCCTTGTCCTAGCCAAATCTCATCTTTATGTGATTTTTTTCCCCTTTTATCCTCAACCAGAATGACCACTCTACTGCCCCACCAACCTCAGGTCTTTGGAAATCACATAACATTTTTTTAATGTATTATACATAGGTGGTACAATAAACTGAGTGCTGGACTTGGGCATCAGGAAAACTTGACTTGAAATTTTGCTTATGTAGGCCTTAATTAGAGGAATTAATATGGACAAATTCATTACCTTTTGACAGTATCAATTTCCTAATCTGAAGATGAGAATAATAATTCCACCTACCTTATGTGCTTGTGAGAGGCAAATAAGAAAATAAACTATGTGCAAACCTTCAAATGCTAAATAAATGCTATTTTAAAGAAAATGAGGAAAGTATTCATGAATTTGCGTTGAGTTAATCAGTTGCTTTTTTGGACATGGTTAGTATATTTTTTATCATGAATCCTTCAGACTTGTCTTGGATATTGTATTGATCAGAGTAGCTAAGCCTTCCATGTTTAATCATGTTTATAGTAATGCTATTATTGTGCACATTGATCACTTGGTTCGGCTCACTTCACTATTCATCAATTCTATAGGTCTTCCCAGGTTTTTCTGAAACCATCTTTCTCATCTTTTTTTTAATAGTACAACTGTATTCCATCACAATCATACACTACAACTTGTTTAGCAATTCTCCAAATTGTGAGCATCCCCTCTATTTCCAATTCTTTGCCACCACTTCCTTTTTGAGTCAGTTTTGATGAAACTGAGTTTCAAGTATTGTCTGTCAACTTCTTCCTATTTCCCCTTTCATCATAAAAGCTCTTCCTTGTGTTCTTCTTTTATGTGAGATAATTTCCCCCATACTACCTCTCCCTTCCCCCTTCTTCCAATGTTTAAAATCTCTTTCTTCTCTTCTTACTAAACCCTTCCACACCCCAAACACATCTAGCACAGGATTTTGTTCATAGCAACTTTTGGGTTAATAACTATTAAAAGTTCATAAAGGCAGGCCAATAACTCATGCCAAAAGTTACCTCCCTGCCTTTGACATAAAAAAAACTACATCTCAGCAGCATAGGGGTAGAAATCCTTAGAATCAATGTCCTCATTATTCTTGACATACTCAAAAGCATTTGAAGACCAACCTCCAAAGCAACCAAACTTGCCATACTTCCAGGTGCAATTCACCAGGTTCTGCTCACTCAAGGATACCAACTTGCCTCTTGCAGAAGTACTACCCCTCCAAGACACTGGTGGCACTAAGAGTTCAGCAAGAGCCACAGTTGCCCTGAAATAGGAATTGTAAATAGGAAAAATAAATTTTTCTAAGGTGCAGAGTTATTACTTTTATGCTATGAAATATCACCACCTTTTAGAGTAAAGGAAATCTAGAAAGAAGAAGCACAGTCCAACTTCTCCAAAAAATTCCTCAACATAGATTTAAAAAATAATAAGAAATCATATATCCAGCCTAACTCTTCATAGGGAGACAGAGAGGTACATAAAACACTGGAGTAGGGTCTGGCCAGGGGTATATAGGCATTCTAGAGCAGCAGGAAAAGAGCTTCCAGACAAACACTTGGAGATGCCCCACCTTCTTATGAATAGTATAGTATCAGGTGCCAATTGACAGTTCCAGATCACAAATCCAGCCAGGGAGTATTGAGGAGGGGACTTGCACTTATAGATGATGAGAGATCACAGGTCCTAGACTATGTACTGAGCAAGGAACCCAAGTTCAGGAGGAAACAGTAGCTGTGTGGTGTTAACCTCAGGAGTTAAACAGGATCACAATTCAGGACTCCAACTTTGTTTCAAATCTAACAAAGAAATAACTAGGGCAGATATACATGTTCTATCACTCTGAAACTTTCTAGCTGACTGATAGTAGCTGAGTCCCATAGAAGTCTCCAAGTAACAGGGCAAGGAAACAGGAGTGCTGTATTAGCCCAAACCCAAATTCCTATGTCAGGAGCTTTTGAAGCTTAGATAAGGAGGGTGATGATCAGACTTTGTCTTGGATAACATTATTTTGGGAGTCCTAAAATATTGTGCATCCCCAGCCTGAAGTAATCCTGACATTCTGGAATAACACATTGTTTTCAGTGTTTTCAAAGAAAACACCTGAAGGACCCAAAAAGATAAAAACTCAGACTATGCATTCTCCAAAGAAGTACATGAAGCCTGCCTCTAAAACAAAATTAAAACATAAGCAGAAAGAATGGCTAAACAAAATAAAAATATCCCACCATAAAAAATTATTGTGGTGTAAGAACATTTAATACACAAATGCAGAAGATAAGAATGACTTTAAAATATCTCTAAACAAAGTCTTAAAGAAAGTCTTCTATGAAGAAATGAAGCAAGATTTTAAAAAGAGAGAAAAAAATTAAAAACCAAATGAGAATGGTAGGGGGAAAAATAGAAATAAGAGACACTGAAGAAAGATTTAGAATAATAATTAACAGCTTTCAAGAGGGTGTATAAAATCTTACCCAAGGGAGGAAAAAAAATTCCCTCAAAATTAGAATTGACCAAATAGAAGCTAAGCACTTCATGAAACAATAAACTACATTAAAACAAAATCAATAGGTTAAAAAAAGGAAAAAAACTATGAAGTATCTCAAAGCAAAACTAACTCACCTAGAAAACAGATTGAGAAGAAATAATTTGAGAATCATTGAGCTATCTGAAAACTATGACCAGAAAAGAGACAAGATATCATATTTCAAGAATTTATAAAACCATTAATTGCTTATATCTAAAGGGCCAAATAAAAGTATGAAGAATTTACTGGTCACCTTCTGAAAGAAACTCCCAAATGAAAATTCTCTGCAAATTGTAGAGCTTTAAGGTCAAAGAAAAAATACAACAAACAGCTAGAACCACAAAATTTAGCAACCATTGATATAAGACAAGAATAAGTTGGAATATGAAATTCCAGGAGGCTTACAATCAAGAATAACTTGCTCAGAAAAACTAAGTGTAGGGGCAACTAGGTTCAAACTGGGGTAGCTAGGTGGTAAAGTGGATGGATAGAGCACTGGCCCTGGAGTTAGAAGGACCTGAGTTCAAATCCAGACTGTGTCTCTGGGCAAGTCACTTAACCCCAATTGCCTAAAAACTTTGAGTGCAACCTGCTGCTTAGCACAGTTGCTGGCACATAGGAGGTATTAAATGATTATTGTCTGACTGGCTTGGGGACTGGGGTGGGGTGGAGGTGGCAACAAATGGACATAGAGGACTTAGGCCAGAGCTTCATAGAAATTGAAATATAAACACATGCATCAAAAGAAACATAAAAAAAGGATTGTGAGCAAGTAATTATAAAGAACTAAATGAGGATAAATTGTTTACATTGTAATGGAGGAAAAGAATAAATGAATTATCTTTAAATCCTATTGTCATGTATCAGAAAAATGAGACAAAGGAGATAAAAGGTCTGAGAGAGGTTTTCTTATGTTGCTCCTTAGGGTTGAAGCTAAGCAGAAGAGTTGATGGAGAATGTAGTTATCAGGAAGGTTGAAAAAAGTGAAGTAAATAGGTAGATGCAGCAATCAATTTCTCAGACAATGCAATAGCAGAAACAGATTTGATTAAAAGAGATAAAGAAAAAAAACTACATTTTGGTGAAAGGTACCATAGACGATGAATTAACATCAATACTAACCTAAACGTATGCACCAAATGGCATACTCTAAAATCTTAAAGAAAAAGTTAAATGAATTGCAATGAGAAATACATCATAAAACTATAATAGCAATGGTCCACAATCTGCCCCTCTCAGACCTAGACAAACCTAACAAAAAAACCATGAAGGACCTGAATAAAATTTTAGAAAAGTTAAATTGAACAGACCTCTAAATAGGATTGAATGAGAAAATAAAATGTGAATAGAAAGGAATCTAAATCATAGAAAACTATCTGTCTACATCTATGTAAATTTCATTAAAGATAATGACAACAATTATACAATCTAGTAGAATTTTGAGGATATAGTCAAAGCAACTCTTCTTAGTGGAAAATTTATTTCTCAACATTTTTATGAATAAGAGAGAAGGAACAGTTAAACAAATTGGCAGGCAACTAAAGAAAAAAGCCTGAGAAAGCCAATTAAAATCTCTAAAGAAATATTAAAAGGGAAATCCTGAAAAATTAAAGAGATTGACAAAATTAAAAGAAAATTTGAATTAAAAAACAGAAGTAGTATCTTGCTTAAAAATTGATAAACCACAAACTAAAATGTTTTTTAAAAGAAAATCAAAGCATCAGTACCAAAAATAGAAAATGTCAACTTATAGCCAATGAAGACACCAGAATTCAGGAACTATTTCATTCAGTTGTATATCAATAAAACTAGTAATCTAATACAAACAGATGGATATTTAAAAAGTTTAATATATCCAGAGTAACAGAACAAAACTTAAATAAGAAAGACTTAGTAACCTAATTTTAGAAAAAAGAAATTGAATAAACCATAAATGAAATTCCAAATGGATATATAAGTGGATTCTATATAAAAAAATTCAGGAAAAATAATTATGATATATATCAGCTATTTGGAAAAATAAGAAAAGATTGTACTAAATCCTTTCTTTGATACAAATATAAATTTGACATTTAAATCTGGAAGAATCAAAGTAAAAAAAAAAGAAAAAACTGTAAGCTAATAATAAATAAAATTAATGTTGATGAAAAAATTTTAAATAAAATATTAGTAAGAAGACTGCAGCAACATGTCACAAAGATTATACACTATAACCACGTTGAATTTATACCAGGAATATAAGACTAGGTTCAATATTAGAAAAAATATAAGCATAACTAGCCACATTAATAACAAAAGTAACAAAATAATATATTAATTGATGCAGTAAAAGTTTGACAAACTTCAACACCTATTCCTGTTTTTAAAAAGCAAATACTAGAAAGCATAGTCATAAATGAATCTTTCCTTAATAAAAGTGTTATTTATCTAAAAATAGATAGATTTTTTTTGACAAATTCTACATTATTTCCTATAGGTGGAATATTTGACTTTGTCAAATACTAGGCTATTGTGCTCAATTGATTCTGTATATTTTGTAGCCGATCCCTTCCACTAACCATCTTTTTTATTTTCTATACAGTATCAAATTGCTTTTTAATAATTATTATTTGTAATGGGGATAAAATAGAGACTTCAAAACAATCAGATGTAAAGCAAAATTGTACTATCAGTATTACTATTCAATATAGTGCTAGAAAAGGTTGCAATATCAATAAGATCAGGAGAAAAAAATTAAAGAACTAAATAGGGGCAAAGAAAAAAGAAAATAATCATTTAAAAAAATGATACAGAAGACTAGAGAGTCCAACAAAAAATTAAACAAATTTAATTAAACTTTGTTTAGCAAGTTCAGCAAAGTTATAGGTATAAAATATACACACACATAAATCAGCAGAATTTCTGTATATTACTAGCAAAATTTGGCAGAAAGAAATACAAAAAAAAAATTTCATTTAAATAACTACAAAAAGCACAAAATATCTGGGAGTCTACTTGCCAAGATACACTCAGGAACCAAATGAAAACAATTAAAAAACATTATATAAAGGCAGTTTAAAATAATGAAATGTTAATTACTTTTAGGTAGACTGAGTCATTATAATAAAAATGACAATACTACCTAAATCAATTTGTTTACCTAGAACCATACCAGTAAAACAAAAGACTATTTTACACAGTTAGAATAATAATGAAATACATTTGGACAAAGATTAAGAATCTTAAGTGAATTAATGAAAAAAGTGAAAAGGAAGGAGTTGTTGAGTCTTGTCTGATTCTTCATAATCCCTTTTGGGGTTTTCTTGGCAGAGATACTAAAGTGGCATGCCATTTCCTTCTGCAGTGCATTTGAGGGGAAATTTGATGAGGAATAAGATGAGGAAACTGAAGCAACAGGGTTAAGTGACTTGCCCAGGGTTACATAGTTAGTGTCTGCACCCAGATTTCAACTCAGGAAGATGCATCTTCCTGACTCTAGGCCCAATATTCTATCAATCATACCATCTAACTGTCCAAAGGAAAGAGCAGTATATCATAAGTTATACTTAGAGGAATTATTAAAAAGCAATTTGATACTGTGTAGAAAATAAAGAAGATGGTCAGTGGAAGGGATCGGCTACAAAATATACAGAATCAAGTGAGCACAATAGCCTAGTATTTGATAAAGTCAAATATTCCACCTATAGGAAATAATATAGCATTTGTCAAAAAACATTGAGAAAATTTGAAAGTATTCTGGAAGAGAAAAAGCTAAAGATCAATAACTCACACTATATACCTAGATAAGCACTGCATGGATACATGACTCAGACAAAAGGGTGACATTATAAACAAATTAGAAATTACCTGTTGGAAGTATGGATAGGGAAAGAGTTCATGACCTGTGTGATCATGGGTAAGTCACTTAAATATCATCCACCTCAGTTCCCTCAGCTATAAAATGACAGTAATAACAGCACCAATTCCTAGAGTAGTTGTGAGGACCAAGAATGTTTATAAAGTACTTAGTACAGTTCCTGGCACAAAGCAGGCACTTAATAGATGCTTATTACATTCCTTTTCCTTTCCTCCAAATAAGGGTCAGAGAAAGTAAAGTGGACAATGTTGACTGCATACAACAAAACACATTTGTAGTAACAAAACCAGCTTACCTAAAATTAGAAGAGAAGTGGATATATGAAGGAAAAAATCTTTGCAGCAAGTTTTTTTTATAAAGGTTGCAATTCTAAGATACATAGGATATGGATTCATTCTGCAGTTGATAAATCAAAGAACATGAACAGGCAATTTTCAAAGGAAGAAATTCCTGGATTTATAATATGGACTAATATAAAACAGACAAGCTAAATAAAAAGGCACAGTTACATCAGTTCTTTTCGTGGAATTATGATGATAGAAATGCCTCATTTTTAGCTCCATCAATGAATTAAAGATTGTAATGAAAAAACATTTCTTCTTAACAAAGTAGTCATTCAGACATAAGCTTCAAGTTTATTTAAGGCAGTGAGAGAAAATGGAAATGAAGTGGTTAATGAAAAGGGTTTTCTCTGCAAGCATTTGTTAGTTTCATTGCTTAAAAAAAGTTTAATTACATAATGTTAAAATTATTGGAAAGGCCAGAGTAGATGAAAATGTGGCAGCTGAAAATCCTGATGTTTTGAAGAAAATAGTCAAAGAAGGCGAATACACTAATCAACAAATTTTAATTTGGATAAAACAGTTTTATTTTCAAAAAATTATGTTGTACAGTACTTATTTTTCTAAGAAAGAAAAGAGTCAATCTGAATTTAAAGGGGCTACGTATCACAACCCATCCTGAGAGACAGTGTAGAATGGGATTTTAAATTAAAGATAATGATTATTTATCTTAAAATCCTCAGACTCTGGGAGGCTCCACTATTGATCACTTCCAATTCCTTGGTCATCAAATAAGAAAAATATTGTAAGGTTAATATTGCCTTAAAACATTACTGATTCAGATTACAAAGATTTGGAGAAGATAGTGCAGTTTGTGCTGCTAAAACTTTTTTTATTTCTTTTTTTAAATTTTAAACATAAATATTAAGACCTAAATACAAGGTAAGAAAATAAAAAGAAACATTTTAAACATATACAAAATAAGAAAATGAAAAGAAAGGATTCTCAAATGCACAGCAGAACATAAGAGGATTCAAAATATAAAGTAATAAATTTATATTTCAAGAAAACCTTTAAAATAAATACTACACATTGAATTCAGAAGTGTCCTTTTTTTCTTTATTTCCTTGTAGGGTTTATATTCTTTACTGTGCAGTTTTTACTTTGTTCTTTCCCCCATTTCCTCCTCTCCTCTTCCCCCTCCCCAAAGAAGACTACAATTTAGTGCAGATATATTTGTACATATATTTTGTATGTATACATATATATAAGCACATAAACATATATACATACTTATATATACATACACATACATAGATATCTATGATTATACACATATATAAATTCATATACATCTGTGTAAGATGCTTGTCCTCTGTTTCTCTGAAGTGTGTTTCTCGGATAGTATGTTCCTTTGTAAGTCCAAGTCTTTCCATATTTTTCCAAATCCACCAGCTCATCATTTTCTATGCCACAGCAATATTCCAACCTTATGTTGTCTAGTTACTTTAAATAGTCTAAAAAACATTGATTAAAAATGGAAGATAATGTGAAACATCTCATTGGAAAAACAACTGACCTGGAAAATAGATCCAGGAGAGACAATCCAGGGACTACCTGAAAGCCATGATCAAAGAAAAGAGCCTAGACATCATCTTTTATGAAATTATCAAGGAAAACTGCCTTGATATTCTAGAACCAGAGGGCAAAATAAATATTGAAAGAATCAATCAATCACCTCCTGAAAGAGATCCTAAAAGAGAAACTCCTAGGAACATTGTGGCCAAATTCCAGAGTTCTAGGTCAAGGAGAAATATTGCAAGCAGCTCTAAAGAAACAATTCAAGATTTGTGGAAATACAATCAGGATAACATAAGATCTAGCAGCTTCTACATTAGGGGATCGAAGGATGTGGAATAGAATATTCCAGAAGTCAAAGGAACTAGGACTAAAACCAAGAATCACCTACCCAGCAAAACTGAGTATAATACTTCAGGGGAAACAATGGTTTTTCAATGAAATAGAGGACTTTCAAGCGTTCTTGATGAAATGACCAGAGCTGAAAAGAAAATTTGACTTTCAAACACAAGGATGAAGAGAAGCATGAAAAGGTAAACAGCAAAGAGAAGTCATAAGGGACTTACCAAAGTTGAACTGTTTACATTCCTACATGGAAAGACAATATTTGTAACTCTTGAAACTTTTCAGTACCTGGGTAGTTGGTGGGATTACACACACACACATACACACACACACACAGAGCACAGAGTGAATTGAATAGGATGAGATCATATCTTAAAATAATGAAATTAAGCAGTAAGAGAGAAATATATTGGGAGGAGAAAGGGAGAAATTGAATGGGGCAAATTATCTCTCATAAAAGAGTCAAGCAAAAGACTTTTCAGTGGAGGGAAAAAGAGGGGAGGTGAAAGAAAAATATGAAACTTACTCTCATCACATTTGACTAAAGGAAGGAATAAAATGCACACTCATTTTGGTATGAAAAACTATCTTACAATACAGAAAACTGGGAGAGAAGGGGATAAGCAGAGTTGGGGTGCGGAAAAAGGAAGGGAGTGCAGTGGGAGGAAAAAGCAATTTGAAGTCAACACTCTTGGGGAGGGACAGGATCCAAAGAGAGAATAAAAGCAATGGAGGGCAGGATGGGATGGAGGGAAATATAGTTAGTCTTATACAACATGACTATTGTTGAAGTCATTTGCAAAACTACACAGATATTGACTATATTGAATTACTTGCCTTCCCAATGGGAATGGTTGGGAAGAGAGGGATAAAGTGAAGTTGGAAGTCAAAGTTTTAGGAATAACTGTCAAGTATTGTTCTTACTACCAGGAAATAAAAAATACAGGTAATGGGGTATAAAAAGTTATCTGTCCCTACAGGACAAAAGAGAAGATGGGGACAAGGGAAGGGAGGGATGTTAGAAGAGAGGGCAGATTGATGATAGGGGAAATTAGAATGCTTAACATTTTGGGGTGGGGGGAGGGGAGAAATGGGGAGAAAATTTGGAGCCCAAAATTTTGTGAAGATGAATGCTAAAAGTTAAATAAATAAATTTTTAAAAAAATTGATCAATATGGCTGATATATGGTTTTGTTTTTTTCTTTTTTCTCTATTTTTTAAATTAAATTATTTTGTTTTCAGTGTTCCACAATCACTTCCATATATCTTAGATTTTTTTCCCCTTCCTCCCTCTCATTCCTTCCTCCCTCCTCCCTCCTTCTCTGAGACAGCATATGATCTTCTATACCTTCTACACATACTTTCCTGTTAAATACATGTTGCATAGAAGAACTAAAATGAGTGGAAGAAACAATAAAATAAAACAAAACAAAGCATATTACAAAAGAAAATGATCTGTTTCTATCTGCAATCCAATTCCAGAATTCTTTCTCTGGATGGGGAAGGCATTTTACCTTGACTCCATTGGAAATTTTTAAAGTCTATGCATTTCAATGAAGTACTAAGTCTACCAGAAAAATTCCTCGACAACTGTGGTTGTTGCTGTGTACAAAGTTCTTCTGGTTCAGCTACTTTCACTGAGCATCAGTTCATATAAGTCTTTCCAGGCTTCTCTGAAGTGTTCCTGTTCATCGTTTCTCATAGCACAATAGTATTTCACTCCATTCATACACCACAACTTGTTCAGCCTTTCCCCAATTGATCCACGTCCCCTTGATTTCCAGTTTTTGGCCACCACAAAGAGAGCTGCTATAAATATTTTTGTACATGTGGGACCCTTTCCCATTTCTGAGATATCTTTGGGGTAGAGTCCCAGAAGTAATATTGCTGGGTCAAAGGGTATGCACATTTCTGTAGCCCTTTGGGAATAGTTCCAAATTGTTCTCCAGAATGGCTGGATCAGTTCACAACTCCACCAACAATGAATTAGTGTTCCAACTCTCCCACATCTTCTCTGACATTTATCATCTTCCTGTTTTGTCATGTTAGCCCATCTGATAGGTGTGATGTGGTACCTCAGAGTTGTTTTGATTTGCATCTCTCTAATCAATAGTGATCTATAGTATCTTTTCATATGATTATAGATAGCTTTCATTTCTCCCTCTGAAAACTCTCTGTTCATATACTTTGACCATTTATCAGTTGGGGAATGATTTGTACTCTTGTACATTTCACTCAGTTCTCTATATATTTTAGAAATGAACACTTTATCACAGACACTAGTTGCAAAACTTCTTTCCCAGTTTTCTGTTTCCCTCCTAATCTTGGTTGCATTGGGTTTGTTTGTGCAAAAACTTTTCAACTTAATGTAATCAAAATTATCCGTTTTACACTTCATAATGTTCTTTATCTCTTGTTTGATCATAAATTTCCCCATTCTCCATAAATCTGACAAATACACTATTCGTTGCTCCCCTAGTTTGTATATAATGTCATTCTTTATACCTAGATCATTTATCTATTTGGACTTCATTTTTGTGTACAATGTCAGGTTTGGTCTATGCCCAGTTTCCACGCACAATCCTGGAAACTATCCAGTTTTCTTAGCAAATTCTGTCAAACAGTGAGTTCTTATCCCAGAAGCTGAGGTCCTTGGGTTTATCAAACAGTAGATTGTTATATTCATTGACTACTGTGTCTTGAATACTTAACATATTCCACTGGTCTACCCCTGTGTTTCTTAGACAGCACCAAGTGGTTTTGATGATTGCTGCATTATAACACAATCTGAGATCTGGTAGGACTAGGCCACCTTCCCTAGCATTTCTTTTCATTAGTTCCCTCGATATTCTGGACTTTTTGTTCTTCCAGATGAATTTTGATAGTATTATTTCTAGTTCCATAAACTGATTATCTGATGGTTTAAGTGGCATGGCACTGAGAAAGTATATTAATTAATAGAATTGATAGAATTAATAGAATAGAGTTAATAGAATTGTCATTTTTATTATATTAGCTCAGTCTATCCATGAACAACTGATGTTTTTCCACTTACTTAGATGTGACTTTATTTGTGTGAGAAGTGTTTTGTAATTGTGTTCAGGTAGTCTATGTGTTTGTTTCAGCAGGTAGACTCTAAGATATTTTATGATGTTTACCATAGCTTTAAATGGGATTTCTCTTTATATCTCTTGCTTTTGGGTTTTGTTAATAATATAAAGAAATGCAGATGATTTTTCTGGATTTATTTTGTAACTTGAAACTTTGCCAAAGTTGTTTATTATTTCAAGTAGTTTTTTACTTGATTCTCTGGGATTCTCTAAGTGTATCCTCATATCATCTGCAAAGAGTGATAACAGTTTCTTTTTTGCCTATTCTAATTCTTTCAATTTCTTTTTCTTCTCTTACTGCTACACCTAGCATTTGTAATATCATATTGAATAACTGTGGTGATAATGGATATCCTTGCTCCACCCTGATCTTATTTGAAATGCATCTAGCTTGTCCCCATTACACATAAGGCTTACTGATGATTTTAGGTAGATACTGCTTATTATTTTATGGAAAGTTCCATTTATTCCTATGCTTTCCAGTGTTTTCAATAGGAATGGGTGTTGTACTTAGTTAAAGGCTTTTTCTTCATCTATTGAGATAATCATATGGTTTCTGTTACTTTTGTTGGTGATATGATCAATAATGCTAATAGATTTTTCGGCTATTGAACTAACCCTGCATTCCTGGTATGAATCCTACCTAGTCATAATGCATTATTCTCATTATAATTTGCTGTATTCTTTTTGCTAATAACTTATTCAAAATTTTGGCATCTACATTCATGAGAGAAATTGGTCTATAATTTTCTCTCTCTGCTTTGGCTCTTCTTGGTTTAGATATGGGAGCCATATTTGTATTATAAAAAGAATTTGATAGGATTCCTTCTTTGGAAATTTTCCCAAATGGTCTATACAGTATTGAAATTAACTATTTTTTAAATGTTTAATAGAATTCACTTGTAAATCCATTTGATCCTGGAGATTTTTTCCTTGGTAGTTCATTGATGGCTTTTTCAATGTCTTTTTATGATAATAGTGTTATTTAAGTACTCAACTTCCTCTTATATTAATCTGGGCAATTTATATTTTTTAACATAATCATCCATCTCATTTAGATTGTTGAATTCATGGACATAGAGTTGGAGAAAGTAATTTCTAATTATTGTTTGAATTTATTCCTCAGTGGAGGTTAGTTTACACTTTTCATTTTTGATATTGGTTATGTGGTTTTCTTCTTTCTTCTTTATAATCAAATTGACCAAAGGTTTATCAATTTTATTGTTTTTTTCATAAAACTATTCTTATTGTTATTTATTAATTCAATAGTTTTCTTAATTTCAATTTTATTAATCTCTCCTTTGGTTTTCAGTATTTCTAATTTGGTATTTACTTAAGGATTTCAATTTATTCTTTTTCTAACTTTTTTAGCTGCATGCCCAATTCTTTGATCTCCTCTTTCTCTATTTTATTCATGTAGGCATTCAAAGATATAAAATTTCCCCTAAGAACTGCTTTTGCAGTCCCATAAGATTTG
>CM053770.1:301535225-301620114 GCA_028658325.1 Potorous gilbertii | reverse complement strand
CAGCTTCTCTACTATGGGAGTGGAGGGCTTGGAATATGTTATTCCAGAGGTCATAGGAGGTAGGATTAAAACCTAGAATAACATAGCCAGCAAAGCTGAGTATAATACTTCAGGGGAAAAAATGGAATTTCAATGAAATAGAGGACTTCCAAGCATTCTTGTTGAAAAGACCAGAGCTGAATATACAATTTGACTTTCATATACAAGATTCAAGAGAAACATGAAAAGGTAAACAGGAAAGGTAAAAAGGGATTCATTAAAGTTGAACTGTTTACATTCTTACATGGAAAGATGATATTTGTAACTCATGAAGCCTTTCTCACTATTAGGGTAGTTAGAGGGAATATGTGTGTGTGTATGTGTGTGTGTGTGTGTGTCTGTATGTGTGTGTATTATATATGTGTCGGTATATATATGTATGTATATATATGAGTGTGTATAGAGAGACAGAAATAGAGACAGAGGGCACAGGGTGAACTGAATATAAAGGCAGGGCACCTATAAAGTAAAATTGAGTGTTGAGAGGAATGTACTGGGAGAAAGAGAAAGGAAGAGGTAGAATGTAGTAAATCATCTCACATAAAAGAGTCAAGAACTTTTACAATGGAGGAAGGGGGAGGAGGTGAGAGGGAATAACTACACCTTATTCTCATCAGATTTGACTTAAGGAGAGAATAGCATACATGCTCAATTGAGTATGGAAATTTTTCTTACCCTTAATAGAACGGATCACAGATTGGGGGAAGAGTAATAAGAAGCAAACACTATTGTCGGGGGACAGGTCAAGGGAGAGAATGGAATAAATGGAGGGCAGGACAGGATAGAGGGAAATGTGGTTAGTCTTTCACAATGTGACTATTATGGAAGTGTTTTACATGGCTACACATGTATGACCTATATAGAATTGCTAGTAAGGAAGGGAGAGAATGTGGAACTCAAAGCTTTAAAAATGAATGCTAAAAATTGTTTTTGCATGCAACTAGGCAATAAGTTGTACAGGCAATGGGGTATAGAAATCTATCTTGTCCTACAGGAAAATAGAGGGGAGAGCAATGAGAGAAGGGGGATTGACAAAAAGGAGGGCAGACTGGGGAAAGCGATGGTTGGGTTGCATATTGTCTTGGGATGGGGGAAAGGGAAAGGTGGGGAAATATTTGGAATTCAAAATCTTGTTGAAGCAAATATTGAAAACTGAAAATAAATAAAGTATATTTTTAAAAAATGAGAAACAGGAAGGTGAAGAGATTTAAAGTCACACCTCTTGTTGGTTGAAGAGAAATGAGGAAGACTAGAACCTAGATTTCCTGGTTTTTATCCTAGTACCATTTTCATCCTACCTCATTGCTATAAGAAAGTATACCCCACTTTCAGGTGCATGGTATTTGAAAGCTGATTGGCCAGGCCAAACCAGGACTATAACTAAACATAACTCATTAGTTTACATGATGATTGAAGCCTGTAACGACATATTCTGAGCCTGTGCCTTTGAACAGTTTGCCTATTACTTCTATTTTTTATAATCCCTAGTTTTCTTTGAAGCTTAGATCAAATGCTACCTCTTGCATTAGGTTTTTCCTGATCCAATCATTTCCCTACAACTTCTAGAATATGTTGTTTTTGTTGAGTTGTGTCAGTTGTGTCCAGGTCTTCGTGACCCCATTTGGGGTTTTCTTGACAAAGATGCTATAGTGATTTGCCATTTCCTTCTTCAGTTCATTGTACAGACACAGAAACTGAGGCAGACAGGGTTAAATGACTTGCCCAAGGTCACACAGTTGAGTGTTTGAGATTTGAACTCAGGAGCCTTCCTGACTTCAGAACTGGCATTATTTTCACTATACCACCTAGCTGCCCTTACCTGATATGTAGTGAGCACTGAAATGTTTTTCATTGATTGATTGTGATCAGAGATGATCACACTCTTGATCTTTGTCTTTACACACAAATGTTCCACTTTCATATTGCTCTATCTGATCATAGTCAGTTGTTCTCTCTCTCTCTCACTCACTCTTATAACTACATCTTGTTCTTCTTCATCTCTTCTTCATCTTGTTCTTCAGTTCCAATCCCTTAACCCCCTTTATCCTAGCCCATCAAACATTCATACCCGTTAGCCTTATGGATTACTCCTACCACCACCTGCCTTTGCATCTACTCATTTGCTACTGAATGAATCTGGAGAAAAATCATAAATTGGGCTGATTGAGACCACAACAAATTTTCATTATATAATTTCAACTTTTTTCTCAATAAAGCAAGACAAATCCTTTCACCATTCCTTAATTTACTCATTCTACTACCACAATGATTTTTTCCCAAACCATTTCATCTCTCTTCAAACTTCCAACAGTTTTCCCTCCCCAGACCTTGCAGTTGAGAAACTTGCCTCATATTTCACTGAAAAAAATTGAAGCCCTTTCCTGAGTACTCCCTCTTCTCATTCCTGTTCATCTCATTTCATTCATATACCTTCTCCAATTATTCCTCCTTCACCCCTCTTTCACAAAAAGGAGTGTTCCTTCTCCTTGCCAAATCATTTACTCTCTAGCTGATTGCCCCCTGTCATCCCCAATCTTTCACTAATCTTCAGACTTTTTGTCTACTGGCTGCTTTACTGCTGCCTAAAAGCATGACCCATCTTCCAAAAGCCCTCACTTGATTTATTCAACTCCACTAGCTATCGTACTTCGTTTCTCCTCCTACTGCCTTTCTCCTTGAAAAGACCTTCTATAATCACTGCTACCATATGTTTTCTTCTCTCATCTCAACTCTCTGAAGTCTATCTTTTGAATTTAACATTCAACCAAAAGTGTTCACTTCATTATTATGTCTTTTCTCTTACATGCCAAATCAAAGGGCCTTTTCTCAGTACTCTTCTTTCTTGGCTGCTTTACAGTGTCACTGATACTATCTCTTCTACTTGATAACCTTCTTCTGTCTAGGTTTTAAAGACATTGCTCCTCCTTGTTCTCTTTGTGCCTGCCTGACTGCTCCTTCTCAGTCTTTTTTGCTGAATCTTCACACAGAGTAAGCTTATTTATTGTGGATGTCTCCCAAAAGAGGATACCCCAAAGGTGTCTTGTCCCTTCTCCCTCGGTACTACTTCACTTGATATCTCATCAACTTCCATGGATACAACTAATATTTCTATGTAGACAGTTCTTAGAACTATTTCTCTAGCCTTTCTAGAATTTTAATCTCCCCTCATTGTTTCAAACTGGATGTCTTATAGACATCTTAAACTCAACATGTCCAAAACAGGATGTTTCTTTTTTCCCCAAACCATCCCCACTTGCTAATTTCCTCCCATCACTCTAACTCACTACCTAGGTGTCATTCTCAGCTTCTCACTCTCACCCCCACTCAATTGCCAAGTCCTATTATTTATGCTATATTCCTAACCCTGGAAAAAGTATCAAGTATAGCATAGTGGGTAGAATTCTGAATCTGAGATCAGGAAGACCTGGCTTTGAATTGCTGCCTCAGAGAGTTGGTTGACCCTAGACAGTTAGAATTACCTTCAGACAGTATAACTTTTCACAAATCACTTTAACCTCCTCTCAGCCTCAGATTCCTTATCTGTAAAATGGAAATAATACTAAAACAGAGCTTATCTCACAGTGTCATAGTGAGGGATCAAAAGAGATCATCTATGTCAAGTGCTTGTCCATCACAAGATGAACAAGGCAACATGATGAGGTTTGAAAGTGGGTGCAGGGGGAGTTAAAGAAATTGTGAGGTTTGAGGGGGATTTCAGGGACCCCTCAAGGATTGAGGTATAGGAGAAAGTCATCTGGAATGAATTCACAGACTTAAGCATTCTGTAAGCAAAGGTTTATTGTAACACCATTACAACAGGTAGAGTCTCATAGGGAACTTCACTGCTGGTAACCAAGGGATCCTTAGGGGTTTCTCAGGGGTGTATTTTGGTGGTACATCTGTAGCAAGATGGTTTTGAGAGTTCACATGGATAACTTGACCTCTGGATTGAATATGATAACTTTGGAAATCAATATATGGTAAATTCAGTGGTTACAAGATAGTACTGTTTTTTCAAGAGAATTTCTTGAGAAGTCAGCTTCTTCTTGTGATGGGGAAAGAAAGCTCACTTTACTGGGGGTCCACTCATGAGTAATTTCAGGGAAAGGTAGTTTGTCTTATTGAGTCTCACTCATGAGTTATTGCTAGGCTTAGTGTCTTTGGACTGGGGTTAGTATTTTGAAACTGGGGAGAAATGTGATCTTGGAATTGGGGTCCAAGTACAATCATCTCATCAAAGGACCATCTCCATTGACTAAGTGGTCATAAAAATGGTTCCTTCCTCATATTGGGCACGAGAAGATGACCTGGAGGTACAAAAATAAGTTAGGAGACTTTCCGTATCATAAGACATCCTATCCATGTTGGGCTTTGTCACGTACTTATCCCCAGTATCTTTGTGGTTGGGAAAGTGAACTTCATGACAGATTAGTGTACAGTGCATTTAAAGCTTGTAGTTTAAAGTTTGGGGACTATTATGAGAAAGAATCTATCTAACTAAGATGCATAAAATAATTTATTCATATACGTAGTTCCTATACTCATATTAGTTAACTAGACTGATTAAATGTAGATATTTTTATTTTATTTTTAATTTATGGAATAAAACAAGCATTTCCATAACATAATAATTGCATAAGAACAAAATAATTATTGCACATGAAACTACAAAAATATACAACTTGCTATTCCTTTTAAATATATGGTAGTTATCATATGGATTTCTTTTTTTTTCTCTGCTTCCGCCCCTGATGAGGTTTGAGGTGCTGGAACCCTGAAATAGTGATGCAGATCTTGCCTCAAATGAATTTGACCCACGTCTGCTTTCAGTTAAAGACAACATTTATTAAAAGACTGATTGGGTGGGCAAGATCTTAAGAATTTGCCATATTTGTAACACTTGCATTGACAAGTGGGCCAGATTGAATCTGAGCATTGTCCAGACACTTAAGGAACCTGAGAACTTTAATGGAGGCAAGATGAACCTTTTATACAGAAGTCTGGGAATATCTGGATATGATCTGGAATAACTTGGAGGTAACAGAAAAGGACTAGGAAGGGCCAGATACCCCAGGTGAATGACAGGGAACTGGGCAATGTGGAAAGGGTTTAACTGGAATTAAGGAGTGGGAGTTTAGGATGGAGCCAAGAAATGAACTTCAGATAAATTCCAGGGCCATGTGGGAGAGTTCAGGGGAAGTTCAGTGATGATGGTAAAGGGCATGTTTCCAGGGCTCAGCCTTTCTCCCCTCAAACAAATGGAACCCAAATTCTTTTGGGGTAGGGGGCAAAGGTCTTAGCTTCTGAAACTGTTTCCTGCTGGCAAGGGACATAGAGCTGTCCCTGCCTCTCTGAGTCTCATTCAAGGGGTCATATTTTGGAACCTGGCTCATGCCAGGTCCAGTGGGTTAGAGACCTTGGACTTGGTAGAAGGCTGGTATATAGCTTGAGCAGTCATCTGATAGCTCAGACCTGGAAGAGACAAATCTAGCAAGCCAGTTTAAGCAAACAAAGACCAAATAGGAATAAAATGAGTGTAGAGAAAAGACAATTTTCCCAGAGGGAATTGAAGATGGCTGTGGAAAGGCCAAAACATAAAAGGATAGGGGTATGTTTAATATGGGAGAGGAACTAGAGCAAAACTAAGAATAAATTAGTCAGAAAGCAGTCAGAGTCAGGACAGATGCAGGCAAGCATGCAGCTAGCTAGCATGAGTGACAGAGCTCATTTGAGATTTTGTTTGAAAGGCTCTGTTTATGATTAGTTTAATGGAGCTGGCTAGCAGGGGGAAGGCTTGGGAATGTTTATTGTCCTTTACATTGTTATTGTATATATACTTTTGTTACTGTGATGGATTTGGCTTTCTGGTGTTGGGATTTAGTTTTCTGGTGTCTGAATAAATGTTTTGATTCTGTCTTCCATGTGGAGAGTCTGTTGTACTTCATGATTCAAATTGCACCATGATATTCATGGCCACCATAGGTGCTGTGAATATCACATTGGCACTATAACAATCTACTTCGATCACCATAATCCTTTGTTTTACATTCTTGCCTTTATTATGGGAAAGAATATGACATAGATCTAGCATAGGACTAAGAAAGACTTGGAACCAAAACTTACCTCAAAAACATATTAGCTATATGTTTCTGGGTAAGTCATTTACCTCTCTTGAACTTAGTTACCTCATCTGTAAAAAGGTAGATTAGAGTTGATGACCTCTTAGGTAACTTTCAGTTTCAAACACATGCATATATGATTTTATATACATGTGGCCAGAAGCAAGTACCTGGCTTAAACTCTTGCCCCACAGTCAAATCAAGTCAAGAAGCATTTATTAATCAATTATTGTGTGCCAGGCACTATGTTAAATGCTGGGAATACAAAGAAAGGCCAAAAAAAAATCCTTGTTCTCAAGGAGCTCACAGTACAATGGCGGAGGCACCATGTAAACAACTATGTACAAATAAGATGTATACAAGTTAAATTAGAGATGCTTTCAAAGGAAAGATAGTGATTGAGAATAGGAAAAGGCTTTTTGCAGAGGGTGAGATTTTAGCTGAGGTTTGAAGGAAGGTAGAGAGGCTCAGCATGGGGGATATTCAGTGAAAATTCCCAATGTCAGCAGCCAAGATGGCAGAGAAAAAAGCAGGGGCTTGCCTAAGCTTTCCAAAATTCCCTCCAAATAACTTTTAAATGATGTCTCAAAATGAATTTTGTAGTAGTAGACCCAGAAAAAGGACATTGTGAAACAATTTTTCCAATTATCACATTGGGTTGAGAGTGGAGTAAAGTCCAATGTAGGCAATTCCTCAGCTAGCCACCAGCAGGCATTGGGAGCCACTGCATTCATAGCAGTGGCTCCCAGAGCTGTCAGCCTACAGACAGTAAAAGGATAAAACAACTGGTCAGAAGGGGAGTCCTGAGAAAACCCTGATGGCACTGGATGCAAGACTCTGTCCCGTTGTCCAGAGACAGATCAGGGTTGCAGTCCTAGGCCATAGTCCCAGAGTGAAAAAGAGAACTATCATACAAGGGCTTGAGGTTACAGGAGAGCAAGAACCTTGGTAATAGTTCCAGGGCAGAAAAGAAAGCATATGATCATTCACAGACCAGACCACAGGGTAGAAGAGTAGTAAACATCCCTCTCCTTAGATCACATCTCCTTGGAAGAACTGAAAATTTATAGACCCCCTAGAATTAGGTCTGAAAATAGTTGCACAAAAAAAACCCCGAAGCTTGGGAAAGTACCCCTTTCACTCCAAGAACAGAGCTCAAATTTAATATAAAGGTAAAAGTCAATAAATAGACTGGGAAAGTGAACAAACAAATAAAAGAACTCAACCATAGAAAGTTACTATAGTGACAGAGAAGATCAAAACACAAACTGAGAAAAAGGCAATGAAGTCAAAACTGCTACATCTTGAGCCTCAAAGAAAAATCTGAATTGGTCTGAGGTCCAAAAAGAATTCCTAGAAGAGGTCAAAAAAATTTTAAAAATCAAATGAGAGATGTAGAGAAAAAAAATTGGGAAAATAAATTAGAGCAATGCAAGAAAATCATGAAAAAAAGGGCAATGATTTGGTAAAGGAAGCACCAAAAAATGTTGAAGAAAATAACCCTTTGAAAAACAGAGTGGACCAAATGGTAAAAGAAGCACAAAAATTCATTGAACAGAAGAACTCCTTAAAAAGCAGAATCAGCCAAAGGTAAAAGAAGTACAAAAGCTCATTGAAGAAAATCATTCCTTATAAATTGGAATAGGGCAAGTAGAAGCAGATGACTCTTGAAACATCGAGAAACAATCAAACAAAATCAAAAGAATTAAAAAAAATGAAAATGTGAAATACCTTATTGGATAAACAACTGACCTAGAAAATAGATCCAGGAGAGATAATTTAAGAATTATTGGGTTACCTGAAAGCCATAATCAAAAAAAAAAGCCTAGATATCATCTTTCAGGAATTTATCAAATAAAACTGCCCTGATAGTCTAGAACCAGAGGATAAAATAGAAATGGAAAGAATTCACTGATAACATCCTGAAAAGGATCCCAAAATAAAAACTCCCATGGGGTAAATTATCTCACACAAAAGGAGTGCAAAAGAGTTTTTACTGTGAAGGGAAATATGAGGGACTTGGGTTGTTGGGAGCACTTTAACCTTACTTGAATCTCATTGGAATTCACTAAAAGAGGAAATAACATACATATTCAGTTGGGTACAGAAATCTATCTTATCCTACAGAAAGTAAGAGTGGAAGGGAATAAGATAAGGAGAGGAGTGATAGAAGAGAAAACAGTTTGGGGGAGGCAATAGTCAGAAGCAAAATATTTTTGCAGACTAACAGAATAAAGGGAGAGAGTAGGATAAACAGGGAGAAATAGGATGGAAGGAAATGTACACTAATCATAACTGTGAAAAAAATTTTCAAAAAGTTTCTCTAATTAAAGGCCTCATTTCTCAAATATATAGAGAACTGAAACATATTTATAAGAATACAAGGCAGCCATTCTTCAACTGATAAATGGTGAAAGGATGTAACCAGGCAGTAAAACTATCTATAAGCATATTTAAAAAGTTTTAAATCACTATTGATTAGAGAAATACAAATTAAAACAACTCTGAGGTACCACCCCACACCTATCAGATCAGTTGTTATGATAGTAAAGGAAAATGACAAATGTTGGAGAGAATGTGAGAAAATTGAGACACTAATACACTGTCGGTGGAGTTGTGAATTGATTCATCTGTTCTGGAGAGCAAATTGGATCTATACCCAAAGGGTCATAAAACCATGCATACTTTTTGATCTAGCAATTCCATTATCTGTCTGTATTCCAAAGAGATTTTTAAAGAAGGGGAGGATCTACATGTACAAAAATATTTATAGCAACTCTTTTTGGGGTGGCAAAGAATTGTAAGCTGAAGGGATACCCATCAATTGGGAATGGCTGAACAAGTTGTGTATGGTTGTCTAATAAATAATGAACAGGATGCTCTCAGAAAAATCTAGAAAGACTTGCATGAAATGTGAAAAGTGAAATGAACAGAACCAGGAGAACACTGTGCATAGTAATAGCAGTATTGTACAATGATCAACTGTGACTAACTTAGCTATCCTCAGCAATACAATGATCCAAGACAGTTCCAAAGGATTTATGAAGAAAAATGCTATTCACCTCCAGAGAAAGAACTTATGGAATCTGAATGCAGACTGAAGTATATATTGTTTTACTTCCTTTTTTAGGGGGAAAGGGGGCTATGTTACTTTCATAAAATGACTAATATGGAAATGTTTTACATGTCTAACCTCTATCAAATTGCTTGGCTTCTCACAAAGAGGAGAGAATTTGGAACTCAAAAATTTAAAAAAAATTTTGTTCCATGTAATTAGGAAAAAATAAAATATTACATTAAAAAAAATTCCAATGTTTTGTATAAGAACAAAAAGGCAAGTTTCTTTGGATCAAATAGTACATGGGAGTAAGAGGATATATCAAGTAAAACACAAGAAGACTAGAAAGGTAGTAGGGGAAAAGATTACAAAGAGCTTTAAATGACAAAGGATTTTGTATTTGATCCTGCAGGCAATAAGAAACCATTGGAGTCTATTGAACAGGGGGGTGAAGTGGTCGGACATTTATTTTAGCAAGATCAACTTTACAGTCAAATGGACTTGGAGTAAGAGAGTGATATAGTAAATATTTTTAAATGCAATAATTAGCTATATTAATGTATTTATACAATTTAAATCATACTATCTGATCAAATGTTTTCATATATTTGATATATTAAATATTTCATTGATAAGTTCATAATTACTAAGACTCTATGACATTTGTCTATCTAGAGGAAGAAACAGATGGGTCTTTCCCACAACCCAGCTAAACCACATTGAGCCATTGATGAAATGCAGTGTAATTTTACTGGTTTTGATCACTACCTAGTGAAACATCAGAGTTACTGCTCAAAAATGGTGGTCAGTTATTCCAGCATTTAATATAACACTAGTAGTGACTGGTCTATATTAAATAATATACTATAATCTTATAGACTTTGAGTAACAACACAGCACAAAGAATTTGAAGATTTGGGTTCTAATTGGCGTTCTTCTACAAATCAGTTATCTGACTCTGGATAACTAAATTCTCTCAGCATTGATTTCCTCATCAGTAAGATGAAGGAGTTGGAGATCATCTCCAAGGTCCCTTTCAGATCCAATTCAATATGATAGGATAATACAATTCAGATAAATAGTTGAGCTCAACACATTTAAATTTCAGTACAATCTTCATTGTAGTCTTGGCATTAAAAAAAAAATTGGACTGCTTTCTGTCCAAATACCTTTTTACCTGAACCTATAGGAAGTCTTTGTCCTTCTACATCACGATGTGAGGTTGTCACCTGTCCCACTTCTTAACAGGAAGTTCTGTAGGATTGGGGAATATTAGCATAAAAAGGAGTCCTTTCACCTGTTTATCACCTAATACTACTCCCATTCCTTCCCCTTCCAATGCTGCTGGCCATGTCTGTATGCTAGGTTTGTTAGTTATTGGCTTGTGCTTAGGGAAGACAACAGAAAGCCAGAAGCAAGTAGGGATTCTGAGTAGACTGGGCAGCACATGCTCTTGTTTCCATGTGTTTATAAGTACCATTTTTGGGAAGTGGAGAAGATGAGATGGGAAGGGGACAGAAATCCTTTTTCCCAAAGAGATATTAATCTGTTCACTCTTAACCATGTGTAGACTAGCAAATTATGGGCTTCTCTTCATCATTCTAACTATATGTACCTAGTTCACATATCTCTAAATTTTCTACAATAGTAGTTTGAAATGCTTTATTAACCTTCAGCGGGTGTCTTCTGTTAACTGTGACCACTCATATTTGACATCATCCCCAGTGATAGAAACTACCAGTAAGCATCCTTCAGTAAGGGTTAAGGTACATATGTATACTACCAAAGGAACTAGAGTGACTTCTGCCCCAGTCTAGCAAATTATGGGCTTCCCTTCATCATGTGACATATACCTAGATCACACATTTCCAACACTTCACAAAGAATATACATAATAATATAACAGGCAAATGACAACCACAATATTTTCTAATCTATCAGTTAATTAAATCTGTAAAAATGAGAAATATGGTTGTTTTAGGCATGACGTGTTTAATAACAACAGTAACAGCAATATAAAATAGCATTTATATAATACTTTAAGATTTTGAAGTGCTTTACAATATTATCTTGTTTGATCTACATAGCAACATGCTGTGGAATGTATTATTATATTTGTTTTACATGTGAGGAAAAGAAGGATAGGAAAGGTTAAGTCACTTGCTTGAGAGGTCAAAGAGCTAGAAGGAACTGTCTGAGGTAGGATTTGAACCCAAGTATTCTAACTGAATCCACTGTACCACATAGCTGCCATTGTTCATAATAAAACCGGGTGATCAGCACTTTCTTTTCTAGATACTTGTTCCCTTATGATTTTTTGTGTTCCAGATATGTTCTAGAATTTCCCCAGGAATCGAAGTCAAAGTCACTGGCCTATAGATTGCATAATAATCCCTAATTTTTGACAACTGAAACATTTTCCCTTTTAGGCTTCTGTAGTATATCTCCCATTCTTCATGTACTTTCAAGTTTCACTGACAGTAGCCCAAGAATCTTCAGTCCTTTCAGTATTGAAGAATGTATTTCATTCTCCACAAGATATTCCACTGAGTTATTCAAAGATGCGATTTCCTCATTAACATTGGACATCTATGTAGTGCTAATGAGAGTTAAAGAACTTCCCTACCCACGGATGGGGCATGCCCATTAAGGGAAGCTTAATTAGGGGAGGTCCGCATCTTTTCTTAATTTCTAATGAGGCATTGGTTCTCAAGGGTTGTGATGCCCTCTGACTCTGAAATGTGTATAAATATTCTGAGATGAGGTTTTACTTTGGGGTTTACTCATTGGAGGTGTTGGTTTGGCCAGGGGAGACTCTGGGCAGCCACTAAGGAGCCCCCCCCAGCTTTGAAATCTCAGATGTTACTGTTTGACTTTTAAAGCCCTTTATAAAACCTGGCTTCTTCTTACCTTTCAAATTTTCTTGTGCCTTATTTTTTTGTTCAGTTGTGTCTGACTCTTCATGACCTGTGACTGCACACTACTGCTGTCCATGGGGTTTTTTTTGGTGAAGATACTGGAGTGGATGCCATTTCCTTTTCCAGTGACTTGCCCATGGTCACACAGCTAATATTTGTCTGAGGCTGAATTTGAACTGAGCTCTTCCTGAATTCCAGACCCAGAGCTCTCTCCACCAAGCCATCTAAGTTGCCTCACCTTCTCATACCTTACTTTCTTCCATATAGTCTTTAATACAGGAATAAGTCAATAATCCTTGCTATTCTTTGAACAGGAGATTCCATCTTCTAATTCTGTTTGTTTTTACTGGCACTCCTCTACAACTGGAACATTCTACCTCCTCATCTCTGTCTCCTAACTTCCTTAAACTCCCAGCTAATATCCCATTTTCTACAAGCAATGTTTACCAATCCCCTTAATACCAATGCTCTATTGATTATCTCCAGTTTATTCTGACCACATTTTGTTTTGATATAATTGTTTGTGTTGTTTCTCTCATTATCCTGGTGAGTTTCTTGAAAGCAGCTTGTTTTTGTTTACAACATAGTGTTTGGCACATAGTATGAGTTTAATAAATGCTGACTATATAAAGTTGTTTGAATGCTGTATATATCACTATATCATGAGCTTCTTGAAAACATAGACTGGTTTAAAGTTTTTGTTTTTTCCTTGTATCCCGAGTTCCTTAGTGCTTGCCATATTGTTTGACACATAATAGAAATTTTATCAGTGATTTTAAAAATACAGTTTTGGATATCTTTTGTTTTTTACATAATCATAGTTTCCCCTCATACTCTTCCTTCCCACACATTCACGTCATATAAAAATATTTTTAAACAAGAAAAATAAGAGGAAAATCAGCATAACTTATCATAATATTGAAAAATTATGAAAATATGTGTGATGTGCAACACTTAGGGACCACATGCATCTATCTGCAAAGGGGTGGGGAGACTGTCTTCTCAGTCATGCTTGCTCTTTATAAGTTTGCAACATTCACTTTTGATTTTTTTTACAAGTTGTCATTCCTTTGCTTTACATTATGTATGCATTGTTTATGTTGCCAAACCCTTAACAGAGAATTTGATACAAAGATTCCACCCCTACTCATCTATGTGATGGCTTCCCTTCTCAGGTGGTAGCACAATGGACAGAGCTCTGGACCTAGAGTTATGAAAACTAAGCTCAAATTTGTGCTCAGATACTTAGGACCAGTATGTCACTCAACTTCTTTTTGCCTCAGTTTCTTTAATTGCAGAATAGGGATGATAAATGCAACCATCTCACAGGGTCTTGAGGATCAAATGAGAAAATATTTGTAAAAGCACTTAGCATAGTGCCTGGAAGTTAATGTGATCTCTCAAAGGTTCCCAAACTTATCTGGCCTACTGTTCCTTTTTCAAAATTAAAAAAAAAATTACTCAGCATTCTCCTGGAAATCTGCTTTCTTTAACCCTTTATCAGTTTTTTTTTTTAAATTTGCATCAACCAAGGCTACTACCACTACCACAACTCATTATTGTTCAAGCACTTCCAAGGAGGCAGTATCACTCACTGTGAGAACCTGTGCATCAATTCTCATTCCCTTTCCTTCCTTTATCCTAAGTACATTAATTTTGTCTGTGCAAAAGGTTTAAGATAATCAAAATTACTTATTTTATATTTTGTAATAGTCTCAATCCCTTGCTTGGTTATGAATATATCTTCTACTTATAATGTGAGATTTATATGATGTTTCTCATCTAATTTTTTTTAATAGTTTTATCTTTTAAAGCCTCTTTTATTTAGGGGATTTGTTTTGTGAAGTTTGGATTCAGTCAAAGGGCCTTACTTGAGAACCCAGAGCTTGTAGCCTCAAGGCTGCAAGTTCCCCAACTTGTCTAAGCCTGATTTCTACCATACTGTTTTCCAGTTTTCCCAGAAAATTTTTATCAAATAGGGATTTTTTCCCCTAAGAAATTTGTATTTTCTACTTTATCAAATACTGGATTATGAAGTCATTTCAAAGAATCAACTTTTAATTTTTTCTATCATTTCTAGTTTCTTGTTCATTTCCAGTATTTGTTTTCTAATTTTTAATCTACTTTTGTGCTTATTTTAGTTTGGTTTATTTTTTGGCTTTTTAATTTTCTATTTTGTTAATATATGTGTGTAGGGATGATTTTTCTGAGGACTACTTTAGTAACATCCCAGAAACTTTGGTATATTGTTTCATTGTTATCATTTTCATTTATATTATTTCCTACAACTTGTAGACAATGATTACAAAAGATTCTATTAGGTCTCCATTTAGTTCTGTTTTTTGGAAGTCTTTGAGCAGATTACTAGTTTTTATTGCATTATGGTATATAAGGATGTATTTACTATTTCTTTTTTGTACCTCAGTTTACCCTTCTCATGGAATGTGATGGAGATATGAGTTTTCTCAAACATGATTAGTTTTTACAGAGACAAAGCTTGAGGTAACTTAAATGTTATCAATTACTGTGGAACAGGCATGTTCCAGTGTCTTTTCTTTTCAGTGTTCTGAGATTAGATCTGTTTTAACAGAGAGCAATGCTGTAGTAATGGAATTTTCTGAAAGAGACTATGTCGTGACACAAACATTTTGTCCTCTGGGTATTATATAGTTGTGCTGACCTATTTTTCCTCCCTCTTCTTGGAGGTGAGAGGTTCACAGGTACCACACATTGCACATATTTTCTGAATGCATTAATTGTGCTGACCTTTGATTTTTTTTTTTTTTTTTGCCTCTCACACCCTCTCCATGCATGCATTTTTAAAGCCATTCATGTTTAAAGTTAGGTTCACATTTTACTCCATTTATCTCTAATATGTTTTTCCCCCAACTTAGAATTTTTCCCATCTTCTGCTATAAATACAATATTATATTTCTTCCATTATTTTAGCTCAATCTATTTTAAAGTGACTCTATTTCCACTATCTATCTTCTCCTCACACTTGAGCCTTGCCCCCTTCGAATTAATTCATTACTCTTTTCCTTTTTTTTTTTGTAGTTTTGTTAGTTTGTTTTTCTTGCCTTCTTTTACCTGATTTAGTTCTTCCTCCCCTATTCTCAAGTAAATGGAAACCCACTTCATTTTGTTAGTTTTAAATATTTCATTTTGTGTGCCTTTTCCTTTTTTTTCTTTCCTTTTTCTTCATTATTTATTTTCCTTTTCTGTCTAGACTCTTGTTCTTTGATTTGTGGTCCTTGTACTTTTTAATCCTTCTTGGTTCTCTGTGTTTCTTATGGAATTCAAACTTTTGAGTTTGGGTTATTTTGGGTTGTCTCTTCTAAATAACTTCCGTTATTGCCCTAAATGTCTTGCCTCCTGGTTCCATTTCTTCTGACATGCTGAAATCTTAGAAATATCAGTTATTTCAGGTGATAAATAGGATATTGCCCCATGATAGGAATCTCTGCATATCCCTTATTGTGCAGTTTCTTATTGACCTTGACCCCCTCCTTAGTCTTTTTCCTTCCCATTTTCCTCAAAATTTTATTCCTAAAGGGTTCATACCCTCCCAGAAACTTTGATTCCCCCTAGCAGGATAGACGGTCTCTCTAAGCACCAGATCCCTTCAGGTCGGACCCACTGAAAGGTTCCCAAGTCCTTCTCCCCTAAGAACATTCATCATTCCTATTTTCTCACACCACTGAAACAAGTTTTCCTCCTTTCTTACCCGTTTTTCATTTCTTCCCTTTGCCTCATTACACACATCTCTTTGCCTATCTCCTATAGGCTCTCTTCCTGAAAGACTACAGGAATTATTTTCCTTTCATTATTAGTCATATTCTCCTCAATCTTCTGCCTCCCCTTCCCCCATTTGTGTAAGTGAGGAAAGAATGGAAAATACAGGGAGAAACTACAAGCTGCTCAGTGTGTCTGATCTCCTAAAACATAATTCATGAGTCCCTACTAGTGGCCCTATAGGTATATATGACTAACTCATCTGATCCTAACCTCTGAGATGAACAAGTTATTATTCATATTTATTGCAGAGATGAGGAAACAGACAGATATTAAATGACGAGTTTACATTACTAGTGACAGAATGAAAACAGGTTTTCAGATTTCCAAGGTCACATTTTTTCTCATAGCTGTAGGATTATAAATTTAGAGTTGGGAGGTTCTTTAGAGGTCATCAGGTTCAGACATCTCTTCTAGTTAAGAGATTTGCCCAGGTTTACACAACTAGTAATTGTCTGAAGTGGAATTTGAACATCCTCTTTCCAACTTCCAATTCAGGGCTTGATTCATACTCTAGTGAAAGGCATGTTTGTAATATGTCCCTCCACTATTGAACCTGAACAAAATGGTGACCCCTTACTGAATTCTACCCCTTTGTCCTCCTAAGTTTGCCCCTTCAATAATCTCAGAGGAGCTATTAATTCTCACCCCCATTCTGGATGCATTGCACACTGATTGTGCTCTCTGTGTTACCTGTATACTTTACAAATACCTCTGATGTTACTAAGAATATAGCCAATTTACACAAGTAGCAGGCTTCCCCAAATTAAGTCACAGTGGCCCCAATTTGCCAGCCTCACCAAGTACATTTGTCCGGTTATAATTTGGTAGGGCTGGAGTCTTCTGTTTTCCTTAGATTCGACGATGTATTTTGGATGGTGTCTCTCTGTGGCTCTGAGATTCCTTTGAACAGTTTTTTGCTCTGAATACCCCATCTCTTGATTTTGACACTTACGCTAACCCAAGGCTGTTTTGAACAAATCCTGGGATCTTGCCCCTAGCTTTACTTTGCTTTGGTGATGCTCCTTCCACCTTCTTCTCATGGTCACAATTCATGTACTTAAATCTTCCAGGGATTTAAAGTCTGAGTCTAACAGACTGCTACAGAGATTTTAACCATGAATTCTTGATGGTAGGGCATGGCTTTCAAAGTGAAGATAAAAGTGGATTGTCAAAAACAGGTATAAGCCCTCTCCAGCCCTGCCCCTCTGCTTTTAGAATCTGAACTAGATCAGATTGGGAGTAGGCTAGAACTAGACAGACATTTTTATCTTGGTGGTGGCAGTAGTGTAGGTTACTCTCTTATTTCTCCCCTGCTCCTCCTAAAGCTAATAAAGTCTTAGTGCAAATTCACTGCAGTACATGCTTTTGTGTGGCATGCAAAGGTGCGGAATCTTAAAAATGGAAGACTGTAAAGCTACTTCCCCTTAATGCCAGATGTCACTTTTCACTGACAAACTCCAGTAGCAGGGAAATCACAACCATCCTTTGTAGCTCATTCCATTGTTTGATCACCCTGACAGTCATGAACTTTATTTTAATCCTCTTTCAGACTTTGCCAATGTGGAAAACTGGCAGGCAGCTTTCTCAATGAAATCCTTCATTTGTTTTCTTTTAGAGATAGTAATTAAGTTCTGAAAGCCAACCAAAACCAATTTTTTTTTGTTTTTGTAAGCTTTCTTCACTTATATATGTAGAAGTTACAGGATAATCAATAAAGCACTTTTGCATATGGAGAACTTCTGAGTCAGAGGTGACCTTAAAGGTTTGTTGTACCTTATTGGCAAGCAAATTTCTTGTGGATAGGGATGTATTCTATATATTGCTTATTTTTGTATCACTGGTACTTAATGAATTACTTCCTAGATCAATGTCTTATTTAGTGCAGTCTCCGAATTTTATAGAGGAGAAAAGGCAAATCCATCAGTAAACCCATGAAAAGTAGATGTTCCACCTTCTTCGTCACTAACCTCACTGTTCCATCTTGGTTTGCTTCTAGTTGAGAGAAGACAGGCTACATACACATCATCAGAGACCTTAACAAGTTCTGTATTGCATTTGATGCCAACTATCCTCAGCTAGGAATGATTAGAAAAAATTGCTTCTAGGAAGGATCAGACAGAATAGCAGACAGTGGAACATTAGTTCTAGAACCTGCCCTAAGCAAATCCTGAAAATCCCCTGGGAGACAATGTTCCAACTCTGACCTGTGTACTGTGTTCTTGTTGGACCTGAGGTCATCAGTGTTACCTCTTGGTGGTCTTTCTAGCTCCCTCCTTCTCCCTCATAAATCATATGTAAAGAGCTTTTTTAACCTTTTAGAAAAAAAACTTTCACAGGTTTGATCTGGAATCTCAAGATTCATTATGAAAATGATAAGTGGAAGATGTTCCAACTGAAAGTCAGAGCATTATCACTGCCTTTTGTGCCATCTCTCCCCTTCCCCTCTCCTCTAGCTCTTGGAAATGAAATTTCCAGCCACTCATTGGATGATGGTGGCCAGTTCCTCCGGGACTCCAGGTAAAATCAACCATTCAATCTTGAATGGCTGAAGAGTGACTTCTTTGAATATAAGTCATATAACCTGCTTGATTTTGAGAAATTAATTCCAAATGCTTTGAAATGCCACCATCTGTCCACTGAAAAAGCCAGGGACAATTCTGAAATTCTTATTATTTTTGAAGTAACCAGATCCACCTCCCCCCAACCCTTGCTCCCTACTCTCCCCTCTCAAATTCAGAAAATTAACTCAATTGAATGGTCTTCTCTGGCAGGGGGAAACAAGATCTGTAACTTTATTGGGGATGAGGCAGATTACGTATGTAGGGGGGGCTTAATCTTTGGATTTTAGTTAATACACTAAAAACTGTACACAATCATGTTTAATTTACTGAAATACTTTAATGTCTATAATTTCATTTTTATCTTCATACTGTCCCAGTTGATAAAGCAAGAATGCCTACATACACAGAGAAAGAAACAGGCAAGTGACTTAGCCAAGGTCACATAGCTAGTCAATATCAGAACTCCAAAACAGAAACCAATATTCCAGACCCAGTGCATTTCCCACTAGACTGGAGTAAACCTTTCCCTGTACTTTTATAAATAAAGCAATTCAGGCAATTCTTAATATGTGTCGTATACATCACAATGTTTTCACCACTAAAGGTTAGGTTTTCACTTATGCCCACTGCATAAATCAAAGCCACTGCTGACAAAGTCACTTTAACTGTCCCTTAGGACAATTATTTTTTCCTTCCTAGATGGGAAGGGTTAGGGAGACTAATTCCTGGGAGTGGAATAAAGCCTATATTACTTAAAGGTTCTTGGAGGGTATGCAGCTCAGTGTAAGGATCCCAAGAACAATAAAAGTCTGGAAGGAAATGGGATTTCGGAGGTTAGTAAATCTTACTTAGTTGCTCCCTACTCCTACTTTTGCTTTTCTAAGTAGGGGGAAATACTGTCCCCAGCCTTACCTCAGTTACCTTTGACCTACTCTCCAGAGGATGTTCTATTGAAAAAAAGTGATTCTCTGACCCAGAGCAAGAGGCATGGGCAGGATAACACTGGAAAAAAGTTATCAGGAGCACTCCAAAAAATCAGACTCTGGTAACATGATTTTTAATCTCTCTATCCTTAAGATGGTACCTTGGAGAGCATTCAGTTTATTTGGGTACTAGTGTGCATTACTTCCTTCAATAACCAAGGCATGCGGCTTTCATTTTTCCAACTGTCTAAGGTCTTCTTTTTGAATAAATCAGGGACTATATCCTAGGTGAGGGCAATGCTGTCTGGTTTTATTAATTATTTAATAATATGAATTTAAAATTTTTCTTTAGCCTGATAAAACTTGCCAAAAAGAAATCTTTCTCTTTGGATCAAAACAAAACAAAATGCTAAACAACTGATACCCACTTAGACTTAAAATACTTATATCTCTCCTAGTGCATTATAGGTAAAGGTGTATTTTTTTCTAGCTTATGAAAATTATATGGGGATGGAGAGAACAGGTTCCTACCTTCTGAACCTTACAGTATCCCTTGAGGATAGTATGATGTCATCCAACATCCAGCATGAAAAATATTTTAGGTGTGACTCTGTAAGCTATACACAACTATATATCTTCATATACTAGCCCTCTTTTGTATTTAGTCCCATTCCCATTCCTCAGAAGAGCACTATTTACCACTGGACATTCAAGTATGGATGGAATTTTTCTCTCCAAAGAAATGTAGGCTTATGAGAGGAAAAATATCTTAGTTTAAGGTTCCAAAGTAACTAGAGGGTTGAGTGCTAGGCTCCAATTTGATTATTTCTATATATATATATAGTTGAGTGTTCCTGGGCTTAAGTTATACCAAGGCCATTAAATACTATGCGTTGGTAGTAATTTGCTCAACTTCCCTGATTTATACTTGAAGTTCAAATCCATGAGTTTACCTAGAAGGTTCTGCTTCATAAGTAAAGGATGGGAGATAAGAATTATCTACCCATATTAAAATTTGGGTTTTTAAAGCAAAATATAAACTAGCAAGAGATACTTTCTACGTGCAAAGCACCAGAAGAGATGTGTTCAGGATGGCAATATGAGTTAAAAGTAGCCTGGTCACATGAAATTTAGGATGTACATATCTAATGGGAAGAAAAAATGTAACAAACATGAAATGTTTTTCTTAATCTACACAGTATGCTTGAGTAGCCACAAAATAGTCTTGGAAGTCAAATAAAATGCCCTTAGCGGTTGTAGGGCCATGTTGTATTTATGTATGCAAGTACTGGTGGTCAGGGAGGAGATGTCACCATTTGCACCGATGACGCTGAGGAATAAGGAGGAGAGAACAACAAGGACCTGATATTGTCTGTTGGCTAAGCATGGGGATTTGCTCGACCTGCTTTGGAGAGGAAGGAAGCTTCAAGGGATGGTAGGGTCTAGTGAAAGTTGTCCTACTTTGATTAGGAGACTTGAACTTTATGTTGGTTTTGTCAGTAAAGCCTATATTTAATGACCATCCTCTAGCCATGACTACTAGAGGAATCTCAGGTATGGGTACTACTTCATGCTCTGGAGTCTTCTAACTAAAAACTGAGAGGTTCAGTAAGAAAGAATAAATTTAAAGGGATTGGAGGTCACAAAGAAGCTCATAAGGGAAGGAAAGAAATGGTCCTCCAGGTTTATCTGAATTTATCTATAAGATGCCAAAGCAATGGATTGATTTCATTCCCAATAAGTATGATGAGAATGAAGGAGGATGTAGGGGGGATGTGGACAACAATTATTTGGCAATGGCAGGGGAGGAGGGGAAGAAAAGTTAATTGACTGCATTACTCATGTTTTGTATGCCTATTGAATACTGTATTGCTATATGGGCACTGATGCAGAGTAAAGGAATAACAATTATATGGTCTCTGTGTAAGTGTGTATGAATGAACAGAAATGAAATAAGTCTGTGTTGATGTGAGACTCAGCACATAAAGTGGCACAATTCAGTAACAGCTGTTAATGAAGTCACAATAAGATCACAGTGACCTAGTGACATAAGGCTTTTTTCTAATGCTCCCAGCACATTGGGGTAAAAAGAAATTTAGTATGAGTTCAGAGCTTGCTTAGAGCGTCTCTTCATATGTACTCGCTGATGTCGAATGAGATCATGCTTATGAAAGAAACTTTTGACACAGTACCGGCATTTAAAGGACTTATCTTTTGTGTGTATGGTGCTGTGCTGAACCAGGTGGTCATGTTGCTCAAAGGCTTTTCCACAAAAACAACACTTATGTGTTTGTTCTTGCTTCTCCTCTCCAAATAAGGTGCTAGGATTTGTAATTTCTTCAGATGGACTAGATGAAGATGATGACCCTTGCTGCTCTTTCTTACTTAGTTCAGGCCCTTTTTCCTGGGCATGCATTCTGCTGTGGGAGACAAGATGGGAACTGAGGCGGAAACTTTTCCCACACTCACCACATATGTAGGGCTTCTTAGTTTCATGGGTCTCTCGGTGTTCTTTAAGATCCTCACTCTCAGTGAATGTTTCTCGGCAGACAGGACACTCATGGACCTTTTTCTCTTCCTTGCGGCTCTTGAGATGCCTGATGAAGTTTGCCCTCCAACGGAAATTCTTCCCACATTCAGGGCATGTGTAAGGTTTCCTTGATGTAGTCTCAACCTGAGAATGGACAGCATCTCTGAAGTCAGTCATGTTATTCTTGTGGGGTAGGGAAGGGTTGCGTCTCCTCCTCTTGGAGACTGGAAGATCTTCTCTGCATGACTGGCTCTGTTTGGGATCCTCATCTCCAGAACTGGATAACACAATCTCAATGGAAACTTCCTCTCCTAGATTTTTCTGCTGAGGCATCTCCTTCTTGTTCATGTTGCTATCTCCTGAAAAAGGAAAATAAGAATCCAGACCATGATGAGATAAACTATGACACCCAGAGCAGTATAACTGTGTTGGCTCTCTGCCATGGCCCAACACAGGAACAACTTTTTAACTCCATTCTCGTTTCTTCTACTCTTACAAAATATCTTTTTTGGTCCTCCACTTCTTCTCTGTGTCTATGCTTTATGCCTACCAGTAGATTCTAATAGTAATCGGTCCCTAAAGAGTATTCTAATCCATGACTCAGAAATGGTGCCCTTATAAGATCACGGAAAAAAAGATGCTAAATATGATGGTATCCTTTCTTTGGCACTCATTAGCTGTGCAACTGCTGGTCAATTACTTATCTACTCTGGGTCTATTTTCTCATTTGTAAAATGGAGAGAATAATAATACCTATAATATCTACTTCACAGGGTTGTCATGTGATGATGTATATAAGATGAGGTAGATAAAACACTTGTAAATTTTAAAGTGCTATGTAAATGTTAGTTATGTTTCTTGTGATTAAATTCATTTTTTTAATTTATATTTTATTTTGATAGCATCAAAATGGTATAATGGAAAGAATTAGAGATGAGAGAACTTATAGTGTAGTCTGAGTTTTAACTAACTAAATTATTTGGTACTAATTAGCTGCATAAGCCTTGGGGCACAATTTTACATCAGTAAAATGAACACCTTAAACTATATGACTTCTAAGGTAATCTCTCTCTCTGCTCTACAATGCTATCATTTATGCATTTTGTAGTAATTTTGAATGAGAATTCCCTTCCTGCTATTTGCTCCTAAATTTTGTTATTGACATATAGTATAGTTATTGACATATGAATGTCTAGAGGCAGATAAAGTTAAGTCAATAATTTCTGTAATACGTTATTACTTTAAAATACAATTCTTTGACAAAAGGTCCCTTAGTCAGTCTCAGGAATCAATTATTAACAGAAAAAGTAAAGAAATATATTCTTAGCCACAATGGCTGCTTGAATGGAAAAAAATCAGTTTTCCCAAAACTAACTACTCTAACAAAAAGCTAAAAATAGTACCAGGTCAAACAATGATCAAGACATCCAATAAGAAACAACACTGGGGCAGCTCGGTGGCGCAGTGAATAGAGCACTGGCCCTGGAGTCAGGAGGACTTGAGTTCAAATCCAGCCTCAAACACTTGACACTTACTGTGTGACATTGGGCAAGTCACTTAATCTCAATTGCCTTCCTTCTCTCGTCCAAAAACAACAACAAAAAAAGAAACAACAACATTCCAGAACTGCATAAAAGTCAGCTAGAAGTCTATGGGGGTCACTAGCAAAGCCAATGTCCAAGTTCAGACAAACAAGCTGGCAGTATATTCTCGGCCACCAATACAACTAGAAAAGTTCTATATTCAGGAGCATTAAGGGTAGAGAATGCCCATGAGAAAGTTCATGGTTAGAAACCCAAAGTTTCCACTAAGCCAAACAGTGAAGACACAGTAGTGCTCAGAAAAAAAAATCCTAAAGCTCCAAAACTTCTCCTACTGCGTCCTACAATGTTAGAGAGGGCCATGAAGATCCATGCTCTGAACCTCAAAGATCCATATGGCTTAACCCTGGGAGGTAGAAGTATAGAAACCTAATTGACCAAAGCGCAGAATAAACAGGGCTTACAACTCCATTCAAAAACACAGCAAGGGGCAAATGCAGGCACGAAAGATTAGTAAACCAGAGAAAACACTGACCGCTATAAAGAATTATTCTTGTTCTAGAGATGCTCCAAAATCCAACCTAGAATTTATGACAGAGTAGTGTTATAATAACTGCAAGCAGACTGCAGATATTTTCCAGGATTACATGCTTCTGGTGATTCATATGGAAAGAAATAATACTGTCAGAAGTAATCTTAAAAGTATTGCTAAGGATTATGAAGTCTTGGAAAAGAAACTGAAGACTTAGGGCAATAGGTAGTATTTTCCCATTGCTGTTGATGAAAGGTAAGGATTCAGAAGAAATGAAGATTCAGTCAGTAAGTTAATTAATCTGGAAATGGAATTTGAATTTCTGGACCATGGATTAAAATACAAGAATGATGGACTCTAGGTTGGAAATAGAGTATTAACAAGTAGCAATCTCCTAGTAACAGCTAGTAAAAATCTATTTGTCTGGCATCTTGGAAATCTAATGGAAAGGAAATTTAAACTGAAAATGGGAAAGAAGGAAACTGCCTCTGTATACAGGTATGTTCAAAACTGGAAACCACAGAGAATAGTCATAGTATAAGAGGAAAACTAGCCCAGAAATTTATTAAGACGCAAAATTCATGAAGGAAGTTAGTTTCAGATAGCTATGCAAAAGTGGACAAAGTTTAGATAACAAGTTATACAAATCAGTGATTGTGAGTCAGAGTAAAAGTGGATTTGAAGTTTCAGACGAGGTTCTTGCCTTATATTTTACTTGGAAAACAGAGTTAATTCACTGTAAATACTCTCTTCTCCTCATCTAAAAACGCCTTGACATAACCCTCCATTTTCTCTTAATTTTTCTCAGTCTCTCTCAGTATGGTAGATCTTCTCCTTGACAAGATCCATCCCTTTATCTCTCTATAATGTGCCCTTAAATCACTCTCTCCCACTTTCTCATCTTCAACCTTTCTCAAAAATGAAATGACAAGTATCTTGAAAACCACAAAGTATTATATAAATACTAACTAGTGGTACTATTATTCCCTTCAAAAATGTCTAACCTTCCAATAGCTTAAAACAAAAACAAAACTTAACTAAATCCTAGTATACTCCCTCTTTTCATTCACTTCTTAGGAAAAGCTGCATCTATACTCACTGCATTAACTTCCTCTCTCTTCACTCCTTTGAAATCTGTCTCCTGACCCAAGCAGACAACTGAAACTACTTTCTCCAAAATTATCAATATATTTTTTAAACTCTGAAGCATTTATTTTTCTCCCTCACACATATTATTGATAAGGGAAAGAGAGAGATAAGAAGAAGAAGAAGAAGAAGAGGAGGAGGAGGAGGAGGAGGAGGAGGAGGAGGAGGAGGAGAAGAAGAAGAAGAAGAAGAAGAAGAAGAAGAAGAAGAAGAAGAAGAAGAAGAAGAAGAAGAAGAAAGAGGAGGAGGAGGAGGAAGAAATGGAGCCAAACCCCCTGTAATACACACAGAAAACAAATTCCCATACTGGGTTATATCCCAAAATATATTTTTTTCTACCTATTAGACCATCACTCCTGTTAGGAGATGTACAGCATTTTTCATTATTAATTCTCTGGAATCAGAGTTAATTATTGAATTTAAATCTTTCAAAATAATTCATTTTAATAGTTACTATTTTATTAATTTTTCTGGTTCTGCTCAATTCACTCTGCATTAACTCATACAAATCTTCCTGAAGTTTTCTGAAACTGTTTCTTTCATCATTTCTTGGAGAATAATAAACTCCATTATTCATATCCCATAATTTTTTCAGTTATCCCCCAACTGATAGGTACCCCCTTAGTTTCCAGTTTTTTGCCACCATGAAAAGAGCCTCTCTCTCTCTCTCTCTCTCTCTCTATATATATATATATATATATATATGTATGTATGTATATGTATGTATAATGTGTGTGTCTATGTGTGTGTGTGTGTGTGTGTGTGTGTGTGTGTGTGTGTGTGTGTGTATGGATTCCCTTCCTCTGTATTTGATATCTATCAGTGATATCCTTGAGTCAAAGGGTATTATAAGTTCATAATAGAATTTGCCAACTTTAAGGGCATAGTTCCAAATTGTTTTCCAGAGAGGCTGTAATGAAGTTTTCTCAAACAACCTTACTTGATGTCTCTGTAGCACACTAACCACGCACTTTTCTTGGATATTCTTTATCTCTGAATTTTTGTGTCACTGTTATTACTTAGTTCTCATTCTACCTATCTTATCCTATCTTGCTCCTTACTGGCTGGTTCTTTATCCATATTATGCATTTAAACTGTAGGTATGCTTCAAAGTTCTAGTCTTCATTATACTTTCTCATTTACCAATGTCATTATCTCACATTGGTTCAATTATCTTCTATAAATAGATGACTTGTAGACCTATATATTCAGCCCTAGTGTTTCTCTTGAGCTGCATTCTCACATCATCAACTACCTGTTGGAAATCTTGTACTATATATACCACAGGTATCTCCAATTCAACATGTCCAAAATAACTCCTTATCTGCCCCCTCCCCAAACTTCCAACTTCTCCCTCCTGGCCCACAGAGGAAGAGTACCAACATACTTCTATTTACTTAAATTCATAAGCTCAGTATCACTCATTCCTCACTCTATCTCACATATCCAATCGGTTGTTAAATCTCTAGTATCTGTCCCATTCTCTCTATTTATTTAGCCACCACTCTTGTCCAGACCTTCATTGCCTCTCATCTAGATGACTGCATTAGATTCCTGCCTGGTCTTCCTATTTTGTCATCTGTTCCCTCTCTAGCACATCCTTTAAATGGTTGCCAAAGTTATTTTTCTCAAGCGTAAGTATGACTATGGCCCTCCTTACTGAGTAGGAGAAAACCTAAAGAACTCTAGAGAACCTGTCCAGAAGAAATCAAGCCACTCAGCTATGAATTGTCTGGGACCACGTGTCTTCATTTTCCCCTTAGTCAATTTCCCCTCCCCTCCCCTTCTACATATCCCCCTTTACTCTGTAATCTACTTAAACTGTAGTTAAAAAATACTATCATTGACTATGGAAGAAGCATATCAATGGATTGTCCTATTGTTTCAGAAGACTTCCCAGAAAAAAAGATAGAGTTAATAACCTAGATGACTTCTAAGGTCCCTTCTACCGCCAAAAATAAGATCCAGTGAAGTGTTTCCCCTTTAAATAGTATTTCAGAGTCACAAAGTGAAAAGACTGAACTAAAACTGAAGAGTTCTGGATGGCAGAAGAAACTGTGTATCAGCAAAATGTTCTGAGTTGGTGCAGTTATAACCAAAGATTCTAAATAGACTAGAAACAATGAAAAGGACTTGTAACAGCTGATAGCTGGGATAAAAAACATATGAACAAATATTTAGAGAACCTGAAATTTTAAACAGTTACCATCAATGTCGAGGTAGATGATTAATGGTTAGAGATTTCTGTTTCTTCCAGTATTTGAATGTATGATGTTGGGAGATTGTACGGTTTTTCAGTAGATAGGGAGCTTGGTATAGTGGATAAAGAGCTGGTCTCAGAGTAAGAAGAACACAAATTTAAGTCACACTTTTGACACGTGCTGGCTGTGTGAACCTTGGCAAGTGACTCAATTTCTCACTCCAGGCATTTCCAAGCTTACAGATGCAGCATACTTGATCTGCATTTTTGGTGGAAATTCCTTACACTGACAAAATCAAAAGACAACACAAAATTCATTTTTAAAATGAATGCATTGTTATAACTCTGCTTTTCTTAAGACTCCTGAAGTGTAAACACTATGTCTATGCCTCTTTAAACATACACTAATAGGTATCTGGGTGGGAGGGGGAAGAGAATGTGGAATTAATTAAAAAAACTTCAATCAGATTACCTCTAAAACTTCAACTCCATTCCAGTCATTTAATTAACATACCGTGAAGGAGCAGAAAGTCAGGTGGGGTATGAATGAAATCAACAGGGAATTTGTTTATTTAAACTTCATTTGCTCATGCCTTCATTTCTCCAAGTCTTCTCCCACTGTGTACCTCCTGGAACCTGCTTCTTTTAAGTAGTGCCTTCTCCAGGAAGTGGGAAAAAAAATACCTTACTGCAAATGATATTATCATCAGTAATCAAACATTTACTAAGTACCAACTATGTGCTCCAGGCAATATGAGAGATACTAGAGATACAAAGATTAAATTAAATTAAATAGTCTTCACCATTAAAAATTTTATATCTTCTAAAAAGGGTCAGAAAAAGTGTGATGGAATCAATTCCTAATTATCTGAACCAATGAAATGGAAGGGCAGTTCAAAAATAGATAATCTAAAATTTATTTCTACTTAGCACTGGGGCTACATTATATATGCAGTGCTATCTTCATGATACATGCTTTTGTCATAACACTTTAAATACACTGGATCACAAATCAATATCTTGGTAATACACTTGGACAAATGTGTAATATATAATAGTTATATAAAAGAAAAAGCTTGCTATGACATAGTAAGTATAATGGAGATTATACTTTTCCCAACTGACTTTTCTTCCTAATGGTTTTTCTTGCTCAAGCTAATATTAAAATGCTTTGTTCTTCCGTATTTTACAGGGTAGGTAAATTTGATTCTGTGAGAGAGTCCCCCTTTATGAATGGAAGAAAGAATCCTCTTTATGGGATTTCAAACAAATCATTACATTCTCATCATTGTCTTTTACTATCTCCACATTACTAGGTTCATGTGCTATTTTTAAGTGGAAAATCAGAGTAAAAATGAATTTCCATTAATTGAGCATTATATTTATCTCTCAGTTCCCTTCCATATATGTCATAGAATTTCATACTTAGAAGGACTCTTAAGAATTAAAGATGAAGAAATTAAATTCTGTAGACCCTAAATTACCTGCCCAAGATTACCTATCTGGGGGGTTGCTGGGGCCTAGGAGAGACCAGAAAGGGATTGCACATCCATGCCTGAAAAATTACCAATAGAAAACTGAAAATACACACACACACACACACACACACACACACACACACACACACACACACACACTCTCTCTCTCTCTCTCTCTCTCTCTCTCCTTCTGTTTTAGTATTTAAAAATTCAGGAAGTAAGCATTTATAAATGCTTACATTTATAAATGCCAAGCACTTACAATACCAAGGAGAGATTCATGAATTTGTACCACTACACTGTATAAGTGCACATCCTAAATTTTATCACCACATATGATCGTTTATAAGATGCTGAACTTTGAAATTCTGCCACATCTACCTGTCCTTCCTTGCTCTGACACACATTAACAAGTATTTATCAAGCACTTGCCAAATGTCCAACACTGTGCTGTGCCACAGTCAGTAAGTGCAATGAGACAGGAACTACCACTCCAGGATGTCTCACTGCCACATAGTTTTTCCCTCTCCTCAGCACTTGGTAACCTCCACTACTCCATTCCTTTCTTCTTACTTTTATGGCCACATTGCTGAACAAGCACTGTGAAAAAAGGCATGAAAACTTCATTGACTTGCTGCTCTGAAATCTCTTTGTTCAACACTTATGAATTCCCTAATTTTATTTTATACAGTGACTATTTTTCTCTCGTCTTCAAGGCCCAAACCCACCCCCACATTTACCTGATCTTCTGCTTCACTGAGAAGACCTTAGTGTCCCATGTTCTCTCATCCACATCCCAGAACTTCTCAACATGTTCATCCACTGCTTCCTTTTCTTCCTTTCTTTTCTTGGGAGGCTTTACACTTGGCAAATCTAACTCCATCTACCTAGCCTTTTTACAATCCTCACTTGCCTCTTGCAATTTTTAGTCTCTCTCTATCCATGAGTCCTTTCCCAGAAGTCTATTATTCAATTTTCTCCTTACCACTTATTTTGAAAAATAAAACAAAACATCTTTTAATTGATTCTTCTACTGCTTGAGCTACAATATCCACCTCTTGATTTGTGTTTGAATTGAATTTGTATCTTGAATAGTGTTTGTGTGTGTGTGTGACAAAAGACATCAAACTACCCTTTAAAAAAAGTAGTCTGTCTTGTAGCATTACTTTCTCATCATTCAACATAACCTTTTATCATTTACCTTAATATGTCAATTGAAATACCTTTCTCAAAAGTACTAAATCCAGGAAATTTTTCAGCTCATTCTTAACCTGTAGCATCTGACATTTGGGATACCCCATATCTCTAATCCAAACTTCTCTCCTGACCTCCAGATCTGCATTTTCTTCCGGACATCTCACCTGATACTGAAAACTCACCATTTCCAAAATGGAATTTAACTTGCTTCTTTCTCTTGATTTCTATAAATGGCATCACAATTATTTAGTCCCCCATATTGGAAACCATGGTCCTAGCTTTGACTCTTCACTTTCCCTCACCTCTACTAAAGGGAGTCATAGCTATTCTCCATATCTTTTGAGGTCATCACCTCTTTCCTATCTCTATAGCCACAACTTTAAAAAGGCTTTAATTACCATAACTCAGATTATTGTAATAGTCTTTCAGACTCTAGTCCCTATCATTATTAATCCATCCTTTATACTGCTGCTAGATAAATTGCATAGGTATGATCATTTAAATTCTCTGCTCAGTCCTCCATTAGGCCCTCACTGCTTACTACATAAATTCCAAACTCCTTAGGCTGGCATTCAAGAAACTTGGTGCCATTCTAACCTTTGAGCCTTGTTCAACAATATTCTCTATCAAACCTTGTGCTCCAGTCAAACTAAACCATTTACTATTCTTCCACTTCTGTGTATTTCTTCATTCTATTTAGAATGCACACCAGTCCCCTCTCTGCTTGTTGAAACCATAATGTTCCTTCAAAAAGTCAATTTAACTATTTCCATGACTCCTTCCTTGATCCCACAATAAGGAATGTCTTTCTTTCTCTGTCTTCATATAGAATTTCTGGGGTACTTCTCTTGCACTTGGTCTGAATCTGCTATTTCTCTGGTGAGGAAAATTCCTAGGCTCATGCAATTTGTTGATTATTATCCAACATCTGATCTGAGAGAACTGCCCAAGGCAATGATCTGCCTAGTGTCAAAGAGTAAGTATGTGTCATAAAAACATTTCATTTTATGTTATAGTTATGTACAGTGGGAGACAATGTAGTAGAGTGTGATGGAATTGAAGTCAAGATGACCTGGTTCAAATTCTACTTTTGAAAATTTCCATTTCTGCACCTGTAAAATGTGATGCTTACTTCACTGGGCTTTAATGAGGACTGAATGCTCTAAGAAATGTACAACTATGTGCAAAGCCTAAAATGTTACAAAAATGTCAGTGCCTTTGTAAATGACATAAAGCTCTATGTTATAAGCTCCAAGATCCAGTGCCCCTCCCATCACCTAATATTTATTGACCTGGGTTTAACTGAATATGATTCAGAAAACGTAGGGGAAAACTAGAAGAGACATTTCTTATCAGGACAGGATCATGATAGCTGAGAGCTGCAACCCAAAGTAGCTCTGAAAGACCTTGGATTCTATTTTTCAATCTGTGTATACCAACCTATATAGGTATTTTGGGAGACCTCCTCCAAGGAATCATTGAATTTTTTGATACAACTAAATATTTCTTTTACACTGAAATGGCTGTCAAGCAGTTGGTATTAGAGGGTGACCGGGTCAATCCTTACCTAAACCTCTAAATTTAAGTGGTCCCCAGATCATGCTGTATCTCATTCATAAAGCTTCCCTCACCCATTCTGGTTTTTAGCTATTACTGAGGAAAAAATAATCAAATCAACATACATCATTACGATTGGTAAATGCAAAGTAATCTATTGCCCTATGGCTCTACTTACAATTCCCATGACTTGAATCTTCCTTTGTTATCATTTTTCAATATATGCTGTAATCCTCTAGTAAAAAGTAAAAGACACTTGAAGGCAAGTACGATTTTACTTTTATATTTTTATCCCCAGTACCTAGCAAAATGCCTGGCACATAGTAGGTATTTAATATATGTTGCTGTTTGAGAGAAACAAGATTAGTATGCTAAGAGAAAAGGAGTGTCTACAAGTCCACCATATCTCAAATGACATTAGATATGGCAGTCCAAGATTTAAAAAAAATGGTAAATGTGTACAGTAGTAGTCAGTTAACAATACTCAACACCCATTGGCATGGAACACCGCTCTAATTAGACAGCGCTAAATCCTTAAAAAGGAGAATGTGCTTTGTGCCATTCAGTGGTCAGAGACTGTATGCCTAAACCTAGTCAGTCATCTCATAAATCTCATCACATCTGTCTTTACTAGTAGATGTGGGGGGAAAGTCTCAGACTTGAGTAGACCAAAAATAATGCCAAAATCTCATGGAGAAATAAAATAAGAAGTTTTTCTAGAAAACCCCTGTTTCTCTAATCTTAGGTTGCTCAAAAGTATACATTCTAAGCAACACATTTGAGATCCCACATTCTTCCTGTATTACAAATCCTTGATAAAAGTCATGGGCGGTAAGGAAGGAACCTGAAGTGTCAAGTCCTACCAACACCAAATCATATAATTAATAGTTCCAAATCAGAGAACCTTTGGAGTAAGGATGGGGTAGAGATGAGAGGGAGTATCCTAATAAAAGTGCTCTGGAGTTGATCTCACTCCTCATCAGAAGGCACTGTACTCTAGTTACTACCTCATTCCTCACCTGTACAAGTAGTTTTGGGGATCTCCTTATCCTGGGGGCCCTGGAATTCCAGGCCACATGGCTCATCCTCTTCTACCCGGGAATCTGGTAGTTGCATGACCTTGGGAAATTCATTTATTCTCTCTGGGACTGGCTGGGGACCTGGATAGTCTATTAAGGAGAAGAAGGGAGGGGATATCTATTTGTCCAGCAACCTTCTTAGAGGCAGCAGCCTAAACAATGCTATACCCAGGTTGAGGAGAGTGGGATAATATACTACCTAGGTCCCTGATGAGGACAAAGAGGGAAGGCAGAAGAAAACATGACAGGGGTACAAGCAGATACCATTCCTGGGGGTAGGACAGTAGAGATGGGGATCACTTTGTAGAAGAGAGGAGGGAAAAGTTTAGGACATTTCCCTCTTGCTCCCATTAGTTGTATCTAGGGAACTGGAATTGGAAAGGTGATTTTGACTGCAGAGAAATGGACTAGGTAAAACTACTGGTCACAAAGGAAACCAGATATGTTCTTTTTGACCAAAAGAGCAAAAACAGGTAGTTATGTTTCTGATCCTAAATCTGACTGCAATTTGGGAAGGTATTGAGGTAGTTTGGAACTATTTTTAGAACCAATCATGAACAAATCACCTAGGCACCATGGGGAGGAAATGGGAAGCTAGAGAGGAGTTGCCATTCACTCCCAAAGCCCCTTGGATTATTAATCCCAGGCCAGGAGGGAGTTGAACCCTTACTCATGGGGAGAGAGACTCCATAGTCCTCCTCTATGATGAATTCTCCATAGAAGCCAGTCTGAGCAGGGTCCAGAAGAGACCACTCTTCCTCAGAGAAACACAGGATCACATCCTTGAGCTGAGTCACATGGTTCTGAAACAAGATGAAACAACTACTCAGGACGCATAAGTCCAAAGATGTTGACAGATGTCAGACCCCTGGGGAGTTAGTGCTAAAAGCAAAGGTGTCCAAATGCCATACATGTACCAGGTGAAGAGGAGACTTTTACTTCTGATGCTCAGTCTTTGAGCAATTCAACACAGATCAACAAGATACTAAAATCCTAGCTTTCTCTGTTCTTCAATGAATGTTTAAGAGAAGACATGAGAGAAGGCAGTTAAAGAAGGATGATATCCACTGCCTGTAGTCCCATCTCTTCCTCATTCCTTCTCAACTGACTAGTAAAGTTGTAGATAATGGACTGGATTAGGAACCCCTGTGGGGTCAGAAACTAAAGCAAAGCTGGCCTGAAATTCAGTCAAGAGAATTTATTTATTGAGTACTAGCACCTATAGAACATATATTCAAAATTATTTCTTATCACATTTTCTTCATATAGAGTGTTAGGGGAGAGGGAAGTAAATAAGCATTTATGTATATTTTAATCGTGCTTCTATGCCAGGCACATGGAAGGAGCTATATAAACTCTAAGCACTTTACCAATGTTATCTCATTTGATCCCCACAACAACCCTATGAGGTAGGTGCTATTATTATTTTCATTTTATAGATGAGGAAATTGAGGTAAACTGAAGCTAAGTGACTTGCCCAAGACTATTAAGCTACTAAGTATCTATCTGAGGCTGGATTTGAACTCAGGTCTTCCTGACGTCACACCCAGCACTTTATCCACTGTGTCATCTAGAAGCCTCAATATATGATCTATATTCAACCATAACTGATATCAAAATATTCCTATGAAGTAGGCTTCATTTGGAGACAAGGGGAAGCTTGTCTTCTTAGCCTAGATAACTCTCAGCTATTATGCAGTACAGATGAACTTTTAGTTCTTCCTACAGGACCATGACTGTGTACTAGAAATGGCCTAAAAGCTGAGAATAAATAGTTAAAAGTATCAGAGTTTGGTATTGTGATCTTCTTATTTGTCTGGAATGCAGGGGAGGGGAGGAATGGGGAATTTCTATATCATGAATTTAGTGTAAGGCAAAGAAGAATGGGATTTTGGGTACAAGCAGTGTAGGACTGTTTTGTCCAGAATGTTCAGAATGAATAAGTTACTGGACTCTGTTCTTCTCAGATTACATCTGGTATAGTAAATCAATTCAGAGTACAATATTTTAAGAAGATCACATACAAACAGGAGCATATCCAAAGGTTTGCCAAGATGGGACCTGAAAGATTTGTAAGGCTTATTATGTATAACAGTATATTCTGTTCTGCTTTACCTAAAAGAAAAACACAAGGAGGGAAGAGAAGTTACAAAGAGGAAAAGTTCAATTTAACGAGAGGGAAAAATTAATAATAATGAAAGCTGACCTAAAGTGGAATGTATTGCCTCATGAAGTAATGACGTCTTCGCTTCCGAAGGTCTTCAAATAGAGGCTTGATGCTCCCTTATCAGATGTTAGTGAGAATTCTTATCTAGATTATCAGTTAAACTCGATAACTTCGAGGATTCTTTCAACAACTGTGACCAAGCTAGAATGATCCTTACAAATCCAACCGACCATTTCTTTAGAGTTAAGAATGAGGCCCCAAGAAATGAAGTTACTTGTTCAAGGTCACATATCTAGTTAGCAGATCTAGAGCAGAACACAGATTTGCTTTCCAATTAGATGCATTTTCTTAAGGAAGAGAGGAATAATAACTCACCTGGGACAGATGGAGTGAGGTGACTTTTTCCTGGTCTTCAGAGCACCCTTCCTCAGGAAATAAAGGAACTTGTGAAACAGGGGGTACTGAAACAGGAAAAAGAACAAAATCAGAACAATGTACTCCAACACTCAGCCTATCACCCGCTTCTCCTGCTAAAAATATCTTTTCTCTCTCTTTTCCCCACTGTTCATTTTAGTTGTAGACGTAGGTCAGAAAATGAAAATAAGTTGATCAAAGACAAAAGAGGTCAGTCTAGCAGTAACAATTTCAAGGTGCCAATCCCAGAATTTTAGAAGAGGAACTCAAAAGAGAATATTCAGGTAATTATCTAAAGCAGGAGTTATCAAGTACAATATGATTAAATGGGACAAGCAGGGGTCATCCCAGCAAAATTGCTAAGTATGCAGAAATTGTTCTTGATATGTTATCAGGCAGAAGGAAATAAGTGCTGGACTAGAAACCAGGAGACCTGAATTCAAATTCCCCTTCAGCTACTTAGTTTTATAATCTCTAGGTGAATCACTTACTTTCCCAAAGCCTTGGTTTCCTCATCTATATAATAGGGGTAACATATAAAATGTCTTCCTCACATTATTGTGAGGGTGGTTTCTTTTAAAGTTCAAAGTGCTATAGAAATGCACTCTGCTACTATTCTTCCCCTTTTCAATTCAATAAACAATCATGCTGCATTTATTATGTGCAAGGTACTGTATCAAACATTGAGGATTACAAAGATGAAAATGATGCATTCCCTGCATTCAAGAAATTTATAAGTCAAACGGGAAATGAGTGTGAACAAAAGTATAAATCAGAATGTGGTAGTATGTAGGAGAGATCAACTAGTCATGAGAAACTAAAGAAGTGAAAGATCATATCTACTTAGGGGGAAAACTTTATGGGACAAGTAGCACTTCAGCTGGGCCTTAGAGGAGGAAAAGGATTTTGTTTACTTCACTTACTTTTCCCAATATATCCCTCCTCCTCCCAGAGAGCCATCCCTTAAAGAAAGAAGAAAAAAGAAAAAAGTTCAGATAATTAACCAATACATTCAAAATGTCTTGACACATGTAGTGCTCTAAACTCAGTCAGTCTCTCCCTCCCCCACACCTCCATACACAAATACATATAAAGAATGGGGCAAGGTGTTCTTTCATATTTGCAAAGAAATAGAGGTACCAAGAGAATCTGCACAAATGAATGGAAGTAGGAGAGGGAAGCACAAGAACACAGGTAGTTACAGACTCAAAAAAACATCAAAACTGGAAAGGACTTTCAAAGTCAATTATGTACGAATCATTCATTTTACAGATAAGAAAACAATGTCAATAGGGAAAAACTGACTTGCCCAAGTTACACAAGTACTAGAGAAAGGATTCAAATGGTCTTTTGAATGAAAGGCCAATGCCTTCTGTCTGAACTGTAAACTTTAGTAAGGGGAATAATGTGACAAAATGCTGGAGAAGTAAGTTGAAGCCAGACTATATCATGCCTTAAATGTTAGGTAAGATGTTGGTAGGGAAGGGGAAGCCAGAGACAGGGGAACGGTGTCATTAGATTAAGATTACTTTGAAAGCAGTGTGCAGGAAAGAAAGTAGAAGGAAAGAGGGAGGCAATTATAATAACAGAGGCTATTATAGTATACAATTGATAAATCATGAGGGCCCGAACTAGAGTGATGGCAATGGCAGTGGCAGTAGAAAGAAGGACAGATGCTCCCCTTTAGAGGTATAATTGAAGGGATTTGGCAACTGACTGGATGTGCGGCCAAAACATAGGGAAGAATTTTGTGTTACAAGTGATTTTTCCCATACAGCTCTCAGATGTAATTAATTTCTGCTAAAGCCAGTACTATTTTGTGTAGTAAGAAAAACACTGGCTCTCTATGGCTCTGGCATCAAAGGATTTGAATTCAAATCTCACTTCTGATGTTTACCGACTATATATTTTTGAGTAAGATTAAACCCAGAGGCTCAATTTTCTCATCTTTAAAATGGCAGAGTTGAACTATATGGCTTCTGAGGTTATTTCCTAAATATATGAGAATTATTACGGAATTAACTGTTGACTTAAAGTATTACCAGGCTCTTCTTTGCCCACTTGGACTTGTGCATTTAAAAAGGGAATCCATAGAATAAAAGGCTTAAGGTATCAGAAAACAAGCCCTAAACTTGAAATAAGAATATCTGGAAATTCTATTCCTAGCTCTGCCACTAACTGCATGACTATCAATGAAATTCAACAAACATTTATTGAGTGCCTATCTTTTGTAAGTTGTAACCCTCAAGGACCTTACATTATTTGGGGTGGGGAGCAGGAAAGGGAATTTTGGGATGCATATCACGCACATAATAAAGTTATTCAAGGGGGTAAAAAAAACATTAGCAGATGATGGGGAGCATCTCAGAAGATTTCAGGTAGGAAGTTCCACCAAAGCTAAGGCTTTAGGGAAGGTAAGAATTTATAGAGATGCCATTAAGAAAGCAATGAATTTCTATGAGAAAGGCAGTGAGGTAGTGCAGCAGATAGAGTGCTGAGTCTAGAGTTAGAAAGACTTGACTCAAACTTTTCTTAGCTGTGTGACCTTGTGCAAGTCACTTAATCTCTTGGCGATTCCATTTTTGCATCTGTAATAATCATACTTATTTCACAGAATTTTTTTGAGGATAAAATAAGTTAACATATTTAAATAGCTACAAAATATGCTATTACTATTTTAAACATGAGTAAAGGCTTATGCAAATCGAGAGAAACAATATACATTGGACTTGGGGAGCACCTGACAAGCTAATTTGCCTGAAAAAGAAAATTCATAATGGGGAGTAATGTGAGAAAAGCATGAAAAAGTGAATTACTGTCATATTACAGAAGATATTAAATGTCAAGTTAAGGATTTTATGTTTTATCCTGTAGGTAAAAGGGAGCCTCTCTAGGTTTGAGTAACCAAGTAACGTAGCCAGAATCTAAATGAGTCAGCTCTTTCCTTCAAAAAATGCACAATATAGTAGGGAAATAAGAATACACAAATATAATCATAATATAAGTAAGAATGAGATAAGTGTATACATGGGAAAAATCAAACAGAAAGGAATGAAACCTTTAAGGGAAAAGAGATGACTTCTAGCTGGAGGTATGACAGAAGATCTCATGGAGAAAAATCCATATTTCTTCCGCATGCTGCAAATATTTTAACTCATCTAAATGCTATGTTGGTGTAATATATATTGGACTGCATTTATCCCTGCCACATCATGACTTTCCCCATTGCTGTTTTGATATATTGCAGGCTGGCATAAGAGATTAAATGGGAATTTGGGGGAGTCTTACAGAAGTCAAAGACAACACAGAGGCCTGTGAACAAATACTTAACTCAAATTTTAAAATAAGGTATTGTAAACATCCTATAAAAGAAAAAGAAAAAAATCAGACTACTTCTCTAGTATGAAGGGAGGGTCAAAAAAATTTATCCAGATCTTCCAGATCTTGAGGGTACTGTGTCCCTCACCCCCACAACATGAAAGGGATAATTATTTCTCTTTAACTCTTTATTTAGTTATTATCTATCTTATATTTTAATCTGTGAAAGGACAGGAACTCTTCTTGGTTTTTCTATCAAGAAATGATCAGTATAGTACAACACACCAAGACAGAAGTGCTAAGGTCATTTTTTAAAAAATAATCTATTTGTACATATATTTTAGCCATAAACTACACAGTCACTTGGGTCCAAGCATGTAACAGAAGAATGAGTTGGAGTGCCTTTAAGGAACTGAATTACTTTCAATGACCACAAACTTTTACCAGAAACAATAGCCTACTGCTTTAATAATATTCTTTTGGAGTACCAGGGAATACCAGACTCTAAATGACTAAAAAGTCAAGGTCTTCCAAAGAGCAACAGAGAAGACCAGAGTGGGAATGAATAGGTTATAACAAAGTGTCAACTAAGCATTCCACAGAAGCAGCATAAAGCACGCCATGAGTGAGATGTCTGATAAGAAGTGGGCAAGTCATATGGCAACTGCAAAGGACTACTTAAACAGAATCAATGTGCTCTTCTAGTGTCATTCAAGCACATACTTGTGGTACTTTTAAGCTACCAGAATAAGCCTTAGGACTAAGATTCCCTAAGAAATTCCAGTCAAATGGGCCAGTTCTGCAGTGTCAGCAATTTAAACCTCTTTTGTCTTCTATTTCTTTTGTATTCCAATCAATTCTACTTAATACAAGGGCATTTAATCTATGTGTTGTACTGTATATATCCATGCAGCACCATGTAATTGGCAAAGTGTTTTTACATTCATTATCTCTTTGATCCTGAGAACAACACTATAAGGTAAATTTGAGCAGGCATTATTAAATTCATTTTATAGCTAAGGAAAGAGATTTAATGAGTCAAGATGACTTGTTCAAGGTCACAAAGCTAGAGTGGGAGAGATGGTTTAGCTCCTAATCAAGTGTTTTTATGCTATATCTAAATCTAAAGTAGGGAGGAAGAGAAAGCCAGGTAAATTAAAATGGTATTATTTGAATTATAGATTCTATTTTCCAAAGGATTCTTTTGAATTGCTTGGTATTTTGCCCTGGTCTTCCCATATATAGCAGAGCATTTTTCCAGGTCTTAAATACTCTGTGTTTATAAAGAGTGCAGTGAAATATGAAAGTGAAATTGATGGAAATACAAGTAAATCTATTCTAAAATTATTATAGAGGAATAGAAAAATAGGTCTGATTTACAGTATTCTGAATAACATAGAAAGCAGGATGCTAGTTACAAGCAGAAACCCTGATATTCCCAAACAGGCTCCATTCAGGGAATCACAGAATAGAAAATATCTCAAATATCATCTCACTCAACTGCCTCACTTTAACGACCACCCAGAAAGGTGAAACAACTTGCTCAAAGTTAGTAATAGAATAGGAACCTGAACTTACATTTCCTGCCCCTTGTCCTGTACTCCTTCCACTGCAATGCACTACCATCTCCTTACCTGATTCTTTTGTGAAAGGAGGCCCTTCATCAGTGCCCCTGTTGAGTTGCTCTGCTGATCTTGGGTTTGGGTTCCCCAATCCTTCTTCTTGGGATGGAGGATGACAGACCCGCCTCTTTGCCAGGCTATTTGAGGGCTCTGATGCTGCCACAGGGGATGCTGTGTCTGATAACAGTCTTTCTTGTTCTGGCCCTCGAACTAGGACAGGGGAACCATCACCATCATCAATCACCACAGGATCCTCAGAGAGCTGGAGCTAAAATCCCAAAGAGGAAATCTCAGGAACAATCTCTGGGGACAGTGTAGCTCTGCAAAGGGCTACACAAATTCACCAGTCCTTTTCACTCTATTCCTTCCTGTCTCTAAGTGTTCTCCCAAATAGCTCCATGGCTAACATATCTCCAGATCCAAAGGTCCACTTCTTTCCCACGTCAAACAACTTATGCGGTTTTATCTCCTCTAGGTAATGATAATGACAATAGCTAACATTTATACAGCGTTTACTGTGTGTTGGGCATCATACTAGTGCTTTATAATCATTCTCTCCTTTGTTCCAGGCAGTCTTCCTAGACTGCCCAAGAGAACTGACGGCTTGCTCCATCAGGAACTACCTATTTGGTCACTGAACAGCTGACCCAAATTTGCTTGTTTCCTTGGCTTCTTTCTCCTTTTGTTAAACCTAAATATTCTAAAAATCACAGGACAATTAATTGTCTACAATACTATTTAGAACAATCAAACAGAAAGGAAATCAAAGCAATGACCTGCTCCTCTTTTAATGCCTCTCCTTTCACAATGACACCTAAAGCTGTTTCTGAGTCTACAGCAAGACTGCCTTCAAGAATCCCAACACCCTCCTCCCCTCTCCAGTCTCTAGCCCTATTTAGCACAAAGTCAGTCAATATTGTTGTGATAAGAGTGGACACTTTAGTCTATGGCTAATATCTTTTTTTAAAAAATCATGTCTTCTATTCTTTTAATTCTCTACTGTTCTCCTTCCCTTCCTACCCTCTCCACCCTCCCCACCCCTCAGCCCAACCTTCTTCCCTCTCCTGAGTATGTTAAAGGCTTATACTACTTGCAGAGTCCTTCCTCCCCAGGCACCTCTCCTCACCCACTGCCATGGTCTTCCAGGCTCTGTCTCCAAATCCTCCACCACAACGACTGCCTGCTCACTGCTCTCAGGCTCCTGGGCTCGCACCCAATTCTGGATCTTTCCAGGCAGGATAGTCAGGAACTGCTCCAGCACTAGAAGCTCTAGGATTTGCTCCTTGGTATGTTGCTCCGGTCTTAGCCAACCCCAGCAGAGTTCCCGAAGCCGTCTTAGAGCCTCTCGGGGACCAGCAGCTTCCTGATAGCGGAAACGTCGGAAGAGCCTTCGGAAAGATTCAGGGCCAGGGGGTTCTGCCTGTGGAGTAGGGTCCTGTCCTCGTGGGTTCCTCATTTTAATGGGTTCCTCTCGTTCCTTTGGGGCTAAGACTCTGGGGCAAAGGGCTGTAGGCATGATAGACTCTGAAGATGGATGAGCAGAGGCAGACAGCAACCCTACTTCCAGGCAAAAATCACTGGCTTCAACGTTTATGTCCTTTGTGTTTATTTCAGAGGGATAAGATGGCAAAGCTGGTTTACAGAAGTAATGGGGAATGAGATTCAATGTGAAGGATGAATACAAATAACTGATACTCAGATATGAGACAGAGGATGGGAGTTTCACCTACCTCTGAAGACATTTGTCAGTCAACAATATTTAAAACGAAAGTTGCTCTGTTTACTAAGCACCACACTAGGAAGTAGGAAGGAGAGGAATCCAGAACAAATATATTCAAGTCTTGATGTATAACTGTCCCTGAAGTCCATGTCACAGAACTATGTTGCACGTGGAATAATGCTATAATGATATCTTTGGTGTACTTTCAATAATATATCCTCTTAGAGTCTAAAATGCATTTACTATTATACTTGGTTCTGTAATATATCACGTAGCATTATCCTAAGGCTGTAGGAGATTGGAACTTTGACCTTGAAGAGTTTACAAATAGAAATAGAGCTAGAAGAGAAAAAAGATATAAAGACTCAAAAACACTTAAAATAATAATCAATTACTAAATAAATATCAACAAATCAATAAGTATTCAAGTATTTATTATAAGCCAGTACCTGAGGATACAAAGACCACTCCTGCCCTTGTGTGTAAAGAAAGAGGATTGGACTTGGGAATTCTAAGGCAAAAATAATAGTTTACAGATTATAAATCTGGGACACTACAAATATTTTAGTCCAAGCCCCTTGCATTATAGATGACAAAATAAGGCCTAGAAAAGTTAATTAACTTGCCCAAGGTAACAGTTAAATAGCAGAAGATAAATTTAAACCAAATCTTCTGCCTACAAAACTAGTTCTCCAGACTAAGTCACTTCCACCTCTCTCAATATCTGTCTTTCATTTATAAAATAAAGGTAATGGTGTCTGTACTATACAATTCACAAGAATTTTTGCCAGGATCCACATGAGATAATTTGAAAGTGCTTTGTATTACTACTTGGTATAGGTATTATCTAAAGATAAGAGTACATTACTATGTATTTTGGTAGGCTCTATAGGGAATACAAAGTAACAGGAAATGTTTTCAGTCCTCAAGGAAATTAATATAATTGAGTCAAAGAAGACACGAATCAAAAAGCTAAATGAATAAACTTTTTTTAAAAAAATCAAGATGATTTAACAGACAATGTAATGTACTTCACAGATAATAAAATACTGACAGCAATAAAACAGCATTTTGAATAATCCATAATTAACCTTGACCTTACTATAACTGACCTTACTATAAATTTGTTTGAATTAACAGTTTACTTCATTCTCCCACACAAGATCTTAACCTTGAATCCATGGGTTTTTAAAAAATATTTTGATAACTATTTCAATAAAATTGGTTTCCTCTGTAATCCTATCGATGTTATGCATTTATAAAGTCAATGAGAAGGAGCCTGTAGGCTTCAGCAGACTTCCAATGACATAAGCAAGGTTAAGAACTGCCCTAAGATTTCTGGCTGCCTACCAAAGTCATATGCCTTGTGTGCAAAATTCTAAATATCTTTTAATGCTATTTTTATCTATGCCCAGAAGCTGAAGACAAAAAAGGGCAGCCCATGATGAGATTATTGAGCAAGTAATTCCTTTAATGGCACCTGACCAACAGTTCAATACCATCAACAAGGTTATGTACTCTACAACTTCCAATATTCCTGTATAGTATGTATTGACAGAATGGAAAGCACACTAAATTTGGAGTCCAAGAAATGAGGTTCAAATCCTGGCTATGTCACTTATGATCTATATGACTTAGACAAGTAGTTTAACCTTCCTGGTCCTTAGAGTGTACAACAGTTAAATAGGGAAGTGTGGTGGGATGGTAGGAAAGGGTTTGATTTAATGACCTATAAGGTCCCTGCCAGCTCTAAATCTATGCCTCATCTATAAAATGAACTGGGGAAAGAAATGTTAAACCACTCCAGTTATCTTTGCCAAGAAAATGCCTAATTGGGTCGAGAAGTACATGACTGAACAACATTTGTGCACATGTTCCTGATCTCTCAGTAGAAAGGAAGCTTACTGAAGGCAGGTGAATTTTTTTCTGGATCTGCATCCCCAGGTCCTAGAATAGTGTCTGAATTTGTCTAATTTGAATTCTCCTACTGCAGTAGAAATAAAAAGCTGCTGCTCACCAGTATAATATTAATCTTTTCTCATATTTCATTTTTGCAAAGGATTTCTTAAATGAAAAAAATTACATTTTGAACTCACACTCAAAAAGTGGATGGGCCTGGCTCCTCTTCCCACAGATAACTGTAGAGGGAGCCCAGGCTCTCTCTCAAATGGGTCTTTAATTACCCCTTTCCCCTTTCCATCCAGTATCCAACATCCTCCATCACCAGAAGGAAAGGAAAGAAGGAAAATGCAAGGAGGATAGGGGCACAGACAGAGGGCAGGGAAGGGGGCAGCAAGGTTCAGGAAAAGCAAATGTAGACTTATGAAAGAAAGGAGAGAGGACAGAGAGTAAATTAAAGGATGATAATTAATGGAAGAGAAGGAAAAAGGAAAAGGAGGAGGGGGAATTGGGAGGAGGGCAAGAAGATGGATAAGGAACAGAAAAAGAAGAACAAGGCAGAAAAAAAGAAAGCAGTAGGTGATGCTCAGTAGGGAGAAAATAAAGGAGGTTTGTCAGAAGGAAAGAAAAAAGAAAAGTAGAAGGAAACAAAAATAGAAGAAATTTATTAAAAGTGAAGAGGAGGGGGAAAACGATGGAGGCAGACACAGGAACAACTAGAAGCAAGGAGGAAATCTAAGAAGGGGGAAAGAAGGAAAGCAGAGGAAGGAGGAAGGGGAGAAAACAGGGAAGAGAGAAAGGAGATGAGGAAAGAAAAAGTAAATCTGGGAGATGATGGAGGAGCAGAAGGGAGAAAGGGCGGGAGGGAGGTGGAAGGAAAGGCAAAGATGGGATATCAGTTTCCCAACGAAGTCTCCCCGAACCTTGGACTTCTTGTTCCTTTGCAGGTTTGGGAGATTTCGCGGTTGCCCAGACTCACCTCCTAGCCCCGGGTCCCCATCTCAGAGTCGAGTCAAGTGAGCCGTGTGCACCGAGCCGGTGGATGGAAAGGACAGAACAAGCCCTCCAGTTCCCTCCCTAGGGACACTTCCTGCTCCTCTCTAGGACCTTGGAGGTTTCAGCATCTCAGTGGTTTTCCTCTAAGCCACCCTATTCCTCACATATGGTGTGTGTTGCTGGTGAGGGGGCGGGAATGACATTTGAAACCCCCCAGCCCACAGCGTACAAAGATGCTGATACCTCCCGTTCCATCAGGTTCACCCTACAACCTCTTGTCTCTCTGCATTCCAAGGAAGATGAATTCCTTTAGCCAGCTCTCTACTCCTGGAAGACTGGGGTGAGGGGGCGTGCTAAATATCTTTATTTTCTTGCATACAGAACTGTCGAGTCTACATTATGCACTCCCAAACTTCACAGCCCAGGATAAGGAATACAACAGTATCAGAGGAGAGACACAATCCCCAATCTCTAGGCGGATTTGAGCAAAAGAAAGGGGGAAAAAAAACGACAAACCAGTAATTTGCGTAATCTGCACAGGACAATGAAGCAGTGACCAAAGAAAATTTCCGGAAGGGAAATGTGCATTAATGGACAGAACTGGCAATAAAGGATCGGAAGGGATCATAGGAAGAAGATTCTCCCCACCCCCAATCTACCCGCCTAGTCTTTCTCAAATTTCTTATAGTGGGGGAGGGGCGGAGGTGTGACTGAAAGGGAAAAGATCTCCTGGTAGGGTGGAATATTGTGGAAAGGAGGAATGGAGTGGGAAGAATGGCCAAACTTCACTCCAGAATCCAAGTGAAATGAATGAGTTACGTTTCTCCGGCTTTTTGGCTCCTTTGATACCTCTCCATCAGCTGTAACTACACACGCCACCCCAATCCTGCTCCCCAAGAGGACCCAACGGAGGATGCAGTCCTAGCCAGGTTACCCTCCATCGCTCCCTGAAAGAAGCCACCCCCGCAAGAGTGAATGGAGGAACTGATGGGGGGCGGGGGAAGTCCAACAAGTAAAGAAAAAATAAAACTGCCAGTAACAGATTTCTTTTCCTTATCTCATAAAAGAAAAAAAAGAGTAGTCAATCGCTGGTCCAGTTTCCTCCCAGGTTTCTGGTACAGAGGGGCGAGAATTTGTTTTTGCAGTCTTGTATAAGCAAATAAGAAGGTTCCAGCACAAACCACCGGGAGCTCCGTAGCTCGGGCTTCAGGAGGCCGGGAAATTTCAGCTATTTTTTCATAGAGGACCAAATTCTCCAAATTGAAAAGTTCCATTCTAGGTCCTTCAGAATCAGGGAGCCACAGGCATTTTCTTATCTTACCAACTAGCAGATGAAGAAATGGAACTATGGGAGACTCGCTGGAACCATCCCTAGACAAAGATAATCGGCTCTGTAATCCCTTTACTTTCTAATTCAATTGCCCTCCTATGGAAATGTAAACTTTCTCAATGCAAGCCTCCTCAATTCAATTAAATAAATATTAACTAAGTGCCTATGAAGTACAATGTAATAATGTTGGGTGTTCTGGATACAAAGGTAAGTCTATCTCAAGGAATCTAACAGAAAGGATAATCTATTATAATATAAAAGTTTTAAGTGTATACATAGCATGTCCCAGGTGTGATAGACAGGGTTGTTGTAAGGGTCACAGTGGCTGTTGCTTTGTCCTTTTTTCTGGAAGAGGACCAAAGACATCAAGAGGGTGAAATCTTGATTTGTTTGTGAATTGGATACCAGTGAGGCAGAAAGCTATGCAAAGTTGTCAGCTGACACAATTATCTCAATGAGATAAAGAGGCAAAGTGCTCGGTAAAACCAATATAAATTTCATTCTTAATAATATTATCTAAGAGGAGAGGAAGAGATCAGGGAAAAGGTTGAATTACCACTTGAGATTGGCCTTAGAATTTGTAAGCTTAGAAAAGTGTAAACTATAGTTTATACTTGGCAACTTCTCAACACAGGATATCTACTTAGAATTGGAAGGAACTCTCTTCTTTTGAAGATGAGGCCTAGAGAAGCTAAGCAACTTATTAAAAGCCATATAGACTATCGTAGAGCAAGTGGGGATTTTTGTTCTAGGCACTAAAATTTAGAGGGGCACTGTTCATCCCCATCAAATCACAATTTGTCTTTTGCACTATTTGGTGTATCAGATATAAAAAAAAGCCAGAATATCAAGGGCATAGCTAGTTCCCAAACCATTTGTCTAATGTGGACAGTATTTTCTCTTTCTTGGCCCTAACTTCTTGGGCTCTGAATATTCAAGTCAATTTTCTCTCACAGTTGTAGCAGCAGGTTAAAAAAAAAAAATCTATTTGCACATAAGTTTCACAACATTTTTGGAGGCAAACTTAAGTATCAATAGGAATAATATCTACCGAGCAAGTATATCCTCAAAAGGTTCTCCAAAGTTTACATTCCAATTTACCTTATGGAGTGTGTCTAGAATGGGAGCAATTAGAGGTACAAAAATAATTACCATTATAAAGCATTTTGCCGCAGCTCCTAGAAAATCCTTAGGCAAAGCATTGGTCAGAAAAACATCAACAAAAAACCCCATTCCTTTCAATTTCCAACAATCAATGTAAGAGGGAGGGAAGACATAGAATAATCTCACAAATTTTAGTGTCAGCAAACTTGTAAAGAAATGGGAAAAAAAGGAAATGAGACGCTAAAGAAATTTCAAGTAATGCGATGGGGCCCTGAGGAGATAAAGACATGGGTCACAAACGCTGTATTATATTATCCCTACATCTATATTATCGTTCACCCTTTCCAAAAAGCTAGGACTTCCTGTACAGAGTCTAGAGCACAGATCCTTAATCTTTTTTTTTTTTTTGTCTTGGGAAGTCTGATTAAGTTTAGGGATGCCTTCTCAAAAAAATATTATCAAATGTGCAAAGTAAAATACATAGCATCAAAAGTTAACCAATTCTACTGAAATAACAGCTATTAAAAAGAAAATTAATTCTCTGGACCCTAGGTTAAGGACTCTGGGACTACACTATGCCCATCGCTTCTACAACTTTCTCTTGGGCTGGGAGGTAATTATCATTGTGGACTGGGTTATTGAGAAGGCCACAGAACTTGGATTTGGGCTGCTCCTTCCTAGGTGTGACTGAATTCAATCTTGACGGGTAGCATAAGGAACATGAAGGTTTTTGAGATCTTGCAGAAATTAATTCCTATCACTCTTTTTCACTCCATATCCCCCAAATTACTACTTTAGCTCTATGGTAAATAGGATTCGAACCCTAGTCCACTGAATCCCAAGTCCAATGCTCTCTGTTAACGTATTCAGTAACACATATTTTATTATTTTGTATATAGTACTGTATTTTTATACCTACTTCACAGAATTTGAAAAAAGTATTCTGTGAACTTCTGCTTTCTGTACCTTTTCTCTGTGACCTCATAAGCTTCCACAGGCCTGGTGGTTTTCATGTCTATGCATGTAACTCTCAGATCCATATATTCAACCTCTGTCTCTCTCCTGAACTCTAGTACCTCATCTCCAACTGCCTAATGAATTTCCAAATGGATATGCCACAGGTATCTCAACCGCCACATATCTAAAACAGGATTCATCTTTTCTCTTCTCTTCCCTCAAACCCACACCTCTTTTTCTAAATTTTTTTCTTTATTCCATATCTATCTAATCAGTTACCTTTGTTGATTTGCTTCCTTCCCAACATCTTTGGAATTTGTCCTCTTCTCCACATTTTCACAAAAATCATTCTAGCTCAAGTCCCTGTCAGCTCTTGCCTGGGCAAGACCCACTAGGCTGGACCACTAGCCTCTTATTGGTCTGTCAAGTCTCTCCTCTCTCCAAATCATACACCACAGGACTCCTAGTATTAGAAGCTGTGGGCAACTCATTCAACATTTAACCAGCATTTATTAAGAGCCTACTCTATGCCAAGCTAGGTGTAGATAATAAAAACATAAAAATTATATAGTTTCTGCCCTCATAAGGCTCACTTGAGAGCACAGTGGCTGAAAGTACTCATGCAGATAGGATGTTACTCCCCTGATCAAGAAGTTTCAGTGACCTCCTATTACCCTCTAGGATAAAATACAAACTCTTTTGTTTGGCATTTAAAGCCCCTCATAATCTAGGTCTAGCATGTCTTTCCAGGTTTATTACAAATTACTCCCCTTCATACACTTGCCTGCCAGTCAAACAGATCTACTCATTGTTCCCTGAATTCAGCAATTTTTCCCTTGCTTCACTGTCTTTGTACAGGCTGTCCATAATTCTTGGCACTGCACTTCAGGCTCACTGGTGCCTCATTAAATCCCTAACTTGCTTCAAAGTTGAGTTCAGATGCCATGTTCTTCAACAAAATTTTCCCAGTTCTCTTCCCCAGTTGCCTGTGTCCCCCTTCCAAATGTATTTTGTATATATCTTGTAGATATTTTGTATTTACTTACATACGTACACATTATTTTCCCCAACAGGATCAGTCAGTCAATAAATATTTATTAAGTGCCTTCTAGGTGCCAGATACTATGCTAAGTCTGGGGGAAAACAGTTCTGCTCTCAAGGAGCACACAGTCTAATTGAGAAACATCATACAAACAATTATGTACAAACACTGGAAAATTAAAGATTATCAACACAGGAAAGGCATTAGAATTAAGGGAGGGTTGGAAAGCCTACTGTTAAAAATGGGATTTTATCTGGAACTTGAAAGAAGCCAGGGAAGCTGTGAGGCAAAAATGAGGAGAGAGAGAATTCTAGAATCTGGGCATAGGAGACAGGCAGCAAAAAGGACTAGGAGAAGGATGAAATGTCTTATTTGAGGAAGATCAAGGAAGTCATTACCACTAAAGGGAAGAGTATTTGGGGGATGAGGAGGTAATATGAAAAATCGTAACTCCCTTCTCAGGTGTAAGAAGACTGGAAAAGTTGGGGATGGGGGGCAGGTTACAAAGGGCAATGAACACCAAACAACATTTTATGTTTGACTCTCAAGGTGATGGGGGGGTCACAGGAATTTGTAAAATGTCTATGTGTGAGGGGTTGACATGGTCAGACCTGCATGTTAGGAAGAACAATTTGACAGCAGAGTGGAAAAGGGACTGGAGCTGGGAAAGACTTATGACAGAGAGACCAACCAGCTACTGCAATAATCCATATGTGAAGTAATAAGAGCCTTCTCCAGAGGGGTGGTAGTGTCAGGAGAGGAGGCATACTCAAGAGATGCACAAAGGCCTTGTGAGAGATGAAGAAAAATGAGGAGTCAACGACCAGGATATTTGTAGGAAGTTGGCAAGTAGCTTTTTAAAGCTGGAAAAGATCTCAGAGGTCATATAATTGCCCTCATTTTTCAGTTGAGTAAATTGAGGTCCAGAAGAGTTAAATAATTTAACCAAGTTTACTCAAGCAGCAAATACCAGAGCCAGAATTTGACCCCATGGCTTCTAACTCTAACTCTACCACTTTTTCCACACTGGCCCTCAGGTAATCTACGTAAGGGCAGAGACTATTGAGTTTTTATCTTTACCATCACCTAATGTAGTGTTTGGAACATAGTAACCTCTTAATAAATACTCGCTGAATGTTGAATGAGTTGCCCATAGTAGCTAATTCCAAGTCCTACCCCCAATAGATGCTCAGTAACTACTTATTGTCTTGAAGACTTCCACTGATGAGACCTCCATCTCAACTCTTATTTTTTTTTTTTTGCTTAATTTTCTGGTAGCTCTATCTTATAGGCTCATAAAATTTGAACTGTGGGCTGTCTTTCCAGTTCCCATGGAGCTAGGTGAATTTAGCTCTCAGCTAAAAGAGCTGGCTACAAACTAAATTCCAGTTCTTTAGACAAAAAAAAAAAATGAGGGGAAGGTAGTAGAAATAATTTCATTGAAATCATATTCCTCTGGGTATTAATAAATACATCATCTCCTTCTTACAGAATCATAGAGTTGGAGATTATCTCAAAGGCATGTTAGTACAATTTACACCTGAATAAGAACCCCCCTCTGCAACATGTCTCACAAATAGAAATTTTGTTTGAAGAGAAACATTTTAACTAGAGCAGAGCTATGCTGGAGTTACAAGGTAGAATTCTATTAAACATCAGGTAGCTAACAGAACACTTCTTACTGTCAAAATAGGGCTAATAATTCACTTATAATTGTCCTCCATTTTCTAAACCAGAGTTCATGAAGCACAGATATATCCTGTCCTTTGGTTCTGGTCAAGAAGGCTATCTCTGGGGTTCCATGTGGGGTTAGTAAATACACAGGCCAGGCCCAACACTTAAGCATGAACAGAAAAATCTAAGGAAGAGGAAGATTGAGAGAAGGTAAGAAATAATCCCTTGAGGTCCCCTCCAAGTCAAGCATTCTGTGATCTTGTGGTCTAATCCTTCTGAATTGAAGCCCCAAATCACACAGCACTTAAACAGGTCAGATCCTGTGTGTAATCAGCTGTTCAATCAACAGTCATTTAGTAAGCTTACTATCCGCCAGGCACAGTGCTAAGCTCTGGGGATAGAGCAAAAGTTAAAGTTTCTGCCCTCAAGGAGTTGAGTTCCGTCTGGGGGAGAGAATATGCACATCTAAGTATATAAAATATATATATACTAGATGAATATAAGGTAATTTGGGGAGGCAGAGCATTAGCATTTGTGGGGATCAAGAAACATTGTATAAAAGGTGTTGATTGAGTTTGATTTTGAAGCAAATTAGAGATCCTGAGAGGTAGGAGGGAAAGTATTCCAGAAATGCTGAACAACGTATTAGGCAAAAGAGAATATTGCATAAAACTAGAAATGTAGGAAAGGCCTAGGTTATATACAGCTTTATATATGTTCATCCTTTGTTGCTGAAGAAGACCATGCCACCAGAGCAATGATGACATGACTTGCACTTGACTTTGTTTTGAGTGAGGGGGGGCTGTGCAGGTCACCAGCCTCACTTCTCCTCCAGAACCGTCTGAATCCAGTGACCAGATATTCATCAGGATGACTGGGATGACTCAGGATGAGGCAATTGGGGTTAAGTGATTTGCCCAGGGTCACACAGCTAGTGAGTGTCAAGTGTCTGAGGGGAGATTTTAACTCAGGTCCTCCTGACTCCTGCACTGGTGCTCTATCCACTGTACCACCTAGCTGCCCCATACAGCTTTTTATGTTTATATTTGATCCTAGAGGTATCAGAGTCACTGTTGGGGAGTTTACTGAGTGGAAGAATAATAAGGTTAGACCTGCACTTGAGGAAAATCACTTTGGCAGGAAGATGGATTGGGAGTGGGAGAAACTTGAGGCAGAGAGACCAAATAAGAGTTTGTTGCCATATGATGGGTACTAAGGCCCTGAATTAGGGGAGTAGCTGTTACTAGTGAAAAAGAATCCTACGAGAAAGACGTTAACATAGAAATAACAAGATTTTGCAACTGATTGCATACGTGAAATGAGGAAAATGAGAAAATCAAGGCCACCTTGTTGTAGAAAAAATAATTACTGAATTCTTGGATATTTTTCCTTATGTTATCTTAAGCATGAGAGAACAAAAATAAGAAAGGTGGGTGAAATGAGAAAGAAAAGGAAGGCAAATTGGGAAAGCGTAGAAAAGGAAAAGATGAAAAGGAAAAACAGGTCTGAATTAGGCTACTATCAAGAACTAACTGGTCCCTTGGTGGAAGAGAGTGAAGATTTAATTATATCATGTTAAATCTTAGAAGTAATTTTATAACGCATTACAAAAGCAGTCTTGCATAGTGGAAAGATTTGGATTCAGTCCTAACATTTTTTGATCTTTCACTGAGGAACAAAATTCTCAATCTAGCACTTTTTCCATGTTACCCTGATTCGGTTCTATCCATTTCATGTTGTTTCCTAAACTGCTCCATTCCCCAAGTAGCAGGCTGAGCATGCAGAAGATTGAAGAGGCCCATTCCTCTCATTTCTCTTAGTAAAGCAGCACCTCAGACACTTGACACTCACTAGCTATGTGACCTTGGCCAAGTCACTTAACCCCAATTGACTCATCCTGGGTCATCTCCAGTCATCCTGATGAATATCTGGTCACTGGATTCAGATGGCTCTGGAGGAGTAGCGACACTGGTGACCTACACAACCCTCTCTCACTCAAAACAAAGTCAAGTACAAGTCATGTCATTATTTCTCTGATGGCATGGTCTTTCCCAACGAAGGAGGAATACAGTAAAGCAACAAGTATCATCTATGGCCAAAAGTCTCCTTTCTGTCCTCAGCAATTCATCAAACATCCAAGACAGAGTCATAATCAGGAATCATTTGAAGTACTGAGAAGAGCCTTAGCTATGACCCTTTTGAGAAAGAAGTCATTGGGAAGGTTGTAGAGCCAGGTCAGACTGTGCCAAGGAAACAAAGCTCATAGAAAATTTTGAGCCAGGTTATGGACTTAGGTGATCTGTGGATCCGCAGATAACAGCAGCAAATGATTAGTGTTTATTTCTGCATATTTTGTATTTATTTATATGTATTTTCCCTGATACAATGTAAGTTACTTGAAGGTAAGAGATCTTTTTTTTGGGGGGAGGGGTTATTTGTAGAGATGTAGTGTCTGGTATAAAGTAGGTACTCAATAAATGCTTGTTAACCGATTGACCATTAAAGATGGTTGCTAGGTAAGAGTGAGACTGTTTAAAAGAGTTAACAGTATGCCAACTCATCCTTCTACAAGGGAGGAAGGAGTGAGCCTTGGAGAGAATATAAAGGCGTCTGATGTTTACAAGAGAAGGCTAAGTTTCAGTAAATACCACAAAAACTTAGTTATGTTAAAGAGATCGGGGTTAAATTTGGGTCAGAAGGGCCGCTAGAGGTGAGCAAATCCACCCCCACCCCACACACCGTTTTGTATGTGATGAAACAGAGGCCCACCGAAAAGGAATTTAAGGCCACAGGCCTACGGGGGAGTCAGGCTTTCGGCAGTCCGACTGTCCATCTCGCCCCTGCACCCCAGTAAGGGAAGGGGCCCCCAGAAGGCAGGGGAGGCGCGAGGCGGAGCTGGAGAAGGCTAGGGACGGGTTTTCCGTTGGTGGGGAGAAGCCTCCGGGTACCCGAGGGTACCCAGGCCCGGCGGCCACCGAGCGGGGCCGAGGGCCGGCTAGGAGAGGACCCGACAGGGGCAGCCACGGACCGGGGCGGGAAACGTGCCGAGTCTTCCCCCGGGATGACAGTATGTGAGGCGGGGCCCCGGCTACTTCCGGCCCGGAACCCGGCCTCTCCCCCAAACGGCGGGGCCTGCCCGGCCTCCATTTACCTCGGCGTGGCGGCGGCGGGTGTCCGGCCGTGGGCCCGCCCCGCTCTCCCCCTCCTCCTCCTCCTCCTCCTCCGGCCCGCTCTCCTCGTGGCGCCGCCCTCCCCTCCCCCCGCCGCACACACTGTCGGTTGGCCTCTCGCTCTTTCTTACCCTTCACCTCAGGACTGATCGGAATCTTGGCGCTCAGGCTCCGAGCTCCTTCACTTCATCTCCACTCGCTTGGTGAGGACTTGGGGAGAGCCCAGAGAACAACTGCTGATTGGCTCCGGGCGGTGACGTCACACGGGAAAAAGTTGGGCCCGAAGAAGCCTCTGCCGGCAGGGGGCGCAGCTCAGCCGCGGGTCCTGGCCCGGGTCGGAGAGGAGACGGAAGTTTCCTGAAGGAATGTATCCCCTCGGCCGAAGGCCTCCCTTTTTAAACCCGTTCAGAAGTGTTTTCTTACGGCTTTGGGAGGCTTCGACTTGAAGAACTGCATAGGCTGACCTCGAAGGGCTTCTTAAAAAAGGGCTCTCCTTGGGAGGAGAGTGCGGGGCGGCCAAAGAGGCGTCTGGAGAGTCCGGTGCTTGCGGAGGACGCTCCAGATCTCCCCGGCTCCGGGCTTGGGGAGCACGCCCTCCGGACACGAATACTGATTTCACCGCTTCTAGACACAGTGCCGGTTCTCTGCTGGGTCGTTCTAATTTCAAGCGACGCTAGAGCACAAAGAAAGGGTCACCATACAGCGTTGCTCATCGTTTGCTATTAGATGTCTAATTGCAATCAAGGCTGGACTTTGTAGGAAGACTAAACAATCCTTTAAAGACCTTAGATTCGTTCCTAGAATGAATACAATGTTGCACACAGACAAGGGATACATTAAGCGCAGATGTTGAGTAGGAGTGAAGCGTGGTGGTTAGTGCTGGATTACGAGGAAGGACACTGAATTGGAATCCCTCCAACTCTATCTTGTGTCATCATGGTCAGGAGTACTGAAGGTAGTTAAATAGGTTCAAATCCTACCTTTGGTGTTTACTACCTGTGTGACCTCGAAGGTCATATAACGTTCTCAAGCCTCAGTTTCTTCATCTGTAAAATGAGGGCTTTGAACTAGGAGATTCTGAGGTCCTTTCCAGCTCTGAATCTAATAATTCAATGATCTTTTGTAGATAATACTTGCAGCATCTACTTAACTGTTCTTGGGACGTAAGGTGCTTTTTTAAATCTTAAAGACTATTCAGAAACATTTTAAAAATTAATTTTTCTGTTTTCTATTAAAACACTGAATAGAATAGAAATAGAATTTCTATTTAAAAAAACATTTCTTGAGCTATTACTTGTGGAACGATACTATGCTTGAAACTGTAAGGGAAACAAAATATATTGGGGTATCTATTCAAGGATAAGACTAATAATAGTTAACATATAGCTCTGCTTTAAGGTTTGCAAAGGATCTGTGAGTTCATCGGAATATACCCCTCCTTAGACCTATACTAGAATTTATTAGGCAATTGTAATAGAGCTGTAATAGTAGAAAAATTCATTATGCTGTATAGCCAGCTTGATCATGAGTCTCAGTAAAAATTTTTTGACTATATTGCTGTTTTTAATCATTCAAATAGCTCATTATCTGTTTCAAATTCTTTATTATGCACAGTCGCACAACTTGAAGCTGGTTAAATACAGTTCTCACAATTCTTAAATACAATTTTTAGATTATAATATGTGACTTAACATGAAAGTATTTGGCATTTAATAAAATTCTTAACAGGCACCTTACATGAGGGTAAAAAAAATCAATCTGTTTCCATTCCCAGATATCCATAGTACATAGAATCGTCTGCCAATAAGAAGAATTAAGTATTGACTTTTGTCAAAGTGGCCTAGTAGGAAAACAGTTCTTAGAGAACTGTAATCGAGATGATTTAGCTTATTCATAATATAAGGTTAATTGACAAGGCTTGTACTGAAGTTTATAGAAAAATTATCTTAGGTGGTCCATGAACTTTAAGAGCAAGTGACTTTACTGTGTATCAGATGAGAAATCAATATTTATATATACATGTATACATACATATATAGTTATAATTATATAAGTACATATGTATAATTAAGTACATATATATAATCTAAGAACTAAATTCATGCTTGTGAACATATGTTCACAAGTACAACCTTCTCTTAAGAATCTGAACAAATGAGGACTTAAATTCAATGGTAAACAAAATTAAGACACATACTATGTATTTCCTAGAAAAGTTAGCTTGTGAAATCTGAGTTGTGACTGATTAGAGCTAATCCAAGTATCTTTAAGAAGATATGAATGAGAGATGACACAGAGTCCATTTATCCTAATAGCTAATAGGTTTGTGAATTTAAGAATTAGTGTTTTCTGCACACATATCTAAAATTTCCCTAATACTTAAAAAGTAAAATACCTTAAAGTATAGGGGAAAAAAATCTTATATGAAAATTCACAATTTTAAATTATTAACACTGTAGAAAATCTACAGAAAGGTTGTAGATTAAGAATGGCAAAAAGAGACAATGGAACTAAAATTGTGATCAACCCATTATGTTATGTACTTCCTTAATTTGCAAGGTTGTAATGAAGCTATAAATTTAAAATATTATGGAATGAGAGACTTAGAACAAAAAAAATCATATATAAACCTGCCAAACACATACAAGACTTCTAATATATACTTAATGAAAAGTGTATGCATAGAATATCTAGTTCTAAATTTTTATATAACACCATAACCACTTGAATTTTCTAATATCATCCAAACACAGGTCTTGTTTTGGAAAGAATATCAACCTGGAAATGGGTTGGGGTAAGAACTTTTATGATCTATATCCTATAGGAGGAATATAAAATTACAAAACGTCAATCTACACAGATAAAATATTTAACTGTTTAGGCTTATGCATATCTGAATGCATATTATCATCAAATCAAAGTATGAAGTAAAAAAGAAAAAGACAACACCCTGGCAACTTGAGGAAGTTCCAATGTTTCAGGGAAAAAAATAATTTTGAAGAACATTTAGTAGTATAATAAAGTAAATACAGCAGGATCAGATTAAGGATAACAGTTATAAATGAAATTTTGGCCTATTTTTCCCCTGTAGGTTTCTACCATCTTGACTTTTTTGAACTTTTACAGTTTTCCCTCATCCTTAATTCAGATTTGAGGCTGCTTAGCATACACCTGTGATTCTAGAGATTCTGCTGGTGAAAGTTTTTTTTTTTTCTCATCTCTTCAGTTTCTCAGAAGCTTTTCTTTATAAAATGATCTCCTACTGCTTGAAGTACCATCTGCCTTCCTCATGCATGAGGACTAGGTTGAAAAAGTATCTTACTTGGAAATTTTTATTCACATCTCATTGTTAGAGTTGGGTCATACCCTCCTGGAAAGAGTCAGTTCTTAGCTTGTGTCCCATCCATTATTTCATATTTAGTTATGGTCTCCATTTCTGTTGTGCTGGGCTTAATTCTAATGCTCTCTTTATATTGACTCAATTGCTCAATTTTTATTCTTTCTAATAAGAAATATTTTCCAATGATGACATCTTTTGAGTTATATTTTAAAGATTTATTATATTCACATTCTACATGTAGACAGTTTCATTGCTGATGTCCATCTTAATAGAGATGTTAGCATCAGGATAGGCTCAAGGTGACAAACAATAAAATCATACTTATTTTATTAGCACTTTAAGAAAATAATTTTCTTGAAACAGATTCACCATCATAGAAGAGGTAGTGTTTTTCTACTTTGCTAACTTCCCTGTGAGAAAACTTACTGTCCATCATTAACCCGAACAGAAACCCAAGCCCAATCACAAATAAATTTAGCTAAATTGACCCTTCAATCCTAGATTTTCATCACTGTAGGTAGGTCTTTCCAACTTGGTAGAACAGGCAAAACTTGAATTCTACTGATAAATCTTTTTAGAAGTGGAATAAACAGTTATCAACAAGTTTAAAATCTATAGGGAAGATTAATGATTAGAAGAATGACATGAAAGGTCATTTAAACAGTCCACATTTCCCACATATACGCTAGCAAAAATGTAAGAAGGCACACGATGAAATGACAGTCAAAAAATTCAAAGAGAAATGATAATAAATGCCTTCATCCAGACCAAAATCGAAGAAAAAGTCAGAAATTGTGGTCACTGGGAGAGAGATTCCACTAGGGAAGCCAGCATCAGCTCAGAAAAACAGGCTGGAAGTCTGTACCTGACAGAACACATGAGGTTTGCAACCTTGTGAAGGGAAAAGTCTAAATTCTGTGGAAGTTCACAATGTGGTCAGATGGGAGCCCTCTGGCAGCAGGAGCCAGCAGTGCTCTGACCTAGATACTTGGCATAGTGGGACTGGAGTGGGGAGTTGAAGATTGCAACTCTCCAACCCAGAGTGAAACACATGCCTGGAATGCTCTCCCTCCTCACCTCTGCCCCCTGGTTTCTTAGATTCCTTGAAGAATCAACTCAATTCCCATCTTTTAAAGAAGCTTTTCCTGGTTTTAACACAATGTTTACTTTGCCCCAACACAGAAAAGATTATGCAACAAGTTTTAAAATTAATCATCTTAAATTAAAAAAGAAACAGGTACAAATAGAAAGTAATAAATAATTATTTAATAGTAAGGCTAGCAAGTTACTTCTTAATTAGGTCAACTAATTAGTGACAAAGGAGTGATTTACAGAGCTTATTTTTATAATAGTATAAAGGATCAAAAAAGTTGGAAACTTGTTGTCAACATAATTCAGCTAGACAAGACGGGTCATCTGACTATTTCACTTCTCCCAGGCAATAACTAGTTGTCAAAGTGAGATTACTCCAAAAGTCCTTGCCCTATAGGCAATGCGTTTTGTGATCAGAAAGCTTACTATGAGAGACAAGCTTGTGATTTGTAGTTATCAATCATCCCTCCTCCTTGGCAGCTTCTAGCTGCCAAGACTCCATTACTCAATTTAAACTTAATCTCTAGCTAAAGAAAAAAACAACCAGTTAGACTAGGAAGAGGAACTTAACCTTTTATTCAATCCTCTCTTTCTCCAGCTGCTAGAAAGGGGAATTTAGCTTTTTAAAAGGGTCTTATAATTCTATGATTATTTTATTCCTATAAAGATGTATCTTACTCTAAATTATCTGCTGCTAAATGATAAAGCCTTATCAATCTATCCACCAAATTTATAGGTGACCTTGATAAGAAAATATCTACATTGGTCTGGCTTAGCTGTTAGGGCTAGTTTTTCCTAAAGAAGGGAGCTAAATCTTAGCAAACTTAAAATCAAAATTATTAATACTAACTGATTTCCTTTTCACAAGGAAACAATACACTCTGGGGAGATTATTTACCCAAAATCTACAAACAAATATACCAACACTTCTAGGGTAAGGCTTCACAATTTGACAAAAACTACTGAGGAAGATGGAAAGCAATCTGGCAGAAATTAGACTTGTTAAATATAAGGTCATGTAGGAGAGAGGGCACTAATGTTTGAGAAGATCAGGAAAAACTTCATTTATAAGACAGTACTTGAGCTGCATCTTGTAAAGTATATAACAAATTTAACAAGAAGTCTGGAGAGACTTGTCACTAATTGAGTTTGTAATATATTTTTGAAAATAAAATGTATACAAAAAGATTTGAAGTTTTGTATGCTATCCTTTTGTTCTCTTTACATAGGAGAATGTTCATGCTTGTTTGACATGTTCAGAATAATGAAAAATTAAAATTCTGGTGGGGGGAGCTAAAGGGAAGATGATTATAGTGGATGCTTTTCTATAGGTTGAAATAAAATTGTATCTAATATATATTGTACATACATGCATATATGCATGTGTACATATATGTGTTTATGTGTACATATGTGTTTGTGTGTGTGTATACATACATATATATATATATATATATATATATATATATATATATATATATATTTAACTTGGGTGCTTTGCATATGAACCCAGGGTCCTTTTTGTCCACATTTATAGGGATCTGGAAGTGAGTCTGGTTCTTTTAAACCTTGAGTGCTGGGTGGGGTCCTATAGGTTAAAATATTTATAGACTTATTTGGGATTCTTGTGGACCTGCCTTTCCCCCAACCTCATGAGCAAATTATGATATATAAATAGAATACTGTTTGTCTTTCTTTTTAAATCCTCCTTCTTTCCCCTTGCCCCACTGGCTATGCTGTCTAACCAAAGGGCCACTTGCTCTGTAGGAGACACCTCATCATCCGTTATTTTTGGAAGTTGGTTTGAGAGAGTTCAAGGTAAATTTGAGCTATGTCTGGCTGGAAGGAAAGACACGTGCTTCCAGTCAGATACAAACACAGAAAAACAAACAAAGGACTTGAAGGAGAAAATAGCTTTAAGACATTTGACCTCTAGCAACAGAGAAGAGAGACCACTGTGGATTCCAAAGAATCCCCTGGTAATTGAGAGGTGAGCAACATGAGGATTCAAGGAGGAGAGAAAAGATATGGAGAATTGCCTTGGCCATGGGCTAACTCACGGCCATCATTGTTAACTGCCTGTGCGCATTCTTCCCATATATGCTGTGTAGAGTGTGTAGTGTACCCAGAGTTTGTTAGGGGAATATCTAGTGGCTACTTTTTTTTAACTTAAAAACCATCTTAGTTAATACTTTTTCTTTAAGCTAACTGGGCTTACTGATCTTTTTTTTTTTGGCTCATAGCTACTTTCATATTGTTTTCCTCATTAGATTTGAGAAGAGACTTTTATCTTTCTTTGTATCCTCAGCATTTAGCACAGTCCCTGGCAAATAGCTGGAGCTTAATAAATATTGACAGACTGACATGATCACACACTTACCAAGTAAATGTCAGAAGTAGAATTTCAACATATCTTTTTTCATTTCAGGTCCATGGCTCTTTTCATTATAGCATATTTTGTCATTTCTAAAATATTTACTTAACTTCTAATATAATTTTTAAACATAAATTTAACTTAACATCTACTGAAAAGTATAGATTTTCAAATATGTAAGAAAAGAATAAATTTGATCAAGCATGCCTAAAAACTTTATTTACCAGTCGTGTGTCAGACACAGTGGACAGATAAAAATAGATAAAAAATAAAGATAAAAATAAGGCAAAAGACAGTCTAATTGGGGGAAATCATGCAAACAACTGTGTATAGATAAGATATACAGGATAAATTAGAGTTAACCAACAGTGGGAAAGCACTGGACTGGGAAAGGCTTTCTGTAGAATGTGACATGATAGCTGCAAGTTGAAGGAAGCCAGAAGAGAGTGGGTCTCTTGACCCACTTGAAAATGCGAGGGGTCAGGAGATGGAATGTCTTATGCAAGGAACATCATGGAATCCAGTATCACTGGATCAAGAGTATGTGAGAGAGGAGAGTAAAATGAAAAAAGATTAGAAATGGGATAGGGTGGACAGGTTATGGAGAGCTTTGAACACCAAACAGAAGATTTTATATTTGATTCTGAAGGCGATGGGGAGTCATTAGACTTTATTTAGTTGCAGGGAGGGTGATATGGCATATGGATGCTTTAGTATATATCATACTCAATAGGAAAATAGAAAGGGAAGTAGATAAAAGATATGAGGGAGGATGATAAAAGAGAAAACAGGGAAGGGAGGTAGTGGTCAGAAACATTCTTAACAAGCAGTGTGTTAATAAGAAGTAATAAAATAGATTGATTTGATAATATAAAAATAAAGCTTTTCATAGCAACAAAAATAACAAAAAAAAGAAAAAATGTTTTAAAAATCTGTTCATCCTTAATTGCTTCTGATTAAAGCATGATGCCCAAAATTTATAAGGAATTGATGCAACTTTATTAATATGGACTGTTCTTTAATACACAAATAGTCAAAGCATATGACTAGTCATTTTTAGAAAGAGGAAACACAAAATATCCGCAACATAAAAAGACTGTTCAAAATCTGTAGTAATGAAAAATGAAAATTAGCATAACCCTGAAGTTTCACCTAACACTGATCAAATTAATAAAGATGGTAAAATTCAATAATGATGTAGATTAAATAAAATGAATATGCTATTATATAACTGATGGAATTGTGAATTGTTACAATCTTTTTTTGAAAGCAATGTGAAATTATATTAGTCATTAAATTGTGGTTATTCTCTGACCGAGTGATCTGACCCCTGGAACTATAACCCAGAGAAATTATTGACAAGATAAAATACTTTGTTTTAAATATATATATATATATATATATATATATATATATATATCTATATATACATTTCGTATTCCTAGGAGCACTGTTTAATAACAATAAAAACCTGAAAGCCCATCAACTAGGTAATTATAGAAAAAAATATAGTATATTATTGTGATGAGATATTACTGTACCACAAGAAATGATCAATATCAAGTCTTCCAGAACTACCATAAAACTTTTGTGATATGAGGAAGAATGAAGAAGGATCAAAAGAACGATATGTGCAGAAGCATGGGATAGAGGATGACTGAGTATGGAGTAACAAAACTTGAGTTATAATTTTGCCTCTGCTCCTTCCTATCTCTGTGACTTTGAAAAAGATACTTAACCTCATTGAGTAACAGTATCCTCATTTGTAAATTGAAGGAATTAGATTTGATATATAGGATCATAGATTTAGAACTGGAAGCTATGTAAGAAGCCACTGATTCCAACCTTCTCATTTCACAGGAGAGGAAGGTGAGGGTTAGAACAGTTGAGTGAATTTCCATGGATCACAGTTAATGTCTGATACAAGATTTGAACTCAGGTCTTCCTGACTCCAAAGCCAGCTCTCATGTCCTATGCCACCTAAGTGTCTCAATATAATTTTATGTTACTGAATACAACTTTGCAGCTAAAAATACAAATTAAAGCAACAACCTACATTATATGAACAAAGATGAAAAAATATTTCAGGCAAACAAGACTGTAACTATTATGTTAAATTCAATATGCACATCTTTTAGGTGGTAACTTCTAAAACACCATCCCAGTCTCCTACAAGATCTCCAGTCTCCCTTGTAAAAAGAAATTCATTCTACCATGAATCTTTCTCTTATTTGAGATACAAAAATCAAACACAATTCTCATCTCAAGTCTCCTTCTTGGTCTTCTGCCTCCCTCAGAGACAGGGCAAATATCAGACTGCTCTTTCCAGGGAAGAGCAAAGAGGTCATTTATTCCATCAGTTTCCTATATTATCTCCTGATCTCATTGTCCCATATAGGAATGCTTTACTGAATCTCGAGGAAGGTAATAAACATGTATTAAAGTTCAGCTATGCGCCAGGCACTGTGCTAAGTAATTACAAATATTATCTTATTTAATCCTTACAACAACACTGAGAGATAGATGCTAATATCTCCATTTTACTATTGAGAAAACTTAGGGGGACAGAAGTTAAAGGACTTGCCCAAAGTCACCCAACTAGTATGTGTCTGAATCTGAATTTGAACTCAGGTCTTACTGACACCAGTGCTTTAGCTTCAAGTACTAGTTTTCTTAACTGAACTGCCTAAGGCTCTGAGAGAATTCCACTCTGAGACCAAACCCTAAGGACAAGGAGTATCAACCTGAATTAAATCTACAGTGATTAACAAATTCTTTACTCCACATTATCTCTCCATACCAGTGATTTTCAACCCCCAGCTGTCATTCAAACCCAGTTCTCCATCTCTTATTGCCTGCTCCCTTATTCTGAACCCCCTCAACCCAACACTCTCATGTCCCAGTCTAAGCTACCAACCCCTTCCACTGTGGTTTCTAGAATGCCTCCTCCATAGACAACAATCTTATTTTCATCTTAAAATTTTTTTTTCCAGTTTAGTCTTCTTGGTCTCACCGAGACCTGTATCGCTCCTAATAATACAGCTTTCTTAAACTCCCATTTTATCACTAGCTGCCTTTCACTCATTCCCCTTGACCACTGGTCAAGGTGGGGGAGTTGGAATATTCCTTGCTCCCCATTTTTGTTTTCATATTTTTGTTCTAGTATGGTTACTCAGTAAGTTCTCTTCCTTTGAGATTCACACAATCCATTTATATTATATAAAATTCTGGTGACTATTATCTATAGACCTCCTCAATCTGTTCAGTATCTAGCTCACAGTCTTTCTCTTTTCCCCAATTCTTGCCCTAACTATAGGCAACTTCAGCATATATATTGATACTCCCTTGAATACCTTAACTGCATGGTTCCTTAACCTGATCATTCCACATTCCTTCCTACCCTTGATTTTGCCATTTCCCACAAATGCACCACTTTCATATTCATGAATTCTGAAATTCCCTCATCTGATCAAAATCTATTGTCCTTCTACCTCTTCTGCTGCCTTGCAATCCCTGATTCTAGTTTTTGTCCTTACTATGACCTCCAATCTTTCAATACTTTATTTCTTTCCCAGGGTATCACACCTATACTGGCTAGCTATCTTCTTCTTCATATTGACCCTTGATAAACCAGTTCAACTCTACACTGTTTTCTTTTCTTGAATTCCTAGTCTCCTTAATATATTGCTAAACTTGCCCTGCAAAGCTTCAGCCTTGGAACATTCCCACTTACTTTATTCCTATACATAAACTGTAGAATATGGGGGGAAAGTCACATGTTCTGACTAGGTCCACTACTAATTTATATTACACAACTTAAACTTGGCTTTCACCATTGCAAGGCAATCTCTTTAAACCTCCCTAATTAACTCAGTGTTTTACTCACCATAGCAAGTCTTCTAAACCTTTTCATATTCCCTCAAACCTCCCATAGCTCTTTATCTGTGTCTCAGCTGAGAATGTTGTTACATATTTTACTGAAAAAATTCAGGCAATTCACCGAGATCTCCCTCTCCTCCTCTCTTTCTAGTCTCATATTACTATCTCCTCCTTCACTCCTGTGTCACAAAATAGGGTAGTCTTCCTTACCAGGGCAAACCACTCATTCTATCCTTTGATCTTTTTTGTTTACTTTGAAAAAAAAAATATTTGTTTTCAGTTTTCTACAATCACTTCCATAAGTCTTAGATTTTTTTCCCCCTCTTTTCCCCTCCGTCCCCAAGATGGCATGCAATCTTATATGGGTTCTATACATACATCCTTATTAAACACATTTTCACATTAGTCATTTTGCATAGAAGAATTAAATGAATGGGAGAAACCTTGAGAAAAATCCAAACAAAATATAACATAACACAAGTCAAAATATTCTGCTTCATTTTGTGTTCCAATTCCATAGTTCTTTCTCTGGATGTGGATGGCATTTTGCCTTAAGAGTCCTTTGGGAATGTTTAAAGTCCTTGTATTCCTGTGAAGAGCTAAGTCTACCAGAAAAATTCCTCACACACTGTGGTTGTTACAGTGTACAATGATTTCTTGGTTCTGCTCCTTTCATGCAGCATCAGTTCATATAAGTCCTCCCAGGCCTCTTTGAAGTCTTCCTGTTCATCATTTCTTATAGCACAATAGTATTCCACTATATTCATATACCACAACTTGTCTACCATTCCTCAATTGATAGGTGTTCCCTCAGTTTCCAGTTCTTGGTCACCACAAAGAGAACTGCTATAATTATTTTTGTACAGATGAGACACTTTCCCATTTTCATAATTTCTTTGAGATACAGTCCCAGAAGTGATATCGCTGGGTCAAAGGGTATGCACATATTTGTAGCCCTTTGAGCATCATTCCAAATTGCTCTCCAGAATAGTTGAATTAACTCACAGTTCCACCAACAATGAATTAGTGTTCCAACTCTCCCACATTTTCTCCAACATTTATTAACTTACTTTTTTTTTTATCATGTCAGCCAATCTGATAGGTGTGATATGGTATTTCAGAGTTGTTTTGACTTGCCTCTCTCTAATCAATAGTGATTTAGATCATTTTTTAATATGACTATAGACAGCTTTAATTTCTTCCTCTGAAAATTGCCTGTTCATATCTTTTTACCATTTATCAATTGGGGAATGACTTGTATTCTTCTATATTTGACTCAATTTTCTATATATTTTAGAAACTAGGCCTTTATCCCATATACTAGTTGCAAAAATTCTTTCCCAGTTTTCTGCTTCCCTCCTAATCTTGGTTGCATTATGTTGATTTGACTCACCTTCAATCTTTCCCTTTCTACTGGTCCTTCCTTATAGCCTATATATAGTGTGTTCTCCATACCCCCCAAACCTTCATTTGAAACAACCATCCCCATTAGCAATTGTCCTATATCTATCCTCCCTTTTGTGCCTAAACTCCTGGAGGAGGCTGTCAACAGTATGGTACCTCTACTTCCTCTCTTCTTACTCTCTTATTTAACACTCTATGGTCTGACTTTCCACCTCTTTCAAAGGAAATTGTTCTCTGCAATCCCTTAGTTGCCAAATCTAATTATTTCTCTATCCCCAATTCTCTTGACTTTTCTGCAGACTTTGACACTGAGGATCACACTCTTCTCTTTGATATTATTTTCTCTCTAGGTCTTTGGTATCTGTAAGTGAGCTGGCATAAGGGACAGCCAGAGAAAATACCTACAGCCAAGAAATGGAATGTTTTGTTCGTGGAACATGAAAGAAGCCAGGGTCACTGAATTGATGAGTGTGTAGGGGAATATTAGTTGTAAAAAGATTGGAAAGGTGGGAGGAATGGACTAGATTATAAAAGGTTTCAACACCAAACTATTTTGAATTTGATCATAAGTGTAATAGAAAGTCATGGGAGTTAATTGCTAAAGGGTGGGGGGTGTAAGGGAGATATAGTTAGACTAGGACTTTAGGTCATGACTGAATGGAGAATGGAATGGAGTGGGGCGAGTCTTATGGCAAGTAGATGGTGATAATCTAGTCATGAGATGATGAGGGCCTGTGTCAGGGTGGTAACATTATCAAGGAATACAAGGGGGCACATATGAGCGATACTGAAAAGGTGAAATCAATAGGCCTTGGTGAGGTAAGAGATAATAAGGCATTGAAGATGACCTAGTTGTGAGCCTGGCGAACTGGGATTCTTCCACAGTAAGAGGAAAGGGGTGGTGGTGGAGATTTTAAGGGGAAAGATAAGTTTAGTTTTAGACATGTTGAGTTTAAGATGTCTAATGGATATCCCATTTGAGATATTTGAAAGATAGTTGGACTTACAAAACTTGAGGTCAGAAGAGAGGTTAGAACTGCATAAGTAAATCTGAGAATCATCAGCAAAGAGATGATAATTGAATCCATAGGTACTGGTAAGAACACTAATGAAACAGTATAGAGGGATAAGTGAAGAGTACCCAGGACTGATGATCCCTGTGGGACATCCACAGTTAGTGGACATGACCTAGCTAAAGATTCAGCAAATAAGACTGAGGAGTGGTCACATAGCAGAAGAAACCTATAAGGAAGAACCTCATGAGAACTTGAGAAAGTAGCATCTCAGAAAAAGTAGAGATAAAAGAGTATCAAGAAGAAACTGACCAATGATGTCAAAAACTACAGAAAAGTAAAAAAGAATGAGGATCAAGAAAAGAAAATTAAGATTAAGACAATCACTGGATATGGCAACTTAGAGATCATTGGTAACCTTGGAAAGAGAAATTTTGGTTGAATGAGGACATCAGAAGTGAGATTATAGGATATTAAGATGAGAATGAGAAGGTAGGAAGTGAAGGCACCTATTGAGATGGCCTTCTCAAGGAGTTTAGTCACAAAAGGCAAAAGAGATAGAAGATGATAGAAAGAATGGGAAGATCAAGTGAAGGTTTGTTTATTTGTTTTTTTCAAGATGGGAGAGATATGGACATGTTTGTAGGCAATAGAGAAGGATCTAGTAGATAGGGAATGATAAAAGATAAGTGAGAGAGTGACAATAATAGAGGGCTCAGTCTGTTGGAGGAGACAGGATGGAATGGGGTCATTTGGGCAGTTACTTCTTGCATTAGGGCCACCTCTATGAGGGGTGAAGGAGACAGTGGCAGAAAGCATTTGAGTAATGTGAGATGAGGAGAAGAGATGAGGGGATGCACAATAAATAGCTCCAGTTTTTTCAGTAAAATATGAAGCATGATTTTGAATTAAAATAACAGGTAAAGGAGGAGCCCTAGGAAGTTTGAAGGGATGTGGAAAAGTTTGGAAGAGCTGTTGTGGAGAATGGGATAGTGAGTTGATAAGAGAGGCATAGGTTTGCCTAGTAGCAATGAGGATCCAATTGAGGTTGTATAACATAAATTTGAAGTGGACTCTATCAGAATAAATTTGTTTCACCTTCATTCAGCAACATGTATGTAGAAGCAAAAGCAGTGGTTGGTAGTTGTGATCCAGGGCTGGGACTTTGCAGAGTACAATTGGAAATATAATAAGGGGGCCAAGGACTCAGGAGAATGAGACAATATAGAGTTGAACTGGTTTATCAAGATATCAAATGAGTCAGTTTGAAAAGGAAGACTAGGGAGTCTCTGTCTTTAAGCTGGGATCCAGGTCTCATTGATTTCCAGAAGATGGATGGATGGAGTGGGAGAGGAAAAGATTTAAGATGAAGGCAGGTTCCTGCATGGAACAGGCGTTCTAGAAGGTACAGTGGAAAGGATAGGTAGCATTTAGTTAGGACTTTGGAGTTAGAAGGTTGAGGCAAATGAGAAGAATTCATTATTTGTAATAAGAATAACAATATTCTTATTCATAATAAGATTAAGAGGAATAAGAATTCCTGAGAATTGGGAATGGGAAATGGGAAATGGAGTTTGGATGTGTAGGGTATGCCAGGTATGACTACCAATTATTAAGTAGAGTCTTAACCTCTTCTTAAACACTAAAGATCACATAGGAGATACATGTGGTCTGATATAAACCTCTATATCTTCTGTCTTCTTCCTTCTGAAGGCTGGAGACACTACAGCAGGAGATATTTAAAGCATGAGATCAGAAGAAGTGTCCCACTTTACCTATCCTCTCACCAGAGGATTTAGATTGGGCCAGGGGGGTGGTAGTAGATGAAAATCACACCACGCAGGAGATGGCCTTCTTTTTCCCAGAGGAGGCTAAAAATGGGCCTAGGAGGAGATGAAAGTCTTACCCACACAGATTGAAGTAGTATCTATGCCCCATTCCATCTGAGGAATCACATGTCAAGTATTACTCTTCTCTTTACACTGTAAGTTGAAGATCAAAGAGGGCATAGCAGAAAATATCCTCCCAGTCACCCAGGACTACAGCCTAAGAGTCATCCTCATCTACTTGCTCTCTCTTATCCCTTACATCCAATCTGTTGCCAGACTGTGTCGATTATACCTTTATAGCATCTATTAAATTTGCCCCCTTTTTCTCCTCTTGATCCTGCCATCACCATGGTGCAGACCCTCATCACATCATGCCTGGGCTATTGCAATGGCCTGCTAGTTGGTCTGCCTATCCTAAGTCTTTCCCTATTCCAATTCATCCTCCACTCAGAACTGTCAAAATTATCTTCCTAAATAAAGTATAAGCATAACTATGTTATCCTCCTATTCAGAAACCTCTAGTATCTTCAGAATCAAATAAAAGAGCCTCAATTTGACTTTCAAAGCCTTCTATAACCTGCCCCAATCAACTCACACCTTTCCAGTTTTCCTACACCTTACACTATTTCTCCCCTGACCATTGTACTCTGTGATGCAGTGACATTAGCCTCCTCACTTTTCCTTGTACAAGGAATTCTATTTATTAGCTCCAGGCATAGCTGTACACTATGTTGAGAATACTCTTGCTCCTCGTGTGTGTCCTGGATTCCCTGACTTCCTTCAGGTCCCAGTCAAAATCCCACCTTTTATAGGAAACTTTTTCCAGTGCCCCTTAATTATGATGCATTATTTCTGTTTATAATTTCTAATTTAGAGATGCCCATCAATTGGGGAATGGCTTAATAAATTATGGTATATGAATGTAATGGAGTACTATTGCGCCACAAGAAATGATGAACAAGAAGACTTCAGGGAGGCCTGGAAGGACTTATATGATCTGATGCAGAGCGAAAGGAGCAGAACCAGGAAGACTTTGTGCACAGCAATGATCACAGTGTGTGAGAGATTTTTCTGGTAGACTTGGAACTTTGTAATAGCACAAGAACTTACTGAAAAAAAAAATCCCAATGACGATGTTCTAAGGCAAAATGCCTTCCACACTCAGAGAAAGAAATATGGAAGTCATTCACAGAATGTAGCAGATCATGTTTGTGTGTATGTGGGTTTTAGTGTATTATGTTTTGATTTGTTATATGATTTCTTCCACTTATGTTAGTGCGACTACATAGCATCACTATAGTGAAAATATGCTCAATAGGGAAGTATATGTAGAACCTATACAGAATTGTATGCTGTCATGGGGAGGGAGCGGGGTAGCGGGGGGAAGGTGTGGGGGGATAAAATCTTAATTTTAAGGAAGTGATTGTAGAACATATATAAATAAATAAAATTAAAAATTAAAAAAAATTTCTGATTTATCTACTATACAGCTGGTTATTTTCATATTGTCTCCCCCATTACAATGTGAACTCCTTGAGAACAACAAGAAGAAACTCTGGGATGGTCTATCACATGGTTAGTAACAGTTCCTTTCCATTAGCTGTGTAGCTAGTACGATTTGAGTCATTAAATCTACCTCAGTGCGGTAGACTGACTCTCTATCAAGGATGTACAGGCGATAACTCATCCAATAGTAGTAGGGGGGCCATGCAGGAAGATGGGTGGGAGATGGCCAACTTTCCCTTTTCCTTAAGCCCTATTGTTTTGTTTGTTTGGTTTTTATAAGGGATAAGTTTAAGTGAAAGTCACCAGTAACTATTGAAAGATTATCTGTGTGAACCTCTCATTTACAAGTCCTAAATGAAATTTAACCTTACCATTATGATTAGGACTGTATCCCACAGATAGCATAGGGGTGTGGTTCTGTGGCTCAAAAGGAGACAGATCAGGTACTCCCTCACCTCCTCTCCCATCACTCTTCTCCAAGGGATTATTTCCTTCCAAGAGGGGAAGTAGGAGTTTGGGGCCAGAAATTTAACTTGTTAGAAGGAGGAGGTACAGGGCTAGAATTATAATCATCTGCTCCTTTAAATATTATCAGTCTTAGGGATGTGATTTTCAGATTTAAGCTAACTTCTGATTATTGTTTCATTAATGGAGGAAGCAGAACCCTTCCTGTTTGACACCCTTCCCACCAAATAACAATTCCACAATAAATATACTTAGTAGGTAGCAAAGAAACACTTTCATCCAAGTTGAATAGGTATAATGAGAGATTTCCATGCAGAAAAGTAGTGAGATCAAAGATCTTCCCCACCCATTAATAGGCCTCAGGTGGAGCTCTGAGGGAAAAGGAGAAGTTTGATTGTGGGGGGCCTGTTTTGTTTTTGTAGGAAGGCCCATAACCTTTTGTTAATGAGGCACTGGGTCACCAGGGTTGTGCCTTCTGACTTTGAAAAGTGTATATATACTTCAAGATGAGATTTTGCCATGGAGGCTTAGAAGAAGGTTCATGTGCCACATGAGACTCTGGTTAGCTGTTAAGGAGCCCCCTGGCTCCGAAAACCCAGATGTTGGTGCTTTTCTCTCTGGTAACTATGTATGTATATAGTGGTCAGACAGTTGGATCTGTCTGTTGATCTGTGATGTATTATTTATGGCTACATAAATTAGAAGCCCTGTTTGTTGGTTGACCCCTCAAAAGTTGCTTTGTCCAACAGGCCATCTGGATGTGTCAGGGTGCTTGCTGCTGCAATAGGAGTAAAAAACAAAACAAGACAAAAAACCCAGAAATTGGAGAAAGAGAATGAAAACATTAGGAAGTGAAGGTACTCTCCTATTGGGAGTGAGGTAACTCAACTCAACCAAGAGAACTTGGTGAAGAGTTAAACCAATTTCCCCCAAGGGGAAGTTTTCCAAAGTCCCTGGTGAAGGAAGGTCATGATAGGGTCATGATGGAGACTACTTGCTCTTCTCATGTCATCTTTTCCCCAGTCTTTTTCCTTAGCAATCTTTTTTCTTCAATGAGATTGGTATCTTCCATTTTCTCTCTCAAAGCTGGAAACTACAAGTGCTTAAAGCTAGAAAAGACTTGAAGAGATTTAAATATTTTTATGCAGTTCTTTTAATAAAATAGTCAAATATTTTAAAATGACAGTAAAATGGAAGAGAAATTTACTATACTTTCCTTTCTCATTTCTAGTCTTTACCCAAGGATAAATGACTGAATTTAAAGGATGTTACATTTATCCAGTAAATTATTTGGTAGAAAAAATGGTAGAAAAGAAAAAGTATTGGATTTGGAATTAGAGGACCTAGGTTTAAATCACTTAAACTCTCTGGATGGGTCTCAATTTTCTCATTTGAAAATGAGGTAATTGAATTCAATGACTTAAAAATTCTAGCTCTAAATCTATTATACTATGTGAACCGGTTATTTAGTTAATTCCTTGGTCTCATGTCAAACAACTAGTTACACTAAATTTATTGTATCAATCAATCAGCAAGAGTTTATTAAGTATCAGGAGACAGGAGCTATGCTAGACAAATATAAAGACAAATATTAAATAGTCCTTGTCTTCAGGAAGCTTAACTTCAATTTGAGGAGGCAACATGTCACATACTACATACATACATATGTACATACACATATAGAGTATATATAGTATATATATGTATATATGTGTATACATATATATTATATATGGATATGTGTATGCATGTATATGTTAAGCATGGGCATATATTTTACACATATATTTTTATAAAGTATAAATTTATATATACATAAATACATATAGAATCTAATACGTATAAGTGTATGTATGTTGTTCAGTCATTTTCAGTTGTGTCTGACTTTTCTTGACCCCTATTTGGGGTTTTCTGGGCAAAGATACTGGAGTGGTTTGCATTTCCTTCTCCAGCTCATTTTACATATGAGGAAACCATCATCACACAGTTGAGCAGTATCACACAGTTAGTAAGAGTGTGAGATCGGACTTGAACTCATGAAGATGAGTCTTCCTGACTCCAGGTCCATCACTCTATCCACTGTGCCACTAAGTAGAAACAATTTCTTATTGTTAATTCACTACTATAATATAGTAAGGGTTTTAGGGAATATTATATTGTTCTGAAATGAAAAGAAAATTTCATATAATTAATCTTTTGGGGAAACTGACTTTTCAAGTTTTCCTAAGCTATGTTTACTTTTGCATCTTGTTTCATGATCCTTTCAGGCACAGATATGACAGGAAAATATTTTTATTCAACCTATAGCTACATGTTTTTCTTTAGGTTATAAGTCTCTAGATATTAGTTTACGGACAACAAATTTTTCTGGATAAATGGGCATGTGCAATGTGGCAGAAGAGAAAGAATGCTAGTTTTGGAGACAGAACCTGGCACTGACACTTGCTACTAGACCAAATTATTTCACTGCTCTAGGCCTGAGTTTTTTCATCTCTCAGATGAGGGAATTGAAATACATGGTCTCTAAGGTTCAAAACTCATGACCAGGTCAGACTCTCAGCTGATCTCTCCCTCTTCTTCATCCTCATCCAATGATGTGGCAATTGAGAGGGACTGAAAGTTTCTAGACTATCTCCTCATTAGATGTCCACCAATCAGGCTTGAGTTTCTTTTATCATGGGAGTTCCTTATTTGAAAGTACACACCAAATTTAAGGTTATTTCAGAGCCTGGTTACTAAAAGAAATCCATGACCATCATTTTATTGATTATGGGCTAACCTAGTTAAGAAATTGATTATTAATACCTGGAAACTCTGTATCTTGAGATTTTATTTGCAACAACCCACTGGAAAGTGCAGGAAGAAATTGAATGATGTTTTCCAAAGAGAAATGGAGCCCAAGGTGACCTAAACTGCAAATTTGAGTCTAACAATAAATGAAAAAAGATGGACATTTAATAATGAAGAAGTATTAAAAACAGTTTTAGGAAGAAAATGAAGAGATCATTTGGAATGAGTAAAATTAAACATACAAAACTAAAGAGCAGTTTCAGAATGTTGCTGAAATCTCTCTGTTTTAATTAAAAAATTACATATTCGTATTGAAAATGTGTCCTTTATTCATAGACAATAAGCAATACAATCTCTTTCATGTGGCACTAAAAGGCCTCTAAATTCTGTCACCAGCATATCATTGCAGTTTATTTCACAGTATTTCTCATCTTTTCTGTGACTCAGCTAGACTGAGTTCATCATTGTCTCCTTACAGGCACTGTGTTTTCCTATCTTTGTCCCTCACCATTTCTTTTATTCTCTCACCCATATCTGAGTTATGAAATTCTATCCATTGGCATATATTTGGACCTTTTATGAATACATTATTAAATTATGTACCTAAAATCAAAACTCAAACATCATATGTAACTTGGTATACACTAGAAGTTTTCTACTGTCATTTGATATAGTTCTGGAAATGTCATCAGTAAGACAAAGGAAAGAAATGAAAGAAGTAAAGGCAAGTCAGGAGTCAGTCAACAAACATTTAGTAAGCACTTTCTATATGCTTCACACAGGTAAAACTGTCACTCTTTGCTAATAATAAGATGGTTCATTTAGAAAATTTCTAGAGACCTAGCTGACACTTACTCAGACTTTAACTTCAGTAAAGTTTCAGGATGAAAAACAAACCCTCAAAATCAATAACATTTTTATATAATGATAACAAAATCTAAGAGACAAAAATTGCATTTCCAAATTCCATTTCCAAATTACCACTAAGTACATTAGATATCTGGGGAGTAATTTATTAAAACACACAAAATACTTGCATATATTCAATTACAAAGTACTCTTTAAAGAAATAAAGAACAGCTTGCATAGTTGGAAGTATATTCAGTACTTAGGTCAATGCTATGCCAACACAATAAAAAGTGACATTAGTGCCAAAAATATTTCATAATTTTAATGTTATACAAATCAAATTATTAAAGGAATATTTTTCAGAATTTGACAAAATAATACCAAAGTTCATTTGGAAAAATAAAAGATCCAGAATAGTAAGGAGAATGATGAAAAGAACTGGGGACAAAGGGAAAATTGTACTTCCAGATTTCAAATTATATTATAAAGCAGCAATCATCAAATATGTCTCATATTGGTTTTCTGTTGTGCTTAAAGGAAATTGGATGAAAGGAATAGTCTATACAAGGGAGGATCAGAAATAATGGAATTCAGGAATCTAGTGTTCAGTGAACTAGAAAATGTTAAATACTTAGGAATTTTATTTGTTGTTGTTCAGCCATTTCAGTTGTTTTCTGACTCTTTGTGACCCCATTTGAGATTTTCATGACAAAAATACTAGAGTAATTTGTCTCTTCTTTTTCCAGCCCATTTTACAGATGAGGAAATTGAGGCAAACAGGATTCAGTGACTTGCCCAGGGTCACACAGCTAGTAAGTGTCCGAAGTCAGATTTGAACTCAGGAAGATAAGTTTTTCTGACTTTAGGTCTGCCACTCTATCAACTGTGCCACCTTGCTGCCACAAGAGCTTAGGAAAGAGCTGCTTATTTAACAAAAACTTAATGGATAAAATTAGAGAGTAGTGTGTCAGAAATTAGATTCGACTCACACCTTATTGTGTGTCCTATGATATATTCTAAATGGATGTATGGCCTTAATATAAAAGATTATACATTAAAAACTAAGAACTGATGCAGTCCATAGACCTTCCAGAGGTATAGGGAGGAGATAGATTCTTAATCAAGTAAGGAAGAGTTAGAAACCATTATCGAAGACAAAATAGGTAAGTCTGAGTCCATGAAACTAAAAAACTTCTGTTCAGAAAGCATTAATATACCTAGGAGAAGAATGGAAATATGTAGATGAGGAAAAATTCTCTATCATATTTCTCTGTTAGGGTTTCAGTATACTATTCATAAAAACTATCAACATTTATATGTGTGTGTTCTGACTGTAAATAGAAGCTTTTCTGAGTATGCTCAGATATCCTAAGATGGAAGCCTTTTTTATCAGCTTATTATATGATTGGGCATAGCCTCCTTTGATTGATAGCCTAACTGAAATAGCCTATGTCTTTAAAACTGGAAAGATGGAGGGAATCATTCTCTTTGTACTCTTTCCTGCTGCTTTTAGAAGATAAAGATTACAGTTTATCCACAGCTTAGGTGCCATAGACTAAACCAAGGGAGAAGGAAAGGACTTCCTCTTCCCACCTATCCTTCTTTTACTTCAGGTCCAAGCATTGTGCCTAGGTGTGTTTTTTTTCTATTCTGTTTCATTTATCCTTATCAGTGTTAAGAGCAGCCATTGCCAGTCATCAAACTCAGAATTTCAAGCTGTGGCAACTTTGGAGCCAGGATAATAGGTGGGATGGTACAGCCAGTCAACGCATCAAGGAAATCCTGAGAAGTCAGGATGCATGATACTTGAACCCAAGTGGACTTTAGATTTGGAACTGGGACTATACTGTATGGGAAATGAGATAAGCTGTGACCCAAAGACTGAGGTGGTATAAAAGAGGAAGAGAACTGATAGAAAAAAATTGATAGAAAAGTATTCAGGGATTTGTTGATAGATACTGTTACCAATCATACTTACTAACATGAAAAACTGTTTGTTACATGCTCAGAGCACAGTCCCATTTTAACCAAAGATTAACAGACCAAGAATTGAATTAAAAGCTTTGGACAAAATACAACACTCATTCAAAACACTAGAAAGCTTAGAAATAAATGGAGCTTTCCTTAAAATAAGTAGTATCTATCTAAAACTATCAGTATAATCTCTCATAGGAATAAGTTAGAAACTTTCTCAATAAACTCAGCAGGGAAGCAAGGATGCCCATTATTGCCAGTATTATCCACTATTGTACTAGAAATGCTAGCTTCAGCAATAAGATAAAAAATGAAGGAATTATAATAGGCAATGAGGAAATGAAACAATTACTCTTTGCAGATGTTATATATTTAGAGAAACAGAGAGACAGGGGCGAGAGAGAAAAAAACAGAGAAAGAGACAGAGACAAAGACAGAGAGATCAATGAAACAGAGTAGAGAAGTGAGAATCAAAAAATAGAAATCAATTGCTTAGTGTTCAATAAAGTAGAAAACATAAATTACCTAGGAAAAATTCCTTCTTCGATTAAAGAAGTAAGCTACTGAGAAAACTTGAAAGTAGTATAGTAGAAATTAGGCTTAGACCTTATACTCTATTTAACAATACATTCTAAATGGATATGTGACCTTAATATTAAAGATTTTAGGAAGGCGGAGCCAAGACAGTGGAGAGAATCTAGGAAGTTGCCTGAGCTCTCCCCAGTTTCTCTCAGAAACTGTTAAAAAATGTTAAAAAAGAAGCATCTAAGTGGATCCTAGAGTGACAGGATCCACAAAAAGACAGAGTAAAACAATTTTCCAGCTTATGATAACTTAGAAGGACTTTAGGAAAGTTCCGTCTCACTTGGGTAAAAGGAGAGCACAGCTCAGCACAGATAGTATCCAAACAAGGCAGCAGAAGGCCCTTAACCACAGCTCAGATCAGGAACCTAGTCCCCTCTGTCCTGGCTTAGTAAGCTAGTGCACAGCAGACCAGCTGTGAGGCTTCCAACCCCAGCTCAGAAGGTAATTTGCCAGCCCTGGAACCCTAGACCAAGTGTAACTAGGCTAGGCCACCCCAGCACAGTGGGCAAACTGCCAGCACAGAGCCCAACTTTAAAAAATGAACAAAAATCCAAAAAAAGTCCTGATCATAGAAAAGTACCATGCACACAGGGAAGCTCAAAACACAAACTCGGAATAGGACAATGATGTCAAAATATATACATGTGAAGCCTCAAAGGGGAATATGAATTGAGCTTAAACCCAAAAACTCCTCTGAAAAAGCTCAAAAAGGATTTTTAAAAAATCAAATAAGAGAAGCAGAAGAAAATTGAGAAAATAAATGAGAGCTACATAGGAGAATTATGAAAGAAAGAGTCAATAGCTTGGAAAAAGAAGCACAAAAACTGACTGAAGAAAACAACTCATTAGAAAATATAATTGGCCAAAAAGGAGGAAAAATCCAATGAAGAAAACTCCTGCAAAAGTAGAACTGGTCAAATAGAAAAGGAAGTACAAAGTTAATAAAGAGAACAATTCCTTAAAAATTAACATCAATCAAGCACAGGCTATTTACTATGAGACATCAAATATCAGTAAAACAAAATCCAAAGAATGAAAACATAGAAGAAAATACAAAATACCTCATTGAAAAAATGACTGACTGGGAAAATAGATCCAGGAGAACTAATTTAAGAAATTGGACTACCTGAAAGCCATGATCAAAAAAAGAGCCTGGATTACATCTTCAAGTAAGTATCAAGGAAAATTGCCCTGATATCCTAGAACCAGAGAGTAAAATAATCATTGAAAGAATCCACCAATTACCCCCTGAAAGAGATCCCAAAATGAAAACTCACTCCAAGGAATATTGTAGCCAAATTCCAGAATTATCAGATCAAGGAGAAAATACTGCAAGCAGTCAAAAAGAAACAAATCAAATATCAAGGAGCCACAGTCAGTATTACACAAGACTAAGCAATTTCTACATGAAAGAATCTGAGAACTTGGAATACAATATTCAGGAAGGCAAAAGAGCTTGGATTGCAACCAAGAATCAACTACTCAGAAAAACTGAGGATGATCTTTCAGGGCAAAAGATGGACATTGAATGAAATAGAGGACTTTGAAACTTTCCTGGGGAAAGGACCAGAGCTGAATAGAAAATTGGATCTTCAAATACAAGACTCAAGAGAAGCATAAAAAGGTAAACAGGAAAGAAGATAATACATGTCTAACAGCTATAATTAAACAAGAGATAGAGGCAATCAATCACAAAAGATAAAGTAGATAATTTTGATGACTTGAAACTGAAAAGTTTCTACATAGACGAAATTCGTGCCTCAAGGACAAGAAAGGGAAGTGGTTAAATGGGGAAAAAGTCTAATTACAAAATTTCTCACAGAGGAGAGTATTTAAGTATATAATCAACTAATAAATATATATACTGAATAGTCATCAACTAATAGAGAAGTGATTAAAATAATATAAAAAAACAGTTCTCAAAAGAAGAATTATACTCACAACTACATGAGAGAAATTTCCAAATCACTGATAATAAGAGAAATATAAGTCCAAGCAACCCTGAGGTCTTATTTTATATCATGCAAATTGGTAAAAAATGCCAAAAAAATGATAATATTTAGAATTGGTTATTGGATGTGGATTGATGGACACACTAATACATTGTTTTCTTTTAAGTTTTTTTTTTTTAATGTGGCTTCTCCTGGGTCTTGATATTGTAGATCAAATTTTTGTTCAATTCAGAATTGAAACCAGAATTGAAAGTTTGAAATCTTTCTATTTCATTGAATGAACATCTTGTCCCTTGACGTATTATCCAGCTGTCTTGACTCTGTCCTGCCACTGGACTGTGATGGCTCTGGAGAAGAGAGTGAGACTGTCAACTTCGTGCAATTCTGTCTCACTTAAATCCAATTTACGCACAATTCAAAAGACATCACCCATACCATTTTACTATTATGCCTCAAAGTCCTGCAGTGACAGGCAAATGACGAAGTAGTACGTGTGGATACACTGAGAGCTGTAGTCACAACCCTGCAAAGAGGTGGCCCAGGCCATAAAGTTGTTTCTCAATGAAAGGAGCAGTGGGACTCGGTCACCCCCTGGGTATCTGATTAATCTTTTAAGGATCATACGGCTCACCTCCTGGTGTGAGGAAGGGGCTCGAAAAGGTGCCCTAAACATTGTCTGCTTACCCAACCGTGACCTGATTACCACAGCAGGTGGTAGGGAATCCCACTACACAGTTGAAACACAAAAAAAATGTACAAAATGTACAAAAAACATCTACAAAGATGATTTCACTCACCATCGGCACATGGAATATACATGCACTTATAGACAACACAAAATCCAATAGACCCGAAAGATGAATTGCTTTTGTTGCAAGAGAACTCAATAGGTATTGCATCCAAATAGCAGCCCTGAATGAAACAAGGTTGACAAATGAAGGTCAGCTTACTGAAGTTGGAGCTGAATATACATTTTTCTGGAGTGGTTGCAGTGAAGGGGAGTGCCGTGAAGCTGGCATGTGTTTTGCAATCAAAACTAATCGAGTAAGAAAGCTGGTATGCCTGCCAAAAGGAGCGAATGACAGACTCAAAACAATGTGATTGCCACTCGCAGAAAAATGCCATACTACCATCATCAGTGCCTATACTCCCACCATGACAAACCCTGATGAGGTCAAAGAAAAATTTTATGAAAACCTAGAGACCCTTATCATTAATGTGCCAAAAGAAGACAAGCTTATAATTCTGTGACTTTAATGCTAGAGTAGGCTGAACTACCAGACTTGATAGGGAATCATAGAGAGGAATGGAGTTGGAAACAGCAACAGCAGTCGTTATTTGGTGCTGAAGATTTGTGCATCGCATGACCTTCTTATCACCAACATTGTTTTCCATTTACCTAAACACAATAAAACTTCATGGATGCACCCTCACAGCAGTCACTGACATCTAATAGACTATGTGATTGTAAAGAGAAGAGACAGAAAGGTATGAGAGTGACAAAGGCAATGTGTGCTGCAGAGTGTTGGACTGATCGTAGACTTATTGTTTCCAAGATAAATGCTTGCATTCATCAAAAGCACTGCCCCTAAAGCAAAATGACTACCAGAAGAATCAATATCAACAAACTAGAGCCCTTCTCTGAGCATGAACAGTTTGTTGACAACTTGGAGGGAAAGTTGATCCAACATATAGCTGTCAACAGTGGAGCAGAAAAGGAGTGGGCAGCTTTCATAGATTTGGTGCACAGCACTGCATTTGCTCATCTGGATCAGAATACTTACAAACAACTGGTTTGATGAAAACGATGGAGAAATTCAGAAACTGCTAAATGAAAAACAAGAACTCCACAGGATATACCAGCAAGATAGTTCATCCACCTGACATTTCAAATATTCATATGGATTCTCTGTGCCCAATTTGTGGTGGAGCATGCTAAGCTCATATTGATCTGATCAGTCACAGTCAGACACACTGAAACGTCACTTTATCATGGTGATGTCATTTTGGTCCCTTTTGAAAATGAAGGACAACAACCAAACAACAAATTATACTTAGTTTCACCAGAAAGTTGATTCTTGGTTGTAGTCTTAGCTCCTTTGCCTTCCAGAATATCATGCTCCATGACTTCAGATCCTTTTTAATGTTGCAGCTATTAAATCCTGTGTGAACCTGATTGTGGCTCCCTGACATTTCAATTCTTTCTTTCTGACCACTTGTAGTATTTTTTCCTTGATGTCATAGTTCTGTAATTTGGCCATCATATTCCTTGGGGTTTTTATTTTGGGATCTCTTTCCTGAGGTGATTGGTGGACTCTTTCAATTCTTATTTTGATCTTTGGTTCCAGGATATCAGGTCAGTTTTCCTTTATAGTTCTTGAAAGATGCTGCATAGGTTTTCCTTCTGTTTATAACTTTTAGATAGTACAGTGATTCTACTATTGTCCCTCCTGGACCTATTTTCCAGGTTAGTTGTTTTTTCAGTGAAGTACTGAAATCAGTGAAGAATTTTATTTTTCTATTTTTTCATTCTTTTGCATTTGTTTAATTGATATCTTATAGAGTTATTAGTTTCCACTTGTCCAATATTATACTAATAGATTGTTGATGGGAGCTGTGAAATGATGCAATCATTTTGGAAAGCAATTTGGAATTATGCAAATAAGATGAATATGTCTATATTATCGAAACCCTATTACTGGGCTTATACCTCAATGAAGATATCGACAAGATAAAAGTTCCCATGTACTCCAAAATATTTAAAGCAGCACTAGTTGTGATAGCTAAGAAACTGAAACAAAAACTGTGGTACATGAATGTGATGGAATATGACTGTGCAGTAAGAAATGATGTATATGATGAATAGAGAGAAGGATGGAAAGACCTATATAAACTGAAGCAAGGAAAAGTAGTCAGAGCCAAGAAACCAACATATACAGCAACTATAACTATGTAAAGTCAAAGAACAACTAAATACCAGAGAGTCTATATTAAATACAATTTTAATGATCCTACAGGACATGAATGAAGTTATATGAAAGTATATTTCCAATCCACTTCTCTGTGGAGGTGGGAAATCTATAAGCAGTACATGCTGCTCATGATTTGCAGACTTTTTCAATGTATTGATCATTTGTGCTGATTTTTTTCCTTTAAAAAATGTTGTAGCAGAAGGTTTTCTTGGAGGGGAAGAGAGGGTATTTGATATAACTATAATGATGTAAGAAACAGAAGATAACAGTAAAAACTTACTAAAATGCTTTAATTGCTATTGTACTTTCCTGGAGAGTAAAACTTTTTTTTTCCAATTTATTTATTTATTTACTTTTAGCTTTCAACATTCATTTCCACAAGATTTTGAGTTTCAAATTTTCTCCCCATCTCTCCTCTACCCCCACCCCAAAACATTGCGCATTCTGATTACCCCTTCTCCCAATCTACCCTCTCTTCTGTCACACCCCTCCCTTCCCTTATCCCCATCTTCTCTCTTTTCTTATAGTGCAAGATAGATTTCTATACCCCATTATTTGTATTTCTTATTTCCCAGTTACATGCAAAAATAACTCTCAAGATTCGTTCCTAAAACTTTGAGTTCTAACTTCTTTCCTTTCCTCCTTCCCCAGCCATCTCCACTGAGAAGGCAAGCAAGTCAATGTAAGCTATATATGTATAGTTTTGCTAAAGACTTCCACAATAGTCATGTTGTGAAAGACTACCTATATTTCCCTCCATCCTATCCTGTCCCACCCATTTTTTCTATTCTCTCTTTTGACCTTATCCCTCTCCAAAAGGATTTACTTCTAATTACCTCCTCCTCTCATTTGCCCTCCCCTTCTATCATCCCTCCACCTCACTTATTCCCTTCTCTCCTACTTTCTTGTAGTGTAAGATAGATTTTCATGCCAAATTGAGTGTGCATACTATTCCCTCCTTAAGTCAAATGTGATGAGAGTAAGCTTCACTGTTTCCCTCTTACCTCTCCCTTTTCCTCTCCATTGAAAAAGTTTTTTCTTGCTTTTTTTATGAGAGATAATTTTCCCCATTCCATTTCTCTTTTTCTCCTCCCAATATATTTCTCTCACCCCTCAATTTTATTTATTTAGTTATCATTCCTTCCTATTCAACTCACTCTGTGCCCTCTGTCTATATAGATGTGTACAATCCCTCCAACTACCCAGACACTGAGAAAAATTTCAAGAGTTACAAATATTATCATTCCATGTAGGAATGAAAATAGTTCAGCTTTAGTAAGTCCCTTATGATTTCTCTTTCCTGTTTACCTTTTCATGTTTTTCTTGATTCTTGTGTTTGAAAGTCAAATTTTCTATTCAGCTCTGATCTTTTCATCAAGAATACTTGAAAGTCCTCTATTTCATTGAATGACCATTTTTTTTCCCCTTGAAGTATTATACTCAGTTTTGCTGGGTAGGTGATTCTTGGATTTAATCCTAGTTCCTTTGACTTCTGGAACATCATATTAAAAAACCTTCAATCACTTAATGTAGAGGTTGCCAGATCCTGTGTTATCTTGATTATGTTTCCACAATACTGGAATTGTTTCTTTCTGGTTGCTTGCAATATTTTCTCCTTGACCTGGGAACTCTGAAATTTGACTACAATATTCCTAGGAGTTTTTCTTTCCACATCTCTTTCAGGAGGTGATGAGTGAATTCTTTCAATATTTATTTTACCCTCTAACCTGGAGACTAAAACATAAATACCTAGATATAATGCAGCTTATAGAACTGTTGAATGGGTATTTTACATTTCCTCCTAGCTTTTAATTAGAATAGAACTCTCATTTTTTCATAACACAAATTTTATAGGGAGAGTACAACAAAAGCACCTTGAACCCTGAGGTAGGCTCATAGTAGTCAAATGATCATCTCAGGCATTCTCTTTTCCTAAAGAGCTTTCATTCTTTTAAATTAAAGTTCATGACTTTCTCTTTATCTCTATTGTCTTATCCTACTTGATTGAGCCTATTATTTTAGCGTTTTAAATTTTTTATCCTTAATTCTATTACTTAATATATTATCTATCTTTTCTTTCTTCATACTATGCCATTTTGATAAGAATGACTTCTATGCCTTTAATTACAATAAGCATGTTTTATAGATCCATGAGTGATATTATTCTATTTTTAATGAGCTTACTGTCTTAAAAAACATTGGAAAAGGAGACAAATAGGATAAACAAAAGATATAGATACCTGAAAAGGTAACTACCAACAATATAAGACACTATGTAATGTAATGGAAAGACCAGGTCCTGGGTCCTATTAAATATATTAAATATTTCTGAGCCTCTGTATTTTTATTTCTTTCTTTTTTTTTTAAATTTATTTATCTAACTTTTACATTCATTTTCATAAGATTTTGGGTTCCAAAATTTTCTCCTCATTTGTCCCCTCCCACCTCCCCAATACACTGAGAATTCTAGTTACCCATATCACCAATCTGTCCACTCTTCTTTCATCCCTCCCTTCCCTTACCCCATCTTCTCTTTTGTCCTGTAGGGCCAGATAACTTTCTATTTCTCATTACTTGTATTTCTTACTCCCTAGTAGCAAGAACAATACTCAACAGTTGTTCCTAAAACTTTGAGTTCCAACTTCTCCCCATCCCTCCCTTCCCACCCATTCCCTTTGAGAAGGCAGGCAATTCAATATAGGCCATATCTGTGTAGTTTTGCAAATGATTTCCGTTATAGTCTTGTTGTGTAAGACTCACTATATTTCCCTCCATC
>CM053770.1:301515492-301534725 GCA_028658325.1 Potorous gilbertii | reverse complement strand
GAAAGGTAATGGGAGGAGGGAGCAATTTGAAGTCAACATTTGGGGAGGGACAGGATCAAAAGAGAGAATAGCAACAATGGGGGGCAGGATAGGATGGAGAGGAATATAGTTGATCTTACACAACATGACTAATTTGGAAGTCATTTGCAAAACTACACAGATATGGCCTATATTGAATTGCCTGCCTTCCCAAAGGGAATGGGTGGGGAGGGAGGGATGAGGAGAAGTTGGAACTCAAAGTTTTAGGAACAACTGTCGAGTATTGTTCTTGCTACTAGGAAATAAGAAATACAGGTAATGGGGAATAGAAAGTTATCTGGCGCTACAGGACAAAAGAGACAATGGGGACAAGAGAAGGGAGGAATGATAGAAGAGAGGGCAGATTGGTGATGGGGGAAATTAGAATGCTGGATGTATTGGGGTGGGGGGAGGGGACAAATGGGGAGAAAATTTGGAACCCAAAATTTTGTGAAAATGAATGTAAAAAGCCAAATAAATAAATTTATATTATTAAAAAAAAGAAATTATCAAGCAAAACTGCCCCAGTATTCTAGAACCAGAAGGTAAAATAGAAATTGAAAGAGATCCCCTAATGGAAACTCCCAGAAATATGATAGACAAATTTCACAACTACCAGTTCAAGGAGAAAATACTGCAAGCAGCCAGAAAGAAATAATTCATATGTTGTAGAGACACAATCAAGGTGACAGAAGATTTAGTAGCTTCTACATTAAAGGATTGGAGGGCATGGAATATGATACTGTGGAGGGCTAAGGAGCTAGGATTACAACCAAGAATCACTTAAGCAGAAAAACTGTGTATATTCCTTTGGGGAAAAATGGACATTCAACAAGACAGAAGATTTGTCACACATTCTTGATGAAAAACCAGAGGTGAATAGAAAACTTGACTTTCAATTTCCGGACTCAATTGAAGCATGAAAAGGCAAACAAGAAAGGAATATCTTACGGGACTTATGGGAAAATATTTGTAACTCATAAGATATTTCTCATTACTAGAGTAGTTAGGAGTATATACAGACTGGGGGCACAGGTATGAGTTGAATATGAAGGAATGATATCTAAAGAATAAAATCAATGGGTGGAAGAAAGAGACAGGAAGATGCAGAATTGGGTAAATTATCTCCCTTAAAAAAAGTAAGAAAAAACTTTTACAGTAGAGGGGAAGAGGGAGTATTTGAGTGAATCTTACTTTCATCAGAATTGAATCAAAGAGGGAATAGCATTGGTATACTCAATTGGTATAGAAATCTCTCTTACCTAATAGGAAACTAAGAGAGTAAAGGGATAAGAGAAAGAGGGATGTGATAGAAGGGAAGGAAGAGTGGGGTTGTGAGTGGTCAGAAGGAAAACGATTTTGAAGAGGGCCACGATGAAAGAAGAGAACAGAATAAAAGGTGTGGAGAATAGGGTAGAGGGAAATGCACTTAGCAATAGTAAATGTGAAAATAATTTTGAATCAGGTTTCTCTGATAAAGACCTCATTTCTCAAACACATGGAGAACAAAGTCAAGTCCATAGAAATAAGCCCCATTCTCCAAGTGATAAATGATCAAACAATATGACAAATTTTCAGATGAAGTAATCCAAGTTATCTATAACCATATTAAAAAATATTCCAACTTGCTATTGATTGGAGAAATGCAAATTAAAACAAATCTGAGGTACTACCTCAAACTTATTTGGTTGGCTAATAGTACAAATGAGGTAAATGACAAATGTTAGAAGAGATGTGGGTAAAATGAGACATGAATGGATTGTGGTGGAATTGTGAACTGATTCAACTGTTTTTTAGAGCAATTTGAAAGCACACCCAAATGGTTACAAAGCCATGCATACCTTTGACTTAGCAATATTGCTATTAGTTCTGTATCCCAAGAGAAATAGAAACAAAAAGGAAAATGATGTATATGTAAAAAATATTTATAACAGTTTGTTTCTAGGGGCAAAGAATTCAAAATTGAGGAGAGATTCATCAAGTGTGGAATGACTGAACAAGTTGTGGTATGTAATTATGATGGCATAGTAATGTACTATAAGAAATGATAAGCAGAAAAACCTGAAAAAATGTGTATGGACTGATGGAAAATACCATGTACTGTGTCAAAAGTAAAGGCAATATTGTAAGGTGACCAACTGTGAATGACTTAACTATTTTTAGCAATGTAGCAAACCAAACCAACTCTGTAGAACCATAAAATGCTATCGATCTCCAGAGAAAGAATTTATAGTATCTGAATACAGTTTGAAGTATGCTTTTTCTTAACTTTTTTTATTTTCTTTTACTTCTTTTTATTGATTGACTAAGTTGCAGATTACTTGTTTCTATCCCTTGGCTCACATCTCTTTTTTTCTATTACTTAATTTCTTTTTAATTTTCAACATTCACTTCCACAAGAGTTTGAGTTCCAACTTTTCTCTCCAGTATTTCTCTTCCAGTATTTTATTTTTCCTTCTTTAAAAAAACTTATTGAACAATCATATTCACTATCTATGTGGAATTCCAAAATGTATTTTTTTTTATTTTTAATGATTTAATTTTATACCAGCATGAGAAAAAGATGGAGAAGAAGATGAAAAAGAAAAGGATGTTGAGTGACTTTTTGAAAGAGTCCTGTTAAACTAAGTTATTGCATCAACATGAGAGTAGCAATAATTGCATCCAGCCCTGAGCTGACTCCTACCTAAAATAAGACAGAACTTAGGATGTTATATCTCATTATACCTATATGTTAAATCATTCTATGCCTTTGGCTTGAGCCTGGATGGTCAATTTTGATGCTATTATAATGTTCTTGCTTCTTCCTTTCATAGAAAATCTCTCTAATTAGGGTGGGTAAAGCTGTTGTTAAATACAGACATGTCTTGAGTGTGTTCTAATAATACATTCTAAAATTGAATTAATGACTTTATTAATAAAACTGCATTGTTCACACCCTGCACTAGGCAGGCATTTTCTGTTTCAGGGGTTTTATTTTATTTCCAATGCTTCATTTTGAAAATTTCAGAGTTCTGTCTTCTGTGGTACTTTAAAATGTGTAGGTTTTGATTTCTCAGTTATTTGAATTTCTTAAATATGTCAACATAACAATTTGCTAACTTAGATCACAGTGCAGTTATAACTAGTAAAACTGAAATGTTTCCCTTTACGAGACTTAAATCTGAAATAAAAAATGAAATAAATGAACACCAATCTTGAAAGGTTAAATAATAGCAGATTCAATGCCACGTTAGAAGAGCACCCTTTACTTTAACTTACATGCCCACTTTGGTAAATATTAAATTTTTAACCAGAAACTCATTTTACAAATCAAATCATCATAGGCTATTTTTAAGATTCTTCCTTCAGTCTATTGTTGTCAATGTCTATATCAACAAGAGGATTTAGATAAAAATAGCAAAGGGTATGTAAAGATTTATATTCTCTGAAGTTTTAACTGAACTGCAAGTTCTTAATTTGATATTCTTATAATTCTGTTGTCAATAAGATTATAACCATAAGGTTTGAGCTGGTTTTCACCACATGAACTAGTAACTGGAAAAATAAAATTTAAGTGGCTGTACAAAATTTTCTTGAGTCTAGTTACTGGCAGATTTTTAGTGGAATTAACCTAATCTGTACAAGTGACTTGAAACCAGGGAAACAAATGTACTGACGAGGAGCCCATTTCAGAACTACCCTAAGAATGAAGTCTATTCCAGAATATCCAAGTGAAGATGGGACATCTGAGGTCCAAGATGAGGTGTCCTAATGAAATGGACATTGGGAGTGGGTTAACAGGTTATAAGAAGACTTGCTATTATTCAGTATTAATGACCATTATTATATTTGGCTTTTTGTTTCATGGTACATGTGTTTGCTGTGATTTTATGCCTTGATGACATGTGAATCTCTCCTCTAAATTAGTCCATGATTTTAGATGTTCTTACTGTGACTTGTGCTATGATTAATCAATCTTGTTGTTCTGACATTAACCAATTATGGGAAATTGTTGCTAGCCTTCAGGAAATTTAATGTAGAGACACAACTACCTCCCTCGGGTAACCCTTGGTGGAATCCCTCCTCTTGATTGACTTGGCTGTAGGGAAACAACCTGTTAGCCAACCTTCATAAGTGAGTCTTCATTACCCTCTGTCTTTTCATTCTTTTCTAGACTTTGCAAGGGTTGCTGTGTTAAAGGCTGTTCTAAACTTGCAACAGAAAAACTTACGTTAGTATGTGCTACTGATAGCGAACATGTTAAAAATCTCAAAATTATTTCATAGATAAGTGAATCATGGAAGGCATGTCTATAAAAGCAATACTGATTTTATATTTGATTCCTTTCTGTAATTGATTCTATGGTGTCACTGCCTAAACCATGTTTCTAAGTTCAGAAGTTCAACTTTTCTCTTGGAGCTAAATTTTCCTCTAAATTACTTTAATTCAAAGAAATACATTATCTTTATACTACTTACTGCTCATGGACAATTAAGGGAGACTTGTTATTTTACTAATGATCTTTGTATGCCATAAACAACACAGGGAGACATGTTATCTTGCTAATAAGCTTTTCAAGATGCAGGTGGGTGCCAGGTAATCTATTATTTCTGCAACACTGGTAGTCCTTTAAGAAAGTCTGTTATGTTACCCCTATCACACTAACTATTTATATAAGTGGACACCACCTACATGATATTGTCTAACATCATCCACGATACTTCAGACTTTGTAACCAACAATATTATTTTCCAACTGTAATGTGTCCTGTTCTTTGTTCTCTTTTATTTCCCAAAATTACATGAAGTTCCTATTTTGAGATCTTTTGGCTGGTTGAGGAGCCAAGAGAACCATGTTCTTGATAATTACTTGCCTTACTAATAAATTTAACATGCTTAAAATTCTGGGCTTTGGATTACCTTAATTTCAATCACAAGAGCCAGAACATAGAATAAACAGATTGGGTTAATGTAAAATGCCTGAATTAGACTGGGAAAAGATGTAAATATCATAATAAGAAGTTTCCATTTAATTTTAGGAACAGTGGGGAACCATAGGAACTTCATGTGCAAGGTAAAGGCATGATCAGATCTGAGCTATTGGAATATCAATTTGGCAACTATGTGGATAATGAATTGGAATGGGGAAGTCCCTAGAGGAAGGGAATCAAAGAAAGAAACTATCACACAATCCAGGTCAATGATATAAGGCTAAAAATTTCTGACCCCCCTGAGTTTAAGTTGAACTTACTGAAAAAGGGGCAGTAAATATATTGTAGAAGTAGAATTAATAAGAATTGGCAACTGATTAGATATGTGGAATGAAAGCTGATGACTGAGGTTTTGAAGTTGAGAGACTGGTGGTGCTCTCAAATCAAAACATGGAAAACTGAAAGAATTGACAGATTTAAGGGGAAGATAATAGATTCACTTCTTGACATGTTAGAGATATCCATCTGGCAGTTCTTATTGGGAGACTGGCACTCAGGAGGGAAATTGGGGTTGAATAAATAGATTTGCAAGGAATGAGATCACCAAGGAAGTGTATATAGAGAAGAAAGATGGCTCACAAAATAAAGCTTTGGAGAAAAATCCATCTTTAAGGGGCAATACATGCATGTATATATATATATATATATACACACATATATATGTGTGTATAGGTATATATACATGTACATGCATATACAGACATGCATATATGTGTATAACTACATATATGTGTGTATACATGTACATATATGTATGTGTGTGTGTGTGTATATATATATACACACATATATTTATAACACATCTGTAGATGATAGCCTAGCAAAAGATACTTATTAGAAGGGGTAAAGATCAAGGACACATGTATAATGTTGTAAAATGAGGGAGTTGGAAGAGATGGACACTACGGTGCCTTTCAGCTCTAGAGCTAAGATCCTGAGATATTATGATCTTTGAAAAGTAGAAGACCAATCTCTTCCAGAGGTATAAAATAGGGAAGGAATGGGAGTTCACAATAGACAGCATCTATTTCCTTGGAAAAACAGGAGATAACATCCTCTACCAGAGGTTGGGAAAATGAGGCAAAGGAAGTTTGAGGTAAGAAGAGGGGGTTTGTTACAGAGATCAAGAGAAAGACTTCAGAAGACAAGTGCCCTGGAGTTCTGACAACAGCTTCAACCCTAATCAGGTTACATATTCCCAATTATATTTTTTTCTTGCTTGAAAACAGATGCATTCAGCTTAATTTCCCTAAGAATTGACAACAAGGCCTTCTGTATTTCAAATTATGAAAGTCAAACAAAATCAGCGAGATTCTTCCTGCCAACTTTTCCAAAGGACAAATCAATTTTGAATCAAAGCGTTCCTCTCCCTTTTTCATTTAGATCAACATGGACTGATGGGGACTGCTGTTTGTTGAGATCTAGTGTAGTAGATAGAACTGAATGAGGTAAGACCAAAGCATTTTGCCTAACTAGAAGGTAAATGAGTGTCAGACAGATAATTCAAAATATTGCTTCAGATGCTTTAATAGACATATAGACTTCTAAAATTTTTTTTTAAACCAAACCTGTGATTTTTGTTGGTATTAGTTCTTAGTGAAGAACGTCACTTTTTTATAACTTATACAACCTAACAGAGTTGCCTCGTATTTAGGGTTAGTAGATCCTTCTGTCTCTGTCTCTCTCCTTGAGGGGAAGTGGAGTACTACCTCCCTTGTACCAGTTATAGTGACTTTAAATATGTGTTGCTTAAGAAAACTTGAACCTGGGTCTCTGGCCTTTGCTTTTTCTGCTGTGTTTGTTTTCCTGCATAGATGGTAAAATAGCAAACTTCTCAGTGGATACCTTGCTGTTCATTCTTTGCTCTCAAAGAGGACCAATGATACCAATGGTGTCTTACCTTGCAAGTGACCTGGACTTAAGTTAGGCAGAGCTGTGTAAAATCATGAACTTCACCCTCTCTTCCAGAGTTAGGAAGAGTCAGACATGATTTGTATGGTCTACAATATTTATATAATGGTTACCTAGGGAGTTCCTAGGTTCCTCACTCCATGCTGGCTGACAGTGAGGAAGAAAGCTACTACTTTGATGATCAGTAGGAGAGAGTCAAATTCTTGGCCTGGCTTGCCAAAAGTAACTTAACTTTAGGGACAGTTAGAAAGCAAATGGAAGATGAAATGCCAGTTCATCAGTCTCACAATTATCTCATGTTTTATTATTTTTAGTATAAAATTATCACAAATTATCATGGAAAGTAGAAGTTATTGCTGCATGTCAATGTACACTCATGAGTTTATTTGTTTGTTTTTTCTTATATATGGAAGAAACAAGTAGCTGCCTAATACGTTTAGTACCCATTGGGGGACATCCTAAACATAAGTCCAAATTGCTGGGACAACTGGAAAGCAGTTTGGCAGAAACTATATATAGACATCATCACAAAATAGATACATGAGTTTGACATTTAGATTTACTATAAGCAAATTAGAAAAGCATGGAATAGTTAACCTGTCAGATCTATGAATAAGGGGAGTATTTATGACCAAGCAAGAGATAGGAGAACCATGGGAAGTAAAATTGATAATTTTGATTACATAAAATTAAAAAGCTTTTGTACAGACAAAACCAATGAAGGAAAGATTAGAAAGAAAGCAGGAAACTGAAGAAAAATTGTAAACCAAGTGTCTCTGATAAAGGCCCCATTTCTCAACTACATGGAGAACTTAGTCAAATGTGTAAGAATATGAGTTATTCCCCAATTGATAAACGGTCAGATGATATGAACATGCATTTCTCAGATGAAGAAATCAAAGTTATCTATACTCATATGAAAAAAGTGCTCTAAATCACTATTCATTAGAGAAATCTAAATTAAAACCTCACCTCACATCAAATTGGTTGATATGACAGAAAAGGAAAATGACAAGTGTTGTAGGAGATGTGGAAAAAAATAGGACATTAATACATTGTTGGAGTTGTGAACTGAGCCAACCTTTCTGGGGAATAATTTGGAACTATGCCTAAAGTGGTACAAAACTGTGCATACCCTTTGACCCCGAAATACAACTAATAGATCTGTATCCCAAAGAGATCAAAGAAAAAGGAAAAGGACTTGTATGTTCAAAAATATTTATGACTACTCTTTTTGTGGTAGCAAAGAATTAAAAATGACAGGGATGTCCACCAATTGGGAAATAGCTGAATATGTTGTGATATTTAATTGTGATGGAATACTATTATACTCTAAGAAGTGAGCATACTGGTTTCATAAAAACTGGGAAGATGTATATGAAATGATGCAAACTGAAATTAGCAAAACCAGGAGAACGTGGCATGCAGTAGCAGTGGTATTGTATGATGATCAACTGTGAATGATTTAGCTATTCTCAGCAATACCATGATCCAAGGCAGTTCCAAAGGACTTTTGATGAAAAATGCTATTACCTCCAGAGGAAACAACTGATGAGTCTGAATGCAAATCAAAGCATGTTTTTTTAAACTTAACTTTTCTTGTTTTCTTTTTTGGTCTGTGCTTTCTTTGCAACAGGGCTAATATGGAAACATGTTTTGCATGACTTCACATGCATAATTTATATCAAGGAGAAGGGAGTGGAGAAAGAGGGTGGGGGAGAGAATTTGGAACTCAAAGTTTACAAAATGAATGGTAAAATTATTTTTAAGTTATTGAGAAATACTTAATGAAATAAAATATATTGGAGAAACAGTGAAAAGATAAAGCAGATCTAAATAACTATATAAATATTAATTACTCATGGTTTTGTTCTATCAATATAACAAAAATGACAATGCTACCTCAGTTGTAGGATCCTGTATTCCCCTGGCTGGGGAAATCTTTATCTTTCCAAAGGCCAACAGCCTTGTGCACTGGGCTGTTCTCAGTTTTGCTGATCACAGGAGCTAATTTTGTACTGAAGAAAAAAGAGCCAAAAAACTCCATTATGATTAAGCATAGAGTTCAAAAAATGGTTAAAATCATCATAGTGGATTACTTACAGAAAAGGTCAATCTGGGACCACTGCCATACAAAGCAGTTTCAATAGTGGATCAATCTCTTCAAAGACCCCAGGAAAGCCCAGTGGTAGTTATGGAAATAAAACAGAGGGAGATGGAGCTATAAAGCACACTGCTACTAAATGGTGGATATTGTGGATTTCTGCTTAGTAATGAGTTCATTTCCAAGCTTGGGCAATAACCAATGTTGCTGGTGAAAGCTCAACCACAGGTTTGAGTATTGGTCACAAATTGGTCACTGTATTTGTGTTATGACTATTAACTAACATATTATCTAAGTTTTGACTCAGAGACTGAATTATGATTTTTAACTACTCACCATATCTTGGTTTCCACCTTTTGAAGTTTAAATTATGGCTTTCACTTTTTACTGTGTTTTATGAATTTTCCCCAATGAAGATCCCACAAAAAGTAATCTACTTATTGATATATAACAAGCAAACTAGTAAGACATTATTTTAATAAGGTGAGAATTTTTAGAAACATAATGTGGAGGAAAAATCTTAAATTTCAAAAGAAATAATGAAATAAAAAGTGGGAAGTAGTACCAGGTCTCAAACTTCCCTCCAAATTACTCAACAAACGACTCCTCAAACTATTTTGAACTGGTTAATAAACAGAATAGTCAAGAAGTGGAATAGATTAGGGATACATCATACAGAAACAAATGAATGCAGGAGTTTAATGTTTAACAAATTCAAAGATCCAAGTTACTGGATTAAGGACTCATCATTTAAAAAAAATCTTATTTAATATTTTATTTTTCCCCAGTTACATATGAAAACAATTTTAACAATCTCTTTCTTCAAATTGTGAGTTCCAATTTTTCTCCCACCCACCCCCTCCCCCATTGAGGATACAGCAATTTGACAGGTTATGCATGTGTACTCATAGAAAACAAAATTCCTATGTAAGTATGGAAAGAAAGTATGAAAAGAAAGTAAGTGTGAAAGAAAATAGACAAAAAAGAAATCCAAGAAAAATGAAAAGTAAAGAAAAAGCATCTTTGATCTTCATTTAGCCTCTACTAGTACTTTCTCTGTAAATGGACAGCACTTTTCATCCTAAGTCCTACAAATTGTCTTGGATCATTGTATTGCTGAGAATAGTTAATTTATTCATAATAACTCATCACACAATATTGCTATTACTGTGTACAATGTTCTCTTGGTTCTGCTCACTTATGGCATGAATTTCGTCACTTCATATAAGTCTTTCAAGATTTTCTTGAGATCCTCTTGCTCATCATTTCTTAAAGCACAGTAATATTCCATCACAATCATATACAACTTGTTCACCTATTCTTCAATTGATGGACATCCCCTCAATTTCCAATTCTTTGCTACCATTAAAAGAGCTGTCAGGATATTTTTGTACACATGGGTACTTTTTTCTTTTTGTTTAAATAGAGGGATTTGGGATACAGACCTACTAGTGGTATTGCTTGGTCAAAAGGTATGCATGGTTTTATAGATCTTTGAACATAGTTCTGAATTGCTCTTCAGAATAATTGAATCAGTACACAGTTTCACCAATAGTACTTTAGTGTTTTCATTTTCCCATATCCTCTCCAATGTTTGTCATATTCCTATTCTGTCATACTAATGCATATGACAGGTATGAGGTCGTAGCTCAGAGTTGTTTTAATTTGCATTTCTCTCATCAACAGAGATTTAGAGCATTTTTTATATGACTAGATAGCTTTGATTGCTTTGTCTTAAAAACTTCCTTTTGATACCCTTTGACCATTTATCAGTTGGGGAATGTCTCTTTTTGCTATACATTTGACTCATTTTTCTGTGTGTTTGAGAATTGAAGTCTGTATAGGAGAACTGTAAAAATTTTTCCCCACAGTAATGTTTGCTAACTATGCATTTTCCTTCATCCCATTTTCCCCCATTTATCCTATTTTCTATCCTTTTACCTTGTCCATTCTCAAAAGTGTTTTTCTTCTCACTTTTACTTTCCACAATCTACCCTCCCTCCTTTCAGCTCCACCTTTTCCCTTATTCCCTTTCTGCTGAGGCCAGCACAGTCCAGCAGGTCTGGGGCAGTTAAGGGTTCACAGAGTGAGGATGAAAAGACAGGCGGGACACAGCAGTCTGAACAGAGTTTATTCTGGACATACTGAGTCAACAATTCAGGGAATCGCGATGCTTAAATAGTAAAAAACCATAAAGATAGTGATTGAAGCATGAAACAGAGCAGATGGTGATAAGCAAAAAGGGAGGCTTCAAGGCCTCTATATCAGAATGTTTTCCTGTGTAGCAGGAGCCCTGATTCTTGGAACTTCAAAACCCGAATTCAAGGATGTGCACCTGAGAACAGTATATCACTTAACTTCTCAAGCCAGCTACTCTTCTCCCTTGGAGGAGGGGAACTCTTGATCAGAGGCTATTTCAAACCCCTCAAGGTTCTCTACATCTCCCCCTTTATTTTTACAATAACTTTTTCCTGTTCATCCGAATGTTGAATGCCAGGTTACGTATAATATTGATGATCAAGGACATCAGGGCAGGAGCACAGATCCAAATACAAAATACTCTTGCAAGGCCTATGACCAATAGCCCAAGGTCTTGTGCAAGGTCACTTAAAAACCCAAATGCTCGGTTTATCACATCTGCAATCTTTTGTGCAGCATTGGGTGGATCCAAGTCGCTATGACTTCTGACATCATCAATAATATGAACAATTTGTTCCAAATCATCCATATTCGTAGTTACATTATTAACATCCCATAATCCTATTAAGTGATTGGCAATTTTGGTAAAATTATAATTCATATTTAACAAACAAAAATGGGTAAACCTATAATTACATTTCAATCTACTACATAAGGTGAGTATCTCAATTTGTTCATTAATTTCTATTACATCCCATTGCAATTCATCGATAGCCTGACAAAAATCCTTATTAATTTTTTCTTATACTTGAAATGCCCTTGTAATATTTTTGGACAATTGATCTAAATATTTGGCTTGTTTAACTTCTGTTTGTACACTCATAATACCTTCTGTTAAAGCTACACTACTAGCAATAATGGTTTCTAAAGCAATAATTCCAAAAATAAAACAGGAAATACACCTTTTTTTTAATGAGAAAGCAATTTTCTGCGAAGCAAATCAATAGTCTGCTCTCCTGGAGCTTGATACCATTGAGTCCCCTCCGCCTGAAGGAGAGTGAATGGACTTTGTCTAATAACAAACACCTTTTGGCCTCCTACTTTTTCATTTATGCAAACATTCACAGAGCAATTCAAACAAGTGACATTGAAAGTATTGTCCCCTCGTGCTGTCACAGTCCCATTTTTGTGAGTCTTATCCAAGTTAAGGGAATTCAGTAAAAAGATGAGCCCAATGAGGGTCTGTTTGGTATCTCCTTTAACCTTTCCTCTTCTTCTGCACCCTGGCGGGTCTTTTTGTGCAGGTGGAGCTTCTGTATCTGCTTGGACAGGTCTTGTATCTCTTCCTCGGACCCACATGACTCCGTTATCTGTGGAGACAGAAAGAAATCCTCTCCCTCTTGTTAACACCCTATCAGGTCCTCTCCATACCTTGCTGACATCCTTCCACAACAGGTGTTGCTGGGGTGCAATCTGATTTTTACTAATAATTCTGATATCATTACAGCTGAAAAATGAATTTTTGTGAAGGAGTAAGGTTGTCATAATCTAAGGTTGAGTTGTTAATAGTATATATGGCCTGTGACAATTGCTCCCTAGGGGACCTACCAAGCATTCTCCCTTTTTGTTTTTGAAGGAACAGGTTGAGAGTTTTATTCTTCCTTTATACTATTGCCTGACCCATAGGGTCATATGGTATCCCTGAAATATGAATGATTTGTAAAGAGAAATGTAATATTAGAACAAGTACAGGCACTCAAGTTCCCCACCCTGTCCCCCTTTAAACAGATGGGACCCAACATATTTTGGGGTAAGGGATGAAGGTCTCAGCTTCTGAAACTTCTTCCTGCTGAGATTGGATGTGGAGCTGACCCTGCCTCACAGGTCTCAACATTGCAGGGGTTGAATTTTTAACCAATATGAGGAACTTGATGATTCAGAGGGTGACAAGTGATGGTCTTGGACAAAGAAACCTACAAGACAGAAATCTGGCACAGAGATTAAACAAACAAGGACCAAAAAAAGAATAAGAATAAAATAACTAGAAGGGAAGTGGGTGTAAGAATACTGTCAGACTTCCTCACACTCTCTTGACATACTTAGTAACTATCTAGGGATAGGAGGGGCTTGGATGATTCCCATTTGTCCCCAACCTCATTATCTTCTTTCTGTATTTTTTGATCAAGCTTGTATTTAGCTTTCCAAATCTCTAGAACTGATCATACAGACTGCTTCAGTTTCCTTCATATTTTTGCCATAGACAAGATAGTGCATAAGTTATTACTGTTCACTATCATAGCTGTATTGTCTTAAACAGAAGAGATTTCTAAGTTGAATCTCATGACTGAATAGATGACCATCATTGTTTCATCGGCTTTTTTAGCTTTTTCTGATTATATTCACTCTGGAAGAAAAAAACTTTAGAAATTAAGTTGTTAATAAGTTCACACATTAATTTTAACTTTTGCTTATTAAAACAGCACGATCTTTTCTGCTTTATAGATTATTACATATTAAGTAGAAATACCTTATCTTGAAAATGAAAATTTTAGTATGCTTTAACCTTATTTTGAAAAACATTTCTTCTAAAAATATTTCTTGTTTTTTTTAAACATTTGATATTTATCATGATGTTAAGAAAGTTGCTAAATTTTTATGAAGAAGATTAGGTGAAACCTTTTGAAATGATAGTTATCTTTTCACTTTGAAAGAAAAATAAACCTTTTAAAATATAAATTTATTAAAACTTCATTGGTATAAAAATGTCCTTAAGTAATATGAATTCCCAAAGTATTATAACAAACCAAATTCTTAGGTATTACAGAATTCCTAGATATCACAAAATGCTTTAATAAAAATGTATAATAGAATCTCACATTGGTAACAGTAAGGGACTGATTACAGAAAAATCCTTTTATTAAATGCTTTTAAAATCCTTTAAACAATAGGGACATCTTAAGGTGACTCCTAAGTCATTTACATAAATTTCTGAACATGTTCTAATTTCAAATAAAAATAACATTGTTTTCCAGTAAGATTACACAAAAGGGCTCATATGTTATGCTGACTACTTGTAATTGATCATAGAAGTTTGCTATAGAAGGAAAAACTAGGGACATGTGATAGGATATGATAGGATAAAATATCTTTGACTCTGTTTAAATTCAGATAGGAGTGAAATTTTCCAGTTATGTAGTATCTGTAGTATAGCCAAACTCAGGTATAGTCAGGTGGGAAATATTCTTTTATAAAAGGACACAATAGGGAATCTGACCAGGAGGATCCCATCCTAGACTGAGTCTAGAATTGTCCCCTTGGTGTTTCCTCTCAAGATGCAAATTTCACCTGATAACAGTACAGGATGCAGGCTCATAGTCCCTCTGAGTACCTTGTGGCATATTTTCTCAGATACTGATTTAATGCAGACAACTATACCCAAATTCGAACTTAAACAAAAATATCTATGTTCTCTTATGCTTTTTACCTTAAACAGTAAATTTCACTAATCACAACTTAAAGCCAAATACAGTTATTTGTATTCCCATGGAGTTGCAATAAACAATGAAGATTAGCAGGACTCACATATATAAGAGATTCCATTTAATATCCTTCCTTTTCAAATTTAAAACTTGTCCTTATATGAAAGTCAATTATTAAAAATCTTTTCTATCTATTACAACTTTTGAGCAAGTCACATTCATTGTTTATGAATTATGTAAGTCAAACAAATTTCTTTCTTAGGACTGATGGCCTTGTCCACATGAAAGGGACCTTGGCAGTTTTACAAAATAAAAGGAATGGCATGGATCCAATGCCTGCCAACCCCCAGATATACAGGAGGACTGTTCTTAATGGGCAGAACCAGTCTAAATAAAATATTTTACTCCATTCATTTCTTTCCACACACAGTAATCAACTAACAGTTTTAGGTTTAGCATTAAAACAGCAACTTCAAAAACTTAGTTAACAATCTTTCAATTTTTAGAAATGATTTTAGCTGCAACTTCTTTAACAAGCAAAGGTGGAAAAATCTGGTTTTTAAATGGCAATAATAAAACATTATAAGATAAGGTTAGTAGGACTGATAAAATTTTAAATAACATAACTGGCTTTACATAATTTTTCCAACATCTTTTAGTTTCAACAAAATTCAGATTACAAATTGCTTTCTCTAACACCATTTATGAATTACAGAGTAAAATAAAAATCTTAATGGTTCTAACTTTTACTCAAGGAAATTTCATGTCTGTGTCCACTCCTTAAACATGTTTTTGCAAGAAAAAGTTGTCAAACTGCAAGCAGAAGTGAGGGAGACTCTGGAATAAACTCCAATGTTGCCTAGTCTCCTCCTTTCCACTCCACTTGGGAGTTCAAAGCTTTATCTCTGAGGTGTCTTTTTTTCATTTTCAGATTTATGCATTTTCCTAATTTTCCTTGGTGTCAAATGATGCAACAAATTCTGACCTGTCTTAAATGTCCAATTAGGAGAAACATGTTTCACTTAAAATATGACCAGAATAACTACCTTTTAGTTGTATGCCATATACAAAAACTTTTCTCCTTTAGATGAGGCATGAGATAATTAAAACACTATTCAATCTGCCTTACTGGTATGAGGGGAAAAATTTTCCCTGATTTCTTCTTGTCTTTTTCTCCACCTTCACAATCTGGCCAGGGTTAGAAGGTAGAAAGAGAGAATTTTACCAACAGCTTTCCAATAAATTCCAAAACTTTTATACTTTCCTTAAACTTCATACCCATGTTGTTCTCCTAGTGGGCTTTGATTAAAGCCCCTTTAAAACTGCACATACATTATTTCCTTGCATTTCTTATCTAAAACTGCATTTAGCCATCATATAAACTAAATAATATAAGATTAGTTTCTCTGTTTCTCTCCTCTAGTCTCCTCCCTGATGCTGCAGCCGTCAGAGAGAAGGGAGGAGGGGGAGGAAAAGAGATAACATTCCAAATTCCAGCTACAATGGAGCTGGCCATAATAACTCACAGACACACACACAGAACATGTAAAGACAGAACACATACACAGACAATAAAAAAAAGTCCGAAAACTGAAAGAAAAAATTTGTCAGAAATTCTCTACACAAATTATAACTTTGGCTTACTTTCTATCACTGTGTTCCAAACATCTTTTATACAATTCAGATTTCCAAATAAGTAATCTAGTCCTTCAGGAGTGGTTTAACTATATTGTACCAGTTAGTAGGGTATAGGGCTATCTGGGAAATGCTGCCTAGAAAAGAATGAATGTAAAAAGTATGTGGTTCACAATTGATTAATTTCTTTGAGAATTTAAAATCCAGAGTGGTATGTTCTCTTACAGCCACTCCTGGATTATAGGGATATGGGGTTTCTCTTAATACCAGTGTTAGCCTCATTTCCAAAAGTATTCCTTCTCCTCTTTCTGTGGCTTGCTGAAGGACTTTTTGTATAATCCCTTCAGGATCTTGGATTTTTTCACAAACTTGTGATCTAGATTTGTAGAATGGAGAAGCAGTGGGAGGAGGAGATTCTATTTTCAATTTTTGTGTGACACATTCCATCAGGTCTTCCTTCTCTTTAGTACTAGAGGCTACATCTACCTTTATTGTTTTTGTGGCTAGTGAGCAATCTGTACAAATTGAGTTTATTCTGGACATACTGAATCAATAATTCAGGGAATTGGGATGCTTAAATAGTAAAAAACCATAAAGGTAGTGATTGAAGAATGAAACAGAGCAGATGGTGATAAGTAGAAAGGGAGCCTTCAAGGCCTCTATATCAGAATGTTATCCTGTATAGCAGGAGCCCTGATTGCTGGAACTTCCCACCCGAATTCAAGGACGTGCACTTGGGAACAATATATCACTTAACTTCTCAAGCCAGCTACTCTCCTCCCTTGGAGGGGAACTCTTGATCAGGGGCTCTTTCAAACCCCTCAAGGTTCTCTATACCTTTCCTTCCTAATTTCTTGTATAAGATAGATTTCCACCACCAACTGAGTATATGAACTATTTATATCATTCCCTCTTTGAGCCAATTCTGATGAAAGAAATGTTCCCCTCCACCTCCCCATATTTCCCCCTGTACTTTAAAATCTCTTTCAAGCCTCTTTTATGTCTGATAATTTAACCCAATCTATTTCTCTTTTTCATTTTCTTCCAGTGGATTCCCCTTTCTCGCCCCTTATTTTTATTTTTATGTTTTTTAGATGACACTATTTCATTCAATTCACACATCTCCTTTTTGTCTATGCAAACTCCTTCAAACTTCTTTAATAATGAGAAAGATTTTAGGAGCTATAAATAGCATTTTTCCATATAGAAATATAAATAGTTTAACTTTATCAAATCCTTGATGATTTTTTTTCCTGTTTACCTTTTTTATGCTTCTCTTGAATCTTGCATCAAAGTCAGTTTTCCTATTTAATTCTTGTCTTTTCATCAGAAATTTTTGAAAGTCATCCATTTCATCCAAAAAGTCATCTATTTCATCCGATGTCCATTTAATCCCCTGAAGAATTATACTCAGTTTAGCTGTATCAGTGATTCTTGGTTGTAATTCTAGCTCCTTTGCCCTCTGAAATATCATGTTCCAAGCCCTGCACTTCTTTAATATATAAGCTGCGAAATCTTGTGTTATCCTGACTGTGGCTCCACAATATCTGAATTGTTCCCTTCTAGTTCATTGCTATATTTTCTCTGTGATCTGGGAGGTTTGGAATTTGGCTATAATAGTCCTGGGAACTTTCATTTTTGGGTCTATTTCAGGAGGTGATCAGTGGATTCTTTCAATTTCTATTTTACCCTCTGGTTCTTGAATATCAGAGCAACTTAATTAATAATTTCCTGAAAAAAGATATTTAGTATCTTTTTTTTTATCATGACTTCCAGATAGTCCAGTAATTCTTAAATTATTTCTCCTGGATCTATACACATACATATATTATATATACATATATACATATTATATATATATATACATGCATATAAATATATATATATAAAATTTAAAACAGCTCCAATGAACTATTTCATACTGTTTTTTACTTTTCTTTCTTTTGATTTTATTCGATTGTTTCTTGTTGTTAGCTGAGGTTAGTTAGTTTGTTAGAGAAGGCTATTCAACTGTCAAGGGAATGCACAGAATCAGGCTGTACATGTGCTATAACTTGCTTATTTATTCTCATTAAGTCAGAGAATAATGGATGGATGGGAGTCAGAAAAGAATTCTGAACTTGAAGGTAAATAAGCTTTATAAACTTATAGCAATCCCAGCTCAGGATGTTTCTGTCAACCAAAATTATAGTCTCCATAAGTGTTAACCATAAGATGAGAAAGGAATTTTTTTTTTGTAAATATTTTTATTTAAGTACCATTTTGGGGGTTGGTAGGCTTTAGATCTCATTGAAGGCAACAGAATCCATGAACTGTCCACAGTTTTCAAAGGCAGTTATTCATTCCACTACGTAACTGTCCCAATTTCATCTTCCACCACACATTGTACCTGAAGCTTCTTGCTGCCTTATCTGAGTGGAACTAATTCAGAAGACTCCCAGAAAAAATCATCTCTATGAATGCTCCTCAGACATTCCTCAAATTTTGCCATATCTTTCTCATCATCCCAAGGTTTTTTTAAATTTATTTTTAAATTTTTTTTTAAGGATTCTCTTTTTATTATTTTTTAATATAAATTTATTTATTTAACTTTTTACATTCATTTTCACAAAATTTTGAGTTCCACATTTTCTCCCCATTTCTCCTCTCCCCCCTCCCCAATACACTGAACATTCTAATTACCCATATCACCAATCTGCCCTCTCTTCTATCATCCCTCCCTTCCCTTGTCCCCATCTTCTCTTTTGTCCTGTAGGGCCAGATACTTGTATTTCCTATTTCCTAGTAGCAAGAACAATATTCAACAGTTGTTCCTAAAACTTTGAGTTCCAATTTCTCCCCATCCCTCCCTCCCCACCCATTCCCTTTGGGAAGGCAGGCAATTCAATATAGGCCATATCTATGGAGTTTTGCAAATGACTTCCATAGTAGTTGTGTGGTGTAAGACTAACTATATTTCCCTCCATCCTATTCTG
>CM053770.1:301492304-301514992 GCA_028658325.1 Potorous gilbertii | reverse complement strand
ATCTCTCTCATTTCTTTTCCCAGTTTTTCCTCCACCTGTCTGACTTGCTTTTCAAAATCTTTTTGAGCTCTTCCATGGCCTGAGCCCATAGGATACCTATTTCAGATGTTTGGGATACAGAGGTCTTGACTCCTATGTCTTTGCCTGATGGTAAGCAGTTTTCTTCTTCTTCATCTTCAGAGATGAAGGTTGGAATCATTTTTTCAAGATAATAACCTTCTCTGGTCTTAGTTTTTTTTCCCTTTTCTGGGCATTTTTCCAGCCAGTTACTTGACTTCTGAGAGCCCTCTCCACACTGGTCTAGGTCTGCCCAGCTAGTGCTTGGGGTCTGAGATTCAAATGCTGTTCCCCAGCCTCAGGGCTTTGGGCAGCAGGCCTGGCTGCTCTTCAATGGGAGCTTATCTGCTGGTGCTGAGGTGGGGGCAGTGCTGCATCCCAGGCCCAGTTCCCTCAGGTAGTTTATGCAGAGACCTGTAATGGAGCTGCTGCTGAGCTCCTGCCTGCTCTGGGAGCCTCTGCCCGCCTACTGCCACTGCCACTGCCTCGGCCACTGCCTCCCAAGGGGGCCTGAGTCCCGGAGACACCCCACTTCCCTCCCAGCCTGTCTCTCTCACTGACCTGCAAGTTTGTGGGTGGAGGGACCTTCATGGCTGCTGGAGATTAAGATCCCTTATGCCTGTTCAGATCTGCTTGCTCCTCTCAGTGCCGCGTGGCCAGGGCGGGGCAAGGGAGGGCTCCCCTCCCATCCGGGGTGGGATGGACCTTTGGGATCAGTTTTTCAGGGCTCTCTGGAATGGAAATCTCCTTCATTGTGTTGCTGTACGGCTTCCACTGTTCCAGAATTTGTTGGGAGTTCTTTTTAGAGGAAATCCATGGGCTGTCCCAAAATACTTTCTTACTATTATGTCACAGTGCCTAAAAGATCACCATGAGAGATTCACTCTATTGGGTGTTTAATGATGTTGTGATTTTGTTCCCAAGAGTGCCTTTGACATGTTAAATTAATTTTGTGACAATAGAAATCTGTTTCCCTCTCTCCCAAGTCAATCAAGCCAACAAATGTTTATTAAGCATTTATTATATGATATGTATTCTACTGAACACTGAATCCCAACCATTATCTACCATTAAAAACAAAAGAAAATCAGTAAGTATGTTGTGACAAATATGCATAGTCAAACAAAAAATTCTCAAATTAGCCATGACCACAAAATATGTCTCATTCTGTCCCCTCACTTCTCCAAAAATGTTGGGGCAACTTACTCATCTCAAATGTTCTGGAATCATGCTTGTAATGTCAATGATCTGACTTCTAAGTCTTTTAAAGTTATTATCTGTATAATATTTTTTTATTATCATATAAAGTGTTGTCTTTGTTCTGTTCACTCTGTATTAGTTCAGACAGTCAATAAACTTTAATTAAGAGCCACTCTGTGCCTGGTATTGTATTAAGTGTTAGAAATACAAAGAAAAGCAAAATAAATCTTTGTTCTAAAGGTGCTTATAATGTAATGGAGGAAGCAATATGAGAGCAACTATGTACAAAGAGAATATATATAGGATGCTTTATTATTTATGTATTTTATTTGTATTCATTTTATTTTCATTATAAATTCTTTCCTTCCATTCACCCCTTTCTATATCTATTAAAGTATGATGTTCATTTTAGATATGAAGTGGTAAAAACCTGTTTCCTCATTAGCCATATTTAGAAAAAATGAAAAGTATGTTTTTATCTGCATTCTGAGTCTATAGATTCTCGATCTGGAGGTGGAAAGCAATTTTTGTGAGTCTTTTGGAGTTCTAGTACATCATTTTTTTGATCAGAATTACTAAGTTTACCATAGCTGTTTATCTTCAAAATATTTCTTTTATATTGTTCTGCTGGTCGTCTTTACTTCATTTTGTGTGAGTTGACAGGTCTTCCCTGTTTTGCTGAAATGATCCCCTTCATCATTTCTTATACCACCATGGTACTCCATCCCATTCAAATGCCATAACTTGTTCAGCTTAGATAATAAGCATTGACTCAGTTCCTAAATCTATGCTACACAGTAATTCCTTTTATAAATATTTTTCAATGTATGTGTCTTTTTCCTCTTTTTATTGATCTCTTTGTGGTGTACACTAGTAGTATTATTGTTGGATCATATAGCATATATAGTTTTAAGAGAGTGAACCTGGTTAGAAACAAGTATATATTCGGAAATCAATAATGTTTTAAGAAAGGAATGCAGAAATCATTTGAGTAGGAACTCAGAAGAGAAACAAAGATGGGCTATGATGTACTGCTTTTAGTGAAATAAGAAGACAGAACATTGATATTCATATTTTCCATCTATTTTGTCTGACAAATAGAATGATCTTTAGACTGGGAAATGTAAAGTAAAAATGGCTGACAGATCACTTAAACCCACAAAGAGTAACGAGGTAAATAGAGCATTTAGTTGTCCTCAACTCTTGCAGTCCAAATCCACTATATCCCAGGGAACTGAGAGAATTAACTGATGCGATTTCTGAGTTACACATCAATGATGTGACTACCATTTTGTTGTTGTTGTTCAGTCATAGTCATATCTGATTTGTTCAACCATAGCTTACCAATACAGTCCATGAGGTTTTCTTGGCAAAGATACTGGATTGGTGTGCTATTTCCTTCTCTCATGGTTTGGGGCACACAGAAGCTAATAATGTCTTGCCCAGGGTCACAGACCTGAAAAGTGTCTAGGCTAGATTTCAATTCAGGTCTTTCTGACTCCAGGTTCAGATTCATCTAGCTGCCCCTCACAGTTACCACATTTGCAAATATCATTAGACAAGGATATGTTATTGTTGTTGGTTTTTCCCCAGGAAGTAGAAATAACAGTGAAATCAGAAAGATAGAAACTGGACTGGACTTAGTATATGCAGAGATGAGTCAGTGCTATATTGAGCACAATGAAGGATTGATTATGAAGACATCTATACACATATAATGTAGAAGAGGAAGAAGATTATATATGAAACTTCAAATTTTCACCAGCAAGGTGGTGTGCTGGATCAACCCAAGCCCTGGTTCCAGGAAGACCTCAGACATTTAACAGCTGTGTGATCCTGGGCAAGTCACTTAACCTCTGCCTCAGTGTCTTCAAATATAAAATGAGGATTATAAAAACCACTTTATGGGGCTGTTGTGAGGATAAAATGAGAGAAGACTTCTCAAGTACTTGGCAGAGTGTCTGGAATTGAAGAAATAATTAATAAATGCTTGTTACCTTATTTCCCCTCCTTATTATGTATAGTTTCCTTTTCTCAAAAAGTATATAATAAATTCCTCGTTATTTTCAAAGCTGATCTGTGTGCTTGTACTTCCTTCTTCCCACCTACTATTTCCTCCTGGTGCAGGATAATTAACATAAAGAAACCATTAAGTAAATATGTAACTGAAAAAGAAGATGGTCCAGTCATATAGTTACTGAAGTACAACCAACAAGTATTTTCATGTGTTTTACAGTATCAAAAGAATGTGAAAGATCTTTAGTACATTAAGTAGGACCCCTTGTGGTGAGCTTATTAAAGGTTATAAAGGAGAATCTTGTAGTATGGGCTGTCATGGCTGGGTCATGGTCTGTATAATTGGAGTGAATACCCACATTAATGTAATCTATTAAAGTATGAGATTTGTGATTAAATGGATACAGTCATTTTCTCCTCTGAAGCAACCCCTCTGTGCCATAGATTGCAATCTTCATGAGTTACTGTAGCCAAAATAATTCAAAATCCTTTAACCAAATTTTTGATAATTCATCTCTCCACCCTTATGTTGGGTTGTTTCTCACATAAAGACAGTCTATCTCTGACTTATTTCATAACCATTTCCAGTTTAGTAGTGCCTTCTAGGATTACGGTTCTTTAGGCAGAGTGTTCAAGATCCCATGATCATTTCCATGCCATAAGTAGATGAAGTGGGATTTGTTAAGTTCCCAAAGATCTCATGCCTGCATGAAATCTTTCTTCTGGGCGTGAATGAATGAGGCGGGAGAAAGGATGATATGCCCTTCATTTATTCTCACCTAGCTCAGAGCATATATATGCATTCTACTTTCATACATACAAGAAGGTTGCAAACACTTTGTGCTGAGCTTACATGCTTGACTGTTGTGATTCTTGCTCAAGATAATTGTGAAGGTTGGCAATTTCGTAGGAGAGGCCCATCCCATAAATCATGCAAGGACATGGCATCTGAAAGAGATTTCCCCTGAGGGTATCCTGACACTGATAATCTGAGAATTCCAGACCCCTTACAATTCTCCCTTTTTGTTTTCAGGATGAGCTTTCCAGAGAACTTGTGTGTTAAGATCCACTCTCTTAACCACACCTTTTAAGACCAAGCATGCAAGTTTAACAATAAATGCTAGGATACATGGAAGGACTAATAGGCATGTAATAAAAACAATTCCAGCATGAGCTGTATAACTGAAAATAGATGGAATGGATAAACGTTTGAAGAAATCTATAATGTTTTGTGCAGTTGCATCAGGAGTTAAATCTTGATCTGCTGCTTTATACATAGTTTGGGCAAGCTTATATAAATCCTCAATTTCCAGGGTCAAATTCTGATTATCAATGACCTCATAAAAAATGATTTTTGATCCTTCTCCAATACACACACATAAGAAGGTCCAGGGATAATCACATACCAATCACTGACAAAATTCCAACCTATCCACCTCATCACCAACTTCTACAATTGTGGTTCTTAATTCCTTTTTCGCTGTATAAAAGATCAAATCAAATTTTTTTTCCTGGAACCCTAAAGCACATTTCATGCCAACTCTTCCATGAAGTTAACTTGTACGCTTTCATTGTGTACTGTGGATACTGACATAGCCAATGATTATGAGGACATAATCAATGAGATCAGCAAAGATATTCCTAGGATTACACAACTAATACATCTTTTAACCCTTGGTCCCATCCCAATTTCTATTTTCTGCTCTAATTCCCAGAAAATATGATCTACTCTGGATCTATACCAACCCTTAGTGTTTACTGGTATAAGTACATATTTTGGTCATGTTACAATAAATATTACACTGGAGGTTTTATAATCCATACACTCTGAAAACTTGCAGATAAAGCAGGTGATGTTATAAATGTCTTTCTTAAATCCTTATAAGGTACTGTTAACATTTTTACAATAGTAACATTGTCCTTTTATCGCCACATAAATGCATACTGTCCTCGCAAGCATACTTGAGCTGTATAAATGTGGTTAGCTAAATGCCCCATTTGTTACGTTCTTTTCAATATAGGATATGGATCCTCCAATTATTGCAAAAATCCTCCACACCCCTGACATTGTTTTTTCTGTTAATCATTGCCCAGTGTTGTGTTGGAAATCCCTGCACCTCAGAATTGTTCCTATCCTTCATAGTAACATTGTACCAGGATTGTAATACATAACCTGAAATATTCAATGTCTGTCCCTCATTAGTATCACAGGCAATGAAGTTTGGCCAATGATGTCAATGTATGATGGGCACAGTAATGGGGTGACATTCAAAAAAATTGACAATATAAATATGTCTCAATCTAGGATACACATAATTGGTCAATGAATAGTAAATGTCATTATGACCCAATACATAGTCAGTTCAGTGCAGAGCTGGCAGTTGAGTTTTTTAGGAGCAGCTGACTACTACAGGAGGAAGGGAGATAACAAGTGTTGCTAGGGCCAGCTGCGTCCTTGAGGGAGAAGCTGCCTGAGATAGTATTTTGAGGCTAAAGAGAAATATAATTTTTAAATGTGATTTTGGCATTAGGGCCCAAGTATATGCATCCAAACACCCCGTGATTTACCCCTTTTTAAATAGATGAAATCCAAATCTTTTGGGGTAAGGGATGAAGGTCTCAGTTTCTGTAATTGTTTCTTGCTGAGAGTGGATGTAGAGCTGTCCCTGCCTTATAGGGTCGCAACATTGGAGAGATTTGTAGCTAGTGTGACTCCAGGTCCAGAGGGCGATGGGTCATGGACAGTGGGTCATGTAAAGCCAGAACGGTCGTCTTTAAAGTGGAAGATACTAAACCTGGAGGAGACAAATCTGGCAAGGATAATAAGCAAACAAAGGCCAAAAAATGACCAGAAGAGGAAAACATGGTAGTTACATCATTTTTCTGTCTTCTGAAAGTATTTCCCCACACTTTCTCAGCATACATACTCTGAGATTGGTACAAAAATTCCCAGAGCAACCAGCTGGGGACTGTGGGTTTTTGATGACTCTCACTTATCCCCAACCTTCTTATTTCCTTTCCATATTTTCAATCAAACCTTTATTTATCTTTCCAGATATCTTGAACCCGTTATTCAGACTGCTTCACTTTCCTTTATATTTCAACTATAAAAAAGAGAGCTCACAAGTTATTAATTTTCACTGGCATAGCTGTGTTATCTTAAATAAGAGAGATTTCTAACTTGAATCTCACAAGTAAGTAGATTTTCATCGATGTTTCATAGGCTTGTTTATCTTTTTCTAGAAAATATTCATTCTGGAAGGAAACCTTTTAGAAATTAAGTTATCAACAAGTTCAAACACTAATTTTAACTTTTGCTTAGACCATCGAATTACCACAAATTCAGTTTAAAACAGCAAGATCTTTTCTGCTTTATGCATCATTACATATTAAGTTAGCAATACATTATCTTGAAAATGAAAATTTAGCAGGCTTTACCCCCTTTTCTTTGAAAATCATTTCATCTAAAAATATTTCTTTTTTTAAAACAGTTGAAAATTTATCCTAATGTTGAGAGTAACTAAACTTTTATAAAGAAAATTAGTTGAAACGTTTTAAAATGATAGGTCTCTTTTCACTTTGAAGCAAAAATAAATCTTTTAAAATTAAAATTGGTATAAAAATGTCCTTAAGAACCATGAATTCCCAAAGTATTAGAACAAACCAAGTTTTTAATTATTACAGAATTACTAGATATTACAAAATGCTTTAGTCAAAAATGTGCAATGTAATCTCACATTGGTAACAGTAAGAGCCTGATTACAGAAAAACAATAATGGTTTTAAAACCCATTTAAACAATGAGGGCATCTTAAGGTAAGTCTTAAGTAGTTTCCACAAATTTATGAACATGTTCTAATTTCAGACAAAAATAATATTAGTTTTCCTAGTAACATTACAGAAAAGGGCTCACATATTTGCTGGTCTCTTGTTACTGAACATAAAAATTAGTTGTAGAAGAAAAAAGTAGGGACATATGATATAGCAAATATGACAGGCTAAAACATCTCTCACCCTATATGAATTCATATAGGAGTGAAATTTTCCAATCATGCAATGTCTATATAATAGCCAGACTCAGGAATAGTCAGGCAGGAAACATTTCTTTTTTAAAAGAACACAATGGGGAGACTGACCAGGAGGATCTTATCCTAGATTGAGTCCAGAACTGTCCCCTTGGTATTTCCTTTCCAGGTACAACCTTCATCTGTTAAAAGTGCAGGATCACAGTCCCTCTGAATATCTTGTGGTAGTTCTCTGAGATACTGATTTAATGCAAGCAACTATACCCAAATCCAAAATTAAACAAAAATATTTATGATCCCAAATGCTTTTACCTAAAACAGCAAATTTCACTTATCACAACTTGAAGCCAAATGTAGTTATTTGTATTCCCAGGGAGTTGCAATAAGTAATAAAGGTTAACAGGACTCCCATAAACAAGGGATTCCATTTAACACCTTTCCTTCTCAAATTTAAAACTTGTCCTGACATAAAAGTTACTTGCTAAAAATCCTTTCTATCTAATACAATTTCTAAGCAAGTCCCATTCATTCTTTTATGAATTATATAAGCCAAAAATTTCTTTGGCCTGATGACCTTGTTCTCATGAAAGGGGGTCTTGATAGTTTTGCAAAAAAAAAAAAAAGAATTGGTATGGACCCCATGGCTGCCAGCCCCCAAACATACAGGAGGATTGCTCTGAATGGGCAGAACCAGTCTAAATAAAATTTTTACTTAATTTCGTTCTTACCATACACAATGAACCGTTGACAATGTTAGGTTTTAGCATTAAAGAAGTAACTCCAAAAGTTTAGTTAAGAACCTTACTTACAACTTTTATAAATGATGACCAAATTGTTTTAGCTGTAACTTTTTCAACAGGCAAAGGTAAAAACACCTGGTTTTCTAAATGGCAATTAAAAAACATTATAAGATAAGGTTAGTAGGACTGATAAAATTTTAAATAGCATAAATGGCCTTGCACAATTTTTCCAACATCTTTTAGTTTCAACAAAATTCAGATTAGAAATTGCTTTCTCTAACACCATTTCTGGATTACAGCATAAAATAAAAATCTTAATGGTTCTAACTTTTACTCAAGAAAATTTCATCTCTGTGTCCACTCCTTAAAAATGTGTTTGAAAGAAAAAGTTGTGAACCTGCAAGTGGAAGTGAAGAAGACCCTGGAACAAAGTCCAGTTGCGCCTAGTCCCCTCCTTTCCACTTGGGAGTCCAAAGCCTTGTCTCTGAGGTGTCTTTTTTTCATTTTCAGATTTATGCATTTTCCTTATTTGCCTTAGTGTCCAATGATGCAACAAATTCTGACCTGTCTTAAACATCCAATTAGGAGTGAATTATGTTTCACTTCAAATTTGACTAGAATAACTACCTTTTAATTGTATCCCATTATAAAAAAAACTTTTTTTCTTTTAGGTGAGGTATGAAATGATTAAAATGCTAGTCAATCTACCTTTCTGATATGAGGGGGAAAATTTTCTCTGATTTCTTCTTGTCTTTTTCTCCACCTTCACAACCTGGCCAGGGTTATAATGTAGAAAAAGAGAGAGAATTTTACCAAAAACTTTCCAATAATTTCCAAAACTTTTATGCTTTCCTAAAACTTTATACCCATGTTGTTCTCCTAGTGGACTTTGATTAAAGCCCCTTTAAAGCTTCACATATTATTTCCTTGTATTTGTTATCTAAAACTGCATTTAGCAATCATATAAACTTAATAATATAAGATTAGTTTCTCTCCTCCTCTCTCTCATTCTCCTCCCTGATGCTGCAGCCATCAGAGAGAAGGGATAAGGGGGAGGAAAAGAGATAACATTCCAAATTCCAGCTACAATGGAGTCAGCCATAATAACTCACAAACACACTCCCACAGAACATGTAAAAACTGAACACATATACAGACAATAAAAAAAGAAGCCAAAAGTAAACAAAAAAATTGTCAGAAATTCTCTGCATAAATTATAACTTTGGTTTACTTTCTATCACTCTGTTCTAAATATCTTTCATACAATTCAGATTTCCAATTAAGTAATCTCATCCTTCAAGAATGGTTTAGCTATATTGCACCAATCAGTAGGGTATAGGCTGTCTGAGAAATACTGTCTAGAAGAGACTGAATGTAAAGACTATGTGGTCCATCTCTGAGTAATTTCTTTGAGAATTTAAAATCCAGAGGGGTATGTTCTCTTACAGCGCTCTTGCGTTATAGGGATGTGGGGTTTCTATTAATACCAACGTTAGCCTCATCTCCAAAAGTATTCCTTCTAATCTTTCTGTGGCTTGCCAAAGGACTTTTTGTACAATCCCTTCAGGCTCTTGGATTTTTTCACAAACTTGTGATCTAGACTTGTAGAATGGAGGAGCAGTGGGAGGAGGAAAGTCTATTTTAATTTTTTTTGTGACCCACCCCATCAGGTATTCCTTCTCTTTTGTACTAGAGGCTGCATCTACCTTTACTGTTTTTGTGAGCTAACAGTACTTGTTTGGGTTTCTGAAGACATATTTTAAGTACATTGCCAACTGAAAATATTATAACAGAAAAAGCACTTGGTCTGACCTCTCTATAATACACACTCATTTGATTGCCTACTGTATCCCACTTTTCAAGATTTATAGTCCCTTCCTCCAGCTCCTTCATGCCTTTCACCACATGAATTGCTTCACCTGTCTCTTTAAAACACCTGGGCTCTAGCCTATTGCTAAAGTGAAACTAATTTTGCTGAGCTCAAAGCAAAAGTGAGCACACCAAAGAAGCAGTACCTTTCGCTTGGGGGTCCTCCTCTGATCTTTCTCTATGAAGTCCTGAAAGTTGCTCCTCTACCACCTTCCATGACTTTCCCTCACAAGAATGATTATCAACTAGCCATGGGGAGGCTTTCCTTTTGTGAAGTGGCTAGGTGTTGCCCCATGATAAGCTGTGTTAAAACGATGTTTACACAACTTACCCCAGTTGTTTTGTTCCAAAAAACTGGTTAGCCCCATGTGCTTCCCGCTGCCTTTGGGTGTTCTGAAAAATGAAACTATGGATGTTGGCCCTTCCTGTCATTGGTCCATGGGGGTGTGCACTCTCCTGAGCTGTCTGCTCCTCTTACTCTGGAACTGAGTATTTCATAGAGGAGCCCCACATTCGGCACCAAAATGTTAAGTTCCCAAAGATCTCATGCCTCCGTGAGATCTTTTTTCCGGCCATGAATGAATGAGGTATGAGCAAGGATGATAAGCACTCCATTTATTCTCCGTTAGATCAGAGTATATATAGGCATTCTACTTCTATACATGTAAGCAGTTTGTAAACACTGTGTGCTGAGCTTACCTGCTTGACTGCTGTTATTCTTGCTCAAGATAATTGTGAAGGTTGGTAATTGGGTAGGGGTGGTCCCTCATGGAAATCATGCAAGGACATGGCTCTCAAAGAGATTTCTCCTGAGAGCATCATGACCCTGATAATCTGAGAGTTCCAGATCCCTTACATGAATTCTGTGAAAATATAATGCGATGACAGGTACTCAATAACTTTATGTAAAAAAGTTATTTTTTAAATAAAATTTAAATTTAAAATTTAAATATTAAGTTTTATTTAAATTTTAAATAAAATTTAAGCAGTTAAACTGAACTCAGGCTTCAGCCACTGTTCTATCCATCTTACCCCCTAACTGTCCCATATTGGAGAGGTTTGCATTTTTCCTTTTCCATCTCATTTTGCAAATGTGAGAACTGGGGCAACTAGGATTAAATGACTTGTCCAGAATAACACAGCTAAGAAGTGTCTGAGGCCATATTTGAACTCATAAAGATGAGTCATCCTGATTCCAGGCTCAGTGCTTTATCCACTAAATACCCTGGCTGCCTTTTCTCTCCCAAACAACTTTAAAATAGCACCTCAAAATACTGAATCAGCAGACTCAATGAAGGGTTGGGGTGAGGCACTTTTGCAGTCAAAGATAACTTAAGAGGCAGGCAGGAGAGGTCTTTGCCACTGGGTTGGGCATCTGGCCTAGATCACATGTGTTGGAAGTGCCACAAAGGTTATGGAGTTGGTCTGCATAATGTTTGTAGCAGCAATTCAGCAAGCTCTTAGTCCAGAGAGGAAAGGAACTGGGCAACTGCTCAGAAAGAGATTTGAGGGGAATCTTTCCTGGCACTTGGTGTACCTTGTTGATTGGCAACCCTACTGCATATATTCAGTTCTGAGTCACATTTCCAGGACAGAGAGAAGCATTAGCACTTGTGGTTTCAGGGTACAAGAGATCCTTTCCTCAATAAAGTCCAGAGTAAAATGACCACACTTGTCCCTGAATTACACCACCTTAGAAACATTGAAACTTTGCTGATTCTCAGAACCAGTTCTGAAAATGGCATCACACAACAGCCTGAAGCTTCAGATAATGCAGCCTCATTTTCACCTGAGAAGTTCCCAACTTTAAAATAAAATTCAAAGTGAAGAAATAGGCTGGAAAAATGAACAAAAAAAATAATATGAAGCTAATGACCTGCTACGGTGGCAGGGATGACCAAGTCATAAACTCAGAAGAAGACAACAATGTTAAAAGAACCATAAGCAACTCCTCAAAAGAAACAAAATTGTTGTATGGACTCAACTCAATATGTATTTCTGGAGGAACTAATGAAAGTCCTAAGAGCGGTAGAGAAAAAAATGGCAAAAGAAATGAGAATGATGCAAGAAAGTTACTAAAAGAGCCTGAATAACTTGGGAAAAGAGGCCCAAAAATGCACTGAAGAAAAGAACTCTTTAAAAAGCAGAACTGGTGAAATGGAAAAAGAGACACAAAAACTTAGTAAGGAAAGGAGCAGAGGGCTATTTTGAAAGACAAAGGAGGTAGGATTATAACTAAGAGCAACCTACCAAACAAAACTAAATATAATTCTTTGGGGGAAAATGGACATTTAATCAAATACAGAAATTTCAAACATTTCTAATGATAACCAGAGTAAATAGAAAATTTAAGATTAAAACACAAGACTGAAGAGAAACATAAAAAGGCAAATATGAAAGATACATCATGAGTGACTCAACAAGATTAAACTGTTCACCTTTCTATATGGAAAGATAACATAGATGTAACTCCTCAGAGCTTCATCATTATTAACGTGGTTGGAAGGAGTCTACAAAGAGAGATGCCATGAGTAAGAGATGATTATCATGGAAAGGTATTAGAAAAAAGTAGGGATAGGAAGGAGGGATTCATTGGGAGAAAAGGGAAGAAAGAAGTAGAATGAGGAAAATTTTCCCATATTAAAAAAAAGATCTTTTAGAGTAGAGGGTAAAATGTGTGTGTGTGTGTGTGTGTGTGTGTGTGTGTGTGTGTATGTGTGTGTTTGAACGCTTGAACATCATTCTCCTAAAAATTGGTCTAGGAGGGTAGAATATATACACTTTTATGTGTATATGTATTGCATTTATATATAGACTCAATTGGGTATAAAAATCTATCCTTCCCAAAAGGGAAATAAGAGAGGAAGGGGATAAGAGATATGGGTGTGAGAAGTGATGAAAGGGAGGGCAAATCAAGGGAGGCACTTGTCAGAAACAAAAAAGATTCATGAGGAAGGATAGGGTACAGAGAGAATAAAATGGGAGGGAGGGAAAGAAAAAGTAATCATAACTGTGAATGTGAATGGGGTGAAGTAATCCATAAAATGGAAGTAGACGCTCAGGCATATGAGATACACTTGAAATGGAAATATATACACATAACATTAATAGAAGGGACTAGAGTAGAATCTATTATGTATCAGCTGAAGGAGAAAAGTCAATGGTATTAATCATGATCTTAGACTTAGACAAAGCAAAAAACAAAAATAAACCCGGTTAACAGAAGAAATCAGGGAAACTATATTTTTGCCAAAAGGTACCACAGATAATGAAGCAATATCAAAATGTTTACAGCATGTTTGTCAGATAAAGACATCATCTCTCAAATATATAGGAAATGAGTCAAATTTATAAAAATAAAAGTTATTCCCTAGTTGATAAATGATAGGATATGAAGTGTGTTTGTCCTTTGTTGCTGAAGAAAGCCGTGCCATCAGAGATATAATGACAGGACTTGCAGTGGACTTTGTTTTAAAGTGAGGGAAGGCTGTGTAGGTCACCAGCCTCACTTCTCCTCCAGAGCCATCTGAATCCAGTGACCAGATATTCATCAGGATGATTGGAGATGACCCAGGATGAGGCAAGTGGGGTTAATTGATTTGTCCAAGGTCACACAGCTAGTGAGAGACAAGTGTCTTTGGTGAGATTTGAACTCAGGTCCTTCTGAATCCTTCAGTGGTGCTTCATCCACTGCACCACCTAGCTGTTCCCCCTGCCCACTCCTGGAAACGTAAGTTATTCCTGAAATACACAGACCAGGCACCATGTAAACAGCTCACAGAGACACAGCTTTAGTCTTAAAATTAAACAGAGGTTTTTGTGATGGATTGACAGAAACAGAATCATCCTGTTCTTTCATGCCTACAAGATTTAACATTTGGTCACTTAACAAATAGCACTTTACTCCAAATACAACATATCCTTGGGAATAAAAGTTTTGTTGTCTTAGTAAGTATTATACAAAAGATCTTCAGTTTTTAAAAAATTTTTGGATTAATTAACCATAACCCCTTATAGCTTATTTACACTCAATTTATTTAATGATCTCTGTCATAATGCATAATATAAATGTCAATGTCAACCCAGTCAAGATTAGATTTCAGTTTCCATGTTAGTGAAATCTGAACTCACTGTAAGGTTAGACTGATTTTTCCAAAATCTGGAAGCAAGTAGTCATTATAGAACAGAACTCAAACCTCATCTGACAGTAGGGAGGATTCAGTTTATCATGTCTAAGGTGAAATAATGTCAGTGATGACAAACAGAACCATATGATGAACTAGTTGAGGAAAAGTAACTTAATGTGAGTCCTGAGTGATGCTACCATAGGGACTTTTATCCCTGAGTCTCTCCTCTAGACTCCTAAACCCTCAAGATTAATTTCATTCAGGGTTTCTGCACTCCCCAAGGCCTTAGTACAATGAGCTGAGGGCCTGCTCCCCAGAGCTAACAAACTTCTAATGCTTTGGGGAACTTGGTAACATTTCCACTGGCATTAAGAATTTCTTCCTTATCTACTTAGTTTTCAAATTAGAGCTGGACATCTTTACACATCCTATTCAATGACATCCTATTACTGTGCTAAGTGGGAGATGGAAATGGAGAATATTTCCTCCCCAAATTTTATCACAGTTTTCTCTTTGAAAACCCTTTGGAAACAGAGCTGGCTTTGCAGTAATCTTGGGCATTTTGTTTTTTCACCACAGGAGGTTCTACTGCCAGGAGAGTTGGCTGCTTGTATGATGCTTAAAGGAATAGAAGTGAGTTGCTTCCTAAAGTTTTATTTTGTTTTGTTTTTTACCTACCCCAAATTCAAAACACTGAGGAAAAAAGAAGCTGGAACAAGGAAAGTAAGAGTTGTTACCTTGATTTTTGGAGCCCACAATATCTTGTCTCTGCTGTGTAGAGCCTGATTTTATTTCCTGATGTAGGGAATGGACTTGAAAACTCATTTCATTGCCTTCCATAAACCTTTCTACTTCTCCAATCTTTTTTTTTTCCTGTTTGCATCTTCCCCTTTTTTCTCCCTCTGAAATTTTTTTCTTTCCACATCTTTCCTCTCCCCTCTCCTTTTTCTTATGTCTAGAATCAGTCATAGGAAGCTGAGATGGAAATGAACTTAAAAATCACTTAGTTCAACCCCCTTATTTTGCATTTAAACATCCTAAAACTTAAAAAAGCAAAGGGATGTATTTGTTCAGTAGCACTGTTATTGGTGTAATTAGAGCTAAGTGTTGGTCTTACATGCCTTTTGCTACCCACATACCTTCCCTGCCCTCCTTTTTATTCTTTTTTCCCTTCTCAGATCATCAGAACACTAAGATTTCTATGCAGGGAAGGGAGAGTGTGGAAAACTCTCCTCTCATAAGTCATCTTATAATATTTTGCTTTTTCAAAAGCTTTAATATTATTCATTAAAGAAATGGAAGCAATTAAATAATTCAGTTCTCCTAAAAATTCGTTCTTCTCTTTGTTGGTGTACCATGAATACTCAGTAAATGTTACTTGATTAGAAGAATGAGCAAAATTACAATTAGCATTTAGAAGTGAATATTAAATATATATTTGGCGTGAAAATATTTCATGGACTGTTGTCCTCAGTTGTACCCTTCATTATGCATGTGAGAATAAACATATAGATGTAACTAAGTCATGTAAGTCATATATTAAGTCTATCTTTAAAAATGTGAAGGTTAATGATAAATGATATTTCTAGGAATTTTCAATTTTTTTTTGATTTTAAGTGTGAATTCATTTAGCAAGAATGTTCATAGAATCACAGAGTCCTGTTGTTGGGAGGAACCTCACAGACCATTCATTCCTATCTCAATTTATTCATAAATTTCCTCTCTAAGATGTTATCATCCAACTTCTGCTTGTAGTGAGAGGTAAATATGTCACTTTCTGAATAGTACATTTTTGGATGGTTCTAATGAACAAGAAATTTTTCCATACTCAGTCAGGTTCTCTGCCACTTTTACCCATGGTTCTAGTTCTGTTCCCTAGAATTAAGCAGAACAAATCAGTAATACTATGAAGGATAGACGACTGAAGTGGGGAGAGAATTGAGGGGCGAAAATCAATTAGAAGACTGTTGCAGTCTTCTAGACAGTCTTCTTAACTTAGGTTGGTTGAAGAGATAAGAATTCAGATGTGAGAGATGTTAAAGAGGTAGAAATCAAAAGATTGAATACCTGAATAATCAATTGGATTAATCAATTTATTGATTAATAAACATTTATTAAGTGCCTACTGTAAGAACAAGAGCAAGGAATTGAGGAAAATGCTGAGGTTATAAACCTGGTGACTCGAAGAATAGTGGTGCCTTTCAGAGAAACAGTGAAAGTTCAAAAGAAGTGAGTTTGGTTGAGAAAGTGAGAGTTCTTTTCTGTACATGTTGAGTTTTAAATGTCTCTGAGACACTGGGATATCCAATGTGAAATATCTTCTAGGAAGTTGGAAGTGTAGGACTCAGGGGAAAGGCTGGAATAAACATGCACACACACATATTCACGTATATATATATATGTGTGCTTATATAGCGAGTATATCTATGTATGCATTTGTATATATGTGTGCTTATATATAGAGTATACATATGTATTTATATATGTATATACATGTATGTCATCTTTAAATCATTTATATAGAGATGGTAATTAAATCTATTTGATGTGATAAGGTTTGCAAGAAAAGGACCTAAGATAGATCCTTGAGGAAGACCCATAGTTATATCACATGATATGGATGGTAAGCCAACAAATAAATAAAGAAGGTATTTTATGGAAGAGTTAAGAATATTTATTAGATTTAGATTTTTCTGGAACTATTCCAAAAAGTTCTGTTCCTGAAATTGGGGCACCATATGGTTTCTAAAGCAGAGGACAAACACACAGAAAAACAACACAGACAGCTACTAAGGCAAGGAGACACACTTAAGGGCCAGGTAAAGTTCACTTAGTTTAATTAGGCTGACTTCATCAAGAACTGGAAAGTACTTAGTAGATATAAGAAATTTCAAAGTCTGTTGTTACTGGATTACTTTCTCCCTTGTTTCAAGTCTAAGGTTTAAAATGGAAGTATTCAAACTAAGCAGGGTTTTATAACTCTGACACACCAGTGCTTCAAATACTTCTCTCATTCCTTTTGGTGATATCAATGTGACAAAAACCAAAGGTTTCCAATTTTCCCATTATTCTGCTTTCTCTTTACTGGATAAATTACAGCTTGCCTATGTCTTTTTAAAGATGTGGCACTCAGAACCAAATGTATTGTCTCAGATATAATCTGACCAGAGCTAAGTACAGTGAAATAAGTTACTATTGTGGACCTTATGTGTCCATTAATACAGTCTATAAAAGTGTTAATCTTTTTAGCTGCTATGTCATACTGTGTCTCACAGTGGGGTTGCAATTAACTAAACTGCTAATTATGTTTTCATAGGAACATTTGTCTTGTCTTGCCTCCTCATACAGGTGATATTGATTTTTAAAAAATCTACACATAAAACTTTACATTTACTCCTATTTAGCATTATTCACTTGGGCCCACCATTCTAGCTTGTCAAGACTTTCTTTAGATTCTAATTTTTTTTTCATTCCACATGTTAATTATCTATTTCAGATTCATATGATTTATAAATGTGATATATCTTCTACAGCTTCATTCAAGTCGTTGGCAAAAATGTTGATTAGTTCAGGACAAAATATAGCTATCTGTCCCATTAGTGAACCAAGTGAACATTGGTACATTTATGTTTTACTTCTGCTTCTAGTTATTTAACCAGTTCTAAATTCACCTAATCATAGTATTACCTGGACCACATTCCTTCATTCTGTCTAAGGATATCATGGAAAGTTTTATCTGCTGGTTTGCCAAAATACAAATATTCTGTGACGATACTCTGTCAAAAATGAGAATGAAGGTAATTAAACTTAGCTTAATTTTTAAGGAACTAATGCTGCTTTTTTTTTCTAAATACATGCAAACCATCCCTTTCATAATGGGATCTAGAGTTTTGTCAGGAATAAAAATCAAATTTGTTAAAGTATAATTCTTAGACAGTTCCTTCTTCCCACTTTTGAAAAATAGTATTTTCCCTTCTTCAAACCTGGAATGTTTCTCTTATTTTCTACTTTTTTTTCGTTTTGAGACTTTTTCATCTAGACTGGAAGAGCAATGTTCATTCATGGCCAGAACACAATACCTATCAGCATGGAAGCTTTAACTTCTTCCGAACTGGACCAGGTATCCTCTACGTAGACATACTGGTCACCTATTTCTTGGACTTCAACATATTAATTGGCTTTAGCTTTGCTACAGCTCAGAACTCTCCAAAGCCAAGCCATGCACCAACCTCAGCCTCTCCAATAGCAGGGCCTGGCATGTGCCACCAAGCATGATTCCCTGTGATATCTTGGAAGTCATGGGTCATGGTTCAGCAATTTTATCTGCCTCTGTTTTAAGAATTGTAGATTGAAGTTCATCTGGGACTTATGACTTGAACTCATTAAGGGCAGATAGATGTTCTCTTGTCCTCTTCAAATTAGACTTCCTGGGGGCTGTTGTTATTTTATGCTTCCCATTATAAAAGGCATTCTCTTTGGCAAAGAAAAGAGAAGCAACACAAAAGCAGACTATTTCAGCCTTCTTACTAACATCTGTTAGTGTCTATCTCAAGTAGTGGTAGTCCTATCTCTTCACGGTTTTTCCTTCCCTTCCCCACAACTTACAGAAAAAAGTTAAAACATTTCTTTTCTGTTGTTTTTTTGTATTCCTCACCAACCTCAGCTCATTTTATGATCTAGTACTCCTGATATTCTTATCTGAAAGAGTGATATTCTTCTGTATTCATATTCATTTACCTCCCCTTGCTACAGGAATCTCTTTATGAACCTTGCTTCTTTTATGCCTCACAAGAATAATTTTTCCATGTATCTTTCATTCTTATCACCCCTCTGAGGTCACAAATTCATTTCGATATTAGAACTCTGACTGTTCTTTCCCTTAAACTTTGAGATCAACTGTCCCCAAATCTTGGATGCATATCAGTTTTTTTTTTCTCTATCACTATCTGCTGGATCTCTGACAGATTACTTGCCTCTGAATTTCCAAGAATTTCTCCTTCAGTAACATGTTCTTTCTTGAACTATTGCACCCTTCTCCCTTACTCAAATCAAAGGTTACTGCAAGTCATGTCATCATTTCCCTGATACCATGGTCTTCCTCAAAAATGAAAGACAAACACAACCAGTGAGTAGTCTGAGCTGTCAGTTTGACTTTTTTATTTCTTAATTATAGTGACCATCCCTTGACTCACTTCTTAAGGAGGCCTATTCACTGAATTGACTTTACCTCACCCAAAATGAGACCTGAAAAGGCCTTAGCCTAAAAGGCCGTTGCATCCTGAAGAATATCTGGCCACTGGACCCAGATGGCTCTCGAGGAGAAAGTGAGTCTGGTGACCTTGCACAGCCCTCCCTCACTCAAATCAAAGGTGACTGCGGATTTTATCCTGTCAAATTCCAAATTTTTCTTACTATCTTTTTTTTAATAACTCACATTTCCTGCTTTATCCCTCTCCCTGTTTTTTCCAGAGAACCATTCCTTATAATGAAGGATTTTTTTTAGTGAAAGCAAATTTAGCAAAACTAATCAGAACTAACTGCACAAAGGAGTAAAGGTGTGGTGGGGAAGATCTCCTGGTCAGGACTAGCCTCAGGAATTAGTTACGTCTTTGGTACCTGCAACTCTGAGAGTTCCAGAATCCAAACTTTTTTAATTTTTGTTTTTTTTAGAGAAGGTGTGCCTGAGAAACAATAGGCTTATGTATGCAAGTCACTTAAGCACAGATGCCAAAACTGGGAGAGAGGAAAAGTGGAAAAGTTATAATATAGGGCATTCATAGTCCTGGACTTTGCACTATTTTATTTACTTTAATTATTTCTATGGTGACACTTTGAGGGGAGGGAGGTAAATGTCGAACATGCAAGGGAGACTTCCCTCAAGGGAGGCTTCCAGTGGGGAGTCTAATACATAGAATAATGCTATGAATTGTGGAGACTGTATGCATTTCCTCAGAAAAGACTGGAAAGTGATCCTCACTGTAGAGTGATGAGAATCATATCAATCATTTATGAGACACTAAGACCTCCACATATTTTCTATACTATGGGCTTCTGTGAATTTCTTTATGTGTTTTCATTCTCATTTTGTATGGACTAGAATGAAGTCCATCCTGCAACCAACATATGTTTGTGTAAAAAACAAAGAAATGTATATGGTAATTTTGCTGTGTATTTGAAAGTAATAGCAAGTTGCACATGGTAGTTTTATAGCTTCAAATGCAAACATCTTTTTCATTGTATCATGTTATGGAAATGCCTGCAATTTGCTTATATTAAATTATATGAAATATATGGTCCTTTTACTCATAAATGTGAGAACATAGACACAAAGTGGGTTTAATTTACACGCTGACATTTCTTAGAGTAAAATCTAAGTAAAGACACAAATAAAAAGTGCAATTTTTTGAGGAGGGGGGGTCAGGCCACAGGATCATACCTCAAGCACAGGGTAATGAGCCATGGATTATATTACAAACAAAGCTTCAGTGCCTCTTTGCTACATATCATATTGCTCAATCTCATTACCTTCTCATTGTTACCAAAATATCTTTGGAAAAGTATTCCAGTATTCTCTAATATTACTTCCTTCTCTATATTCTACATTTTAGGCAAACCAAACTAATTCTACTTCTTTCTTCTTTTCCCATCCCATCCACCTCCTTTAATGCACTATATTTTCCAGATTATGAGCCTTTCCTTATGATTCTTTTCCAGACCAAAAATGACTATCTTCCCCATCTTTTGTCAAATTCTCACTTACTTTCTAAAGCTCAACTCAAATATTCCCTTTGCCATAAAACATCCTCCCTGAAAGTCAAACAACATTGTTGTTACAAAACTCTGATGGATTTAATACTGTCAATATTATAGACATCATGTTTTGTCTTACTCATCCATTGTCAGCTCTGGTTTAACTCTGTTAACCTGAGTTAACTAGTAAATTCCCTCCCTCCTTCCTTCCTTTGTATCTCTTCAAGTATTGAGCACCATGCTCTGCAAACAGAAGGTAATTAATAAACATTTGTGGACCGAATAAATGCTGCATGAATGTTTTACTTGTGTTTCATAATCACAACTAAATTATCAACTTTATAAAGCAGCACTGTGGAGAGTTGTCTGATTTTCCAATTTAGAGGTAGAAAAGAATGAGAAGCAATTATTTTCCCTTCTACAACCTTAATTTGTCTTAGAAAGAGGCCAGGAAAAGTGAAAGAACATTTAGAAAACATAAGGAGGTAGCCTGAGGAGCAAAGCATGATAGTTTTCTTTTTTTTTTTAATTTTTATTTTATTTATTTATAAATGTTCCACAATAACTTCCTTAAAATTAAGATTTTATACCCCCACACCTTCCCAGCTTCCATATTGCCAGTAAATTAAAAGTCATGTTAGTAAGGTTGTAGATTTCTATGAAATCTGAGGTGATCTGTGTAGACTCAATGTATTGTTTAACTAAAGAATCCTTTCCAAACAGGAGTCAGAAGCGAATCTCTACTTGTATTGCGGATTGTGAAAGTGCTCCAAATGCGAATAATCTGAGGAGGATTCAAAACATGAGCTGGTAATTAATCTCCCCTTTTCCTGCTCTTTGCTTCTATGCTCTCCTTCTTCCTAACCAATGAAAATTTTCAGTCCCTTCCCTATCACTCTTCACCTGTTTCCATAATGGGTCACTGTTGCTTCTTGCCAGGGAGGTAGTGGATCATAGTAGACAGAGTGTTGAACTTGGTGTTAGGAAGACCTTAAATTTAAATTATTAAATAATCAGAAATTCATTGAATGTATGACCATGAAGAAATCACTTAATAATTTTGATATTCAATTTGTTTACTCATAAGATGGGCTTAATAATAGCTGTAGGATTTATATTACATGATAGTAGTGAGGTACAAAAAAGATAAATTTGTATAAAGTGTTTTGGAAAATTTTATGTTCCTAGTTATGAAAGAAAAGTCACATTGATTTTTTTCACTGTTATTTTCCAGACATTTTAAGAAAACTTTTTAGGCAAAAATGTCCCCTGACCTATTCTACTGAGTGGTCTTCATCTTCTTTTTCCTTAGAAAATTGAAATCATAGTTAGTAAATCAGAGAAAAGTAAAATTATTTCCTTGCATTGGATTTCTTTCATTATGTTTTTTTGCTTCCTTACAGGTGTCAGAATATGAAGCAGCATGAGAAGCAATAATCAAAGTTTCCTGGGGGCTTTTGCTGGGGATTTCTACCTTTTGGGGGTTTCTGACAGGCCATGGCTGGAACTTCCCCTTTTTGTGATCCTTCTGGTATCCTACATTTTAGCAGTCCTGGGAAATATTGCCATCATCTTGGTGTCTCGGCTGGATCCTGCACTAAGCAGCCCTATGTACGTTTTCCTCAGTCACTTGTCTTTTCTGGACCTTTGTTATACCACTACCACTGTGCCTCAGATGCTGTTCAACATGGGTAGCTCAAGGAAGACTATCAGCTATGGTGGCTGCACAGTGCAGTATGCTATTTTTCATTGGTTGGGCTGCACTGAGTGCGTGGTCTTGGCTGCGATGGCTCTAGATAGATATGTGGCCATCTGTAAACCACTCCGCTATGCAATCATCATGCATCACCCACTATGCCAGAAGCTAGTGGCCACTGCCTGGCTCAGTGGGTTTGGAAATTCTCT
>CM053770.1:301473486-301491804 GCA_028658325.1 Potorous gilbertii | reverse complement strand
CAGAAGAAGTTGTCCAGCATCCTTTGCCCACAGAAAGGTAGCTGCACTGTTAGTACAACTTGAACAAGAGAATTTCCAAACCCACTGAGCCAGGCAGTGGCCACTAGCTTCTGGCATAGTGGGTGATGCATGATGATTGCATAGCGGAGTGGTTTACAGATGGCCACATATCTATCTAGAGCCATCGCAGCCAAGACCAGACACTCAGTGCAGCCCAACCAATGGAAAATAGCATACTGCACTGTGCAGCCACCATAGCTGATAGTCTTCCTTGAGCTACCCATGTTGAACAGCATCTGAGGCACAGTGGTAGTGGTATAACAAAGGTCCAGAAAAGACAAGTGACTGAGGAAAACGTACATAGGGCTGCTTAGTGCAGGATCCAGCCGAGACACCAAGATGATGGCAATATTTCCCAGGACTGCTAAAATGTAGGATACCAGAAGGATCACAAAAAGGGGAAGTTCCAGCCATGGCCTGTCAGACACCCCCAAAAGGTAGAAATCCCCAGCAAAAGCCCCCAGGAAACTTTGATTATTACTTCCCATGCTGTTTCATATTCTGACACCTGTAAGGAAGCAAAAAAAAACATAATAAAAGAAATCCAACCCAGAGAAATAATTTTACTTTTCTCTGATTTACTACCTATGATTTCAATTTTCTAAGGAAAAAAGAAGATGAATGCCACTCAGTAGAATCAGTCAGGGGACATTTTTGCCTAAAAAGTTTTCTTAAAATGTCTGGAAAATAATGGTACAAAAAAATCAATGTGGTTTTATTTCATAACTAGGAACATAACATTTTCCAAAACATTTATGCAATATTATATTCTTTGTACCTCACTGCTACCATGTAATATAAATCCTACAGTTATTATTATGGCCATCTTATGAGTAAACAACCTGAATATCAAAATTGTTAAGTGATTTCTTCATGGTCATACATCCAACGAATTTCTGATTATTTAATAATTTAAACTTAAGGTCTTCCTAACACCAAGTTCAACACTCTGTCTATTGTCATCCACTGCCTCCCTGGCAAGAAGCAATAGTGATCAAGGATGAAAAGAGCTGAAGAGTGATAGAGAAGGGACTGAAAATTTTCTGTGGTTAGGAAGAAGGGGAACATAAAAGCAAAGAGCACAAAAAATGGTATTAATTACCAACTCATGTTTTGAATCCTCCTCAGGTTATTCCCATTTGGAGCATTTTCACAATCCGTAATACAAGTAGAGATTCACTTCTGACTTCTGTTTGGAAAGGATTCTTCAGTTAAACAATACATTGAGTCTATACAGATCACCTCAGATTTCACAGAAATCTACAACCTTACTAACATGAGCTTTTATTTAGTGGCAATATGGAAGCTGCTCTGAAGAAAACAATCATTCTTTGTTCCTCAGGCTAAATGTTTCTTTAAGTTTCACTTTCTCTCACAAAAACAAAAATTAAAGAGGTTGGGATTCTGGAACTGTCAGACTCACAGTTACTAAAGACACAAGTAACTCCTGAGGCTAGTCCTGACCAGGAAATCTCCTCTTTATAACTAGAAGACATGAAATATAGGAAAGGCATCCTATCATGACAATGGAGTAAATAGAGAGGAAGGGGTACATTTAAGAAATATTGCAGAGGTAGATTGTTATTTTTAATGTTCTAGCATACTTAATCAGTTTTCTGTTATATCCCATTGAAAGATATCATCTAAGATATAGATAGATAGATAAATAGATAGATAGATAGACAGATATAGTATTACATTTGTGAAAGCAAAGAATTGTAACATTTTCAGATTCTCATCAGTTGGAAGTGACTAAACCAACTTTCACTTCACAAATGTTTCTAAATGTTCTTTCACTTCTCCTGGCCTCTTTCTTAGAGACATTAAGGTTGTAGAAGGAAAAATAATTGCTTATCTTTCTTTTTCTACCTCTAAATTGTAAAATCAAACAACTCCCCTCAGTGCTGCTTTATAAGTTTGTAATTTAGCTGTGACTGTGAAACACAAGTAAAGTATTTATGCAACATTTATTCAATTCACAAATGTTTATTATTTACTTTCTGGTTGCAGAGTACCGTGCTCAGGACTGGAAGAGATACAAAGGAAGGAAGAAGGAGGGAATTTACTAGGTAATCCAGGTTGACAGAGTTAACCCAGAGCTGACAGTGGATGAATAAAACAAAATATAATGTCTATAATACCTGCAATATTAAATCCATCAGAGTTTTGTAACAACAATGTTGTTTGACTTTCAGGGAGGATGTTTTACACCAAAGGTAATATTTGAGCTGAGCTTTACAAAGTAGGTGGGAATTTGACAAAAATGGTGAAGATAGTCACTTTTGGTCTAGAAAAAATCATAAGGAAAGGCTCATTCATAATCAGGAAAATACAGTGCACTGAAGGAGGTGATGGGAAAAGAAGAAAGGAGTAGAATGACTTTGGTTTACTTAAAATGTGGAATATGGAGAAGAAAGAAATATGAGAGAAGGCTGGAATACTTTTCCAAAGATATTTTGTAACAATGAGAAGATAATGAGTTTGAGCAATATGATATATAGCAGAGAGGCACTGAAGCTTTGTTTGCAATATAATCCATGGCTCATTACCCTGTGCTTGAGGTATGATCCTAGGGCGTGACAAGCCCTCCCTGCAAAATTGCACTTTTTATTTGTGTCCCTACTTGGATTTTACTCTGAGAAATGTCAGCGTGTAAATCAAACCCACTTTGTGTCTATATTCCCACATTTATGAGTAAAAGGACCATATGTTTCATATAATTTAATATAAGCAAATTATAGGACTTTCCATAACATGGTACAATAACAAAGATGATCACATATGAAGTTATAAAACTACAATGTGAAACTTGCTATTTCTTTCAAATACACAACAAAATTATCAGATAAATTTCTTTCTTTTTTACACAAACATATGTTCGATGAAGGATGGACTTCATTCTAGTTCATAAAAAATGAGAATGAAAATACATAAAGAGATTCACAGGAGCCCATAGCATAGAAAATATGTAAAGGTCTCAGTGTTCCAAAAATGATTTATACAATTCTCATCACTCTACAGTGAGGATCACTTTCCAGTCTTTTCTGAGGACATGCATGCAGTCTCCACAATTCATAGCATTATTCTATGTATTAGACTCCCCACTGGAAGCCTCCCTTCCGTGCTAGATATTTACCTCCATTCCCATCAAACTGGCACCATAGAAATAATTAAAGTAAATAAAATAGTGCAAAGTCCAGGACTATGAATGCCCTATATTATAACTTTTCCACTTTTCCTCTCTCCCAGTTTTGGCATCTGTGCTTAAGTGACTTGCGTACATGAGTCTCGTGTTTCTCAGGCACAACTCCTTTAAGAAAAGCAAAAATTAAAAAAGTTTGGATTCTGGAACTCTCAGAGTTGCAGTTACTAAAGACGTAACTAACTCCTGAGGCTAGTCCTGACCAGGAGATCTCCACTTTATAACTAGAAGACATGAAATACAGGGAAGGCATCCTATCAAGACAATGGAGTAAATAGAGAGGAAGGGGTACATTAAAGAAATGTGGCAAAGGTAGATTGGGCTTTTAATGTTCTAACATCAGTCTGGTGCTACATTCCATCGAAAGATATCATCTAAAATATAGATAGATAGATATATATAGATAGATAGATGATAGATAGACAGACAGACAGACAGACAGATAGATAGATAGACAGACATAGATAGATAGATAGATGATATATTACTTCTGCGAAAACAAAGAATTGAAAACGTCTTCAGATTCTCATCAATTGGAAGTGACTAAACAAACTGCAATATGTGAATGTAATGGAAAATTGTAGTTTTGTAAGAAACTACAAATACGCTGAACATAGAAAACATAATTAAACTGACCCAAAATGAAGCCAGCAAAGTCTACAAAGCAATATATATAAGTGCTACAACCTAAGTGGAAAGAATAATCACCACAAAATAATAGCAAAGTAAGGTTACAAAATTACAAGTAATAAGCTTGGCCCCAAAGAACTCACATGAGAAGACATCTTCCCCACCACACCTCTACTCCTTTGTGGAGTTAGTTCTGATTAATTTTGCTAAATTTGCTTTCTATTTTAAAAAAATTCCATCATTATAAGAAATGGCTCTCTGAAAAAGAGAGGGAGAGGGATATAGCAGGAAATTTGAGTGATTACCAAAAAGATAGTAAGAAAAATTTAAATCTTTTAAAAAGAATTTGAAATTTGACAGGACAAGACTTGCAGTCACCTTTGATTTGAGGGAGGGAGGGCTGTACAAGGTCACCAAACTCACATTCTCCTCGAGAGTCATCTGGGTCCAGTGGCCAGACATTCATCAGGATGCCTAGAGACAGCTCAGGATGCAAAGGCCTTTTAGGCTAAGACCCTTTTAGGTTAAGGCCTTTTCAGGTTCTCATTTGGGGTGAGGAAAAGACAATTCAGTGAATAGGCCTCTTGAAGAAGTGAGTCAAGGAATGTCCACTATACTGAAGAACCAAAAAATGTCAACCTGAGAAGGGAAGACTCTCAGGGGTGCTGTTCCAAACAGATACAGTTACTATGGACATTCATTCTGAGCCTGGAGGGCCCAAAATGGAGTGCAGCTTGGCCAGGGACCTATTGTGATCCAATCTAGGAGATCCAGAGTGAAATAGGTGTAAGGTTTGGTCTTGGGGGAGGGAGAAAGAAAGAAAAAAAGAAAGAAAGAAAGAAAAAGAAAGGAAAGGAAAAGGAAAGAAAAACACAGGAAGGGAGGGAGGGAGGAAAGAAGGAAAGAAGAAAGGAAGGAAGGAAGGAAGGAAGGAAGGAAGGAAGGAAGGAAGGAAGGAAGGAAGGAAGAAAAGAAGGAAGGAAGGAGAGAGGAAATCTTGCTAGTTAACCCAGAGTTAACTGGGCAGCTTCTGGCTATCCAAATTTACCTTCCTTTGGAGAGGAGGAGAGGAAGAAGGAGAGGAGGAACTGAGTTACCCAGCAGGCTGGACCCCCTTTCAAACAGCTCAGACTACTCACTGGTTGTGTTTGTCCTTCATTTTCAAGGAAGACCGTGGTATCAGGGAAATGATGACATGACTTGCAGTAACCTTTGATTTGAGTAAGGGAGAACTGTGCAATAGTTCAAGAAAGAACATGTTACTGAAGGAGAAATTCTTGGAAATTCACAGGCAAGTAAGCTGTCAGAGATCCAGAAGATAGTGATAGAGAAATTAAAAAAATACTGTTAGGCACCCAAGATTGGGGGAGAGTTGATGTCAAAGTTTACAGGCAGAGTTCTAATATCCAAATGAGTTTGTGACCTCAGAGGGGTAATAAGAATGAAAGATATATTGAAAAATTATTCTTGTGAGGCAGAAAAGAAGCAAGGTTCATAAAGAGATTCCTGTAGCAAGGGGAGGTAAATGAATATGAATACAGAAGAATATCACTCTGTCTGATAAGAATATCAGGCATACTAGATCATAAAATGAGCTGAGGCTGGTGAGGAATACAAAAAAACAACAGAAAAGGAATGCTTTAGATTTTTTCTGCAAGTAGTGGGGTGGGAAAGGAAAAATCATAAAGAGATAGGACTACTACTACTTGAGACAGAAACTAACAGAGGTTAGTAAGAAGACTGAAATAGTCTGCTTTTGTGTTACTTCTCTTTTCTTTGCCAAAGAACATTTGGCAAATATTTTATATTGGGAAGCATAAAATGACAACAGGCCCCAGGAAGTCTAATCTGAAGATGACAAAAGAAAATCTATCTGCCCTCAAAGAATTCAAAGTCATAAGTCCCAGTTGAACTTCAATCTACAATTCTAAAAATAGAGGCAGATAGAATTGTTGAACCATGGCCCATAACCTCCAAGATATCATAGGGAATCATGCTTGGTGGCGCATGCCAGGCCCTGCTACTGGAGAGGCTGAGGTTGGTGCATGGCTTGGGTTTGGAGAGTTCTGAGCTGTAGCAAAGCTAACGCCAATTAATATGTTGAAGTCCAAGAAACAGGGGAACAGTATATCTAAGTAGAAGAGACCTGGTCCAGTTTGGAAGAAGTTAAAGCTTCCATGCTGATGAATGAATAAACACTACTCTTCCAGCCTAGATGAAAAAGTCTCAAATCAAAAAAAAAAGTAGAGAATAAGAGAAACATTCCAGGTTTGAAGAAGGGAAAATGTTGTTTTTCAAAAGTGGGAAGAAGGCACTGTCTAAAAACTATGCCTTAACATATTTGATTTTTATTCCCAACAAAACTCTAGATCACATTATGAAAGGGATGGTTTGCATGTATTTAGAAAAAGAAGCAGCATTAGTTCCTTAAAAATTAAGCTAAGTTTAACTAGCTTCATTCTCATTTTTTGACAGAGTATCTAACCTGATAGAGCAGGAAAGGCTATAGTCACAGAATATTTATATTTTGGCAAAGCAGCAGATAAAACTTTTCATGATATCCTTTTAGACAAAATGAAGGAATGTGGTCCAGGTAATACTATGATTAGGTGAATGTAGAACTGATTAAATAACTAGAACCAGAAATAAAACATTAATATATCAATGTTCACTTGGTTCACTAGTCTTAAGTGGAATGGTACAGATGTCTATATTTGGTCCTGAACTGTTCAACATTTTTACCAATGACTTGAATGAAGCTGTAGAATATATATCACATTTATAAATCATATGAGTCTGAAATAGATAATTAACATGTGGAATGAAAAAAATTAGAATCTAAAAAAGGCTCGACAGGCTAGAATGGTGGACACAAGTGAATAATGCTAAATAGGAGTAAATGTAAAGTTGTATATGTAGATTTTTCAAAAATCAATATCACCTGTGTAAGGAGGCAAGATAAGACAAATGTTCCTATGAAAACATATTTAGCAGATTAGTTAATTGCAACCTCACTGTGAGACACAGTATGACATGGCAGCTAAAAAGATTAATACTTTTATAGACTGTTTAAATGGACACAAAAGGTCCACAATAATAATTTATTTAACTGTACTTTGCTCTGGTCGGATTATAGTTGAGATAAAACATTTGGTTCTGGGTGCCACATCTTTAAAAAGACATAGGCAAGCTGTAATTCATCTACTAAAGAAGAAGCAGAATAATGGGAAAATTGGCAGCCATTGGTTTTTCTCACATTGACATCACCAAAAGGAATTATAGAAGTATTTGAAGCACTGGTGTGTCAAAGAGGAATTAGACTTATAAAACCCTATCTAGTTTCAATACTTCCATTTTAAACCTTAGACTTGAAAAAAAGGGAGCAAGTAATCTAGTAACAACAGAGTTTGAAATTTCTTATATCTACTAAGTATTTTCCAGTTCTTGATGAAGTCATCCTAATTAATCTAAGTGAACTTTACCTGGCCCTTCAGTGTGTGTCCTTGACTCAGTAGCTGTCTGTGTTGTTTTTCTGTGTGTTTGTCCTCTGCTTTAGAAACCACATGGTGGCACTATTTCTGGAACAGAAATTTTTGGAAAAGTTCCAGAAAAATTGAAATCTAATAAATATTCTTAACTCTTCCATAAACTACCTTCTTTATTTCTTTGTAGGTTTACCATTCATATCATGTCATATAACTATGGGTATTCCTCAAGAATCTGTCTTAGGTCCTTTTCTTGCAAATCTTATCACATCAAATAGATTTAATTACCATCTCTATATAAATGATTTAAAGATGACATACATGTATATACATATATAAATACATATGTATACTCTATATATAAGCACACATATATACAAATGCATATGTGTGTGTGTATGTTTATTCCAACCTTTCCTCTGAGTGGCAGTGCTACACCTCCAACTTCCTAGAAGATATTGCACATTGGATATCCCAGTGTCTCAGAGACATTTAAAACTCAACATGTACAGAAAAGAGCTCTAACTTTCTCCACCAAACTCACTTCTTTTGAAATTTCACTGTTTCTCTGAAAGGCAATACCATTCTTCCAGTCTAACAAGTTTATAACCTCACCATTGTCCTCAACTCCTTGCTCTTGTTCTTACAGTAGGCACTTAATAAATGTTTATTAATCAATAAATTGATTAATCCAATTGATTACTCAGGTGTTTAATCTTTAGATTTCTACCTCTTTAACATCTCTCACATCTGAATTCTTATCTCTTCATCCAACCATAGTTAAGAAGTTAAGAAGATTGTCTAGAAGATTGCAACAGCCTTCTCACTGGTCTCCCTCCCTCAAGTCTCTCCCCACTTCAGTCGTCTATCCTTCATAGCACTACTGATTTGTTCTGCTTAATTCTAGGGAACAGAACTAGAACCATGGGTAAAAGTGGCAAAAAAGCCAATTTATTTAGAAAAAGTTCTTGTTCATTAGAATCATCCAAAAATATACTATTCAGAAAGTGAGATATTTACTTCTCACTAGAAGCAGAGTCTGCACGACAACATGTTAGAGAGGACATTTATGAATAAATTCAGATAGGAATGAATGATCTGTGAGGTTCCTTCCAATAGCAGGACTCTGTGATTCTATAAACATTCTTGGTAAATGAATTCACACTTAAAATCAAAAGGCAGTCTGTTTTGAAAATTCTTAGAAATATCATTTATCATTAATCTTCACGTTTTTAAAGCAAGAACTAATATATGACTTACATGATGTAAAGTTATATTTATATGCTTATTCCCACATGCATAATGAAGGGTAGAACTGAGGTCCATGAAACATTTTCACCCCAAATATATATTTAAAGTTCACTTCTAAATGCTAATTGTAATTTTGCTCATTCTAATTGAATCAAGTAACATTTACTGAGTATTCATGGTACACCAACAAAGAGAAGAATGGATTTTTAGGAGGACTAAATTATTTAATTGCTTCCATTTCTTTGATGAATAATATAAAATTAAAGCTTTTGAAAAAGCAAAATATTATAAGATGGCTTGTGAGAGGAGAGTTTTCCACACTCTCAATGCATAGAAATCTTAGTGTCCTGATGATCTGAGAAGGAAAAAAAAGCAAAAAGGGAGGGCAGGGAAGGTCTGTGGGTAGCTTAAGACCAAGAATTAGCTCTAACTCCACCAATAACAATGTTACTGAACAAATAAGTCCCTTTGCTTCTTTAAGTTTTAGGAACTTTAAATGCAAAATGAGGGGGTTGCACTAAGTGATTTTTAAGTTCATTTCCATCTCAGCTTCCTATGACTGATTCTAGACAAAAGGAAAAGGAGAGGAAAGAGGAAATATGTGGAAAGAAAAAAATTTCAAAGAGGTAGAAAGGAGAGGAAGATGTATCAGAAAAAAAATAGATTGGACAAGTAGAAAGATTTATGGAAGGCACTGAAATGAGTTTTCAACTCCATTCCCTATAACAGTAAACAAAATCAGGCTCTACACAGCAGAGATAAGATATTGTGGGCTCCAAAAATCAGAGTAACAACTCTTACTTTCCTTGTTCCAGCTTCTTTTTTCCTCAGTGTTTTGAATTTGGGGTAGGTAAAAAAACAAAACAAAATAAAACTTTAGGAAGCAACTCACTTCTGTTCCTTTAAGCATCGTACAAGCAGCCAACTCTCCTGGCAGTAGAACCTCCTGTGGTGAAAGAAGAAAATGTCCTAGATTGCTGCAAAGCCAGCTCTATTTCCAAAGGGTTTTCAAAGGAGAAACTGTGGTATAATTTGGGGAGGAAATATTCTCCATTTCCATGTCCTACTTAGCACAGTAATAGAGTATCATTGAATAGGATGCGTAAAGATGTCCAGCTTTAAATAGAAAACTAAGAAGATAAGAGAAGAATTTCTTGATGCCAGTGGAAATATTACCCAGGTCCCCAAAGCATTAGGAAATTTGTTAGCTCTGGGGAAGAGGGGCTCAGCTCATTGTACTGAGGTCTTAGGGAGTGCAGAACCCCGGAATGCAATAAATCTTCAGGGTTTAGGAGTCCAGAGTAGAGACTCAGGGATAAAAGTCCCTATGGTAGCATCACTCAGGACTCACATTAAGTTACTTTTCCTCAACTAGTTCATCAAATAGTTGTGTTTGCAATCAGTGTCATTGTTTCACCTTAGACATGATAAACTGAATTCTCCCCATTATCAGATGAGGTTTGAGCTCTGTTCTATAATGACTACTTGCTTCCAAATTTTGGAAAAATCAATCTAACCTGAGACCGAGTTCAGATTTCCCTAATATGGAAATTGAAATCTCATCTTGCCTGGGTAGACACTGACATTTATATTATGCATTATGAAAGAGATTATAAAATAAATTGAATGCAAATAAGCTATATGGGGTTATGGTTAATTAATCTAAAAATTTTTTAAAAACTGAAGATCTTTCGTATAATGCTTATCAAGACAACAAAACTTTTATTCCCAAGGGTATGTTGTACTTGGAGCGAAGTGTTATTTCTTAAGAAACTAAATGTTACATCTTGTAGGGATGAAAGAACAGGATGATTCTGTTTCTGTCAATCCATCACAAAAACCTCCGTTTAATTTTAAGGCTAAAGCTGTGTCTCTGTGAGTTGTGTCTCTGTGAGCTGTTTACATGGTGCCTGGTCTGTGTAATTCAGGAATAACTTATGTTTCCGGGGGTTGACGGGAGAGCTAAGTGGTGCAGTGGATGAAGCACCATTGAAGGATTCAAAAGGACTGGAGTTCAAATCTCACCTTAGGCACTTGACTCTCACTAGCTGTGTGACTTTGGGCAAAGCAATTTACCCCAACTGCCTCATCCTGAGTCATCCCTAGTCATCCTGATGAATATCTGGTCACTGGATTCAGATGGCTCTGGAGGAGAAGTGAGGCTGGTGACCTACACAGCCTTCCCTCACTAAAAAACAAAGTCCACTGCAAGTCCTGTCATTATATCTCTGGTGGCATGGCTTTCTTCAACAACAAAGGACAAATACACTTCATATCCTATCATTTATCAACTAGGGAATAACTTTTATTTTTATAACTTTGACTCATTTGCTATATATTTGAGAGATAATGTCTTTATCTGAGAAATGTGCTGCAAACATTTTGATATTGCTCCATTATCTATGGTACCTTTTTGTAAAAATATATTTTCCCAGATTTCCTCTCTTAACTGGGTTTATTTTTGGTTTTTGCTTTGTCTAACATCGTGATCACTACCATTGACTTTTCTCCTTCAATTGATGGATAATAGGTTCTACTCTAGTCTCTTCTATTAATGTTAGTGTATATATTTCTGTTTCAAGTGTGTCTCATATACTTGAATGTCTACTTCCATTTTATGGATTAGTTCATCCTATTCACATTCACAGTTATGATTACTATTTATTTCCCTCCCTCCCATTTTATTCTCTTTGTACCCTATCCTTCATCATAAATCTTTTTTTTGTTTATGACAAGTGCCTCCCTTGATTTGCCCTCCCTTTCATCACTTCTCACACCCATATCTCTTATCCCCTTCCTCTCTTATTTCCCTTTTGGGAAAGATAGATTTTTTACACCCAATTGAGTCCACATATGAATTTTATGTATATATGTAATACATACATACATATACATGTAATACATATACACATAAATGTGTATATATTCTTCCCTCCTACACCAACTTTTAGAAGAATGATATTCAGGCATTCACACACACACACACACACAAACACGCAAAAAAATTTTCCCCTCTACTCTAAAAGATCTTCTTTGGGTATCTCTTTGACATGAGAAAATTTTCCTCATTCTGCATCCCTCCTTCCTATCCCTCCTTTTTCTGATATCTTCCCATGATAGTCATGTCTTCCCCATGACATCCCTCTTTGTAGACCCCTTCCAACCACATTAACAATGATGCAGCTCTGAGGAGTTACATCTATATCATCTTTCCATATAGAAAGGTGAACAGTTTAATCTTATTGAGTTGATTGTGATGTATCTTTCATATTTGCGTTTTTATGTTTCTCTTCAGTCTTGTATTTTAAGGTTAACTTTTCTATTTACTCTGGTCATCATTAGAAATGTTTGAAATTTCTGTATTTGATTAAATGTCCATTTTCCCCCAAAGAATTATATTTAGTTTTGCTTGGTAGGTTGCTCCTAGTTATAATCCTACCTCTTTTGTCTTTCAAAATAGCCCTCTGCTCCTTTCCTTACTAAGTGTTTGTGTCTCTTTTTCCATTTCATCAATTCTGCTTTTTAAGAAGTTCTTTTCTTCAGTGCATTTTTGTGCCTCCTGTCCCAGGTTATTCATGATCTTTTAATAATTCTATTGCATCACACTCATTTCTTTTCCCATTTTTTCTCTACCACTCTGACTGCTTTCATTACTTCCTCCACAAATACATATTGAGTTGAGTACACATAACATTTTCTTTTCTTTTGAGGAGTTGCTTATGGTTCTTTCAACATTGTTGTCTTCTTCAGGGTTTATGACCTGGCTTCCTTGCCACCATAGCAGGTCTTTAGAATCATATTCTTTTTTTGTTTGCTCATTTTCCCAGGCTATTTCTTGACTTTGAATTTTATTTTAAAGTTGGGAACTCCTCAGGTGGAAGTGAGGTTGCACTGTCTGAAGCTTCAGGCTATTCTGTGATGCTATTTTCAGAACTAGTTCTGTGAATCAGCAAAGTTTCAGTGTTTCTGAGGTGGTGTGATCCAGGGACAGGTGTGGTCACTCTTGTCCTAGTCTTTACTCTGGTCTTTATTGAGGAAAGGATCTCTTGTACCCTGCAACCACAAGTGCTAATGCTTCTCTCTGTCCTGGAAATGGGTCTCAGAACTGTATATGTGCAGTAGGGTTGCCAATCAACAAGGTACACCAAGTGCCAGCAAAGGTTCCCCTCAAATCTCTGTCTGAGCAGTTGTCCAATTCCTTTCCTCTCTCAGGACTGAGAGCTTCTTAAACTGCTGCTACAGACTTTATGTAGACCAACTCCAAAACCTGTGTTGGCACTGCAAACACATGTGATATAAGCCAGGTGCCTAACCTAGTGGCAAAGACCTCTCCGGCATACCTCTTAAGTTATCTTTGACTGCAAAAGTCCCTCACCCCAACCCTTTGTTGACTCTGCTGATTCAGTATTTTGAGGTGCTATTTTAAAGTTGTTTGGGGGAGAAAAGGCAGCCAAGCAGTGCAATGGATAAAGCACTGGGCTTGGAATCAGGATGACTCATCTTTATGAGTTCAAATATGGCCTCAGACACCTCTTAACTGTGTGATCCTGGACAAGTTGTTTAATCCTAGTTGCCCCAGTTCTCACATTTGCAAAATGAGATGGAAAAAGAAAAATGCAAACCTCTCTGATATGGGACAACTAGGGGCTAAGAGAGATAGAACAGTGACTGAAACCTGAGTTCCAATCTGGCCTCAGACTCTTACCAGTTGTGTGATCCTGGGCAAGTTTCTTAATCCTGATTGTCTCACAAAAATTGAAGGTGTTTAGAGTAGAATGTTAGGAGAGTTCAGATGGGATGCTATCTCTCCTCTGCCATCTCAGCTCCACTGTCTAAAATTCCATTGTTACCTCAGTCTTTGACACTTCACATACACTTCCAATGTTTTCTTAGTTAAACTGAAAGTTTTCACCTTGTTCAGGGCCCTGATTATATATTCGACCATCCATGAAACTGTCCCTTCCTTCCAAAAACAAGTGACCCCTTCAATTTTAATCTTTTATCACCCCCTCCTAAGTACTGAATCAAAATCTATGGTAATTTGCACTCAAACATCCTACTGAATTAATGTAAATACAAGAGCAACAGTTGCATCATTTTACCTCTGTCCAACAAATTGTCAATATTTATTAAATGTGTTGCTATTGTTTTACATTAAATGCATGTCAGTTCTCTCATATATATTGGAAATTTAGATTTTTACCTTTATATTTGAATTTACTACTTAGTCAAAGCAGAAAGCACTGACTTTATGGAATTGCTTAAATTTTATTAAAAAAATAACTTTTTTACATAATGTTATTGAGTACCTGTTGTCACATTATACTTTCACAGAATCCCTGCAAGGGGTCTGGAACTCTCCGATTACCAGGGTCATGATGCCCTCAGGAGAAATCTCTCTGAGACACCATGTCCTTGCATGATTTATGTGATGGACCACCCCTACGCAATTATCAACCTTCACAATTGTCTTCAGCAAGAATAACAACAGTCAAGCACGTAAGCTCAGTACACAGTGTTTACAAACTTCTTGCATGTATGGAAGTAGAATGCAGGCATGAGATCTTTGGGAACTTAACATTTTGGAGCCCAATGTGGGGCTCCTCTAAAAATACTCGATTCCAGGGTAAGTGAAGCAGACAGCTCGGGGGAGTCCACACCCAGCTCGAGCAATGGCACGAACGGTCGACACCCATAGCTTCATTTTCAGGATGACCAAAAGCAGCGGGATGCACCTGGAGCAAACCGGTTTTTTGGAACAAAACTGCTGGGGTAAGTTATGTAAACATCGTTTTAACGCAGGTTATCATGGGGCTGCACCTAGCCACTTCACAAAAGAAAAGCCTCCCCGTGGCTAGTTGATAATCATTCTTGTGAGGGAGCATCATAGAAGATGGTAGGGGAGCAACTTTTGGAACTTCATAGAGAAAGATCAGAGGAGGACCCCCGAGCCAAAGATGCCGCTTCTTTGGTGTGCTCACTTTTGCTTGGAGCTCAGCGAAATTAGTTTCACTTTAGCAACAGGCTAGAACGCAGGTGTTTTAAAGAGACAGGTGAGGTAATTCATGTGGTGAAAGGCATGAAGGAAGTGGAGGAAGGGACTATAAATCTTGAAAAGTGGGATATACTAGGCAATCAAATGAGTGTGTACTATAGAGAGGTCAGACCAAGTGCTTCTTCTATTACAATGTTTTCAAGTTTAGGAATGTACTTAAAATATGTCTTCAGAAACCCGAACAAGTACTGTTAGCCCCCAAAACAATAAAGGTAGATGCAGCCTCTAGTACAAAAGAGAAGGAAGACCTGATGGGGTGGGTCACAAAAAAAATTGAAATAGACTTTCCTCCTCCCACTGCTCCTCCATTCTACAAGTCTAGATCACAAGTTGGTGAAAATATCCAAGAGCCTGAAAGGATTGTATAGAAAGTGCTTTGGCAAGTCACAGAAATAGGAGAAGGAATACTTTTGGAAATGAGGCTAATGTTGGCATTCATAGAAACCCCACATCCCTATAACCCAGGAGCAGCTATAAGAGAACATACCCCTCTGATTTTAAATTCTCAAAGAAATTACTCAATTATGGACCAGATAGTCTTTATATTCAGTCTCTTCTAGACAGCATTTCTCAGACAGCCCTGTACCCTACAGATTGATGCAATATAGCTAAAGCACTCTTGAAGGATGAGATTACTTAGTTGGAAATCTGAATTGTATGAAAGATGTCTGGAACACAGTGTTAGAAAGTAAACCAAAGTTATGATTTATTCAGAGAATTCCTGACAATTTTTTTTTCAGTTTTTGGATTCTTTTTTTATTGTCTGTATATGTGTTCAGTCTTTATATACTCTGTGTGGGAGTGTTTGTGAGTTATTATGGCTGGCTCCATTGTAGCTGGAATTTGGATTGTTATCTCTTTTTGTCCCCCTCATCCCGTCTCTCTGATGGCTGCAGCATCAGGGAGGAGAATAAGCAAGGGGAAGAGAGAAATTGATCTTACATTATTAAGTTTGTAGGATTGCTAAATGCAGTTTTAGATAAAAATTACAAGGAAATAATATGTGAAGCTTCAATGGGGATTTAATCAAAGTCCACTAGGAGAACACCATGGGTATGAAGTTTTAGGAAAGCATAAAAATTTTGGAAAATATTGGAAAATTGTTGGTAAAAATCTCTCCCTTTTCTACCTTTTGAAGGTGGAGAGAAAGACAACAAGAAATTGGGGAAAATTTTTTCCCTCGTATCAGAAAGGTAGATTGACTAGCATTTTAATCATCTCATGCCTCACCTAAAAGAGAAAAGATTTTGTATAGTGTGATACAACTAAAAGGTAGTTGTTGTGGTCATATTTTAAGTGAAACTTGTCACTCCTAATTGGATGTTTAAGACAGGTCAGAATTTGTTGTATCATTTGACACCAAGGCAAATTGGGAAAATGCATAAAACAGAAAATGACAAGAAGACACCTCAGAGATAAAGCTTTGAACTCCCAAGTGGAGTGGAAAGGAGGAGACTAGGCACTATTGGACTTTGTTCCAGGGTCTTCGTCATTTCTGCTTGCAGTTTCACAACTTTTTCTTTCAAAAACTTTTTTTTAAGGAGTGGACACACAGATGAAATTTTCTTGAGTAAAAGTTAGAACCATTAAGATTTTTATTTTATGCTGTAATCCAGAAATGGTGTTAGAGAAAGCAATTTCTAATCTGAATTTTGTTGAAACTAAATGATGTTGGGAAAATTGTGTAAAGCCAGTTATGTCATATAAAATTTTATCAGTCCCTACTAACCTTATCATATAATGTTTTGTAATTGCCATTTAGAAAACCAGGTGTTTTTACCTTTGCCAGTTGAAGCAGTTACAGCTAAAACAATTTGGCTATCATTTATAAAAGTTGTAAGTAAGATTGTTAACTAAATTTTTGGAGCTTTAATACTAAAAATTAACATTGTCAATGGTTCATTGTGCGTGGTAAGAAAGAAATTGAGTAAAAAAAATTTTAGACTGGTTCTACCCATTCAGAACAGTCCTCCTGTATGTTTCAGGGTTGGCAGGCATGGGATATGTGCCAATTCGTTTTATGTTGTAAAACTATCAAGGCCCCTTTCATGTGGACCAGGTCATCAGTACAAAGAAAGAAATTTGTTTGGCTTATATAATTCATAAAAAAATGAATGGGACTTGCTTAGAAATTGTATTAGATAGAAAGGATTTTTAGCAAGTGACTTTTATGTCAGGACATGTTTTAAATTTGAGAAGGAAAGGTGTTAAATGGAATCCCTTGTGTATGGGAGTTCTGTTAATCTTTATTACATATTGCAACTCCATGGGAATACAAATAACTGTATTTGGCTTTTAAGTTGTGATAAGTGAAACTTGGCTGTTTTAGGTAAAAGCATTTGGAAAAATAAATATTTTTGTTTAAGATTGAATTTGGGTATAGTTGCCTGCATTAAGTCAGTATGTGAGAGTACTATCAGAAGTTATTGAGAGGGAATATGATCCTGAACTACTAACAGGTAATTTTGTACTTGAAAATGAAATACCAAGAGGACAGTTGTGGACTCAGTCTAGGATAGGATCTTCCTGGTCAGTTTCACCATTGTGTTCTTTTAAAAAGAAATGTTTCCCACCTGACTATTCCTGAGTCTGGCTATTATACAGATACTGCATGACTGGAAAATTTCACTCCTATCTGAATTCATACAGAGTCAAAGATGTTTTATCCTGTCATATTTCCTGTATCGTATGTCCCTACTTTTTTCTTCTATAGCAAATTTCTATGATCAATAGCAAGTAACCACTAAAATATGTGAGCCCTTTTCTGTAATGTTACTGGGAAAACTAATATTATTTTTGTCTGAAATTAGAACATGTTCATAAATTTGTGGAAACTACTTAAGACTTACCTTAAGATGCCCTCATTGTTTAAATGGGTTTTAAAACCATTAGTGTTTTTCTGTAATCAGTCTCTTACTGTCATCAATGTGAGATTATATTGCATATTTTGACCAAAGAATGTTTTAATATCTAGTAATTGTGTAATAATTAAGAACTTATTTTGTTCCAGTACTTTGGGAATTCATGTTACTTAAGGACATTTTAACTTTAAAAGATTTATTTTTGCTTCAAAGTGAGAAGAGAACTATCATTTTAAAATGTTTCAACTAATTTTCTTTACAAAAGTTTTGTTACTCTCAACATCAGGATAAATTTTCTACTGTTTTTTTTAAAAAAAGTAATATTTTGAGATGAAATGTTTTTCAAAGAAACTGGGGCAAAGCCTACCAAATTTTCATGTTCAAGATAATGTATTGCTAAAGTAATATGTAATGATGCATAAAGCAGAAAAGATCTTAGTGTTTTAAACTGAATTTGTGGTCATTGAATGGTCTAAGCAAAAGTTTTTTTTTTTTTTTACAAATTTATTTATTTAACTTTTTACATTCATTTTCACAAGATTTTGGGTTCCAGAATTTTCTCCCCATTTGCCCCCTCCCCCCTCCCCAATACACTGACCATTCTAATTACTCATATCACCAATCTGCCCTCTTTTCTTTCATCCCTCCCTTCCCTTATCCCATCTTCTCTTTTGTCCTGTAGGACCAGATAACTTTCTATTCCCCATTACCTGTGTTACTTATTTCCTAGTAGCAAGAACAATACTCAACAGTTGTTCCTAAAACTTTGGGTTC
>CM053770.1:301452411-301472986 GCA_028658325.1 Potorous gilbertii | reverse complement strand
CTATTATGGAAGACATTTGCAAAACTGCACAGATATGGCCTATATTGAATTGCCTGCCTTCCCAAAGGGAATGGGTGGGGAGGGAGGGATGGGTAGAAGTTGGAACTCAAAGTTTTAGGAACAACTGTTGAGTATTGTTCTTGCTACTAGAAAATAAGAAATACAGGTAATGGGGAGTAGAAAGTTATCTGGCCCTACAGGACAAAAGAGATGGGGAAGGGAAGGGAGGGATGAAAGAAGAGAGAGCAGATTGATGATATGGGTAATTAGAATGTTCAGTGTATTGGGGAGGGGGGAGGGGACAAATGGGAAGAAAATTTGGAACCCAAAATCTTGTGAAAATGAATGTAAAAAGTTAAATAAATAAATTTATAAATATAAAAAAAAAAGAAATCAGTAGACCTCCATTCATTTGATTGTTAATAGTTTGATCACTACCAGGACCCTCAAGGAGTCAGGGTATCTAACTTGATAAAGCTGCTCATATAAAAAAAGTTATAATATCTATGATATCTAAAAGGATATAGTTAAAGGAAGTAGAGCACTGTTTTTAGTATGACAGTTCCCATTATCCTAAAACTCCTAATTGATGGTTTCAGTAGAGAATTAATGGATTTTCTTCTTTTTAAGGATGATAGATGCCTGATAACCTTAGTCTAAGATCTACCAGCACAGATGGAAAATGAACAACAGCAAAAATGATTAAAATAATGTGTGCAGTTTAAAGGCAATTCAAGAGGCAAAGACAGGCTTCCCATTGCCAAAGTCAAATTGTTTTCAGTTGCACAATCATAACGAATTATAAAGGATTCCAAGGGAAATTTTCAGAGGTCAAAAATAAAAGCAGAGTCAAACACATAACTTATTTTATCCAAGTGAAATTTATTGAAGGCCAGGACACAACTGACTAGATATTAGGACAATAGAGAAGGTAGCTGCCTCTGACGTCTCTCCTAGTCTTCAATGTGCACTGATTTCTCATGAGACACTGAACTGCACAAATCAGGCAGCCATGATCTTCTAAGAGAATTCTTTGTGTAGCAGCACATTTTCAGTGTGGTGCATTCTGAAGGGAATTGCTCTTATTTGGTCTTGTTTCTTTGCTCTAGAGTTGAAGACTTGGGATGTAGAATTACTCACCTTATGAAGAAATTAACAATTGGTCCTTTGAGAAGCTCAGTCTTGACATATATCCTTCAGTGTCCTTACTGTGTATGTGACTATTATATTCAGAGAAAATCTGTACTAGGAAGCTTCAAATTATTAGTGTAGTTCAGCCTACACAAACTGCCAACTTCTAACGCTAGAGTTATCGTGAGAATGATTATGAAGTAAATTACTATTATTTTAGATTGTAGGAGGAAACAAACCCTATATGGTAACAGTTCTAACAAGTTATTTGATATATTTATTGGCTTAACAAACCAGGAGGTTACAAGTCATTAGATAATAACCAGTATTGGTCACGAAGAAAGTGATTAAATCAACATACAAGTAGAAATATGTAAAGCACACTACACTTAAAACAAAAAATCTAATTTACTAAGGAAAAAAACTGAAAAGCAAAACAAAACCCAGAGTGAGGACTTTGGAACACCAGATGAGCACCAGTAGGCAGCAAGTGATGTAGGTGCTAATCAGCATCATAGCAACAGCTAATACTGTACCTTCAGACATCAGAGAGAGTAATGGAGATTGTACTCTGTGAGGATAGTTGAGTGAAAGCAATTTTTGATATATCCAAACTTGTCCCATTCACCTTCTGGGTATTTAATAACTATTTCTCTAATACGACATTGGACAGAAAAGTAAGTCATATCTCACAGATTTTCAGTGATTTGTTCAAGGTAACCTGTTTAGTAAATTGTGGAAGAGAAGTCAAATCCATGTACTCTTACTTAAATATGAAGGATTTTTATACTAAACCAGGAAATATTAAGCCAAAAAGTTTCAAAAGCACTCAAGGAGAGGAAATTTTTTGCAAGGAGAGCGCAAGGAGGGAAGTGCCTTTTTATGACAGAGCAATGTGAATAAAATGATTCTATAATAAATACAAGAAAGTGAAGTGATTTTAAGGGCTCTACTTCTGAAAATTAGGTAAACCCACCTTTGAACATAACATTTTCTTCAAAGCGGTTGTTACATCTTTATTTCTGACACTATAGATGAGAGGGTTTATAGCAGGTGTTATGATATTGTAGAAGACAGACACCATTATATCCTTCTCAGTAGTGTGATATGAAGGAGGAAGCATGTAGTTATAGACAGAAGCTCCATAAAAGAGAACAACAACAGTCATATGGGAGGAACATGTGACAAATGCTTTCCTATGACCCGTAGCTGAATTCATCCTATAGACTGTGAAGAGAATAAGGGAGTAAGAGCTCAAAATAACTACAACAGGGATGAGAATCATAAGGACACAGCACAGGTACATGACAAACTCATAGAGTGATGTGTCTGAGCAGGAGAGTTTCAACAAAGCAAGGATCTCACAGAAGAAGTTTTGGATTTCTAGGGATTTACAAAATGAGAAGCTCATGGTGATAGCGGTCAGGGTGAAACCATCAAGAGAGCCCAAGAACCAACAGACAATTGCAAGGAGTATGCAAACTCTGTGGTTCATGATAATGGGGTAGCGGAGAGGGTGACAAATGGCCATATACCTGTCATAGGACATCGCTGCCAAAAGGAAGAACTCTGATCCCATAAGAGTTACATAGAGGAACATCTGGAATCCACAACTTAGGGCTGAGATATTGTGAATCCCAATTATCTGATCCAACAGTATCTTGGGCACAGTAACAGAGATATACATCATGTCCATGCAGGAAAGCTGACTGATGAAGAAGTACATGGGAGTGTGGAGGTGGGGATCACGTTGAATCAAAAGAACCAATGTGGCATTTTCAGTCAAGGCTACTATGAAAATAATGAATATCAGTGAGTAGAGGAAAGGAGAATATTTGTTTTGGCTAAAGATCCCCAACAGGATGAAATCAGTTCCAAAACTTCGATTCTCCAACCTCATTCTTTGCTTCATATCCTCTCACCTAGAGAATATTAAAAACAATAAGACCAAGAAAAGTTATATTCTGTTCCTTCCACATAAATGATAGATAATCTATTAGTGATGGAAAGAGATATACCACAGATTGGTCTAACAGAAGTGGAGATGTATTTTTGCTAACGGAAGAGATTGTCATCAATGTATGACAGAAAAGATCTAGATTACAACTAAAGGCAGATCTAGTGGAATAGAAAATCATCTTCAGTCATTTTCAAACCCTGAGACTCAGGCAGATTATTCTTATATAAAATAGTGTTCAAGATGAGCTCTGTAACTTCAGATAAACATCATACAAAACACTATGAAAACAAGGATTTTCCTTGTTTTTGTCACAAGAGCATCTCAAGTTCATTAAGACTAAAATGGAGCTCATTATGCCTCACTTTTCAAAACTCCCCTATTAATATCAAAGACAGTGCCCTACTCCCAGTCATTCAGTCTCAAAACCTCTGGTTGTCCCGAAATCTTCACTCCCTATTCCCCCATATTTATAACATACTATCCAATCTTGTAGTTTCTGCTTTCACAACATCTTTCATATAAGTCCCATTGTCTCCATCACTCAACATCCCACTTGAAGCCATTATCATTTCCATTTCCAGACATTCACTTGAACTGCTACAATAGACTCAGTTTGGTCCTCCTACCACAGTACTTTCCCTACTCCAATTTATCTTCCACTGAGCTCATGCAGTGATTTTCCAAATGCTTAGGTCTGACCAAGTAACCCCCTAATCTGTAAACTCTAGTATCTTCCTATTTCTTCCATGACAAATAAAACAAAATCCTTTTTTTAGTATTTAAAGCACTTCATAACCTCACACATTTCTACAGTTTAACTTCCTCGAATGAGCTAAATTATCCTACATGCTACTCTTCATAAACAATATTCCATCTACCCTCTCTGTGTCTTTACATTGATTATGTCTTAGTTTCTCTGACTTCCTTCAAGATTCAGCCTTCCTCATTTCCCCACAGTTGCTACTACCTTCTCTTCTGAGAGTTTACTACTTTTCTCTATGACCACATCTACTGCTGTATATGCCTACATATTTCAGTATTATCTCCCATATTACAATATGAGCTTCTTGAGGACAAGAACTAGTTTTACCTTTCTTTGTATCTCAAACTTAACTCAGTGAGTGACACAGAGTAAAAATTTAAAAAATGGTTGTTAACTGACTAATAAAATCTATTAAAAATTAGTCCCTTGGTGGGCAGGAATATACTAGAGTGACGGTTTTTATAATGATATGTTGAGGTTGACAGTAATTTTTTACATATCTGTGAAACTAAAATCAAAATGAGAGGGTGGAAATCAACTCCATAATCCCAGGTGAAGGTCTTCAGAAGAAAGTAGATAAGCATTTTTTTAAATGCTTACTATGTGTCAGGAACTAGGTTAACCATTTTATAAAACAGTATCAGATGCAAATATGCTGTTTAATTATCACAACAACCTTAGAATACAGGTGCTATTACCTTCCCTACTTTATACCTGAGGAAACTGCACACAGTGATTAAGGGACTTGCCATGGACACATATGTAGTAAGTGCCTGAGGTTGCATTTGAGCAAAAAGCTTCCTGAGTCGAGGTCAAGGGCTCTATTACTACACCACCTAGGATGTCAATAAATTTTTTCTCTCAGCACAATTTGTAGGACTCTTCTTCATTCTCTAAGCATTTTAAACTTCTTCTGTGAATGTGCCAGAAATGTAACCTTTCCTACAGGATACAGTACTTAGTGCAGGAAGGGTCTTAAATTGTAAAATGATCCAGGACAGTATTATTAATTTACCCATAGTTACATATCAAAAAGGCAAAGATATAATTCAAATACATTCTCTAGTTCATTATTTCCCCATACTACACTATAGTTCCTGTCTATAAAAATCATTTGGTTTCCCTGAACTCTAGCTACATTTTAAAATATTTATTCTTCTTTCCTTGGTCCCACTAATTGAAAGGGATCTTTTTCTTTCCTGGACATTGTTGCTTCTTTGGATCTGATGTGTTTATCACATTTTCCTGTGCATCTTAATTATTTATATCCTATCTTCTCTATTTGAATTTAAGATTACTGGGCCTATTTCCTCTTTCTGAGTATCAGCATGTAGGGAAGGGCCTTGCATAACATAAACTTTAACTGAATAGCATTGGATTGGATCATAATGAATTAAAACCATTCTTGTCTCATACTGATCCACTTAAGACTGATTGACATTATAACTTAGAAGATTCTCACAGGGAAAAGTGAACATTCATCCCTGATTGTTTTGACTAGAATAAATAGTACAGAAAAAAACAGGTTTGGTTTCAAATGATATCTATGGGCAGGTAGGGGGAAGAATGGCTAGTGCACAGGCTCTGGAGTCACAAGGACCTCAATTCAAATCTAGTCTCTCTTGCTAGTTATGTGATTGTGGGCAAGTCACTTAACCCTGATTGCCTCCCCAAAATAAATAAGCAAATAAAATAAATTCTCTACACTCCCTTAATTACAAAGTGTGGTAATCTGTATATTGAAATTACTTATTTCATAGAATTCTAGTTTGCTACTTCAGAATATAATCCTATAGGCACAAAAATGATGTTTTAATTCAGGGTGATGAATATATAAATTATAAAATATCTTCAAGGTAGAAGAATGACTTGCATCCCCAAAAATATTTGCATATTCACAGAAATTCATGTACCTTTGAATGCATCTATAAAAAAAATTCATTTATGATATTTTTACCCATAAGTCTGTATACTTGTCATCTGACCTTTACTGTATCTATGAATTTCTTCTTTTTTAAAAAGTAAACTTGACACATCAACTTTCAGAACCCTTTCAGTGGTAACATTCTACAATTCTGTGTTTTTCCTTTCAAAATATTGCCAATCATGGGTGATTTCTTCATATCATTTCCCCCACCATGAATGAGCATCTAGCTTCCCCTTTGCCTACTCAACTCCTAGTCTATACATTTTTACTTGTATTGTTCATGGGATTTGACTGTTTCTACATTCAGATGCATGAGACAACTACAATTTTTACTACTTACCTTCCATTCCACCTATGGAAAATATTTGCCAAAGGTTGACTTTGTATAATGCAAACTGGAGATGTTCACAGCTAATCCCAAAGACTAAGCCAGTGATATTCTTCTCCACTCAAAATGCTGAAAAAGCAGCCAAAAAACTCTAATTAAATGATCAAAGTCATTAATGGAAACTAAAAACACATATAGAAAGTGTCCTATGTTACCTATTACTGTAAAAAGTGGGATTATACAAAATCAAATAATTTTAAGAGAAATTAAAACTGATACTGGAAGCATCATTAAGATAATAATAGATGGACATGATTTACATCTAGATGGAGCAAAATCAGAGAGGTTAGTGTAAAATCATGTACTAGAGCTACTATTGAGAAGTAGTATGTATTACTGAAGTCACTGGGTAGAACTCTCTCATCTCAGTTCTAACTGGGTCAAGATAAATGTAAGGGTAATGCATCAGGAAGCTGGCCCTGTGTCAAGGGAATGGAAGAAGAGATGTGAGTGTGATGTGAATCCAAAGAATGAGGTCAGAAGATTGCATCATAGCCTTTGTCACACTAATTACAGAAGAATCGTGGAACCCAGGTTGAATTAAAAGAATACTGTCTTGGGAACAAGAGGTTTCAAAAGGGATGAGTCTACCTTGTTCTGTGGTCTGGAGAAGTGTATTTTTTTTTCTTGGAACCCCAGTCTTTTTATCTCAAAAATGAAAGTCTGAACTATATGTCCCTTCCTACTCTAAAATTTTCTGTTTTCTGTATCTACTAGGAAATTTCTGAGAATTTGAAAGTAATTCATTTGAAACAATAAAAGTAATAAATTTACTTTCTTTAAAATGTTTTTATTGGTTTATGTTTTTTCAAAAACCAAACTTTTCAGCAAATACTAAATTATCAAAATATTTGACAAAATATATTGCCACAAAATAACAAAAAAGTTCCACCTCTACTTTATTGAAAATTTTAAAGAAAGAAAACAAGAAAGAAAGGAACACAAGGAGGGAGGAAAGAAGTTTCTCCCATTGTATGCAGAGCCAACTGTAGTCCTCCTGATGAGACTCAGATGACTTTGCAGGACAGGATGAGGTTGGTATCCTTGCACAGTCCTCCCTCACTCAAATTGAAGTCAACTGCAAGTCATGCCATCATTTCCCTGATGTCATAGCCCTTGTTGAAAAGAAAGGACAAATACAGTCTAGGAGTACTCCAAGCTGCCTGAAAGGAGACCAATAGCTGGGTAACTCGGTTCATCCTCTCCCTGTTCTGTTCCCTCTCCTTCTAATCTTCAAAACAAGGTATGCCTGTTCAGGACCATTTAACTTGGAATTTATGGGCAAGAATCCTTCTATTCTTCCTTCTTTCCTTGTTGTCTCTTTCTTTCCTTCCTTCCTTCTTTCTTTCTTTCTTTCTGTCTGTCTTTCTTTCTCCTCAAAGAGGAAACCTTAAGTCCATTTAACTCTGGACCACCTAGATTGGACCACAATAGGTGCCTTCCCAAACTCCATTTGAAAGCTCTATTTTGGACCCTCCAAGCTCAGAGTGGATGTCAGTAGCAACTGTTTAGTTTTTGACCAGCAACACCTTCAAGTTGATTTATTTTGGGTATTAACATAACTCACTATTCCAAGATGTCTATTCAGTGAATGTACTTTACCTCACTCAAAGTAAGAACCTCAAAAGGCCTTAGTCAAAAAGTTCCAGCATCTCCTAATGCATACTGAGCTGTCTCTAGTCCTCCTGATGAATGCCTGGCCACTGGAACCAGATAGCTCAGTAGGAGAAAGAGAGGTTGGCATCCTTACAAAGTCCTCCCTCACTCAAATAAGTCAACTGCAAGTGATGCCATCATTTCCCCAATGCCATGATTCCCTTTAAAAAGAGAGGGCAATGGGGGTAGAGCCAACATGGTGGAGTAGAAGGATGGACCTGCTGGAGCTCTCCCCCCATACCCCATAAAATATCGTAAAAAATGACTCTAAACAAATTCTAGAGCAGCAGAAGCCACAAAATGACAGAGTAAAAGAGATTTCCAGTCCAAGGCATACTGGAAGACTGACAGGAAAGGTCTATTGCTCCAGGACCTAAGCATAGCACAACTCAGACCAGCCTTGACCATGCAGCATGGCATGGACAGGACTGGAGCAGGCTTCAAGGCATGGAATCATGGTCGGCAGCTGCAGTTCCCAGATTTCTACACCCAAAAACTCCAAAGACAGCTTCAAAGATCAGTGAGAAAGCTCTTTCATCTGGGTGAGAAGGGATCAGAGTCCTACCTTAGCTCTGGTGTCAGATGGCTGCAGCATCCATTTTTTGGAGCCCTTGGCCTAAAGGCCCTGGAGCAATCAAGTAGATGATCTGAATCCCAGCCCTGAGTGGCAGCCCTGGGGTGAAGAGGATCATTGATATAGTGGAACTAGTGGTGGTTGTGGGAACCCTACTTGCAAATTCTGGGCAGAAAAGCTTGTGGTTGCTCCCAGAACACATCACAGGCCAGGAAAGGAGCAAACTTCCCTCTTTTGATTGTGTCACCTTGGTAGAACTGAGAACTTACAGGTCCCTAGAGTATAACTTCAATTTTACAAACTACTCAAAAGTACTGGGAAAATGCTCAAAAAATGGGAAAAAAGAATATAGAAGGTTAGTTTTTTGGTGACCAGGTACTTTATTCCATCCTTTTGCATGTGGAAGAATAAAGCATACCATGATAGGAAGACAGAAAAGTGAAAAATTCTGCATCCAAACCCTCCAAAATAAATATGCAATGATCTCATGCCATGGAAGAGGTCAAAAAAGATTTTGAAAATCAAGTGAGAGAGGTGGCAGAAAATTTGGGAAGAGAAATGAGAGTGATGCAAGAAAATTATGAAAAATGAGTCAGCAGCTTGCTAAATGTGACCAAAAAATGCTGAAGAAAATAACATCTTTAAAAATAGACTAACACAAATGATGAAAGAGGCCCAAAAAGCCAAGAAGGAGAAGCATTATTTTAAAAGGACAATTAGCCAAACGGAAAAGGTGGTTCAAAAGCTCACTGAAGAAAGTAGTTCTTTAAAAATTAGAATGGAACAGATAGAACCTAATGACTTTATGAGAAACTAAGAAATTACAAAAAGAAAAATCCAAAGGAACGAAAAAATATAATACAATGTGAAATGTCATTGGAAAAACAATTGACCTGGAAAATAGATCCAGGAGAGACAATTAACAAAATATGGGCCTACCTGAAAGTCATGATCAAAAAGAGTCTAGGCATCATCTTTTATGAAATTATCAAGGAAAACTGTCCTGATATTCTAGTGCCAAAGTGTAAAATAATTGTTGAAAGAATCCAAAAATCTCCTAATGAAAGAGATCTGAAAAGAACAACTCCAAGGAATATCGCAGTCAAATCACAAGTTCTGAAGTCAAGGAGAAAATATTGCAAGCAGCCAGAAAGAAACCATTTGAGTATGGTGGAAATACAATCAGGATAACACAAGACCTAGCAGCTTCTACATTAAGGAACTGAAGGGCTTGGAATATGATATTCCAGAAGTCAAAGGAACTAGGTTCAAAACCAAGATTTACCTTATATATACTCCATGAGAAAAAAATACAGGGCTTTCAAGAACTCTTGATGAAAAGACAAGAGTTGAATAGAAAATTTGACTTTCAAACACAAGAATCAAGAGAAGCATGTAAGCAGGGAAGAGAAATCATAAGGGACTTACTAAAGTTGAACTGTTTACCTTCCTACATGGAAAGATAATATGTCTAGCTCTTGAAACTTTTCTCAATATTTGAGTAAACTGGTGGGATTTTATACATACATACATACATATATATGTGCGTGTGTGTGTGCGTGTGTGTATACACATATATATATAATATATATGTATACATACAAATAGGAAGGGATGATGTCTAAAAATCAAATTAGCAGTTAAGAATGTACTAGGAGGAGAAAGGGAGAAATGGAATGGGACAAATTATCTCTCATAAAAGAGGCAAGAAAAAGCTTATTCAATGGAAGAGAAAAAGGAGGAAGTGAAAGGGAATAAGTGAAACTTACTCTCCTCACATTTGACTTAAGGAAGGAATAACATGTACATTCAATTTGGTATGAAAATCTACCTTATACTACAGCAAAGTAGGGGAAAAGGGGATACATAGGTTGTAGGGGGAGGATCATAGAAGGAAGAGTAGATGGGTAGAAAGACTAAATTAGAATTAAAGACTCTTGGGAACAGACAAAGACAAAAGAGAGAACAGAATAAATAAATAAATAATAGAACAGGATGGCTGGAAATATAGTTAGTGTTTCACAACAAGACTATTATGGAAGTCTTTTGGATAACTATACATTTATAGTCTATACTGAAATCACTTGCCTTCTCATTGGGGTTGGGTAGGGAAGGAGGAAGGGAAAGAAGTTGGTACTCAAAGTTTTAGGAATGAATGGTGAGAATTGTTTTTGCATGCAAATGGGAAATAAGAAATACAGGTAATGACTAGGGTATAGAAATCTATCTTGCCTGAAAAAAAAAGAGAAGATGGGCACAAAGGAATGGACATGTGTGTTAGAAGGGAGAGTAGATTGGGGTAAGGGAAAATTAGAATGCACAGTGTCTTGGATTGGGGGAGGGGAGAGAAGGGGAGGAAATTTTGAACTCAAGTCTGGAGGAAATGAATGTCGAAAACTAAAAATAAATAAATTTTTTTTAAAAAAGAAAAGAGAGGATGAAAACAACCTGTGAGTAATCAAGCTGACTGAATGTGGACCCAGCAAGCTTGGTACCTCATCTAGTCCTCTCCCTCTCCTCCTCTCCAACACAAGGTAAATTTTGGTAACCTTAAGCAGACCAGTTCACTTGTGGTCTACTAGCAAGTATCCTTCTATTTTTTTCTTCCTCTCTTGCTGTCCCTTCCTTCCCTCCCTCCTTCCTTTCTTCCTTCTTTTATTCTCTAATATTTCTCACTTTCTCTTTCTTTCTTAATCTTCCTTTATCTCTGTTGTATTTTTTCTTCTTTCTTTTTTCTTTGTTTCTTTCCTTCTTTCTTTTTTCTTTGTTTCTTTCCTTCTTTCTTTCTTCCTTTCTTCCTTTCTTTCTTTGAAAAGTCAAACTTTAAGGCTTCTGTGTGACAAAATTCCTACAGGAATTTAAAGGACTAGTAAACTGTTATTGTGTAAGGGTAGTTTGATTGAGTATGTTCTTGCCTTAGGAAAAAACTTAATTTCCTGCCCAAGGTAACTATCTTTTGGTACTTAGGAATTTGTGGTTACTCAAAATTTTGGTTTTATGGCACATTGGGGGTTTATGGTACTTAAAGACATTTTGCACACTTTTGGTTTCCATAAATCCCAATCTTTAAGGTTTCCAAATAATTTACTTTAAAAAAGTTTAACCATCATCTCTTTTAGCATCAGGAGTAATGGTGAGTTTTATGCAAAGGGAAATATTTTCTACAAAGAAAAGCTTTGCAAAACCTTTTTTTCCATGTGATTCTAAAGGCCTACTAAATTTCCAGTTACAAGCTAATTTGTTGCAATAATTTCACACTCATAACAAGTCATATCCAAACCTACTGTGACTTTTCTAAGTTTCACTCCTAGGTTTTTTGTGTTGTTGGATGGCTTTAAGAAGGTACTATCAGAGAAAAAGAGTCATTGGTTCATGCTTCAGGTATTCTAGGAAAAGGTATTAATCTCATGAATATCAGTCTCAAAGGTTTAAGGCCTCACTCAAAATTTTTAAGAAGTGGACTTAGAACTGAAAAGTTAGAATCTTTGCTGATTCTAGAGGTTTTATCATTGATCATTAAGGAGTTTGGAGGCACCTCCTTACAAACTTGATCACTCCCTTCCCCCACTCCCTTACTTTCAGTCAAGAGGATGTAGGGGAATGGGTCAAGATGCACATGCCAGTCAGTTGTTGGCTGGACTTGGTAAGTCAACCCATCCACCTGTCAGTATTATATGATCTGGAAATACAATTGACATCATCTTTATTACTTGTGTTTACAACTAAAAAAAAATTGGTTATCACTTATTAAGAATGTAAGGTGACTGGTTATGCTTTAATGCTAAAGCTGGTGATTGAATAATGTGTGTGTGTGTGTGTGTGTGTGTGTGTGTGTAAAGGAGCAGTCCTCAGGGCTATTCAAAAAGTACAGTCCCTGCATCTCTAAGGAGCTTATTTGAGTGATGAAATTCCTTAAGAAGAAACTTGTTTTGGTGAGAAGTTGAAAATATATGGAAAAGATCACTAATAATTGAGTTTAGCAGAAGGAAAAATTTAAAATTTGAGATGTGAGTCCTGGTAAATTTTTGATTAGTGAAACTTACCATCTGAGGCAAAACCTCTTAGGAATATAACAAAATATGTTTTTAGTTATCATATAGAGATCTCATATAGAGATCATATAGAGTCACTAAAAAGTCAATAGTCAATAATCCACCATCTGAGTGAAATTTCATAAGTTACTCAGAGAAAATGTGACTACTACAGGTGGATATCTTCCTCTAGAAAAACTGAGGGGACAATCCTACCCTGTGCCTAGGATGGGATCCTGTTGGCTCAGTTCCCTCATTGTGTTTCTTTGAAAAGGAATGTTTTTTCCCTGACTATTCCTGAGTCTGGCTATGAGGTACAGTTGATGCTACATGTTGGCAGAACTGTAATGTTTTATCTAGTCATGTCTTTGCTTTTCCTTTTTATGGTAAATTTCTGTAATCTAGGGAAGTGATCAGTCTGAATGGTTAGTTATTTTAAATTCCAGTTGGGTAAATTAATTAATATTCACACAGACTTCCTGTGCTTAACCTGTGGTCAAGCATTCTGAGTTTGTATTGGTCTGATTAGCCACCGTCAGGCATTTTGAAATTTCACGTTACCATGGTGATTTCATTTTGGTCCTCTTCAAAAGTGAAGGACAATAACCAACCATTTCCTGCATAGCAATGTGAAAGATTAAATCCCCAGAACAGAACATTCTTTCTGCATGATATGGATATAATCGGACAAAAGGAAAAGAAATTTGGGAAACAGACTTACAAACACAATTTTGACTACATTAAAGTGTTTATTTAACATCTCATCTATTCAACCTACCATGATATTCCTTTTTAGACCATTAACAAATTAGTAAATTGGTGTCTGGCCCAGTCATCTCCCTGTTACTAGATATATGTCTGTATGGAATAAGGTCCTTAAGTGTTTTTAAAGGATTTTAGAATAGTTGAGTATTGGTTCAATGAATGAGGGACCAACCTGCTATTCTATTAATTACTGAAAAAGATCAGAAACATCTTCAGTTTGAGGAAAAGAATGCACTGCAATTTTCTTAGGGGAAGTTAGCATGGAATACTGTATAATAATGAAAGAGTCAACTTCATTCAAAGTTTGTTAATAATGTGGAAAGAATAGACATTTATTCTATGTGTTCTGTGGTACAAACATATTTTATCATAAGCAACTTATGGATATGCACTCTTTTGGAATTAATTATGTATGGATCCTCCCTAGTCTTTTATGGTAAATGGAGTAAAAGTCAGTACCCTGAAAGTAAATTCATCTGTATGACTACTGCACTCAAGAGTGGAAAGCTTCCACCTGGAAAATATTATTATATTTAAAGGTGTAGAGTTGGATCCTCAATAGCCTCTGATCCTCCTAAAGGAACTGGAATCAGAGTAGAAACTTTTGAGAAAATAACAGAGGATCAGAAAATCCTGTGGCAAAAGTAAATAAAAACATCATGGTGATCTTTCTTTATTTTCTCCTTTTCTGTCATCATTTGGAATGCTCCTTCGGTTTGGGGCCCTGCATATTGCACTTGTCAGATTTGTGTCTCCCAGATAATACTGTCCACGTGCTGATGGTCATGCAACAAGGATACCTGTTCCACACTTTCCTTATCCCTTGGACATTGTTTCAGTGTCATTTTACTCCCTTCCCCTCCCCACTCAGGGATAGCTTCCTTGTTGCTATCTCCAAATCATTTGGGTGGATAGTGAGGCAGGCAGGAGTGCTGAGGCAGATGAAACAAGCAGGAGGCAAGATGTGAGATAAGGTGCCAGGCTTGACTAGTCAGAAAAGTGATTAAAGAAGATTATGCATTGAAATTGCTAAGGATAGGGACTTGTCTGTGTGTTTTCTAGCAGGGCTATACTCTGGGCCCCACATTTAACCACTTCTGTTTTTAGTCCACCTACTCTTGATTCCCTCCTTGTCACAAGGGTTAGGCCTGATGTGCCAGGGCTGGGAGTCTAATGCCTTAATTCAACTAGGGAACTCTCCTGGTCAGAATAGAGTTCATGATTGCTGGGTGTATTGCCATCATTTCCATGAAAATAACTTATTTTCCATAATTCTCCCCCTATTATATGAAGACCTTGCATGGAATTTTTTCTTTGAGCATTGAAAGGATAATACAGGCAGCCTCTTGGATGCAAGACATTCACTCCAGCCTGATACCTCCCCCTACCTCCACCTGAGGTTGTGGTTTCTTTCCCTTCTTTCTCCTATTCTGACCCCATTATTGATCATTCAACTCACTCTTGTATTGGACTGGATTTAATCTCCTGATTTGTGTTGTGTCATCTCACCAGCACCATCATTTCGGATACCCATCCCTTCCATTGATGATCCTGAGAGGTTTGCCCCTCTCTGCCTTGGAGTCAGTTAACATCGCATTCTTCACCCCACACTGATCTCCCCCAAACTACTTTGGCCCCTGAAGTGGACTCTACACTCCTGTTCGGCAGGAAGCAGCTACTGAAGACACTGATCTTCATCCCATTTCCCCAAAATAATTCTCCTCTCTAGTGGTTGAGTCAGAAAATGATGTGGATACAAACAATGCACTAATAGTCAAAAATAATATTATGGATAGATGTTATGAAGCCACTTTTTTATTTTCTTTACATTCTGAGAGAGTTCTGAAGATTGCATGTGTTGAGCTGAGTTGACTGGAAGTAATTTTTGATAAATTCACATTAGTCCCATTCATCTTTTATGTCTTTAATAAATATTTCTTTAATACAACATTGGACAGATGAGTAAGCCATGCTTTATAGACTTTCGGTCATTTGTTCAAGGTTACCTAGTTAGCAAGTTGTGGGTACAAAAGCCAAATCCTTATATTCTGACTTAAATATCAAAGATTTTTATATTAAACCGAGAATATATTAACCCAAATGTTTGCAAAAGCTCTCAAGAGGAGATATTAAATTTAGAAGGACAGGGGAGGAAGGGAAGTGCCTGTTTACAACAGAGCAACATGAATAAAATGAGTCTATAATAAATAAAAGAAAGAGGAATGGTTTCAAGTATTCTAGTTCTGAAAATTAGTTAAAATCACTTTTGAACATAGCATTTTCTTCAAAGTTGCTGTGACATCTATATTCCTGACACTATAGATGAGAGGTTTTATGACAGGTGTGAAGATTTTGTAGAAGACAGACATCATCATATCCTTCTCAGCAGTATGATACAAAGTAGGGAACATGTAGTTTTAGGCAGAAGCTCCATAAAACAGAATAACATCAATTATTTGGGAGGAATATGTGATAAATGCTTTCCTATTACCCGTAGCTGAATTCTCCTAATAGACTGTGAGGGAAATAAGGGAGTAAGAGCTTAAAATGACTATGACAGTGATGAGGAGCATAAGCACATAGTACAGGTACATGACAAACTGTGATGTGTCTGAGCAGGAGAGTTTCAACAAGGTAAGGACCTCACAGAAAAAGTGTTGGATCTCTTGGGATTTACAAAATGGGAAGTTCATGATGATAGGGGTGATAGTGAAACCATCAAAAGAGCCCAAGATCCAACACAAAACTGCAAGGAGGATGCAGATTCTGTTGTTCATGAGGGTGGGGTATCAGAGAGGGTGACAAATGGCCATATGCCTGTCATAGGACATGGCTCCCAAAAGGAAGAACTCTGCTTCTTAGAGTTATACAGAGGAACATCTGGAGTCCACAACTTGGGGTTGAGATATTATGAATCCCAATTATCTGATCCAACAGCATCTTGGGCACAGTAACAGAAATACACATCCTATCCATGAGGGAAAGCTGACTGATGAAGAAGTACATAGGAGTGTGGATGTGGGGATTACGTTGAATCAAAAGAAGCAATGTGTCATTCTCAGTCAACATTACTATGAAAACTGCCCTGATATTCTAGAACCAGAGGGCAAAATAAATATTAAAAGAATCCACTCAAAATTTCATGGAAATGAATGTTGAAAATTAAAAATAAATGAATAAACATTAACATCAAAAAAGGAGCAATGGGAGTATTTCTTTGGCCCCTGTGCAGAAAGAAAGAAGAAAGCAGAGGGAAGAGGAGAGATCTGAGAAGAGGATGACTCTGGTGGTATCCCACATGGCATTGTGCCCTGAGGAGGTAACTAGATAGGATACAAAAGTTCTTCTCACCTTGTGATTGTATGTATAGTAGGCTAGATACCCAATCAGTTATCAATCAAGAAACCATAGACATAGGATAAAAGTTCAAAAACTGAACAAAGTACTCTCTGAGTGAATGAGAGCATAGTTTCTTAGGGTCCCACCCTGAAGGTGCTATTCCATATGGGAAAAAAAAGACTAGATGGCTTAATAGGTTATAGTACCCAGGAATTGGGATAATCAGTCAGATTTTCATTTATTTTATGGTAATTTTAAGGTTTTTATTATTGCTTTTAAAGCACCTTGGATATGGGTGTTAGAAGAAAAATCTTTCTTGCCATCTGGTTTAGGGAAGCAGGCTAGAAGCTTTAGATGGTTCTTCTGTCTATAGAAGCCTCACTTTTACTGGCTGAAAGGGCCTTTTGAGCCTTAGGGATGCAAGGTTAATGGTTCACCAAGTGACCATTACAGCATTTAGAATTGGTCCTCATCCCTTATTATACAGAATTGGAAGTCTTCAAATAGAAACTGGTTAGCCTTATAGTATACTATAAACTATTTGAAACTATAAATTGTACTAAGTGGGCCTCTAAAGTGTCTTCCAACTACCTAAATTCTATTTCTCTTTGCCTGGGATTCTGAATATGTCACACTATTTCTTTTACAAGCTGATATTGAATATGTAGGAATGAGGCCAAGTCAGTCAAAAGCCTTGACTTTTCCAAAACAGCAAAATTGCACTATGACTCACTTTTGACTGAGGAGGAAGGTAAAAAAGGAAGAAAACAGAAATTTATTAAATGGCTCCTTAATACCAGGCAGTTAGTTGGCTTTACAAATATTGTTTCATTCTATTCTCACAACAACCATGGTGCTTTTGTCTCCATTTTACAACTGAGGAAACTCATGTTCCGGATCTTAAATGACTTCTCCAGGATCATGTTGCTTAATAAGTGTCTGAGGCTAGATTTGAATTCAGGTCTTCTGATTCCAACACTATGCACGGAACTGCCTGTTTTCTGTGGGACACAAGGAAAAGGCTGGATCTAGTTTAGTTCTGCCTTTAGGAATTATAGATCAATCTCTATGTTCACTCTCCCAACTATGACTTGAATGAGCAGACTGTTTTCCCAAAGGGCTGCTACTACTTTTCCCTCTCAGGATCATAGAGGTAACCCTGATGGTATAAGGTTATCTATTACTATGACTAATGATTTCCCATCTGATGTGCTCCCTCATTGCCAATCAAAGTTAACATTTAATATATTTAATTATTATAAAATTAAATAATATGGTATGTATTGTATATATTATATCATAGAATTTAATAGTATAACACCAATGTAAATAGATTAACATCAATTAGATTTTACAAAAGAATATTTACTGAGAAGGAATATCACGGATTGAGGTTCATCATTTCCCCTGGACTGAGTTGTGTCCTCCCCTCTACAAACCTACTTAGTCACAGAAGAGAATGAACTCAAATTTAAACTGATTGCTATAAATTCCTATGCCCCTCAGTCCAAATTCAGGGCAAGAGAGGTACTTCTTGTCCCAACAAGTCCATTACTCCCTACAGTGTGTTCTTGTCAAGGTCACTTCTTGGCATATCATAGCTGATGGATAAGTCCCTCCTTTCTGGTAGACAGTGTGGCTCACTATTAGATTCACTATTAGAGAGGGTTAAGCATTTTGATCCTCAATGGCAGCTCCTCATTGCACTGGGCTTCTTCTACTACCAGGTCCATGTGCCCTGGATGGCCTTTCAGACCTTTTGAAGCTGACAGTGTCATAATCCAGTCTGTTACATTTCTGATACTTATTCATCTATGATTAGTAACACTAAACACACAGAGACAGGAGAACTAGTAATGCTATGAATTTTCAGCTATGGTCAAGATGGCATGTAAGAGAGCTACTGACAGGCTGTTGGTATTACTGCCACTGCCTCTTGCCAGAAGGCTCATATCATTTCTTCTTCCTTGTTTGAAAGTTTCAAGTAAAAGACAAAGAATTAATCTCTTTGAGGCTTTTGTATGTAATATTCCTATGCAGGAGACAATTACAAGACTTTTTTTTTACCAACAGGAAATAGTCATATCTGCTCTAGAGCAAAAAGGCAAAGGAACCATCCAGCAGACAATTTTGGAAGCAGGTTCCCTCTGCCTATAAAATGAGTATCAGTAGGAAGAAAATATTGTGCATGCTCTAAAGATGGGGCCCTCAGTGACTAGTCCTCCCTTCATAGAATTTAGTCAAAATGAATAGATCAAAACCCAATTTTCAGGTTAGCTGTCATTTGTCTTCTATCTCAAACCAAAAGAAAACCTGGTATCTTTGGACCATGATTTGAAGACTGATCCCCTCTAAATCTCTATATACTAAAATCTAACACTGTTCCTCCATCTTGTACCCCTCATTTATAATTAAAGACACACACAAATGAAAAAGCTGTAAAATTAATCCTTTCTTCCATATAGTGGGCAAGACTATTAAAATATTATATCAATAGAAAATAATTTCAAAAAACAGAGAACTGTCATCTCAGACAAAAAAAAGGAAGAAGAAAGAAAAAAGTGGTTTGAGCAGTTATCTGTGTTCTCTGACTGGCAAAAGTTCATCAAATTGGAAGATCCCCATTCTCTGTTCATGTACATCTATTTCTCTGTCTGTCCTGCTGGAACAGAGAACCATCCCTTCTTTCTCTTCTCTCACTACTAGCTCCTGTCTCCACATTGAAAGCAATTGCTGAGCTATAACCATTTCTATAGCTATTATACATCACTCTTGGCAAAAATCAAGTATCTCCTCCCTGTCAAAAAGAAAACAACTCACATTCTTCAAATTATTCCTCATAGGAACCCACTTAAGCCAGTCTCATTTATCATTTTTTATTCAAGGTGGTCTTAGAGAGGAATGAACACTGGAAGCTGTGATGCCCAGAAAATGCCTCTTGCAGAAAATGTACTGCTTGAGCTGATTTCTGGGTTTAAGCTTTCCAAATTATTCAATTCCTAATTCAGCAATGCATGGTGACCACATTCAAAAAATTTTATACAGAGGCATACTCAAAAGTTAGTGTTGACATCAAAGTTTATTTCTCATTATAATTTTTAAGAATTTCCTCAGATTTGAATGAAGAGGTCATTCCTGTGCTCTTAAAATACTTTAAGGGGAAAGTCTCAATTTACTTTTTAAACATTTTAATGCATTTTATGCATAAATTCTTTTTAATGAATTAAACTTTAGGAGTATATGAATATATTTCATTGATTACCAAAGTTAAGAGATTTTCTAATAGCTTAGCACAATTCTGAATAAATTGTTTGCTGAATTTGTCAGTAAAATGTTCCCCTTTTCCTTCAGATACCATTTTCCCTTTTGACTGAAGGCTTACTCACATTTATAAGTAGACAACAAAACAAAAAATTAGATCAAAACTCTCTCAAACATATCCAAAAGAAACTTTTTTTGGTATTTGTTTAGTATTTTATTTTTAACCAGTTACATGTTAAAGAAAAATTTTTAATATTGGTTGTTAAAACTTTGAGTTCCAAAAATGAATGAGGAGAAGAATTTTTTAAAAAGCAGAATTAGACAAATGGAAAAGTAACTCCAAAACTCAATGAAGAAACTAATTTCTTAAAAATTAGAATGGAACAAATGAAAGCCAATGAGAACTCAAGAAATTATAAAATAAAAATGAAAGAATGAAAAAATAGAAAACAATGTGAAGAATCTCATTAGAAAAAACAACTTACTAATAAAAATGTCCTTTGTCTACATGTATATATATGGACAGAGGGTACAAGATGAGTTGCATATAACGTGATGATATCTAAAAAATAGGATTCAGGGGCTACAAAAGATTGCACTGGTAGGAGAATGGGAGAGGTAGAATGGGAAAAATTAACTCACATAAGAGAAGCAAGGAAAAGCTTTCAAAGTGGAAGGGAATGGGAATATTAAGAAGGAAAATCTGAATCTTACTCTCATTGGAATTGGCTTAAGGAGGAAATAACATACACACTCAATTGGGTGTGGAAATTGATCTTA
>CM053770.1:301431774-301451911 GCA_028658325.1 Potorous gilbertii | reverse complement strand
GTGAGTTGTTTTCTTTTTGACAGGAAGGAGATACTTGATTTTTGCCAAGAGTGATGTATGATAGCTATAGAAATGGTTATAGCAGAGCAATTGCCTTCAATGTGGAGACAGGAGCTGGTAGTGAGAGAAGAGAGAGAAGGGATGGTTCTCTGTTCCAGCAGGACAGACAGAGAAATAGATGTACATGAACAGAGAATGGGGATCTTCCAAATATTGGTGAACTTTTGCCTATCAGAGAATACAGATAACTCTTGAAACCACTTTTTTTTTCTTTCTCCTTCCTTTGTTTTGTCTGAGATGACAGTTTTCTGTTTTTTGAAATTATTTTCTATTGCTATAATATTTTAATAGTCTTTGGAAGAAAGGATTAATTTTAACAGCTTTTTGGAAGAAAGGATTAATTTGAACAGCTTTTTCATTTGTGTGTGTTCTTAATTATGAATGAGGGGTACAAGATGGAGGAACAGTGTTTGATTTTAATATATAGAGATTTAGAAGGGATCAGTCTTCAAGTCATGTTCCAAAGAGACCAGGTTTTCTGTTGGTTTGAGATAAAAGACAAATGAGAGCTAACCTTAAAATTGGGTTTTGATCTATTCATTTTGACTAACTTCTGTGAAGGGAGGACTAGTCACTGAGGGCCCCATCTTTAGAGAATGCACAATATTTTCTTCCTACTGATACCCATTTTATAGGTAGAGGGAACCTGCTTCCAAAATTGGCTGCTTGATGGTTCCTTTGCCTTTTTGCTCTAGAGCAGATATGACTGTTTCCTGTTGGTTTATTATGAGGTGAAAAAAAAAGTCTTGTAATTGTCTCCTGCATAGGAATATTACATACAAAAGGCTCGAAGATATTAATTCTTTGTCTTTTCCTTGAAACTTTCAAGAAAGTAAGAAGAAATGATATGAGCCTTCTGGCAAGAGGCAGTGGCAGTAATACCAACAGCCTGTCAGTAGCTCTCTTACATGCCATCTTGACCATAGCTGAAAATTCATAGCATTACTAATTCTCCTGTCTCTGTGTGTTTAGCGTTACTAATCATAGATGAATAAGTATCAGAAATGTAACAGACTGGATTATGACACTGACAGCTTCAAAAGGTCTGAAATGCTATCCAGGGCACATGGACCTGGTAGTAGAAGAAGCCCAGTGCAATGAGGAGCTACCATTGAGGAGCAAAATGCTTAACCCTTTCTACTAGTGAATCAACTTGGCAGTGAGCCACACTGTCTGCAAGAAAGGAGGGACTTATCCATCAGCTATGATATGCCAAGAAGTAACCTTGACAAGAACACACTGTAGGGAGAAATGGACTTGTTGAGCCAAGAAGTACCTCTCTTGCCCTGAATTTGAACTGAGGGGCATAGGAATTTATAACAATCAGTTTAAATTTGAGTTCATTCTCTTTTGTGACTAAGTAGGTTTGTAGAGGGGAGGACACAACTCAGTCCAGGGGGAATGATGAACTTCAGTCCTTGATATTCCTTCTCAGTAAATATTCTTTTTTAAAATCTAATTGATGTTAATCTATTTACATTGGCATTATACTATTAAATTCTATGATATAATATATACAATACATACTATATTTTTGAATTTTATAATAATTAAATATATTAAATGTTAACTTTGATTGGCAATGAGAGAGCACATCAGATGGGAAATCATTAGTCATAGTAATAGATAACCTTATACCATCAGGGTAACCTCTATGATCCCGAGAGGGAAAAGTAGTAGCAGCCCTTTGGGAAAACAGTCTGCTCATTCAAGTCATAATTCCTAAAGGCAGAAGTAAACTAGATACAAGCCTTTCCTTGTGCCCCTCAGAAAACGGTCAGGCAGTACAATGCATAGAGTGTTGAGTCTGAAATCAGGAGACCTGAATTCAAATCTAGCCTCAGACACTCACTAAGCAATGTGATCCTGAAGTTACTTAAGGTCTGGTGCCTCAGTTTCCTCAGTTGTAAAATGGAGACAAAAGTACCATAGTTGTTTTGAGGATAAAATGAGACAATATTTGTAAAGCCAGTTAACTGTCTGGTATTCAGTACGCATTTAATAAATTTCTGTTTTCTTCCTTTTTTTCCTTCCTCCTCAGTCAAAAGTGAGTCAGAGTACAATTTTGCTGTTTTGAAAAAGACAGGGCTTTTGACTAACTTGGCCTCATTCCCACATATTCAATATCAGCTTGTAAAAGAAACAATGTGACATATTCAGAATCACTGGCAAAGAGCTATAGAATTTACATAGTTGGAAGGCACTTTAGAGGTCCATTTAGTCCAATTTATATGCCCCAGGTAGTCTATAGTATACAATAAGGCTAACAAGGGATCACCAGTTTCCATTTGAAGACTTCCACTGAGTAATTCTGTACACTAAGGGATGAGGCCCAATTCTAAATGCTGTAATGGTCACTTGGTGAACCATTAACCTTGCATCCCTAAGGCTCAAAAGACCCTTCCAGCCAGTAAAAGTGATGGGTCTAGAGAGAGAAGAACCACCTAAAGTTTCTATCCTGCTTCCCCAAACCAATTGGCAAGAAAGATTTTCTCTTCCAACACCCATATCCAAGGTGTTTTAGTAGGAATAATAAAAATCTTAAAATTACCATAAAATAAATGAAAAACTGACTTCATCTCAATTCCTAGGTACTATCACCTATTAAGCCATCTAGTCCTGCTAACTTGCCATCTTCCCAGATTCTGTTTTTCCCATGGGGAATAGCACCTTCAGGACAGGACCCCAAGAAACTATGCTCTCATTCACCCAGGAAGTTGCTTTATTCAGTTTTTGAACTTTTATTCTATGTCTATGGTTCTCTAGCGTACTATACATAATAATCCCAGAGGAGATCAAGTTTTGTATCCCATCTAGTTGCCTCCTGAGGGCACATTGCCATCTGGGATGCCACCAGAGTCCTCCTCTTCTCAAATCTCCCCTCTTCCCTCTGTTTTCTTCTTCCTTTGGGCACAGTGAAGAAATACTCTCATTGCTTCTTTTTTTTGTTATTAATGTCTACTTATTTATTTTTTCATTTTCAACATTCATTTCCATGAAATTTTGAGTGGATTCTTTCAATATTTATTTTGCCCTCCGGTTCTAGAATATCAGGGTAGTTTTCATAGTAGCCTTGACTGAGAATGCAACATTGGTTCTTTTGATTCAAAGTGGTCCCCATCTCCACACTCCCATGTACTTCTTCATCAGTCAGCTTTTCCTCATGAACATGATATATATCTCTGTTTTTGTGCCCAAGATGCTATTGGATCAGATAATTGGGATTCATAATATCTCAGCCCCAAGCTGTGGACTCCAGATGTTCCTCTATGTAACACTTACGGGAGGAGTGTTCTTCCTATTGACAGCCATGTCCTATGACAGGTATATGGCCATTTGTCACCCTCTCCACTTCCCCATTCACATGAATGACAGAGTTTGCATACTCCTGGCAATTGTCTGTTGGTTCTTGGGCTCTTTTGATGGTTTCACTATCACCCCTATCACCATGAACTTCCCATTTTGTAAATCCCGAGAAATCCAACACTTCTTCTATGAGGTCCTTGAGTTATTGAAACTCTTCTGCTCAGATACAACACTCTATGAGTTTGTGACATACCTGTGCTGTGTCCTTATGCTCCTCATCCCTCTCATAGTTATTTTAAGCTCTTATTCCCTTATACCTCACAATCTATAGGATGAATTCAGCTATGGGTCATAGGAAAGCATTTGTCACATGTTCTTCCCATATAACCATTGTTATTCTATTTTATGGATCTTCTGTCTATAAATACATGTTCCCTACTTCATATCAAACTGCAGAGAAGGATATGATGTTGTTTGTCTTCTACAATATCCTCATACCTGTTATAAACCCACTCATCCATAGTGTTAGGTATAAAGATGTCACATCAGCTTTGAAGAAATGCTATGTTCAAATGTGGTTTTAACTAACTTTCAGAATTAGAATACTTAAAACCATTCCCCTTTCTTTTATTTATTACAGGCTCATTTTATTACTGTTGCTCTGTCATAAACAGGCACGTCCCTCCCTCCCCTGTCCTTCCAAATTAAATTTCTCCCCTTGAGAGCTTTTGCAAACTTTTGGGTTAATATATTCTTGGTTTAGTACAAAAATCTTTGGTATTTAAGTCAGAATATAAGGATTTGGCTTCTCTACCCACAACTTGCTAACTAAGTAACCTTGAACAAATGACAGAAAGTCTCTGAAACACGGCTCACTCATCTGTCCAATGTTGTATATAAGAAATATTTATTAAATACATTAAAGGTGAATGGGACCAACATGAATTTATCAAAAATTGCTTTCAGTCAACTTGGCTCCACACATGCGATCTTCAGGACTCTCTCAGAATATAAAGAAAATAAAAAGTGGATTCATAACATGTATCCATAATATTACATTTGACTCTTAGTTCATTGTTTGTACCCATGTCATTTTCCAACTCAACCATTAGAAAGGAGAATTCTTTTGGGGAAATGGGGCGAAGATCACTGTCTTCAGTAGCTGCTTCCTGCTGAACAGGAGTGTAGAGTCCACTTCAGGGACCAAAATATTTTGGGGGAGATCAGTGTGGGGTGAAGAATGTGGTGGCAACTGAGTCCAAGGTGGACAGGGGCAAATCTTTCAGGATCCTCAATGGAAGAGGTTGGTATCCTAAATGATGATACTGGTGAGATGATGCAACATAAACCAGGAGACTAAATAAGTCCAGTCCAATATAAAAGTGAATTGAAAGATCAATAGTGGGGTCAGAATAGGGGAAAGAAGGGAGAGAAACCACAACCCCCAGGAGGAGGTAGGGGGAGGTATCAGGCTGGAATGAATGTCTTGTATCCAAAAGGCTGCCTGTACTATCCTTTCAGTATTCAAAGAATACATTCCATTCAGGGTCTTCATGGAATAGGGGAAGAACTATAGGAGATAAATTATTTTCATGGAAATGATGGCGACACACCCTGCAATCATTAACTCTGCCCTGGCTAGAGGAGTTCCCTATTTGAATTAAGGCATTAGACTCCCAGCCCTGGCACATCAGGCCTAACCCCTGTCACAAGGCGGGAAACAAGAATTAGTGGGCTAGATATAGAAGTGGTTAAATGTGGGGCCCAGAGCACAGCACAGCTAGAAAGCACACAGGCAAGTCCCCATCCTTAGCAGTTTCAGTACATAATCTTCTTTAATCACTTTTCTGACTAGCCAAACCTGGTATTTTATCTCACATCTTGCATCCTGCCTCCTGCTTGTTTCATCTGCCTCAGTACTCCTGTCTCACCATCCACCCACTATTCACTCAAATGCTTTGGAGATGGCAACAAAGGAGCTGTCCCTGAGTGGGGAGGGGAAGGGAGTAAAATGAGGCTGAAACTATGTCCAGGGTGTGAGGAAAGTATCGAACAGGTATCCTTGTTGCATGACCATCAGCAGGTGGACAGTATTATCTGGGAGACACAAATCTGACAAGTGCAACATGCAGGGCTCCAAACAGAAGGAGCATTCAAAATGATGATAGAAAAGGAGAAAATAAAGAAAGAAGTCAAGAGCACCATGATGTTTTTATTTACTTTTGCCACAGAGGAATATCTGATCCAGTTATTTTCTCAAAAATTTCCACTCTGATTCCAGTTCCTTTAGGAAGATCAGAGCCTTTTGAGGATCCAACGCTACACCTGTAAACATAAGTAACATTTTCCAGGAGGAAACTTTCTACTCTTGAGTTCAGTAGTCATACAGATGAATTTACTTACAGGATACTGACTTTTGCTCCACTTACCATAAAAGACTTGGGAGGATCCATAAATTATTAATTCTAAAACAGTGCATATCCATAAGTTGCTTATAATAAAATATATTTATACCACAGAACACATAGAATAAATGGCTATTCTTTCCACATTGGTAATAAACTTTGAATGAAGTTGACTTTTCCATTAATATACATTATTCCATGTTACCTCCCCCTAAGAAAATTTCAGTGAAATTCTTTTCCTCAAACTGAAGATGTTTCTGATCTTCTTCAGGAATTAATAGAATAGCAGGTTGGTCCCTCATTCAGTTGCACCATACCCAACCTTTCTAAAATCATTTAAAAACACTTAAGGACCTTATTCCATACAGACATATATCTAGTAACAGGGAGATGACTAGGCCAGACACCAATTTACTAATTTGTTAATGGTCTAAAAAGGAATATGATGGTAGGCTGAATAGGTGAGATGTTAAATAAACACTTTAATGTAATTAACATTGTGTTTGTAAGTTTGTTTCCCAAATTTCTTTTCCCTGTGTCTGATTATTTCCTTATCATTCAGAAGGAATGTTCTGTTCTGGGTATTTACTCTTTCACATGGCTATGCAGGAGGTGGTTGGTTGTTGTCCTTTGTTTTTGAAGAGGACCAAAATGAAATCACCATGGTAACGTAAAATTTCAATATGCCCAATCATGGCTAATCAGACCAATATGAGCTCAGAATGCTCTACCACAGGTTGGGCACAGATAGTCCATGTGAATATTAACTAATTTACCCAACTAGGGCTAAAATAACTACCCATTCAGACTGACCACTTCCCTTGATTAAAGAAATTTGCCATAAAAAGGAAAAGCAAAGACATGACTAGATAAAACATCACAGATCTGCCAACATGTAGCATCAATTGTACCTCCTAGTCAGACTCAAGAATAGTCAGTGGGAAACATTCCTTTTCAAAGAAACACAATGGGGAAACTGAGTCAGGAGGATCCCATCCTAGGCACAGGATAGGATTGTCCCCTCAGTTTTTATACAGGAAGATATCCACCTGTAGTAGTCACATTTTCTCTGAGTACCTTGTGGCATTTTTCTCAGATGGTGGATTATTGACTATTGACTTTTGAGGGACTCTATATGATCTCTATATGAGATCTCTATATGATAACTAAAAACATATTTTGTTATATTCCTAAGAGCTTTTACCTCAGATGGCAAGTTTCCCTACTTAAAAATTTAGCAGGGCTCATGTCTCAAATTTTAAATTTGTCCTTGTGCAAAAGCCAATTACTAGTGATCATTTCTATATATTTTCAACTTCTCACCAAAACAGGTTCCTTCTTTAGGAATTCCATCCCTCAAACAAGCTCCTTAGAGCTTCTGGGGCTCTACTTTTTGAATAGCCCTGAAGATTGCTCCTTTACACACACACACACACACACACACATTAACACACATTAATCAATCACCAGCTTCTTTAGCATTAAAGCATAACCAGCCACCTTACAATCTTTATAAGTGATAATCAAATTATTTTAGTTGTAAACACAAGTAATCATGGTGATGTCAATTGCATTTCCAGATCAAATAAAAATATTGACAGATGGATGGGCTGATCTGTATCTTGACCCACCCCCTACATCCCCTTGACTCAAAGTAAGGGAGTGAGGGAAGGGAGTGACCAGAGTTGTAAGAAGGTGTTTCAATACTCCTTAATGATTAATGATAAAACCTTTAGAATCTGCTAAGATTCTCACTTTTCACTGCTATGTCCACGTCTTAAAAATTTTGAGTGAAGCATTAAACCTTTGAGACTGACATTCATGACATTATTACCCTTTCTTAGAATACCTGAAGCATGAACCAATGACTCTTTCTCTGAAAGTTCCTACTTAAGGCCTTCCAATAACACAAAAACCTAGGAGTGAAACTTAGAAAAGTCACAGTAGGTTTGGATATGACTTGTTGTGAGTGTGAAATTATTGCAACAAATTAGCTTGTAATTGGAAATTTAGTATCACAAACTCCCGATGTCCCATAAAATCAAAATTCTCAGTAACCACAGATTCCTAAATACCAAAAGTATTTACCTTGTGGAGGAAATTAAGTTTTTTCCCCAGGCAAGAACATACCAATCAAACTAGCCTTATCAAAATAACAGTTTACTAGTCCTTTACATTCCTTTACACAGGCTTGATAAGAATTTATGACTAGATGATTCTCCAAGTTTTTGTTTTATTAAGCAGCCTCATAATCAGAGAGTACAATTCCTAATCCAACCACATCTAGATTATAAGAGAAATTGCTTTTCTAAGTACATAGGTAATAGCAACTTGCACAATGTAAGAAAATTCAGAAATATAACCATACCACAAGCAAATATCATGTATTTAAAACTTGATGCCGAACCAATTAATTACCGATCAGGTGACTGTAACTTAGTTGAATGAGTAAATCTGATCTGGATTCATAATCACTAGTGGTAACATTTTAATTTCTAAAGCCCAATACTCTTAGTACTTTGAAAGAAAAAGTTATTATTCATAAATTTAAGTTCTTGTTTTTGTTTGTTTTTGTTTTTTGCTAACCTAGGGGAACTGTCAGTGAAGTGTTCCTGAGTCTAGATGCAAGGATCTGCTGGTCAGTATGGCAAGAGAGAAGGATGACCCTGCAGACATGGGCATGGGGACAGGGACTGTGTTCATCCTTTGCTGAAGAAGAAGACCATATCATCAGAGAAATAATGACATGACTTGCATTTGACTTTGTTTTGAGTGAAGGAGGGTTGTGCAGGTCACCAGCCTCACTTCTCCTCCAGAGCCATCTGAATCCAGTGACCAGATGTTCATCAGGATGACTAGAGATGACCCAGGAGGAGGTAACTGGGGTTATATGATTTGCCCAAGGTCACAGAGATAGTGAGTGTCAAGTATCTGAGGTGAGAACTGAATTCAGGTCCTCTTGACTTGTGCACTGGTGCTCTATCTACTGCACCACCTAGCTGCCCAAGGGGACAGGGTGTATTGGAGTGCAGAAGGAAGGGAGCATCAACAGTTTTCCCCATTCCCTAGTGATGAAAGAATTGAGAGAATAGGACTTACCCTCCCAGATAGGGCTTTGGAAGGTGTGCCCAGGACCATGGCCTCGAACCACCAGAGCCTGTAGTGTCAGGACAAGTGTGAGACAGCTTTGTAACTCTTGCTCTAATGGGACCTGAGAGGTCAGTCCAAAAGGCACCTGCAAGTCTTCCCAAGTGCTTGGAGAGCTACCCCAACTGCAGGGAGAGAAAGGGTTAGGCTTACATACATTCTACTCTTGGCTGGAAAGGAGCAGTATTTCCTTTTCTGTTTTACCTTTGTGACTTATCAGACTAGAAGATCATATCCCTGGGGGAAGGAAGGAAAGGAAAGGAAAGAAAGAGAGAGAAGGCTTACTTCTGGGGTGCTTTTTCAAGTGCAGAGAGGCCCATTGGTCCAACTCCCCCAACATCCCACAGGGGAGGGGCACAACACAGGGTGCAGAGACCCTGAAACTGAGGCATTGGGACCTTCAAACAAAACCAGGCACAGCAGTCCACAAGGCACAGAGACCCTGAAATCAGGGCACAAGGACCCCCCAAAAAAATAAAGGACAGAGGCCCACTTACCCTGTACCAATGTTGCAAGGGGCAGGGGACAGAACAATACAGGTTAAACCAGGGTACAGGGAGTGGGGCAGGGGATGGGGTAATACAGGGTAGAATGTCAGCTCAAGCAGAGCAAGGTGCCTTTTGTTTAACTTTTGCAGACCTAATTTCTTACTAAGCTTGTTTATTTAGAAATCCCTTTCACAAATTACTTTTCCAGATTATATTGTGGTCAAATTATGTTACAATGGAACATTAGCTTCTTTTCCTTAAGATCTCCTCCAATTTCGTCCCAGAAGTCTCCTGGCAGCTTCTTACTTGTTCCAGCATCCTGGGACAGAGGAGAGAAAAAAATATTACTAACCTAGCACAAGGGCATACAAGGGTCCACAGTCTGATAGACCTTCCAGAAGGCAGTGGAGCTACAGACGCCTCTGGCAGTGTCTGGGCACTCCAGGGGTCTCACAGCTGTAGGAGCAGAAAGGGCTGGGGAAGAGAACAAAGAAATGTACCTTACTTTAGAGAGGAGAAGGAGAGGGAGAGGACAAGCTGAGATACAAAACTGGTGGGGTCTCCATGCAGGCAGCTTGGCTTACTCACAGGTTATTTTTATCTTATTTCCAAAGAGGACCAAGACTTCAGGCAACTGATGGTATGACTTACAGTTGACTTTGAATGGAGTGAGGGAGGACTGTGCAAGAACATCAACTTCTTCTCCTTCAGTGTCATCTGCATCATGGGGCCAGATATTCATGAGGAGGAGTAGAGATGGGTCAGGATGCAATGGGAGATCCTAGTCCTTTTGATGAAGGCCTTTTCAGGTTCTCACTTTGAGTGTGACTATAGCTCATTAGCTGTAGATTCAGTTCCTTTATCAAAATCTCTGTAATTTTCTACAGGCCATGGTAGGTTCCTGATTGGTGGAGTCCATCTGCAGTCTACTGGCCTTCTTACTATCTGACTTATTCTCAATAACTTCATCAATTAATAATTTCTGTACAAACTTAACTTCTGCTGTCTCTCACACTGGTCAAAAGAGAATTATTTATATTCATTCTGAGCCTGGAAGATTCAAAATGCAGTGGAGGTAGGGAAGTGACCTTTTGTGGTCCAATCTAGGAACCTCTGAGTGAAATGGGCTTAAAGGTTGGCCTTTAAAGAGGGAGAAAAGAAGAAAGAAATAAAAAAAGAAGGAAACAAAGAAAGAAGGAAAGAAACAAAGAAGGGAAGAAAGAAAGGAAAAAGAAAGAAGAAAGAATATAAGGGAAACAAAGAAAAAGAAAAAGTAAGAAAGATTAGGGAATGAAGGAAGGAAGAAAGAAAGGACAGAAGGAAGGAAGGCACAGCAAGGGGAGGAAAAAAAGGATTCTTGCTAGTAGACCACAAGTTAACTGGTCTGCTTAAGGTTATCAAAATTTCCCTTGCTTTGGAAAGGAGGAAAGGGAGAGGACTAGCTGAGGTACCAAGCTTGCTGGGTCCCCATTTAGTCAGCTTGTATTACTCACAGGTGGTTTTCATCATCTCTTTCCTTATTTTAAAAATGTATTTATTTTTAATTTTCAACATTCATTTCCATAAGATTTGAGTTCCAAATATTCTCCCCATCTCTCCCCTCCCCCACCCCTAGACACTGTTCATTCTAATTACCCTTTCTCCCAATCTGCTCTCCCTTCTATCACACACTTCCATTCCCTTATGCCTATTTTCTCTTTCCTTTCAGGCAAGATAGATTTCTATACCCCATTCACTACATGTATTTATTATTTCCCAGTTGCATGCAAAAACAATTCTCATCATTCATTCCTAAAACTTTGAGTTCCAACTTCTCTCCCTTCCTCTCTCCCTCCCCATCCCCAATGAGAAGGCAAGCAATTTCAATATAGGCCATAAAATGTGTAGTTATCCAAGCGACTTTCATAATAGTCATGTTGTGAAACACTATATTTCTATCCATCCTATCCTGGCCACCCCCTCATTTGTTCTCTCTTTTCTCCTTATCTGTTCCCAAATGTCTTTAATTCTAATTACTCCCTCCTCGCATCTTCTCTCCCTTCTATCATCCCTCCCCACAACCCACATATCCCATTTTTCCCTGCTTTACAGTAGTGTAAGACAGATTTTCATGACAAATGGAATGTGCATGTCTTTAAGTCTTTAAGTCAAATGTGAGGAGAGTAAGTTTCACTTTTTCCCTTGCACCTCCCCCTTTCCTCCTCCGTTGAATAAGTCTTTTCTTGCCTCTTTTATGAGAGATAATTTGTCCCATTCCATTTCTCTCTTTCTCCTCCCAGTACATTCCTTTCAACTCTTAATTTGATTTTTTTAGATATCATCTCTTCTTATTCAACTCACCCTGTGCCCTCTGTCTATATAATATATATATATATATATGTGTGTATGTGTGTGTGTGTGTGCGCGCGCATGTATGTATGTATATTTGTATGCATAATCCCTTCAACTACCCAAATACTGAGAAAAGTTTCAAGAGTTAGACATATTATCTTTCCATGTAGAAATGTAAACAGTTCAACTTTAGTAAGTTCCTAATGATTTCTCTTCCCTGCTTACATACTTCCCTTGACTCTTGTGTTTGAAAGTCAAATTTTCTATCCAACTCTGGTCTTTTCATAAAGCATTCTTGAAAGTCCTCTATTTCATTGAATGACTACTTTTTTCCCCATGAAGTATTGTACTCAGTCTTGCTGGGTAGGTGAATCTTGGTTTTGATCCTAGTTCCTTTGACTTCTGGAATATCATATTCCAAGCCCTTTAATTCCTTGATGTAGAAGCTGCTAGGTCTTGTGTTATCCTGATTGTATTTCCACAATACTCGAATTGTTTCTTTCTGGCTACTTGCAATATTTTTTCCTTGACCTTGGAACTTGTGATTTGGCTGCAATATTCCTAGGAGTTTTTCTTTTCAGATCTCTTTCATTTGGTGATTGGTGGAATTTTCAATAATTATTTTATCCTCTGGTGCTGGAATATCAGGGATATACTTGATAATTTCATGAAAGATGGTGTCTAGACTCTTTTCTGATCATGGCTTTCAGGTAGACCCATATTTTGTTAATTATCTCTCCTGAATCTGTTTTTCAGGTCAGTTGCTTTTCCAGTGATGTATTTCACATTGTCTTCTATTTTTTCATTCCCTTGGGAATTTTTTCTGTGATTTCTTAGTTTCTTATAAAGTCATTAGGTTCCACCTGTTCCATTCTAATTTTTAAAGAACTATTTTCTTCAGTAAGCTCTTGAACCTCCTTTTCCATTTGGATAATTGTGCTTTTAAAAGCATGCTTCACAAGATGGTGGAGTAGAAAGACACACATGTGCAAGGTCTCCCCCCACAGCCCATTAGATACCTGTAGAGAGGGACTCTCAACAAATTTTGGAGCAGCAGAAGTGGAGAACAACAGAGTGGAGGAGATTTCCAGCCTAGTGTGACCTGAAAGGCCCACAGGAAACATGGGTTGCACTGGAGGTGGAGCGGAACACAAAGCCCAGCTCAGCCTTGGCCACGTGGAGCAAGGCTCATGAATAGTCCTTGAAGGCAGAATTTCCAGTCATGGAATCCCCAGTCCCAGCAGCAGCAGGTTTGAAGATCCCTGAATCCACAGGTGCCAAAGGTCAGTGATGGGGTTTTTCCAGCTGGTCAGGAAGGGAGAAAGGCCTTCCCATAGCTCCAGCAGCAGCTGCATACATTTTTGGAGCATAAAAGCCCTGGGTGCATTGAAGAGCTGATTCTTGCCTCCACCCTGTGGAGGTCCTGGGTGAGCTGGTCTTTGTCTCACACTGAATGGCAGTCCTGCCCATCCAGCTTATCTGAAAATCAGCCCCCAGCACTGACTTGGGAACTGGAGGCCGGGTGGCTGTGGAGAGGTAACTGCTAAGATTATGGGCACAAAAATCCTTTTGCATCCAGACCAGTGCACTCTTAATCATGCCACATTGGAGGAACTGAGATCTCACAAATTCCCAGAGTATACTCGACTCTTGACTAAGGACCCAAAAGTCAAATAACTGGGAAAAATGCCCAAAAAAGGGGGAAAATAAGACTATAGAAGATTACTTTCTTGATGAACAAATATCTTCTCCCATCCTTTTGGATGAGGAAGAACAGTGCTCACCATCAGGGAAAGACATAAAAGTCAAGGCTTCTATATCCCAAACATCCAAAATAAATATTCAATGGGCTCAGGCCATGGAAGAGCTCAAAAAGGATTTTAAAAATCAAGTAAGAGAGGTGGATGAAAAATTGGGAAGAGAAATGAGAGATGCAAGAAAAGCATGAAAAGCAACACCTTGCTAAAGGAGGCCCAAAAAAATGCTGAAGAAAATAACACCTTGAAAAATAGCTAACTCAATTGGAAAAAGAGATGCAAAAAGCCAATGAGAAGAATAATGCTTTAAAAAGTAGAAGTAGCCAAATGGAAAAGGAGGTTCAAAAGCTCACTGAAGAAAATAGTTCTTTCAAAATTAGAATGGAAGAAATGGAGGCTAATGACGTTATGAGAAACCAAGAAATCACAAAATAAAACCAAAAGAATGAAAAAATGGAAGAGAATGTGAAATAACTCATTGGAAAAATATTGAAAATAGATCCAGCAGAGACAATTCAAGCATTCTTGATGAAAAGACCAAAGCTGAAAAGAAAACACAGGAATGAAGAGAAGTATGAAAAGGTAAACAGCAAAGAGAAGTCATAAGGGACTTACTAAAGTTGAACTGTTTACATTCCTACATGGAAATACAATATTGGTAACTCTTGAAACTTCTCTCAGTATCTGGGTAGTTGGTGGGATTACACACACACACACACACACACACACACACACACACACACACACACACACGTACACACACACAGTGTGAAGTGAATGGGATGGGGTCATATCTTAAATATTGAAATTAAGCAGTGAGAGAGAAATGCATTGGGAGGAGAGAGGGAGAAATGGAATGGGCCAAATTCTCATAAAAGAGGCAAGTAAAAGATTTCTCAGCAGAGGGAAAAAGGGGGAAGGTGAGAGAAAAAAACATGAAGCTTACTCTCATCACATTTAACTAAAGGAAGGAATAAAATGCACACTCATTTTGGTGTGAAAACCTATCTTACAATACAGGATAGTGGGGGAAAAGGAGATAAGCAGGGTGGGAGGGATGATGGAAGGGAGGGCAATGGGAGGAGGGATCAATAGAAGAAACAGAGCACAGGATAGGGTGGAAGAAAATATAGTCAGTCTTACACAGCATGACTATTATGGAAATCATTTGCAGAACTACACAGATATGGCCTATATTGAATTGCTTGCCTTCCCAAGGGAATGGGTGGGGAGGGAGGGATGGGGAGAATTTGGAACTCAAAGTTTTAAGAACAACTGTTGAGTATTGTTCTTGCAACTAGGAAATAAGAAATACAGGTAATGGGGAATAGAAATTTATCTTGCCCTTCAGGACAAAAGAAAAGATGGGGATAAGGGAAGGGAGGAATGTTAGAAGGAAGGACAGACTGGTGATAGGGGTAATTAGAATGATTGGTGTATTGGGGTGGGGGAAGGGGAGAAATGGGGAGAAAATTTGGAACCCAAAATTTTGTGGAAATGAATGTTGAATACTTAAATAAATAAATTTAAAAACTTAAAAAAAAAAGCATTCTTCTGCTTCTTGGCTTTTTGGACCTCTTTCACCATTTGGGTTACTCTATTTTTAAAGGTATTATTTTCTTCAGAATTTCTTTGGGTCACATTTAGCAATTGGGCCACTTTTCATAATTTTCTTGCATCACTCTCATTTCTCCTCTGAAATTTTCCTCCACCTCTCTTACTTGATTTTCAAAATCTTTTTTGACCTCTTCCATGGCACAAGATCATTGCATATTTATTTTGGAGGCTTTGGATGAAAAATTCTTCACTTTTCTGTCTTTCTATCATGGTTTTCTTTATTCTTTCACATGCAAAAGATGGAATAAAGAACCTGGTTACCAAAAAGATCACCTTCTATATTCTTTTTTATCCCCTTTTTGAGTATTTTCCCAGTACTTTTGAGTACTTTGTAAAGTTGAAGGTATACTCTAGGGACCTGTAAATTCTCAGTTCCGCCAAGGTAGCACAATCAAGGGAGAGGGGTTTGCTCCTTTTCTCACCTGTGATGTATTCTGGGAACAACCACAAGCTTTTCTGCCCAGGATTTGCAAGTAAGTTTCCCTTTCCACAACCATCACTAGCTCCACTACATCAGTGCTCCTCTTCACCCCAGGGCTGCCACTCAGGGCTGGAATTCAGATCACCCACTTGATTCCCCCAAAGCATTTAGGCCAAGGGCTCCAAAAAATGGATGGTCCAGCCACCTGGGACTAGAGCTAGGGTAGGAGTCTGCTCCCTTCTCACCTAGGTGAAAGAGCTTTCTCACTGACCTTTGAACCTGCTTTGGAGTTTTTGGGTGGAGAAATCTGGGAACTGCAGCTGCTGCCCATGAATCCCCACCCTGAAGTCTGCTCCAGTCCTGTCCATGCTATGCTGTATGGCCAAGGCTTTGCTATGCTGTGCTATGCTCAGATCCTGGTGCAATATATCTTTCTGGTCAGTTTTCCAGGATGCCTTGGGGTAGAAATCTCGTTTACCTTGTCATTTTGTGGCTTCTACTGCTGTAGAATTTGTTGCGAGTATTTTTTTACAGATATTTTATGGGCTATGGGGGGAGAGCTCCAGCTGGTCCATCCTTCTACTCCACCATATTGGCTCCACTCCCATTGTCCTTTCTTTTAAAAGAGAATCATGACATCAGGGAAATGATGGCATGACATGAATTTGACTTATTTGAGTGAGGGATGACTGTGTAAGGATGCCAACCTCTCTTTCTCCTACTGAGCTATCTGGTTCCAGTGGCCAGGCATTCATCAGGAAGACTAGAGATGGCTCAGGATGCATTGGGAGATGGTGGAACTTTTTAACCAAGGCCTTTCCAGGTTCTCACTTTGAGTGAAGTAAAGTCCACTTACTGAATAGACATCTTGGAATAGTGAGTTATGTTAATTCCAAAAATAAATCAACTTGAAGGTGAAGACTCTTAGTTGTTGGGAAACAGTTACTACTGACATTCACTCTGGGCCTGGAGGATCCAAAATATAGACTCAAATGGAGCTTGGGGAGGCACCTATTGTTGTCCAGTCTAGATGATGCAGAGTTAAATGGGTTTAAGGTTTCGTCTTTGAGGAGAAAGAAAGAGAGAAGGAATGAAAGAGACAACAAGGGAAGAAAGAAGAATAGATGGATTCCTGCCCATAAATCTCAAGTTAAATGGTCCTGAACAGGCATCAATAGTACCTTGCTTTGGAGATTAGAAGGAGAGGGACCAGAAGAGGGAGAGGATGAGCTGATTTACCCAGCTATAGGGGTCCCCATTCAGGCTGCTTGGAGTACTCCCAGATTGTGTTTGTCTGTTGTTTTCAAAGAGGACTATGACATCATGGAAATGATAGCATGACTTTGATTTGAGAGAAGGAGAACTGTGTAGGGATACCTTTCTCACATTGTCCTGCAAAGCCATCTGAGTCTCATCAGAAGCACTAGTGTTGGCTCTGCATACAAATGGGAGAAACTTCCTTCTTCCCTTCCTGTATTCCTTTCTTTTTTGCTTTCTTTCTTTAAAATTTTCAAGTAAAGTAGAGATGGAACTTTTTTGTTATTTTGTGGGAATATACATTGTCATGTGTTTTGATAATTTACTGCTTGCTGAAAAGTTTGGTTTTTGAAAAAATGTGAACCAATTAAACCATTTTAAAGAAAGTAACTTTCTTACTTGTATTGTTTCAAATGAGTTACTTTCAGATTCTTAGAAATTTCCTAGTAGATATAGAAAACAGAAAATTTTAGTGTAGCAAGGGACATCTAGTTCAGGCTTTTAGTTTTGATTCTATATATTTGAGATTCCAAGAAAAAAAATGCACTTCTCCAGACCACAGAGGGAGGTAGACTTAGAGATATGACCCCTCCCTTTTGAAACCTCTTGTTCCCGAGACAGTATTCTTTTAATTCAATCTAGTTTCCACAATTCTTCTACAATTAGTGTGAAAAATTCTATGATGCAATATTCTGACCTCATTCTTTGGATTCACATCTCACTCACATCTCTTCTTCCATTCCCTTGACACAGAGCCAGCTTCTTGATGCGTTACCCTTACAGTAACATTTACGTTGATCCAGATAGAGCTGGGATGGCAGAGTTCCATCCAGTCACTTCAATAATACATGCTGCTTCTCAACAGTAGCTCTGGTACATGATTTTTACACTAACCTTTCTGATTTTGCTGCAACTAGATGTAAATTGTGCCCATCTATTATCTTATCGGTGCTTCTAGTATCAGTTTTAATTTCTCTAAAAATTATTTGATTTTGTATAATCCTACTTTTCACATTAATAAGGAACATAGTACACTTTCTATATGTGTTTTTAGTTTCCATTCATGACTTCGATCATTTCCTTAGAGTTTTTGGCTTCTTTTTCTGCATTTGGAGTGGAGAAGAATATCACTGATTTAGTCTTTGGGAATAGCTGTGAACGTCTCCAGTTTGCATTATACAAAATCAACTTTTGGCAAATATTTTCCATAGATAGAATTGGAGGTAAGTTGTAAAAAGTCTAATTGTCTCATGTATCTGAATGTAGAAACAGTCAAATCCCATGAACAACACAAATAAAATGTATAGAGTAGGATTTGAGTAGGCAAAGGGGAAGATAGATGCTCATTCATGGTGGGGGAAATGATATGAAGAAATCACCCCTGATTGGCAATATTTTGAAAGGAAAGACATAGAACTGTGGAATGTTATCACTAAAAGGGTTCTGAAAGTTGATGTAAGTCAAGTTTTCTTTTTAAAGAAGAAGAAACTCAAAGATACAGTAAAAGTCAGATGACAAGTATACAGACACATGGGTAAAAACATCATAGATGAATTTTTTTTATAGATTCCTTCAATGATACATGAATTTCTGTGAATATGCTAATATTTTTGGGGATGCAAGTCCTCCTTCTACCTTGAAGATGTTTTGTAATTCATATTCATCACCTTGAATTAAAGCATCATTTTTATGCCTATAGGATTATATTCTGAAGTAGCAAACTAGAATTCTATGAAATAAGTAATTTCAACATACAGATTGCCTTACTTTGTAATTAAGAGAGTGTACAGAATTTATTCATTTGCTTATTTATTTTTGGGAGGCATTCAGGGTTAAGTGACTTGCCCACAATCACATATCTAAGTGAGTGAGACTGGATTTGAATTGGGGTCCTTGTGACTCCAGGGTCAGTGCTCTAGCCATTCTTCCCTCTACCTGCCCATAGATATCATTTGAAACCAAACCCATTTTTTCTGTACTATTTACTCTATTTCACAATTGTTAGATATTTAGTCAAAATAAGCAGGGAGGAATGTTGACTTTTTCCTGTGAGAATCTTCTAAGTTATAATGTCAATCAGTTTTAAGAGGATCAGTGTGAGACAAAAATGGTTTTAAACACATAAGGTTCTATTCAACTAAACCTTATGTGTTATGCAAGGCCCTTCCCTACATGCTGATACTCAGAATGAGGAAATAGGCCCAATAATCTTCAATTCAAATAGAGAAAATAGGATATAAATAATTAAGATTCACAGGAAAATGTGAACATCAGATCCAAAGAAGCAACTGTGTCCAGGAAAGAAAATGATTCTTTTCAATGAGTGGGATCAGAGAAAGATGAATAAATATTACAAAATGTAGCTGGAGTTCAGAGAAACCAAATGATTTTTATAGAACTATAGTTCTATAGTTTTATAGGAACCACGGTGAAGTGGGGGGAAATGATGAATTAGAGAATATATGTTTGAATTATATCTTTGCCTTTTTGCTGTGTAACTATGGATAAATTAATGATATTATTCTGGATCGTTTTACAATGTAAGACCCTTCCTGCACTAAGTACTGTGGGAAAGGGTACATTTCTGTCACATTCATGGAAAAAGCTGAAAATGCTTAGAGAATGAAGAAGAGTCCTACAAATTGTTTTGAGAGAAATCAATTTATTGACATCCTAGGTGGTGTAGTAATAGAGTCCTTGACTTTGACTCAGGAAACCCCTTGGTCAAATGCAACCTCAGGCACTTACTAGATAGGTGTCCCTGGACAAGTCCCTTAATCACTGGTTGCCTCAGTTTCCTCATCTATAAAGTAGGGATTATAATAGCACCTGCATTCTAAAGTTGTTGTGATGATCAAACAACATATTTGCATCTAATATTGTTTTATAACATGGCTAGCAGAGTGCCTGACTCATAGCATTCAAAAAAATGCTCATTTGCTTTTTTCTGAAGACCTTCACCTGGGATTATGGAATTGATTCCCACCCTCTCATTTTCATTTTGGTTTCACAGATATTTTAAAAAATTGCTGTCAACATCACGATATCATTATAAAAACCCTCTCTGTAGTATAATACTGCCCACCAGGGGACTGATTTTTAATACATTTTATTAGTCAGTTGACAACTGTTTTTTAATATTTACTCCATGTCACTCACTGAGCTAAGCTGGGGATACAAAGAAAGGTAAAAATAATTCTTAACCTAAAGAAGCTCATATTGTAATATGGGAGATAATATTGAAGTATGTAGGCATACATAGCAGAAGATGTGGTAGTAGAAAAGAGTAGCAAACTCTCAGAAGGGAAGGCAGTAGTAGCAACTGCAGGGAAGGGAGGAAGGCTGAGT
>CM053770.1:301381988-301431274 GCA_028658325.1 Potorous gilbertii | reverse complement strand
TGTGTTGCTGCGCGGCTTCCACTGCTCCAGAATTTGTCAGGAGTTCTTTTTACAGGAAATCTATGGGCTGTGGGTTCGGACCTAGCATAGGTGAGTCTTTCTACTCCGCCATCTTGGCTCCGCCCCCAATCTTCATCTTTTAACAGCTGAGAGAGAGTGGAGTCTGGGGATGAGGGGACAATGAATTGGGCATGGAACTAAAAATAACTAGATAATCTTCAAATAATCCCCTGTAAAATTTTGAAAATGAAAAAAGAAACAAAAATTGTAAGCAAGAAAATCTTCATTGAGTTGATAGGTAAAAATACTTTTTGAAAAAATTGAAGAAGTTATTAACTATTCTGATAAAAAAGAAAAGAAAATCAAATTAACAATCTAAAAAATGAAAAAAGAGAATCTACAACAAGTGAAGCCAAAAATAAAAGGAATTGTTCAAAACTATTTTTCTCGGTAATGCACCAACAAAAGTGCAAACAAATGACATGGATAAATATATATGTTTGTTTATATACAAATATACATACATACAAACACATGTGTGTGTGAATGGAGTCACCATTACACACCTACATCACACCCAGTACAAAGAAAGAGAATTAAAATAGCCAAATTTTATAAAATATTTGAACAAGATATAAATGATTTGTAAGTGAATTCTATCAAGCATTTAAAGTTTATTTAAGTCCAATATTACACAAAATATTTTCCACAATGGATAAAGGATGACTACAAATTCCTTTTATGATTTAAATCGGTTCTTGACATCAAAACTAGGGAAGGATAAAGTAGAAAAAGGAAAATGATAGAACAACTTACCTGTTGGAGATCAATAGAATATATTGCATGAACTGCTCACAAAGAAGCTAAAAATATAATAAAATAATATAAGCAGTACAATTTGAATTTATCCCAGAAATATACAGTTGGTTCTATATTAGGAAAACTATAAACCATAGTAATAATGAAACAATTGAATTGCATGATCAATATATTTAAAAATGCATTGATAAAATATAATAATAATTTCAGTGGAAAACATTAAAAATATAGGAATTAATGCGTATTTCTTTAATGTGTTGAATAATATCTACCCAAGATCATGATCCAGTACTATGTGCAATGGACAAATACTACTAACTTTTTCCAATAAAAGTAGAGGTAAATCAAGAGTGTCAATGATCATCATTATTATTTCCTATAGCACTAGAATTTCTAGGAACAGAAATAACACAAGAAAAATAAATTAATTATAATAGCTTAAAGTGAACCGAATTTAATATTTTTTTTCTGATAATAATGGCTGTCTTAGATAACTCGAGTTTTAACTAAAATGAATTGAAATAATAATTTCAGTATAGCAGTGACATATGAAAACCCCATGAATCATCAGCCTTTCTGTACATTATTAGTAAAACTCACTGAGCTAACCCTAGCAATGCATACATCAACCTCATTCTCTATGTAGACATCCCTGGAAAGTGAGCCTCCAAGGTAAGTGAACTTTTCCGCAGGATTAATAATTTCTTTATTTGTCATAACATATAGATGATGTGGTGTTGGCTGAAGAACATCCGTATTCTTTGGTGTTAATTGCCAAGCAAAAATTAGCACCAGCAGCAGAGAACTCATCCAGACTCTGTTGTATCTCAGTCTTGGAGGCTGCATTTAGTTCACAATCATGTGGGAACAAAAAGTCATACAACAATTTTCCTTCCATCTTGGGCTTTTCAAGGTAAATAATTTATCATCAGTGAAGGGGCTGAACTTGATTCACTTTTCATTCTCACTGAAGGTGTTTGATGAAAGAAAGTATGGGACGGAATATCAGGTTCCATATGAAACTGAAAGTCTACAGAACCATTGTGTTGACTTCATTGACAGTATAGTAGCACCATGCCAAAAAATTGAACTGCTTCCATTTGAATTATCTTAGATTTTGAAGATTACCTGGTGGGACCAGGCACTCAGTTTCTTTCTTTAACTGGACTTTTAAGCATTCAAATGCTATTGCAGAGAGCACAACTCAAACATGACAGTCACATAGCTGTAATGTCCAATGTGAGTTTACCTTAAAGACTTGAACGGGGTAAATGCTCACCAGGAGGTCAGAAGAACCAGTACAAGGACACTCTCAAGAGCTCTTGGAAGAACTTTACTATTGATTATGGGACATGGTAGATTTCAGCATTGGACACCCCTACATGGTGTGACCACATCAAAGAAGACATTATGCTTTCTGTGAGCAAAGCAGAACCTCATTGCCCAAAGAAAATTTGTGATGCACAACTCTAGAGACAACTCCATGCCAAATATTCATGTGGAGTACTTGTGTCCTAAAAATTAGAGCTATGCACTGATAGAATTAGATGCCTTAGGAAGTAGTGATTGTTCCCTTACTAAATATTTTTAAGTAAAGTAGTAATGGAACCTTTTGTTGTTTTGGGGAAATATACTTTGTCAAGTATTTTGTTAATTTAATGATTGTTGAAGAGCTTGTATTTCAAAAGAAAAATAAGACAATGAAAACATTTCAAATAAAGTAAATTTATTACTTGTATTGTTTCAAATACGTTACTTTCAAATTCTCATAAATTTCCCAGTAGATACAGAAAACATAAAATTTTAAAGCGTGAAGGGACATCTAGTTCAGTCTTTCATTATCAAGTTAATGAGACTGAGGTTCTAAGAAAACAAATACCTTTCTCCAAACCACAAAGGCAGGGAGACTCAGATATGACACCTCCATTCAAACTTTTTGTTCCCAAGACAGGGGTATTTTAACTCAATCGGATTTCCAGAATTCTTCTGTAATTAATACGAAAAAGACAATGATACAATATTCTGACCTCATTCTTTGGATTCACATCACATCACACTAACATCTCTTCCTTCCTATACTTCACAAAGGGCCAACTTCTTGATGTATTACTCTTACAGTAACATTTCTCTAGACACAGATAGAGCTGGGACAGGAGAGGTGTTTCTAATAGCCGCAATAATACTTACCACTTCTCAACAGCACCTCTGGTACTTGGTTTTTATGTCAATTTCTCAGATTGTTCTCTAACTAGATCAAAAACCATGTTCAGCTATTATCTTACTGATACTTCTAATATTAGTCTTAATTTCTCTTAGAAATTACTTTGGTTTAGTGTAATCCTGATTTTCACATTAATAAGGAACAGAGAACACTTTCTAAATGTATTCTTAGTTTCCACAGGCCACATTGGTCATTTTCCTGAGAGTATGTTACATGTTTTCTCTGCGTTTGGGGTGGAGAAGAACATCACTTGTTTGGCCTTTGGAAATAGCTGTGAACCTCTCCAGTTTTCATTACAGGAAATCAATCTCTGGTTATTTTTTTTCCATTGAAAAATCTGAAGGTAAGTACTACATAGCTTAATTGTCCCATGAATCTGAATGTAGAAATGGCAGAATTCCATGAAATATTTTTAATAAAAATATCTACGTTAGAATTTGAGTAGCAAATGGGAAGACAGATGTGCATTGAAGGTGGGGAAATGATATGAAGAAATCCCTCAAGAATAGCTATGTGTTTCCAAGTTCTAAGGAAATTTGACAGTACAGACATAGAGTTGTACAAATATTAGTAATAAAAAGATTCTGAAAGTTGATATAAGTCAAGTTTCATTTTTACAGATGAAGAAATTCATAGATATGATAAAAACCAGATGAGAAGTATACAAACTCCTGGGAAAAAATATCATAGACAAATATATTTTTATAGATTCATTCAAAGATACACAAATTTCTGTGAATATGTGAATGTTTTTGTGGATGCAAGTACTTCTACCTTGAAGGTATTTCATAATTTATATATTCATCAGCCTGAATGAAAGCATCACTTTTATTCCTATAGGATTATATTCTGAATTAGCAAATTTTAAATTTCTGTGTATTATTTTCAATGTACAAATTGCTTCACTTTGAAATTAAAGGAATTTGGAGATTTCATTTTATTTGTTTATTTATTTTTGAGGGGCACTCAGAGTTAAGTGACTTGCCTACAATCAGATAGCTAGAAAGTGAGGCCAGATCTGAATTGAAGTCCTTGTGACACCAGGGTCAGGGTTCTATCCATTGTACCCCTTACTTACCCATGGAAATCATTTGAAACCAAACCCATATTTTTCTGCATTATTTATTCTATTTCACAAATCTCAGAGAATTAGTCAAAACAAGCAAGGAACTATCTTCATTTGTTCTGGTGAGAATCATTAAAATTATAATGTTGATCAGTTTTAAGCAGATCAGTGTGAGACAAAAATGATTTTAATTCAATCTGACCCAATTCAATTCTATTCAATTAAAGTATATCTGTTATGCAAGGTCCTTCCCTAAGTGCTGATGCTCAGAAAGAGGAAATTGGCCCAAGAATCTTAAATTCAAATGGAGAAGATAGGACAGTAATAAGTATGATACACAGCAAAATGTGATAAACACATCAGATCCAAGGAAGTAACAGTACCCTGGAAAGAAAAAGATCCCATTCAATTAGTGGGATCAGGGAAAGATGGGTACAATATTTTAATCTGTAGCTAGAGTTCAGTGGAACCAAATGATTTTCATAGGCAGAAGCTATGATGCTGTGGGGAAAAAATAATCAGAGAATCTGTTTGAATTATAACTTTGCTTTGTTGCCTATGTAACTATAGGTGAATTAATAATATTCTTTTGGATTATTTCATAATTTGAAAAATGAAGTGGCTTAACTGGGTGATTTTAAAGGTTCCTCCTGGCACAAAGTACTATGTCCTTTAGGGAAAGGTACTTTATTGGTACATCTGTGCAAAAAGCTAAAAATGCTTAGAGAGCAAAGAAGAGCCCCATGAACTGAGTTGAGAAAAATAGAATTATCTATATCTTAGGTGGAGTAGTAATAGAGGGCTTGACTCAGAGTTGGGAAGACCTATGTTCAAATGTTACCTCAGACACTAACTAGTATGTGTCCCTGTGGAAGTCCCTTAACCACTGCCTGCCTCAGTTTCCTCAGCTGTGAAGCAATCAATAGATGTAAGAAAGCTTTTGACAAATAAGGCATCAACTCTAATTTAAAAACATTAGAAAGCATGCAGATATGTGAATTTATTCTCTTTTTTCATTTGAGTATTTTAATTTTTCTAATTACTTATAAGGATAGTTTTCAACATTCATTTTTATAAGATTTTATGCTCCAAACTTTTCCACTCTCTCCCTCCCCTTACCCTTACCTAAGAAAACAATTATAGTTTATAGATGTACAGTGATGATAACCATATTTCCACAGCAAGAAATAAAAGAAACGTGAAAATGAACATGTTCTCATTTTCCAATTCATTACCACCACAATAGAGGTGCTCTAAATATTTTTGTACATGTGGGCACTTTTTTCCTTTTTTTATGATCTCTTTGGGATACAGATCTAGTAGTGTTATTGTGAATATTTTCTTAAAATTAAAAGTAAAATATATCTAAGAACAAACATTATACATAATATGGGTAAATTAGGAAGTACAAAAAATAAGTTGGAGTAATTCCCATGTAATTGAGTCACCTCCACCATGCTGACTTTGGTCACCATAAAAAGGATGGAGAGCCCCTAGTCAGCTTTCTGTGATTAAGCAAGTGAATTTACAATCTATAGATCACATCTCTCAGGTCTAATACACAGAACTTATAATCACTACCTCTGCAGAATCTTATCAAACTAATTAATGCTGATTGGAACAGAGTAAGGGCTCAATTGAATATTTCTCATGCTGATTAACTCAGGACAAAATAAAGCAAATTATTTTTCATTTTCATCATTTTTCTTTGCTTTTTTAATATAACTAATATTAAAATGTTTTGTATAACTTCAAACATTAATAGGTATCATATTCCTTGCCTTCTCACTACATGGAGGAGGGTCTAGAATGCAAAAGAAACTTTTGTTAATGGGATTTGGAATTCAAAATTTTAAAAATGAATTTTTAAAATTAATATATGTTTTGTTTTCAACCTTCATGTCCACAAGATTTTGAGTTCCAAATTTTATCCCCATCTCTACCCTACCCAACTCCAAGATGACCTGCATGCTGTTGCTTCTTTCCCCAATCTGGCTTTCTTTCTGTCATCCACCCCTTTTTTTCTTATCTCCTCCCTTTCTATTTTTTGTAGAGCAAGATAGATTTCTTCAACTCATCGCCTGTATATCTTATTTCTCAGTTACACGTACAAACAATTTTTTAACATTCATTTTTAAAATTTTGAGTTCCAAATTCTCTCCCTTCCTCCCTCTCAACCCACCCCCATTGAGAAGGAAAACAATTCCATATAGGTTGTACATATGTACTCTTGCAAAACACTTCCATAATAGTCATATTGTGAAAGACTATTCTATTCCATCCCCCATTTACTCTATTCTTTCCTTTGACTCTGTTTCTCCTCAAAATTATTTGCTTCTGATTACCTTTTCTCCCAGTCTTCCCTCCCTTCGATCATTCCCCCTTTTATCCCCTTCCCCTGATTTCCTGTAGGGTAAGATAGAATTCCATTCCCAACTGAGTATGTGGATATTCTCTCCTTAAGTTGAATTACTTGAGAGTAATGTTCACTCTTTCCCTATCATCTACTCCCCCCTTCCCCCTTTGCTTGCACTGTTATTTGAGATAATTTACCCCATTTTACCTCCCTTGTTCTCCTTTTCCCAGTACATTCCTCTCTCACCCATTAATTATATATTTTAGACATTATCCCTTCATACTCAACTCACCCTGTGCCCTCCAAATACACACACACTCAAATATATATATACACACACACATACATATATACATTTATATATAGAAATAATATGTATATGCATATATATGCATATATATATGCATACATATTCTTATGTGTATATATGTGTGTGTATGTATATATGTATGTGTATGTATATATGTATGTGTATATAAAACCTTTTTTAATTTATCCAAAATTATTCATTCCATTTCACTGATCTACAACTCTATTTCTTAGTCAGTATGAAATAGTTTTGATGGTTACCATTTTATAATATAGCATAGGACATGATATGACTACATTTTATGATATAGTTTGAGATATGATATGGCTAGTCCACCTTAAGAAAAATGACTTAACAATCACCACCACCACCACCACCACCATCACCACTATTCATATACCTATTTTATTTTCCCCATAAAAGTAGCGCCTGGTTTTATTTATTAGTTCAATGGTCTTATTTTCAATTTTAATTAATCTTTCATTTGATTTTCCAGGTTTTCAATTTAATTTTTAGTCAGGCATTTTTAGTTTTTTTCTAGCAATTTTCTTAGTTGCATCCCCAATTCAACGATCTGTTCTTTCTCTATTTTATAGATGTATGTACTTAGAAGTATAAAATTTCCCTTGAGTACTGCTTTGGCTACATCTCATAAATTTAGTTACGTTTTCTCATTGTTGTCATTGTCTTTGATGAAATTATTGACAGTTGTTCTTTGACCCATTTACTCTTTTAGGATTTAATCATTTGGTTACAAATTAATATATTATACATGTTTCCATGGTCCTTTACTGAATGTAATTTTTATTGCATTATGATCTAAAAAGAACTCATTAATATTTTTCCTTTTCTGCATTTTAGAGGTTTTTATGAACACGTTTTGTGTAGGTACCATGATAGAAAAAAAGATATATTCCTTTCTATTCCTATTCAATTTTTTCCTGAGGTCTAGCCTATTTAACTATTCCAAAAATCTATTCGTCTCCTTCACTTCTTCATTATTTTTGGTTAGATTTATCTAGTTACGAGATGGGAAAGGCTCTGAGAATTTTCTGCAAAGTAATCCAAATGAATCCCTAAAAACCATTGAGATCATTAAGGAAAGTCACATAGAGGGAAAAGAGGAAAAGGCCCTCAATAGAGCCTGAGAGAATACCCATATTTAGCAGGCTCAACCTGGATAAATATCAAGCAAGGAATACTGACTGATAAATGATGGTCAGACAAATAGGAGAACCAGAAGGAAATAGTGTCATTAAAACCTATAGAGATGCGAACATCAGGGGAAGAAGTCATTAAAAGTTTGAAGGCTCTCGTGAGGTCAAGGGTATAATGGTCCTGTGTGTACTTCAGTTGGCATGATGAATAAATCATGGGAAATAAGTAAATGCAATGAAACAAAAATTAAGTAATTTGATCTGGTGATTAAGAGATCACTATAATTTTAGAGAGAGAAATATCAGTTGAATAATGTGGTCAATAGCCAGATTACTGATTTGTCTGGTTGCTGTCCTTCATTCTTTTGACCTTTTTTTTGGAGGATGAAAGGCAAAGAAATTGGGGTTAAATGATTTGTCCAAGGTCTCACAGCTAGCATGTGTCAAGTGTCTGAGTTCAGATTTGAACTCAGGTCGTCTGGACTCCAGGGTCAATGTTCTGCTCACTGTGTCACCTAGTTGCACTGCTGTCATTCATTCTTAAAGAAGACCAAAATGACATCACTATGTTAGAATCAAGTTACAGCGTGTTCTATTGGCTGATCAGACCAAAATGAGCTCAAAATGCTCCACCACAGGCCAGGCAAATATAGTCCATGTGAATATTGGGGATGAATTCTCTATATTTTCACAACTCACATTGCTTTTGATCTACTGCTATTCTACTTTGCTACTTCTTGCATGTGGGCATGCAAGGCTGGGTAGTCCTTTGTCAGCATCTCCCAGGTCACACACTCAATTCCAAAGTTCTTCAAAGTGACCTTCAGAATGTACTTGTATTGCTTCTTCTGACCACTATGTGAGTGTCTTCCTTGCACAGATTCTCTATTAAATAGTCTTTTAGGCAAGTGTATGCTTGACAATCAAACAATATGTCCAGCCCACTGGAGTTGGATTCCTTGCAGGAGAGTTTGAAGGTTTGGCAGTTTAACTTGAGAAAGGACTTCAGTGTCCATTACCTTACCCTGCCAGATGATCTTCAGAATCTTCCTAAAACACTTCCAATGGAAGTGATTCAGCTTCCTGGCATGGTGCTTGTATACTGTCCAGTTTTCACAGGCATACCGCAATGTGGTCAGTAGAAGGTCTACAGAGCTCTTTTGCTGACCTTATTACTGTATAAGCCAGATCGTAGAGAGTTAGAAAGAGAATGAGAAGCAAGTAAGCAGAGGAAACACATACAACCTTCTGAAAAAGTTTAGCCAAGAAAGAGAAGAGATAAAGGACATATGACTCAAATGAAGTTTTTTTCTTTTCTTTTTGAAAATAGGGGAGATATGGAAATGTTTGTAGGTAGTGGAGAAGGATCCAGTAGACCAAGAGGGACTGAAGATAAGTGAGAGAGTGTGGATGATAGAGTGGATAATCTGCTGGAGAAGACAATAAGAAATAGGATCATGTGTATGTCGAAAGGTTTGCCATGGCAAGGAGGACCATGTCTTTGTGTGATATAGTGTTGAAGGAGATTGAAACTATCTGAGTGATGTGAGATGAAGGCAAGAGTAGAAAAAAGAGTGTCTTCACATTTTTCAGGAAAATATGAAGCAAGCTATTTGGCTGAAAGGATATGCGTATGGGAACCATGGGAGGTTTGGAGAAGGATGAAAAGGCTGGAAAAATTGTTATGATGGGTGTGATAATGACTTGTTTATGATGATATGAACAGATTGCCTCATAGCAATGAGGGCATAATTGATATTATGTAACATACATTTGTAGTGGAATAAGTCACAGTTTCATTATTTTCTCCAGCTATGTTCAGTAGTTATGTGAGTAGGGGTGAAGACAATGGTTGTTTGGGGTAGGTATATTCAAAGAATGAGACTTGGCAGGGCAAAATTACTTGTAGGATGGGGGTAAAGGGATGAGATAGAGGAGAGAGTAAAACCAGCACATGGGTGATTGAACTGAGAAAGAATCTATCATTGGAGAAATTAGTATGTTATGATGAGAATGCGGAATAAGATTAGGGGTTATAAACAGAAGGACAGGTGGAGTGAAAGCAAATTTTGATTAGATAAAGGAATTTTAGAGTTTAAAAACGAGAAAGTGGAACACTTTTCAGTGACAGCAAGGTCAAGGGTATCATTACTCTATGTATAGTGGAGATAATGTAGAGGAATGAATCATGGTCAGTTACTAAGTGCAAGGAAATGATGGTGTTTGAGTCCCTTAGTACCAAAGTAGGTCATGTAGAGAAGAAAAGGGCTATAAGTCAGGCACTGAGGAAGGAAAAAAAGTATTTTTGGATGTTCGTAGATAACAACTACTAAACATTCAGTCTCAGAAAGAAAAACTGGGATACTCTCAAATCAAACACATGCACACAGACATGCATAAACATACACAGAAATCTCAGGTGTAGATGGAGTAGATTGATTTACATGTTAATTCTATGAAGTGTTCAGAGAACAGCTAGCTTTCATTTACAGAAATGGAAAAATAAAGTAATTACAAATTTTTCTTGACACGCATTATCCTGATATATAAACCTGGGAGATAAAATAGAGAAAAAAACTATTGATTATTTCAAGTAATATTGTTTTTGTTATAACACTGACTAAAATATTTGCAGAATGTATAGTAATACATTAAAAATTATTCACTATTATTATTTTGGTCATATACCATGAATAGAAATAAAAATTAGAAAATTGAAAATGTAATAGTCATGTTAAATAGTTTTACTTCTGAAATTCTAGCGAACTCCTACAGCAAAGAAAACTATTTGCCACTCTACTGTAACTTTAAAGATAAATACTATGGTGTAGCCTAAAAAGATCCCTAGGTAAAGTAACTTGTCGAAAGCTACAGAACTAGTTAATAGCTATCAAAAAGTGTGTGACTAAGAGGATTTTGTAAAAGCCTTAGCTAGTCTAGTCAATTATAAAAGCAGTGGAACTTTTGATTCATCATGTTAAAGAAAAATCTTAGAAAAGGGATCAGATATTTACTATATGCCAGGTCTTGTGCTAAACACTTTACAAATATTTTCTCATTTAATCCATACGACAAGCCTATACAAACACAAAAGTTGAGAGAAGCATAAAAGTATAAATATGAATAAGCAATCAAAAGAGACTAAAAGAGGTTAAATTATTTTTATTGTTATATGAAGACATGATTTGTATATCCTCACAGATCTCTATCATCATCAGGGGTAATAGAGGAAGTTTTAGTTAGACAGAGGGAGTCTATTATGCTTTGGTAATCTCAAAAGAAGTACAGAAAGGATGGGAAAGAGGAACACACTAATAGATCACGTGGGCAGGAGAGGAACAATAGGGAAAATTACCTCACATTAATGGAGTGCACAAGTAGAACTCCACAACACAAGAAGGGGAAAGTGGGAAGTTTTGTGTGACACTTGAGTGACAGTCTCACTTGAACTCATAAAAGGAGAAAAGAATACACATATACATACAGAAATATTTCTTTTCCAACAGGGAAATAAGAGGAAAAGAGGCTAAAGGAATAAGGAAAAATATCTCTAATGAACATTGATTAACATTTTTAAATATAGTCCTAAGAAAAGACTGCAGCAAAAACAAAGCAAAGCAAAAATCCCAAAATACTACCACCAAGTTGAATTAATTGAAGACACACCAGAATTATTCAATATTATGAATTAGAATTAAATATATATTTATATATAAATATCTTTATATGTTTATTTAAATAATATTATTTTATTTATTTTTTTATTATTATTTTATTCATTATCATTTTATCAAATAATTATTTATTTAAATAATTTAAATTATTTAATAATATAAATTTATTTAAATAATGTAAATTTAAATTTATTTATATAAATATATATAAAATATATTAAAAAATATATTTATATATAAATAATATTTGTTATTCATTTTGTCAGTAGAAGCAGATGCTCCATCTGATGTTACAGTGGAGGCACACAGTTACAAGCATGATCAATTTATTATTAAAGTATGTATTAACCAATAAATAACTTTTCAGCTTCCCAAGCAAAGACCCTAAAATGAAGGAAGTGGCTCTCTTTTGTAGTGTTTGGGAGTACAGAACAAAGAATGGAACTTTGTAGGTAGAGGATGAATTATGATTGGTAAAAAGAGCTCGACTTCATGCTGAGGCATCAGGAAAAATATGATTCCTCAGTAATTGGAAATTAGGGGCTAACATGAACTCTCTTCTTCTCTCCTATGTCTAAGAAATATTTCCTTCTTTGAGTCTACTTGAAAGGTTAGAGATAGTAGACCAGATTATTTGGATAACAAACCAGATATCCTTGAAGAATAACTCAGGAATATGTCCATCCTGGACCATACCCCCTGCTAACAACCCACAGCTCTCAAGAATGACAGATTTCCCTGAGGGAAAAACAGAACAGTGATTAGCAGGAGAACTGGATTTCTCAGCTTGACTTATTATACACCAGCTGAATTACTGAACTAAGCTGTGAGATAAAGAACCATGATGTGGATAATTACAGGGCAAAATCAATTAGTTTAACTAGGATCAATTTAAAGATGTTATAGAATCAATTTGATTATTTCATAAAAAAGAATTACATAGAGGACAATGAATATTTATAATATGATTCTATATTATAAATTATAATATATTTACATTCTATTATATAATATATATCATATAATTATATATTCTTCTAAATTATACATTTACAATATAATATACAATATAATAAAAACATGAATCATCTAACAAAGCATAGGAAAACTATAATAAAACATCATTATAAAGATAATATGATTAAAAACTAAGAGAATAAAATAATTTTTGTAGAGTTGTTATGTACCTTAGCAATCCTACACAAAAGGAATTCCCATTTAACACACTGAAGCTATGATCAAGAATGAAAAGGTAGAATTATTTACAATGAAGAAATACTGGAAATCTTCCAAATGGAGTTTCCTAGATTTTCATTTGTCTGGAAAATATGATGAAAAATGAGATTAATTATAATACAAAGAGATGGATTCCTAATTAATCAAATGCCTGGCATAATCACTAGTAATTTCATTTCATTTTCTTTATAGCTTTCCAATATAAAGTCATAGTGATCTATCCTATAAAACATTTTTAACTCACTGATTTGGGAAGAGATGATAGGCTTATGAAATTTGCAGATATAAATCTGGGAAGGAAATATTGCAAAATGAATGACAGACAAAATTTGAAAAACTATACAGAGAGTAGCATTCTGGGAAATACACAAAGAAAACTGAAATTCAATAAGGATACATGCACATTTTTACATATGTTCAAAAATAAGTAGTGCATGATTAGCCAGTGGTTTGTAACAGATCTGAGTGTTTTGTATGTTTTATATGGGTTAACAAGTGATATGACAGACCCAAAAGTTAATGCCATTTAGGGTACATAGGAGATTAAAAATGTCTGTGAATAAGGAGCTGCTGTTTCTCATTTACTCTGCTTTGGTAAGAACTCACCAGCAAAACTGTCTTTGGTTTTGAGTAGCAAAGCTGGAGAGCATCCAGAGAAGATGAGCAGAATGTTGAATAGCTTTAAATTTATGTCATTTCAAGATTGGTTGAAGAACTGGGAATATTTAGTCTTGAGAAGAGAAAGGAGGTTGGGTTGGAAGAAACACATTATAACTATCCTCAGGCATTTGAAGGGCTGTCACATTGAAAAGGAATTGGAATTATTTAATTTAGATCTAGGTGGAAATTTCAAGAAGTAAATTTAAATTTGACATAAGATTCCTAAAAAAATAGAGCTATGTGTGGATAGTATTAGGTAATTAGTATTAGTATTAAGAAGTAGTGATTGTTCTCTCATTTAAAATTTTCAAGTAGAGGTGAAACATTTTTGTTATTTTGGGGGAACATACTTTGTCGAGTGTTTTGTTATTTTAGTGTTTGTTGAAAAGTTTGCTTTTTCAAAAGAAAAATGAGCCAATAAAAATATTTTAAGAAAGCAACTTTATTACTTGTATTGTTTCAAATGAATTACTTTCAAATTCTCAGAAATTTCCTAGTAGATACAGAAAACAAATTTTAGAGCAGGAAGGAACATCTAGTTCAATCTTTCATTTTTGAGATAAAGAGACTGAGCTTCCAAGAAAATGAATACCTATCTCCAGACCACGCAGGCAGGTAGATTCAGAGACATGACACCACCCTCCCACCCCCATCCAAACCTCTTGTTCCCGAGACAGCGCTTTTTTTTAATTCAATCTGGGTTCCATAATTCTTCTGTCATTAATGTGGAAAAGGGGATGATGCAATATTCTGATCTCATTCTTTGGATGCACATTAAATTCACATGTCTTCTTTCCTCCAGTTCACTCAGGGCCAGCTTCTTGATGCATTGCGATAACATTTATCGAGACACTTAGATAAAGTTGGGAAGGAAGAGGTCCATCTAATGACTTCAATAACATATGCTGATTCTCAACAGTAGATCTGCTACTGGCTTTTTACATTAATCTCTTAGATTTATCTCTAGCTAGCTGGAAAACGTGTCCAGCTATTATCTTGTTGATACTTCTAGTATCAGTCTGAATTTTTCTTAAAAATTACTTTGATTTTGTGTAACCCTAGTTTTCACATTAATAAGGAACATGGCACACTTTCTAAATGTATTCTGAGTTTTCACAGACCACATTGGTCATTTTCCTGAGAGTTTGTTAAAAGTTTTCTCTGCATTTGGAGTGGAGAAGAATGTCATTTGTTTGGCCATTGGAAATAACTGTGAATATCTCCATTTTTCATTGTAGAAAATCAATCTCTAGCTATTTTTTCCATTGAAGGAATTGGAGGTAAGTAGCACAAAGCTTAATTGTCTCCTGCATCTTGATGTAGAAATGACTACATTTTTAAAGAAATAGGATTTGAGTAGGCAAATAGGAAGAAAGATGTTCATTCATGGTGGGGGAAATGATATGAAGAAATATATCATGATTGGCAACATTTTTACAAGTTCTAGGGAAATTTGACAGTAGAGTCATAGAATTGTGGAAATGTTAGTAATAAAAGCATTCTGCAAGTTTATATAAGTAAACCTTCACTTGCACAGATAAAGAAATTCATAGATGCAGAAAAGACCACATGAAAAGCTTATAGACTCATGGGTAAAAATTTAATAGATGAATTTTTTTTAACAGATCATTCAAAGACACATGAATTTCTGTGAATATGTGAATGTTTTTGTGGATGCAAGTACTTCTACCTTGAAGGTATTTCATTTTATATATATATATATATATATATATATATATATATATATATATATATATATATGTATATGTATATATACATATTCATCAAGCAGAATTTATACTTTGAAGAACCGAACTAAAAATTTCTGTGAAATCATTGCAACATACAAATTTCCTCACTTCGAAAGTAAGGAAATTTCAAGAGTTTATTTTACTTGTGTATTTATTTTTGAGAGGCAATCAGACTTAAGGGATTTAGCCATGGTCATACAGCTAGTAAGTGAGGTCAGATTTGAATTGAGGTCCTTGTGACTCCAGGGAAAGCACTTTATCTGCTGTACCCCTTACCTGCCCATAGAGATCATTTGAAAACAAACCCATTTTTCTAGTACTCTTTATTCTATTTCACAATTCTCACAGGGTTAATCAAAAAAGCAAGGAACTATCTTAACTTTTTCTGGTGAGGACCTTTAAAATTATAATGTCAATCATTTTCTAAAGAAGTTCAGTGTGAGACAAAAATAACTGTAATTGTATGCAATGCAATTGTATTCAAGTAAAACGTATCTATTATGCATGGTCTTCTCTAAATCCTGATGCTCAGAAAAAGGAAATAGGTCCAAGAGTCTTAACATCAAATAGAGAAGATAGGACAGAAATAACTATGATACACAGCAAAATGTGATAAATAATCAGATTCAAAGAAGTACCAGTACCCTTGGAAAGAAAAAGATCCTCTTCAATTAGTGGGATGAGGGAAGGATGAACAGAATATGTTAAAACTGTAACTGGAGTTCAGAGGACCCAAATGATTTTCATAGGCGGCAACCATGGTGCAATGGGGGGAAAATAATGAATCAGAGAATCTGTTTGAATTACAGTTTTGCTTTGTCACCTATGTAACTATGAGTGGATTAATAATATTCTTTTGCATTTTCTCATAATTTAAAAAATAAAGTGGTTAAATGGTGTGATTTTTAAAGGTCCCTTATGGCACAAAGTACCATGTCCTATAGGGAAGGGTATTTTCTTGGTACATTCATGGAAAAAGCTAAAAATGATTAGAGAGTGAAGGAGAGTCCCATAAATTGGGTTGAGAAAAATAGAAGTATCTATATCCTAGGTGAAGTAGTAACAGAGAACTTGACTTGGAATCAGGAAGACCTAGGTTCAAATGGAATCTCAGACACTTACTAGATATGTGTCCCTGGGCAAGTCCCTTAACCACTGTCTGCCTCACTTTCCTCAGCTGTAAAGTAGAGATAATAAGAGCACCTACATTCCAAGGTTTTGTGATGATCAAACAAAATATTTGCATCTCTTCTCGTTTTATAAAGTGGTTAGCATAGTGCCTGACACATAGTAAATGATTAAAAAATGCTTATTTACTTTCTTTTGTAGATCTTCCCCCAGGCTCTATGGAGTTGATTTCTTCCCCCCATTCCCCCCCATTTTGATTTTTACTTCATAGATACATAAAGAATTGCTGTCAACATGAACAGATCTTTATAAAAACCATCTCCCTAGTACACTACTGCCCAGCAGGGGACTGATTTTTTTTAACATTTTAATTAGTCAATCAACAAACATTAATTTTTTATTACTGAGCTAACCTGGGGATTCAAAGAAAGGCAAAAATAGGTCTTGTCCTCAACAAGCTCATATTGTAATGTGAGAGATAACATTCAAATAAGTAGGTATATATAGCAGTAGATGTGGTAGCAGAAAAGAATAACAGGCTTTGAAAAGGGAAGGCAGTAGCAAATGGGGGGGGGGACTAGGGAACTCAGAGAAACTATGAGGTAGGAAGTTAGGAAGGAAACTATTACAGACTTGGGTCATAGTCAGTGTAAAAACATGGTGAAGGAAGATGAAATATTGCACTGAGGAATAGTGTCTAGGACAATGTATTGACGAAGTTAAATGAATTGACAGAGTTAAAGTGTAGACAAGAGTTAGGTTATGAACAGCTTTAGATATTAAAGCGAGGATTATTCATTATTTTATTTTGTCATGCAAGAGACAGGAAGACTCTGGTGTTTGCAGAGTAGGGACTTACTTGGTCAGACTTAAACATTAGGAAATCACTTTATCAGGTGTGTGGAAGATAAATTAGAGTAGGGAAAGGCTTATAGCAGGAAGACCAATTTGAGTTTATTGCAGTAGCTCAGGTGAACATCTGGAACAGGAAATGATAGTGACTTCAACTAGAATGGTGAGTGATGAACAGAACAGGTCCTATGTAAGAGATGTTATGAAATTAAAAACTACAAGATTTGACAATGGGCTACAAATATGGGAGAAGTGAAGAGCGAAGAGTTTGGGAAAACACCAAGGTTGCAAAACTGAGTGACTGAGAATATGCTAATGTCCTTGGCAATAATAGGAAAGTTTTGAAAAAGGAAGAATAATGAGCTCCATTTTGGGAATATTGAATTGGAGATGCTATTGTGACAAAAACGCAAGGAAAATGGTTGTTTAACATTTTCTATGATGTTTATCTCAACCTAGAGAGCTGATTTGAATGCTCTTTTATACAAGAATAATCTGGCAGAATCTCAGGACTAGAGATAAATTTCTATCAAAGTAGATGTATTTTTTAAGTTCAAGTTAGACTAACTGTATCCTGGATTGAGGAGAATCTCTACTTTTAGCAAAAATACATCTCTGCTCCTGGTAGAATAATCTATAGCATATCTCTTTCGTTCACTAACAGATGATTGATCTTGCATGTATAAGGGACAACATAAAATCCTTTGTTTTTCTGGTTGTTTTTAATCTTCTCTAGGTGAGATGATATGAAGCAAACAATTTCATTGGAGAATCAAACTTTTGAGATTGATTTCATCCTGTTGGGACTCTTTAGCCAAAGCAAATATTCTACTTTCTTCTACTCACTGATATTCATTATTTTTGTAGTAGCACTGACAGTCAATGTCACTTTGGTTCTTTTGATTCAAAGTGATCCCCACTTCCACACTCCCATGTACTTCTTCATCAGTCAGCTTTCCCTCATGGACATGATGTATATCTCTGTTACTGTGCCCAAGATGCTGTTGGATCAGGTGATTGGGATTCATACTATCTCAGCCCCAAGCTGTGGAGTCCAGATGTTCTTCCATCTAACACTTGTGGGAGCAGAGTTCTTCCTTTTGGCAGCCATGTCCTATGACAGGTACATGGCCATTTGTCACCCTCTCCGCTACCCCATTATCATGAACCACAGAGTTTGCATACTCTTTGCAATTGTCTGTTGGTTCTTGGGCTCTCTTGATGGTTTCACTATCACCCCTATCACCATGAATTTCCCATTTTGTAAGTCCCGAGAGATTCAGCACTTCTTCTGTGAGGTCCTTGCTTTGCTGAAACTGTCCTGCTCAGACACCTCACTCTATGAGACTGTCATGTACTTTTGCTGTGTCCTTATGCTCCTCATCCCTGTCATAGTTATTTTAAGCTCTTACTCCCTTATTCTCTTCACAGTCTACAGGATGAATTCAGCTACAGGTCATAGGAAAGCATTAGTCACATGTTCCTCCCATATAACTGTTGTTATTCTCTTTTTTGGAGCTGCTTTCTTTAACTACATGATCCCTGCTTCTTATCATACTGCTGAAAAGGATATGATGGTGTCTGTCTTCTACAGTATCCTAACACCTGTTATAAACCCTCTGATCTATAGTGTCAGGAATAAAGATATCACTGTAGCTTTGAAGAAAATATTATTGTCAAAGATGGTTTTAACTAATTTTCAGAAGTAGAATATTTAAAAACACTCCACTTTCTTTTATTTATTATTGATTCATTTTATTTCATGTACCTCTGTGATAAACAGGCATCTCCCTCTCTCCCTTCCCTGTCCTTTCAAATTAATTTCCTCTCCTTGAGAGGTTTTTAAACCTTTTAGGTTAATATTTTCCCTGTTTAGTATGAAAATTTTTGATATTTAAATCAGAATGTAAGTATTTGGCTTCTCTACCCATAACTTGGTATCTTCAGTAAATAACTAAAAGTCTCTGAGACTAGGCTTACTTGAGACTTGTTCTAATGTTGTATAAAAGAAATGTATTGATGTTCTATTAAAGAAATGGTTTTTAAGTACCTAAAAGATGAATGGGACAAACATGGATTTATCAAAAACTGCTTTTACTCAATTTGGCTCAGAGTGTGTCATCTTCAGGAATCTCTCTGAAGTCTAAAGGTACAGTATTAGCTATGCGTATGATGCTGGTTAGCACCTGTGCCACTTGCTGCCTGCTACATCTTATCTGGACTTCCAAAGTTCTCTCTCTAGGTTTGCTTTTGTTTTTCAAATTTGTTTTCCTTAGTAAATTAGAGATCTGTTTTATGTGTAGTGTGCTTTAACTCTTTCTACTTTCATGTTGAATTAATGATTTTCTTTGTTCGCTAATATTTATTATTAACTAATGACTGGTAAACTCTTAGTTTGTTAAACCAATAAATAAATAAAATGACTTGTTAGAATATTTACCATATAGACTTTGTACCCTCCTCCAATCTAAGGTAATCATATTTTTTTCCATAATCATTCTCAAAATAAGTCTAACATTTGAAATGGGTAGTTTGTGTCGGCTGACATACACTAATAATCTGATGCTATCTAGTATAGGTTTTCTGCGAATATATTAGCCACATACCTTGTAAGTGTACTGGTGAATATATGTCAAGGTGAGCTTCTCAAAAGAGCAGTTGTGAATTTATTCTGTGTCCTAAATATTAGCTCCAGAGTGAAGGGCATATATGGTATCAGAAACATGGCCTAATAAGAGGAATTCCCTTGAGAATGCATCATATTGAAGATGTATTGCTACAAAAAGAATTCTCACCGAAGATCATGGCTGCATAACTTCTGCAGTTGAGTGTCTTATGAAATATTAGTGTGCATTGAAAAGTAGGAGAGACACTAGAGATAGCTATCTTCTCTGTTATACTAATATCCAATCAGTTGTGTCATGTTCTTCAATAAATTTCACTTTGATAAATAAGTTATGGGTTTGACTCTGTTTTGAGTTTTAGCCTGTGAAAATTTCCCTTTGGACATCTAGCAATTGGTGATGATTATGTAACTGAAAAACAATCTGAATTCGACAATGGGAATCCCTTCCTTGACTCTAGATTTATTTTTAAATTACACAGATTATTTTAATAAGGTTTGCTATTCTTCATTTTTTCAGACGTGCCAGTGGATTTGTTCAGGTAATTAGACATCTGTCATCCTTAAAGGAAAGAAAACTATTAATTCTCTAAACAATCATTTAGGAATTTTTGTAGAAATGGGTCTGTCATATTAAAAAGAATCCTGTATTTACTTGAATTATATCTTTTTAGATATCACAGAAAATAGGACTGCTTATATTTCAGCAGTCTTATCAAGGTGGATTCCCTGGCTCCCTGAGGGTCCTGGTAAGCAAACTATTAACAATCAAATAGACAGAGGACTGTTGATTGTCTTAAACCTAATTTAAGAAAATTCCATATCAGACCTGCAGCTTCTCTTAGGTCTTTAGATAACTTTAGGGTCTTAAAAAATAAAGGAGATTCTGGGGAAATGCTTATATGGATACATTGAATTCCTAGGTTGGATACTCACAGACTGTGGCAGAAAATAATCATATTTAAATAAAACAATCCTGAGGATAAGCACAATGATACATAGCAAATGCATAATATTACATTAGAGAACAAAAATCAAATTATATTTGACAGTGTTGGGATTTATTCCGTTGAGGAGAGTCTGTGTGAAGCACAAGTTAAGTTAAAAAATCAAACTCCTCACTTTGGGACTGTGAGAAGAGAAGGAAAAACGTATTATAAGGGTGGGAGGTGAAGGGGATGTTGGTTAGAGAAACCACAAGCTAAGACAATAGCCTATCTTCCCATATGCTGACTTTTGAAGTGTATCAGCAAGCACCCCACCATACATGGGGCAGGGGAGGTCTGCTATCACAGGTTCTTAGATCTGCATTCATGAAAGGAATGGCAACTTTTGAGGGGTTAACAATTACTTTAATCAAGTAAATGTATCATTCCTTTTATCTAGTACATATATCATTCACCTAATTCATAGGAATCAGCACTCCGAACTTCAAAAAAAATACAGAGAAATCAAAAAGTCAACAGGCCTGGCTTCCTCTGCCTCAATTCAATAGAAGATTGAAGCCCAACTGTCTGATCATAGTTAATAGAGAGTGAAGCAAGACATCTCAGTTCTCAAAGCCAGCGGGCTCCCAGAGCCCTCACCTGGCACTCAAAATTTCTTGGAAAAACTAAGCCTCAGAGTAAAACCTCAACTCAGAGTATTTATACCATTTTTGGAACCAGAGGGCATCACAACCCTTTGATCCAATGCCTCAATAGAGGAAAAAAAAACAGTACTTGGGACACTTCTACAAAATGACTCCTCTAATCAAGCTTTCCAAAATGATCAGGCCCTCAATGAGTAGAAAAGTTCTTTAATCACATTGTAATAATTAACAATACAAATACATACACAGTTTCGAGTTAAAGAAACTCTTGCTTCTATATTCCTTGTTATTTTTCTCTGTCTCGTTAAAGGGGCCATCCCCTGACTACATCTAAAACAAGCCTATTCACTGAATGTGTGTTACCTCACCCTAAGTGAGTACCAAATAGGCCATGGTCTAAAGGGGCCAAAGTCTACCATTGCAATCCGGGCCTTCCCCAGTCACCCTGATGAATATCTGGTCACTGGATTCAGATAGCTCAAGAGGAGAAGTGAGGCTGGTGACTTTCACAGCCTTCCCTCACTCAAAACAAAGTCAAGTTCAAGTCATGTCATCCTTTCTCTGATGGCAGTCTTCTTTGGCAATGATGAACACAACTCTTTGTAAAGACTCTTGATTGATAAAGGTAAAATTCAGTCAGAGGTACTTAATTATACTAAAACAAAAAGAGCGAAAGATCTTATTTTGATTGCCCTCAAAAGGAACCATCTAAACATTCTATCCTGCTTCCCTAGTTGGTAGGAAATATTTTCTCTTCTAATGTCTATATCCAAGGTTTTTAAATAATAATAGTAATTTAAAAATTACCATAAATTAAAGGAAAAACTGACTCATGGCCCCTAGCTCCTGGATACTATAACCCATTCAGTCATCTACTCCTTCTAAAGTGCCATTTTCCCTGATTCTGCTTCTCATATGTGGAATAACACCTTCTGAGAAGGACCCCCAGAAACTACACTCTCATTCTCCCAGGGAACTGTTTTTTCCAATTTTAGAACTTTCATCCTGGGTCTAAGGTTTCTTGATTGATAACTGATTAATTTTCTAACCTACTACATATAACAATCTCCAGACCAGAACAAGTTTTGTATCCCATCTAGTTGCCTCTTCAGGGCACCTAGCCATCTGCCCTACCACCAGAGTCATCTATTCCTTAAACTTTCTCCCTTCTTTCTCCTTTCTCTGGGCACAGTAGCCAAAAATATACTTACATTGATTTTTAAGAGTAGGTTAATCATATGCCCTATAGATCAGCTCATTATCTCTGATATTCCTAGGACCAAAATTCCATTGCCCACAATTCCCTTTTATGTGCCATCTCCTCCATTACCATTAACCTACTAAAGAGTAAAGGCTTTCTCAATTTTTGTGTTTATATCGTCAGTACTTAGCACAACAATACCTAGAACTTAATAAATGGTTAATAAATGCATTTTTCAAAATTAATTTACTCATTTTAATATCCAATAAACATTTATTAAGTGCCTACTGTGTGCCAGACACTGTTCTCAGTGCTATAGGTAGCTGGGATGGGGAAGTGGAGACCAAGGTGATGAAACTAGCCTGGGAAGGGCATCTTGTTCCATGGAGATGAAACCAGACAAAGTAGCCAGTGCAGAATGGAGTGACCACCAAATGTAATTTCTGCTCTCAATAAGGGAAGGCCTCAAGAGGAATTGGGAATTCTGCCTTCCAGCCTTTCAATGAGAGTGGAGAGGAGTCTGAGGATGGTGGTGTCAGTCAAAGCTTGACTGAATAAGCAGCATGGTGATTAAATTAGAGGTGATAAAGTTAACTTGGAAAGTTCATCTTGCTCTGTGGAGTTGAAATCAGGCAGAGCAAATGATGCAGATTCATAGAATTTTAGAGGTAAAAAAAAATAGACACCATTTAGTCTAACACTTTAATTTTTAGATGAAGGTACTGAGATTCTGAGATTACAAGTGTCTTTCACAAGGACACACACCATATAATGGCGGACACAAGAGAAAAGTTTTAAAGATAACTGAAGCAGGAAAAGTAGAAAGATAATGGCAACTGATACAAAAAGGGAAAGTTGAGAGTGCTTTTAGGGGGAAAATAATGTATTTTGTTACAGCCTGATTTGAAGATGTCTATGGAGCATCCATTTGGAAATATCCAATGGGAAATTGGAGATGTGTGACTGGCTCTCAAGAGAGAGACAATGATTGAATATATAATTTGAAAATTATCTGTACCAATGTGATAGTTAAATGCATAGCCGCTGAAGTGGGTAGCATTATAGAGAGAATGTAGAGAGAGATGGACCTAGGACAAATGCTATGGTCCACTTACAACTAGAGGAGTTAGAGATAGCTTGTGTTCTAGAAATGCAGACTAAGGAGAAGTAAGAATAGTAGAAAAAGAATCAAGTGAAGACAATCATGAAATATTAGGAAAAAGAGAGTATACAAGAGAATGAGGCATTCAGTAATAAAACATGGTACAGAATATTTAAAACTTGTTAACATTGAAAAATAAAGTTTAATAATTAGAAGACCATGAGGCATTTAGGCAGAGAAGTTACAGTTAAATCATGAAGTAAGTAGTCACATTGTTATGAACTGAGAGGTAATAAATGGTGGTAGCAAATGTAGACAAATACATGTTTTCTTGGAGTTTGGTTATGAAAGGGAGAAAATATAGAAGATAGTAATTTAAGGAGATAGATAAACCAAATGAGAATTTTGTTTTGTTTATAGGATGGGGAGAGTAGGGAACATTTGTGATCAATGAGAAATGACCTGAGGGAAATAAGAATTCTATTTAACTAGTGTTAACCAGTGTCTGGTTTCAACTCCATGGAAGAAGATGCCCTTCCCAGGCTAGTTTCAACAACTTGGTCTCCATTTCCTCATCCCAGCAACCTATAGCACTGAGCACAGTGTCTGGCACACAGTAGGCAATAAATGTTTATTGCATTATATTAAAATGAGTAAATTAATTTTGAAAAATGCATTTATTAACTATTTACTAAGTTATAGGTATTGTTGTACTAAGTATTGAAGATATAAACACAAAAATTGGGTAAGCCTTTACTCTTTAGTAGCTTAATGGAAATGGAGGAGATGGCACAAATAAGAATTCTATTTAACTCAGTGTATTTAAATCCATCTCCTTCCCTCTTTTAGATGGATCACCTGAACAGGACAGTTAAATCAGACACTTGGATGAGCTAGAACAGGAAAGGTCTTCAATACCATATTCTCAACATCAACCCTGAGACTTGGTTGTTGCATTAATTTTCTGATTTTTCTTTAAACATAGCTAGAAAGAAGAGAAACCTCACCAATTTTCCTATTTGATTTTTTCTAAGTTTTCAATTTCATTAAAAATTTCTTCATTCTCTTATAATACCAGTTTTCCCATTGATAAGAAACATAGCAGTGTACTTTCCATGTATGTTCTCAGTTTTCCATGTTTCTTCTCTCACCCCACACCTTGGGAATTTGATTCCATTTTTCTCCACCTTTGAAGTGGACAACAACATTACAACTTTAGCTTCATTGGAAATTTTTTGGAACATTTCAAATTTTCATTACAGAAAATCAACCTTCAACTATTTCCATGAAAGAGACTAAGAGGTAAATAGCACAAAGTTTAATTGGTTTATAATGGTGAATGTGGAAACAACCAAATTTAGGAAACTTTTTTTTAAAATGATGGGATGTGGGAAATAGGTTTATTACTGCACTGTGAGTAGAACTGCCAAATGGTCCAAGCATTCTGGAAAGCAATTTGGAACTATGTTTAAACTGTGTTTACCTTTTGACCCTCCAATGATGCTACTATATTTACACCTCAAAGAAATCAAAAGAAATGAACCCATATATGCAAAAAATATTTATAGCAGCTCTTCTTTTGTAGTGACAATAAATTGGAAAGTGAGGGAATGCCCATTACTTGTTGAGTGGTTTAATAAAATTTATGGTATATAAATTTGATGGAACACTATTGTGCTGCAAAGAATGATGGAGATGATTTAAAAAAAACACCTATGAAGATTTAAATGAATGGATGCAAAGTGGAATGAGCAGAACTAAAAGACATATTTACACACAAACAGCAATGTTGTAAAAATAATCAATGCTAAAAGGCATACTAAATCAGGTCAACGCGATGATCCACCACAATATCAAATAACGTGTTGAAAAATGCAATTCATTTCCAGAACTGATGGACTTGTAATGCATATGGAAGCATATTTTCTCTTTCTTTTCCTTGCTTCCTTTCTTCTTTTCTTCCTTCCTTTATTCCTCATTTTTGTTCTTGTTTATCCTCTCAGGAATAATGTGAAAATTTGTTGCGAAGGGTTTCATATTTTTAATGGAATTGAAAATAAAATATACCTGAATTCAAAAGAACATTTTGCTGAAGGTGGGATTTTAGCTGAGATTTGAAGGAAACCAGGAGGTAGGGTGAAGAAAGAGAGAATTCTAGGAGTAGAGGAACTCAGTCTAAATTAGGAGATGGTATGTTATATGTAAAGAACAGTAAGGAGGATAGAGTCACTAAATTATAGAGTTTATGGAGGGAAATAAGGTCTAAGAAGACTGGAAAGGTAGGAAAGGATTAGATTGTGAAGGACTTTAAGAGATAAAAGAACAATTTTGTATTTAATCCTGGAAGTAATAAGTAGTCTACTGAATGTGAAGTAGTATAGTCAGACCTGTACTTAATAACCTGTACTCACTTTCATAGCTGAATGGATTATGAATTACATTGGAAGAAACTGGAAGCAGGAAGCTATTCAGAAGGCTATTGAAATAGTTCTGGTGTATGGTGGTGAACACTTGCAATTGGGTAGTATCAGCTGTCAAAAAAGAAAAGGGAAGCAAATATATGAGGTGTTGAAAAAGACAAATGAACAGGACTTGGCAATTGATTAGATGTGGGAAGTGAGAAAGACTAAGAAGTTGAGGTTGACATCTAGGTTGTATTCATGGGTGCCCTCAAAAGTAATAGGAAGTTAGGAAGAGTCAAGAGTTTGGGGAGAAGGTAATGATTTCTACTTGGAAATGTTGCATTAAAGATATCTCTTGGAAGATCTGGTTTGAGATGTCCCTTGGACAGTTGGAGGTGTAAAACTGCCTGTCCAGAAAAAAGTTAACGCTCACTAAGTAGATCTGAGAATCTTTAGTGTAGATGTGACAAATTCTGATACTTAAGTGAAATAACATGGAAATGAGAAGAGTGCTCTAGAGAAATTGCCTGGGCTACCTACAATTAGTGGATGTTATCGAGACCTGAGAAACAGCAGGTAGACAGAAAGAGAACCAAAGGAGAATAGGGACTTAAAAACTTAAGAGGCAAGTGAGCAATAAGGAGGAAAAGATGAACAATAGTGTCAAAGGCTGAAGAAAGGTCATGAAGCATGAGAATTCAATAAAAGCCACCACAGCTGTCAATTAAGAGATTCCTGAAAATTTTGGTGTGAGTAGTTTTTAGCTGAATGATAAGGCAATGATGAAATAATGTAAGTAATTATTTTGTATTCATTCAATGGCAAAGCACCTAAGTACTCAAACATTTAATGAAAGTACAGGGAGAAATGGGCAGTACGGCTATAGTTGAATACTTCAATATACTAACTTCAATGCAGAGAAACCTAGAAAAACATGAGCAAAAATTTCTAGGATTTAGAAAAATGAAAAATGCAATCTTTGACAATTTGTCTACTAAACTTGCCCCCTTTACAAGAAATGACCATGTCTTAGGGCTGTAACTGAAAGAGATCCTAAAAATGGGAAAAGGTTCCCCATGTACAAAAATATTTATAGCAAATCTTTTTGTGGTGACCAAGAAGTGGAGGGAATACCCATCAATTAGGGAATGACTGAACAAGTTGTGGTATAGAATATAGTGGAATTCTATTGTGCTACAAGAAAAGAAGAACAATCAGACTTCAGAAAAACCTGGAAAGACTTGTATCAACTGATGCTGAATGAAATGAATAGAACCAGGAGAACATTATACACAGTAACAGCTACAGCATGAGAGGATTGCTTCTGATAGACTTAGCCTTTCACATCAATGCAAGAATCTAAAACATTCCCAATGGTCTCTCAAGGCAAAACCCTATCTTCATCCAGTGAAAGAAGTATGAAATCAGAATGCAGAATGAAGCAGACTATTTTCTGCTGTTATGTTTTATGTTTTCGTTTTCCTCGCCATTTCTCCCATTCATTTTAAGTCTTTTATTCAACACGACTAATGTGAAAAAGTTTTTAATAAGAATGTAAGTGTAGAACCCATTCAAGATTGCATGCTGTCTCAGGGTGGGATGGGGAAGGCATGGAGAGAAAATTTGAAACCTATGGAAGTGATTGCTAAAAACTGTAAACAAATAAATCAATTAAATTAAATTAAAAAATAAACTACAGCAACTCTGTTTTTAGAAAAAGAAATGACCATACATAAGTGCAGAAAAGATTTCTCAAATAGATATAGAAAAAGAGGATTAAAGAAATCATTTACTAACCAAAATGCAATAAACTTATATTCAAGAAATTACTTTTAAAGAAAATCTTTTTAGGGAAGAAAAATTAATTAGTTGGATTCCAAATAATTTAATCCTGAAGAAAGAGTCAAAGAACAAATCATGCAAACAATATATAATTTTATAAAAATATTATAGTAATGCAGTAACATACCAAAATTTCAGGGATGAGGCCAAAGTAATCCTGAGGGGAAAATCTTAATCTTTTAACAGTTGAGGGAGAGAGAGGAGGGGGGAGAAGAAAAGAGAGAGAGAGAGAGAGAGAGAGAGAGAGAGAGAGAGAGAGAGAGAGAGAGAGAAAGAATCAATGAATGGAGCATGGAACTAAAAGTGACTAGATAATCAACAAATAATCTCCTGCAAAATTTTTAAAATAAGAAAATAAACAAAAGTTGTAAGGAAGAAATTTTCATTGAGTTGATAGGTAAAAATATCTTTCAAAAAATTAAGGAAGCCATTAGTTATTCTGATAAAAAAAGAGAAGGAAATCAAAATAACAATCTATAAAATGACAAAGGAGAATTCCAAAGTAAAGTAAAAAACAAAAGGAATTGTTCAAACTATGCACAAACAAAAGTGAAAACAAATGAAATGGATGAATATATGTTTGTTTATGTACAAATATATATGTGTATATAAACACACGTGTGTGTGTGTAATCACACACCCAGATCAACAATAAAAAGAAGGAGAAAAATTTTAAAAACAAATCTTGTAAAATAATTGAAGGAGATATAAATGATTTAAAATTAATTCCTAACTGAATTCTATCAAGCATTTAAAGATTAATTAATTCCAATATTGCACAAAATATTTACCACAATAGATAAAGGATCATACCAAATTCCTTTTATAATTTAAATGAGTTCTTGAAATCTAACCAAGGGAAGAATAAAGTAGGAAAAAGGAAAATGATGGAACAACTTACCTGATGGAGATCAATAGAATATACTGCATTAACTATTCACAAAAAAGCTAGGAAACATTAAAATAATATAAACAGTACAACTTGAATTTATCCCAGAAACTTAGAGTTGTTTCAATATTGGGAAAACTATAAGCCATAGTAAAAACAAAACAATAGAAAATGCACAATCAATATGTAGAAAAAAGTATTGACAAAATATAACATTAACTTCAATTGAAAATATTAAGAAGTATAGGAATCAATGAATATTTTCTTAATGTGTTAAATGATTTCTATCCAAGACCAAGATCTAGTGACTTTTTTCCAATAAAATCGAGGGTAAGTCAAGAATGTCAATGATGATCATTGCTATTTTATATAATACTAGAAATTCTAGGAACGGAAATAACAAGAAAAATAAATGAATTATGGTAGTTTAAGGTGAACCCAAATTAACGTTTTTTTCTAATAATAATGGTCTTAGATAAATCTACAATTTTAACTAAAATGAATTGAAACAATAATTTCAGTAAAGCAGTGCATATGAAATAAACCCCCATGAAACATCAACCTTTCTGTACATTATTAGCAAAACTCACTGAGTTAGCTCTGGCAATGTGTGCATCAACCTCATCCTCTATGTAGACATCCCTATAAAGTGTACTTCCAAGGTAGGTGAAATTTTCCTCAGCATTACAAATTTCTTATTTGCTGTAACATATGGATGGTGTGGTGCTGGTTGGTTAAAAACCTCCATTTTCTTTAGTGTTTAATTGTCAAGTGAAAATTAGCACAAGCAGCAGAGAACTGATCTGGACTGTTGTATCTGAATCTAGGAGACTGCGTTGAGTACAGCCATATGGGAACAAAAGTCATGCAGCAATTCTCCTTGCATCTTGGCAATTTCAAGGTAAATTATTTACCAACAGCGAAGCGACTGAACTCGATGTACTTTTCATCTTCATTGAAAGTGCCTGATGAAAAAAAGTATATGAAAAATATCAGGCTGCATATCAAACTGAACGTTCAGAGAACCATTTTGCTGACTTTATTACCACTATACTAGCTCCATTCCAAAAATTTGAACTCCTATTTGAATTATCTTAGAAAGATTCTCAAGATTACCTGGCAAGATGAGGTACCAGATACTGAGGTTTTCTCTTTAGCTGAACAGCTAAGCATTCAAACTCTATCGTAGAGAGCACAACGGCCGCATAACTGGAATGCCCAATGTGAGTTTACCTAAAGGATTATTTTATGGAGAATTTCAACAGGGCAAATGCTTACCTGGGGGTCAGAGGAAGCAGTCCAAAGACACTCTCAAGGTCTCTCTGAAAAACTTTATTATTGATTGTGAGACATGGAATCCTACAGCATTAGACTACCCAACATGGTGTGATCATATCAAAGAGGGCACTATGCTCTATGAAGGAAACAAAATCTCGTTGCACAAAGAAAATTTGTGATGTAAAACTCTAGAGATTGTTCCATGTAAAATATTCCTGTGAACTATTTGTGTCCTAAAATTTAGAGATACGCACAGATTGAATTAGATGCCTTAGTAGATAGTGATTGTCCTCTTATTAAAAATTTTCAAGTAGAGATGGAAATTTTTTGTTATTTTGGAGGTATATACTTTGTCTAGTGTTTTGATAATTTAGTGTTCATTGAAGAATGTGTTTTTTTAAAAGAAAAATTAACCAATAAAACATTTTAAATCAAATAACTTTATTACGTGTATTGCTTCAATTGCATTCCTTCCAAATTCTCAGAAATTTCCTAGTAGATACAGAAAACAAAACTTTAGAGCAAGAAGGAACATCTAGTTCAGTCTTTCATTTTTGAGATAAAGAGATCGAGTTTCCAAGAAAACAAATACCTTTCCCCAGACGACTCAGGCAGGTAGATTCAGAGATATGACTCCCCTACACACCCATCCAAACCTCTTGTTCCCAACACAGTACTTTTAAAATTCAATCTGGGTTCCAGAATTCTTCTCTAATTAATGTGAAAAAGGGGATGATGCAATATTCTGACCTTATTATTTAGATTCACGTCACACTCACATCTTTTCTTTCCTTCCCTTCACATAGGGCCAGCTTCTTGATGCATTACATTTACAGTAACATTTATCTAGAAACTTAGGCAGAGCTGAGACAGGAGAGGTTCATCTAATGACTTCAATAATACATGCTACTTCTCAACAGCAGCTCTGTTACTTGGTTCTTACAATAACCTCTTAGATTTTTCTGTAACTAGATGAAAAAGAGGTCCATCTATTATCTTATTCATACTTCTAGTATCAGCCTTTATTTCTCTTAAAAAATAATTTGATTTTGTGTAATCCTAGTTTTTTGTATTGATGGGAAACTTAATTCACTTTCTAAATGTTGTCTTAGTTTCCACAGACCACTTTGTTCATTTTCCTGAGAGTTTCTTACAAGTTTTCTCTGAATTTGTAGTGGAGGAGAATATCATTTATTTGGCCTTTGGGGACAGATGTGAATATTTCCAGTTTTCATTATAGGAAATCAACCCCTGGCTCTTCTTTTCTATTGAAGGAATTGTAGGTAAGTAGTACAAAACTTAATTGTCTCATACATGTGAATGTAGACATGACTGAATCCCATGAACTATTTTAAATAAAAATGTTTAGGGTAGGATTTGAGTAGGCAAAGGGGAAAATTAGAAGGTCATTCAAGGTGGGTGAAATGATGTGAAGAAACTCTCATGATTGGCAGCATTTCTATGAGTTCTGAGGAAATTTGATAGTAGAGACATAAAATTGTAGAAATGTTAACAATAAAAGAGTTCTGAAAGTTGATATAAGTCAAGCTTCATTTTTACAGATGAAGTAATTCACAGATGAAGTAATTTATAGATGCAGTAAAGACCAAATGAGAACTTATACCAAATCAGGGGTAAAAATATTATAAATGAATCTATTTTTACAGATTCATTAAAAAATACATATATTTCTGTGAATATGTGAATGTTTTTGTAGATGAATTCCTTCTACCTTGAAGGCATTTCATAATTTATATATTCACCAATCTGAAATAAAGCATCAATTTTTGACTATAGGGATATATACTGAAGTAGCAAGCCAGAAATTTCTGTGAAATAAATAGTTTCAGCATACAAATTGCCTCTTTGAAACTAAGGGAACTTCTTGCACTAAGTACTATTTCCTATAAGGAAAGATACATTCCTGACATAATCATGAAAAAAGTTAAAAATGCTTAGAGAGTGAAGAAGAGTCCTACGAATTGTGTTGAGAGAAATAAAAGTGTCAACATCCTAGGTGGAGTAGTAATAGAGTGCTTGACTTGGAATCAGGAAGTCCTACATTCAAATCCAACCTCAGACACTAGATATGTGTCCCTGGGTAAGTCCCTTAACCACTGTCTGCCTCAGTTTCCTCAGCTGTAAAATAGGGATGATAATATTAACATCCTAAGATTGTTGTGATGACCAAACAAAATATTTGCATCTCATATCATTTTATAAAGTGATTAGCATAGTGCCTGACGCATAGCAAGTGCTTAATAAATGCTTATTTGCTTTCTTCTGTAGATATTCCCCTAGGATTATGGAGTTGATTTTTCACCAGAATTTTTACTTTGACTTCACATATATGGAATGAATTGCTCTCAACATGAGCAGATTCTTATAAAAATTCTCTCCATAATATTCTACTCCTCACCAAGAGACTGATTAAAAAAGGGAAGGCAGAAGGCAATAGAAACTGGGGGGACTGGGGAAGGCTGAGTCTTGAAGGAAGCCAGATAAACTAAGAGGTAGGAAGTTAGGAAAGAGATTATTTATTTTAAGTATGGGGAATAGTCAATGTAAAGACAAGGAGATGGAATATTGTGTGTGGAGAATAGTATTCAGGAGAATGTAGCTGAATCAAGGGAGGTAAAGTGTAGAGAAATGCTAGGTTATGAAGAGGTTTAGATACTAAAGTGGGATTTTTTTTGTTTTTATTTTGTTACGCAGAAAACAGGAAGACGTTGCAGTTTACAGAGCAGGGGCTTAATTGGTAAGACCTAAACATTAGGTAATCACTTTGTCCATTGAGTGCAAGTCAAATTAGAGTGAGGAAACACTTATGGTAAAAGGACCAATCTGAGGGTATTGCAGTAGTTTACGTGAACATCTGCAACAGGAGATGACAAGGGAGTCAACTAGAATGTTGAGTGATAGACAGAACGGGTCGTATATAAGAGATGTTAAGAATGTATAAAGTATAAGATTTGGCATTGTGCTGTAAAGATGGGAGAATAGAGAATGAAGAGTTCAGGACAACAGAAGGTTGTGAGATTGAGTGACTGAGATTATTGTAATAGCTTTGACATTAATAGAGAAGTTTTGAAAAGGGAAGCATAATGAGCTCCATTTAAGGCATATTGAATTTGACTTGATCATGTGACAAAACAAAAGGAAAATCGTCATTGCTATAATGTTTTCTATTATACTTATCTCAAATTACAAAACTCAACTTGAACGCTATATAAAAATAATTCAGCAGAATCTCAGGGTTTGAAAATAACTGAAGATAAATTTCTATAAAATAGATCTATCTTTAGGTTCAAGTTAGACCATCTGTGTCATAGATGGATGATAATCTCTCCTGTTAGGAAAAATATCTGCTCTTGTTAGAACAATCTATAACATGTATCTTTTCTTCACTAGTAAATGATCTATCATTTATGTATAAGAGGCAGAATGTAGAATCCTTCGGTGTTTTTAATCTTCTCTAGGTGTGATGATATGAAGCAAAGAATGTGGTTGGAGAATCAAAGTTTTGCAACTGATTTCATCTTGTTGGGGCTCTTTAGCCAAAGCAAATATCCTACTGTATTCTACTCGCTGATATTCATTATTTTCATAGTAGCGCTGATTGGCAATGCCACTTTGGTTCTTTTGATTCGAAGTGATCCCCACCTCCACACTCCCATGTACTTCTTCATCAGTCAGCTTTCCCTCATGGACTTGATGTATATTTCTGTTACTGTGCCCAAGATGCTGCTGGATCAGGTGACTGGGATTCATAATATCTCAGCCCCAAGCTGTGGAATCCAAGTGTTCCTCCACCTAACACTTATGGGAGCAGAGTTGTTCCTTTTGGCAGCCATGTCCTATGACAGGTATATGGCCATTTGTCACCCCCTTCACTACCCCATCCTTATGAACCACAGAGTTTGCATGCTCCTTGCAATTGGCTGTTGGTCCTTGGGCTCCGTTGATGGTTTTACACTCACCCCTATCACCATGAACTTCCCATTTTGTAAGTCCAGGGAGATCCAACACTTCTTCTGTGAGGTCCTTGCCTTATTGAAACTCTCCTGCTCAGACACATCACTCTATGAGATTGTCATGTACCTTTGCTGTGTTCTTATGCTTCTCATACCTGTCACAGTTATTTTAAGCTCTTACTCCCTTATACTCCTCACAGTCTATAGGATGAATTCAGCTACAGGTCATAGGAAAGCATTTGTCACATGTTCCTCCCATATAACTGCTGTTGTTCTCTTTTATGGAGCTGCTGTCTATAACTATATGCTCCCTCCTTCTTACCATACTGCTGAGAAGGATATGATGGTGTCTGTCTTCTATACTATCATAACACCTGTTATGAACCCTCTGATCTATAGTGTCAGGAATAAAGATATCACAGCAGCTTTGAAGAAAATATTATGGTCAAAGAAGTTTTTTTTTAATTTTCAGAAGTAGAGTGTTTTAAAAAATATTCCACTTTCTTTCATTTTATATCTTGTAGTTCTGTAGTAAACAGGCATTTCCCTTCCTGCCTCCTCTGTTCTTCCAAATTAATTTCCTCTCCAGATTTAGTACAAAAATCCTTGATATTTAAGTCAGAATACAAGGATTTGGCTTCTCTACCCACAATTTGTTAACTAGGTTATCTTGAACAAATGATTAAAAGGCTCTGAGCCTTTGTTTATTTGAGACTTGGTCCAATGTTGTATTATAAAAAATGTTGCCTTAATGTGTATTAAAGAGTTAATTATTAAATACTTAAAAGGTGAATGGGACCAACATAAATTTATCAAAAACTGATTTTACTCAATTCATCACAGAGTTTGCGATCTTCACGATTCTCTCTGAAGTCTAAAGGTACAATATTAACTGTGGGTATGATTCTGGTTAGCACCTGCGCTACTTGCTGACTACTGCTGCTTCTCTGGGCTTCTGAAGTCCTCACTCTGGGTTTGGTTTGGTTTATCAGGTATTTTTTCCTTGGTAAATTAGAGATTTATTTTAAGTGTTTTGTGCTTTAACTCTTTCTACGTTCAAGTTGAATTAACTATTTTCTCTGTTCACTAATATGGATTAACTGATGATTTGTAATGTCTTGGTTTGTTAAACCAACAAATAAAACTAATAACTTGTTAGAGCTGTTACCATATAGGGTTTGTGCTCTCCTACAATCTAAGAGATTATTAATTTATTTTGTAATCATTTTCAAGATAAGTCTAGCATTTGAAATGGGCCATTTGTGTAGGCCAACATATAGTAATACTTGATGCTACCTAGTATAGGTTTTCTGAGAGTATATTAGTCACATACCCTGTAAGTGCATTGCTGAATATATATCAAGGCTGAGTTTCTAAAAAGATCAGTTGTGAATTTATGCATTAGGTCAATTACACTGTGTTCTAAATCTTCAGCTCTAGAGTGAAGGAGAGTATTTGCTGTCAGAAACATGGCCTTCTTCTAAAGAAGAGAAATTCCCTTCAGAATGCACCATACTAAAGATTATTGCTACAAAGAGAATTCTCGTATTTCATGTCTGCCTGTCTTCTTCAGTTCAGCATCTTAGGAGAAATCAGTACACATTAAAAACTAGGAGAGACAGTAGTGGCAGCTGTCTTCTCTATTATCTTAATATCTAGTCATTTGTGTCATGTCCTTCAGTAAATCACACTTGGATAAACAAGTTATGTGTTTGACTCTGCTTTTATTTTTAATATTTGAACATTTCCCTTAAAAACAATCTGAATTTGATAATGAGAATCCCTTCCTTGACTCTTGATTTGCCTTTAAATTACACAGAGTATTTCAATAAGGTTTGCTATTCTTCATTTTTCAGCCATGCAAGTAGATCTCACAGGCCATGGTTATTAGACATCTGTCACTCTTAAAGGGATCTACTTAAAGGAATTTTTTTTGCAGATCTGGGACTGCATATTAAAAAGAATCCTTTATTATATCCTTTTAGATATCACAAATAATAGGACTGCTTATATTTGAGCAGTCTTATCAAGGTGGATACCCTGGCTCCCTGATGGCCGTGGTAGGCATTAAACTATTAACAATCAAACAGACAGAAGACTTCCAATTGTCTTAAATCTAATTTAGGAAAATTCTGTATGAGTCATGTGCAGGTTCTCTTAATGCCCAGGTTAGGTAATCTTAGGACCTTACAAAGAAAAAGAGGGATGTTCTGGGGAAAGATTTTTGGATGCATTGAATTCCTAGGCTGGATGCTCACAGACCCTGGCAGAAAACAATCTAATATTTAAATAAAACAATTCTCAGGACAAGCAGCAATGAAACATAGCACATACACAATATTAAATTAGGGAACTAAAAAGTAAATTATATTTGACAGTGTTAGGATTTATTTGGTTCAATTGAGTCTGTGTGAAACACAAGATAAAAAAATCAAACTCCTCACTTTGGGACTGTGATAGGAGACTGGAAAATGGATTGTAAAGGTGGGAGGTGAAGGTGAGTCTGGTTAGAGAAACCACAAGCTAAGACAATAACTTATCTTCTCATATAGTGATTTCTGGAGAAAGTTTGTAATATTTGACATGGATCCAAAAAGGTTAGTTCACTACTATATTAAGGCAGCTAGGTGGCATAGTTGATAGAGTGCTAGCCTTGGACTAAGGAAGACCTAAATTCAAATCTAACCTCAGACAGCTTGGGGGGGTGTCACCTCATTCTATTTACCTCAGATTCTTTATCTGTAAAATGATCTGGACAAGAGAATGGCAAACCACTCCAGTATCTTTGCCAAGAAAACTCCAACTGGGGCTAAGAAGGGTCAATCACAATTGAAATGAATTAACAACAGCAAAACTATTGTTTTAATATGATCCAAGACAACTCTGAAGGACTTGTGATGAAAAATGGTATCCAGTCCCCGAGAAAGAACTGATGATGTCCAAATTATTGCTTTTATTTTTCTTGAGTTTTTTGTCTATATTTTCTTTTACAACATGACTTAAGATACATTTACATGATTACATATGTATAGACTATATTGAATTGGTTGCCTTCCTGATGGTGAGGGGGTAGGGTGCAGTGTCCGGAGGGAGAAAGGGAGAGAATTTGTAACCCAAAGTTTTTTTTTTTCATTTAAGTCTTTTCAAATTAATTAATTAATTTTAGTTATTAATATTCATTTCCACAAGATTTTGAGTTCAAAATTTTCCACACCTTTTCCCCCCACCCCAAGATGGCATGCTTTATGATTACCCTTTTCCCCAATCTGCCTACTCTTCTGTCACCTCTACTTCCTTCTTTTATTCTCTTCCCTTTCCATTTCATGTAGAGTGAGATACATTTTTATAGTCCACTGCCTGTATATTTATTTCCAGTTGCATGTAAAAACAGTTTTTAGAATTCATTTTTAAAACTTTGAGATCCAACTTCTCTCCCATCCTCCCTCCCCACCCACCTTCATTGAAAAGGCAAGCAATTTGATACAGGTTATACATGTGTAGTCATGGAAAACACTTCCATAATAGTCATGTTGTGAAAGACTAACTATGTTTCCCTCCTTCCTATATCATATGCCCCATTTATACTATTCTCTGCTTTCACCCTGTGCTTCCTCAAAAGTGTTTGTTTCTGAATATCCCCTCCTCCCATTTGCCCTTCCTTCTATCATCCTCCCTTCCCCACTACTTTCCTGTAAGGTAAAATAGATTACCATACCCAATTGAATGTGGATGTTATTCCCTGTTTAAGCCAATTCCAATGGGAGTAAGCTTCACTCATTCCCTGTCACCTCCTTCCTCTTCTGCTCCACTCTAAAAGCTTTTTATTGCCTCTTTTATGTGATATAATTTACCCCATTCTACCTCTATCTTCTTTTTCCACTACATTCCTCCTACCCTTAATTCAATTTTTCAATTCTTTCTTTTTCAACTTATTCTGAGCCCTCTGTCTATATATATCCTAAAAAATATACAAATATATATCCCACCAACAACCCTAGAATTACAAATATCATCTCTCCATGTAGGAATGTAAACAGTTCAACTTGAATGAGTTCCTTACAATTTTTCTTTTCCTGTTTACATTTTCATGCTTCTCTTGAGTCTTGCATTTGAAAGTTAAATTTTCTACTCAGTTCTGGTCTTTTTATCAAATAGACTTGAATATCCTCTGTTTCATTGAATTTCCACTATTCTCCCCTGAAGGTTTGTACTCTCTTTTGCTGGGTAGGTAATCCTCAGTTTTAATCCCATCTTCTTTGACCTTTGAAATGTCATATTCCAAGCCCTCCAATCCCTTAATGTAGAAGCTGCTAAATCTTGTGTTATCCTGGCTGTGGTTCCACAATACTCAAATTTTTTCTTTCTGGCTGCTTGCAATGTTTTCCTCTTCACCTGAGAACTCTGAAATTTGGCCATAATATTCCTAGAGGTTGGACTTTTTGGATCTCTTCCAAGAGGTGATCAGTGGTTCTTTCCATTACTATTTTACCCTCTGGTTCTAGAATATCAGGGCAGTCTTTCTTGATAATTTCTTGAAAGATGATGTCTAGGCCCTTGCTTTGATCATGGCTCTCAGGTATTCCAGTAATTTAAAAATTATTTCTACTGGATCTATTTTTCAGGTCAATTGTTTTTCTATTGAGATATATTATCTTCAATTTTTTACATTCTTTTGGTTTAGATTTATAATTTCTCATTTTCTCCTAGAGTCATTAGTTTCCATCTGCGTCTTTTTAATTTTTAAGGAATTATTATCTTCAGTGAGTTTTTGGGCCCCATTTCCATTTATCCAATTCTGCTTTATAAGGCATTCATCTCCTCATTTGCCTTTTGCAATTCAAAGTTTTAAAAACACATGTTAAAATTGTCTAACTGGTTAAAAATAAAATACTAAATAAATACCAAAATGTGTTCTATTTGTATGTTCTTCAGTTTTGATGTACATTTTTATTTTGTGGTCTATTCATAAATTTCAATAACCCTTCAATCAGAAGTGAAAATGGTACCTTACAGACAAGGGGATCATTTCAATGATAAATTCTGGAAACATTTTGTTCGGGATTGCATTAAGGTATGAAAAAACAACGACTTGCTAATCAAAGACATATATTCACGTAATCCTGAAATTTAATGCAGTAAATAATGACCAACACTTAAAAACAGATTGAAATTTTTCCCATAAGAAGAGATTTTAAGGGCACAGGAATGACCTTTTTAATGTGAGTATGAGGAATTTCTTAGAAAATTACAATGAGAAATAGATTTTGATGTCAATACTAACTTTTGTGTCTTCCTCTATATAAAATTTTCTGAATATACTCACCATGAATGGCTAAATTGGTAATTGAATAATTTGGAAAGCTTGCACCCAGGACTCAGCTCAAGCAATGTATTTTCTGCAAGAGGTATTTTCTGGGCATCACAGCTTCCATTGTCCCCTCCTCTGTAAGTCATCTTGTATAATTAATAAACGAGACTATCTTGAATGGGTTCTTATGAGGTATAGTTTGAAGGATATAGAGTTGTCTTCTTTCAACCAGAGAGAAGGTTCTAGACTTTTTCCAAGCAAGATGGACGCCAGCTATAGAAGTGGTTAAAGCATAGCAATTGCCCTCAAAGTCAAGATGGGAACTGACGGAGAGAAGAGAAAGAAAGGATGGTGCCTTGGTCCAGCAGGACAGATAGAAAAATAGCTTTACATGTCCAGAGCATGGAAATCTTCCAATCACTGCTGAACTTTCCCCTACCAGAGAATACAGACAACAAAGAAACCACATTTTTCTTTCTCCTCCCTTTTCTGTATGAGACGACAGAATTTTCTTTTTTTAAAGTTATTTTCTATTTCCACAATATTTTAAAAATCTAACCCACTATGGAGGAGATGTGACTAATTTTAACAGTTTTTAATTTGTGTGTCCTTAATTATGAAGCTGGGGTACAAGAGGGAGGAATCTTGTTTGATTTTAGTATGTAGATATTTAAAAGGGATCAGGCTTTCAGATCATGGTCCAAAGAAACCAGGCTTTCTATTGGCTTGAAAGAGAAGCAAAATGAGATATAATTTTAGGGTTCTGACCTATTCAAATAGAATTGATTCTGTGATGGGAGGACCAGTCACCAAGGGTCCAGTCTTTAGAGCATTCACAATATTTTCTTCCTACTGACACTCATTTTGCATTCGGGGGGGCCTGCTTCCAAAATTGGGCACTGGAAGAGTCCTTTGCCTCTCTGCTTTGGAGCAGTTATGACTGTTTCCTGTTGATTTATTGTGAGGTGAAAAAAATGTCTTTTTTTCTGCTGAATTGGAATTTTATATACCAAAGCCTCAAAGAGATTAATTCTTTGTCTTTTCCTGGAAACTTTCAAGTAAGGAAGGAGACATGATGAAGGGCAGTGGCAGTAATACTAACAATCTGTTGCCTATCACTAGGTCTCTTACACCCAATCTTGACCATAGCTGAAGGAGAAATGATGAAGGGCAGTGGCAGTAATACTAACAATCTGTTGCCTATCACTAGGTCTCTTACACCCAATCTTGACCATAGCTGAAAATTCATAATATTGCTATATCTTTTTCTTTGTGGGTTTATCATTGCTATTTATAGGATAATAAGTATCAGAAATGTAACAGATTGGATTATGACACTGTGATGTTCAAAACATCAGAAAAGTTATCCAAGGAACATGGAACTGATAGTAGAAGAAGTCAAGTCCAATGACGAGTTAGCCTTGAGGAACAAGCTTCTTGACCCTCTCTAGTAGTAAATCAACTTGACAGTGAGACACCTTGTCTACAAGGAAAGGAAGGATTTATCCATCAGTTATGGTATGCCAAGAAGTGACCTTAACAGGAACTCACTGTGGAGAGAAATGGATTTTCTGGGTCAAGAAGTACCTTCTTTGCCTTGAACTGGGAGGGAGGGGCACAGGAATTTTTACCAATCAGTTTAAATTGGAGTTCCTTCTCTTCTGTGACTAAGTAGGTCTATAGAAGGGAAAGCACAACTCAGTATGGGGAGAATATTGTATTTCTATACCTTCACAGTATATATTCTTTTGTAAAAGATGTAAATTGATGTTAATCAATTTATATTGGTGAAATGTTAACTTTGACATTGAGGGATCATAATAGATGGGAACTTATTAGTGAGAGTAATAGAAAACCTCATACCTCCAGGGTTACCTCTATGATCCTGAGAAGGTAAAGTAGTAGTGGCCCTTTGGGGAAACATCCTGGTCACTCAACCCATAGATGGAAGAGTGAGCATAGAGACTGGCCTGCACTTCCCAAAGACCAATCTAAACTGGATCAAGGGTTTTACTTGTCTAACTCAGAAAATAGGTAGTACAATGCATAGAGTGTTGGGCCTGAAACCAGAAGACCTGAATTCAAATTTGTCCTCAGACATTTACTAAGATCCTGGAGAACTCACTTGACCTCTGGTGCCTCAGTTTCCTTCGTTGTAAAATGGAGATAATAACACCACACTTGTTGGGAGGATAAAATGAGAATCTTTGTAAAGCCAACTAACTGCCTGGTATACAGTACACATTTAATTAAGTCTTGTTTCCTTCCTTTGTTTCCTTCCTCCTCAGACAAAAGTGAGTCAGAGGGCAATTTTACTGTTTTGAAAAAGATGAGGCTTTTGACTAACCTAACCTCATTTGCTCAGTTTTTTTGACCCTTCCCACATACGCAATATCAGCTTGTAGAAGAAAGTGTGGTATGTTCAGAATCAGAGGCAAAGAACCATAGAATTTTTATATTTGAAAGGCAGTTGAGAGGTCCACTTAGTCCAATTTATATGCCCCAAGTAGACTATAGTATACAATAAGGCTAACAAAGGATCATCCAGTTTCTATTTGAAGACATCCAATGAATCCCTCTGTATACTAAGGGATGAGGCTTAATACTAAATGCCATAATGGTCATTTGGTGAACCATTAACCTTGCATTCCTAAGGCTCCAAAGGCCCTTTCAGTCAACAAAAGTGATGGGTCTATAGTTAGAGGAACCATCTAAAGTTTCTATCCTGCTTCCCTAAACCAATTGGTAGGAAAAATTTTCTCTTCCAGCATCAGTGTCCAAGGTGTTGTAATAGTAATAATAAAATTTTTAAAATTACCATAAACTAAATGAAAAACTGACTCATGGCCCCAAAATCTGGGGTAGCATTAAGCCATCTATTCTTTCTAACTTGCCATCTTTCCTGATCCTGTTTCTCCAATATGGAATAGCACCTTCTGGACAGGACCACCAGAAACTATACTCTCATTCACCTAGGGAGTTGTTTATTCAATTTTAGAACTTTGATCCTGTGTCTAAGGCTTTTTGATTGATAACTGATTGGTTCTCTAGCCTACTCTATATAACCAACCCCAGACCAGAACAAGTTTTGTGTCCATCTTGTTGCCTCTTCAGGGCACTTTGCCATCTGCTCTGCCACCAGAATCATCCTCTCCTCAAATCTCCTGTCTTCCTTCTGCTTTCTTCTTCTTTCTTTGGGCATAGTGGTCATAAAACACTCCCATCATTTCTTTAAGGGTGGGTTAATTGACTGCCATGTAGATCTATTCATTATCTCTGGTATTTCTACGACCAAAAGTCCATTGCTTACCACTCCCTTATATGTACTATCTTCTCCATTAGACTTAAGCTACCAAATAGCAAACGCTTTCTCACTTTTTGTATTTGTATCCTCAGTACTTAGTACAATACCTAGAACTTAGTAAGTGGTTAATAAATGTACTTTTCCAAATTCATTCATTTTAATATAATCCAATAAACATTTATTAAGTGCCTACTCTGTGCCAGGCACTGTTCTAAGTACTATGGGTTGATGGAATGGGGAATTGGGGACCAAGGTGATGAAGTTAGCCTAGGAAGGGCATCTTGTTCCATGGAGTTGAAACCACATCGAGTAGCAGGCAGAGTGGAATGAGTCCACAAATGCACTTTCTGCTCTCAATAAGGAAAAGCATCAAGGAGAGTTTGTAATTTCACCTTCCAAATTTTCAATCAGAGTGGAGAGGAGTCTGAGGGAGGTGGTGTCAGTCAAAGCTTGAGTTAGCATCATGGTGATGAGATTAGAGGTGATAAAGTTAACTTAGAACATTCATCTTGTTCTGTGGATTTAAAATCAGGCAGATCAAATGATGCAGAATCCTAGAATTTTAGAGGTAAAAAAATTAGATACCTTTTAATCTATTACTTTATTTTTTTTACGAAGGTACTAAGATTCTGAGATCAGAAATGTCTTTCACAAGGTCTCACACCTATTGGCAGAATCCATAGAAAAGATTAAAGATAAATGAATCGGGATGAATAGAAAGACAATGGTAACTGATAAAAATGGGGGAGTTTGGGAGTGCTTTTTGGGGAAAAATAATGAATTTTGTTACAGACTGATTTTGAGATGCCTATGGGGTATCCAGTCTGAAATGTCAAATAGAAAATTGGAGATATGTGACTGGCTCTCAGAAGAGAGACAATGACTGAATATGTAATTTGGAAATTGTCTGTACCAAAGTGATAACTAAATGCAAATGATGTGGGTACCATTACAGAGAGAATGTAGAGAAAGATGAGAAGATGACCTAGGATAGATGCTGTGGTCCACTTGCAACCAGAGGAGTTAGAGATAGCTTGTGATCCAGCAATGCAGACTAAGGAGAGGTCAAAATAGTAGAAAGAGAATCAAGTGAAAGCAATCACAAACTATTAGGAAAGAGATAATATCCAAGACAGTGAGGTAGTCAGTAGTAAAACAGGATATGGAACATTTAAAAATGGTAACCACTTAAAAATTAGGCTTAAACATTAGAATACCATGATCCATTTAGGTAGAGAAGTTTCAATTAAGTCATGAAGTTGGTAGTCAAATTGTTAAGAACTGAGAAGTGATAATAGGGAAAGTGGAGGCAAAAAAGGTAAACATCATTTTTCTTGGAGTTTGATTATGAAAGGAAGAAGGTATCTAATATGATGATTTGAGAAGATATAAGGGCCAAATGAGAATTTTGTTTTGTCCTGTTTTGTTTTGTAGATGCGGAGAGTAGGGGATGTCTGTGATCAATAAGAAATGACTTGAGGGAATTAAAAAGTGGGTGATATAGCATTTCTATTTACCTCAGTGTATTGAAATCTATCTCCTTTCCTCTTTCACCTGTGTGCCAGCATTTAGAGAGATCACATAGACAGTACAATTACATCATACACTTGTATGAGTCAAAAGAGGAAAGGTCTTCAAAACCACATTCTCAACATCAACTTTGAAACTTCATTGTTACATTAATGTTTCTGAGTTTTCTTTAAATATAACTGCAAAAGAGAAAACACCTCACCAATTTTCTAATCTGATTCTTCCAAGTCTTAATTTCATTAAAAAATTTGTTCACATGTAATCTCAGTTTTCTCATTGAGAAGAAACATAGCATTGTATTTTTCAACTAAGTTCTGAGTTTTCCATCTTGCTTCTCTCCCCCTATACTCTGGGAATTTGATTCCATTTTTCTTTGCATTTGAAGTAGAAAATAATATTACAACTAACTTCATTGGAAACTTTTTCTGAACATTTCAAATTTTCATGCAGAAAATCAACCTGTAGCTAATTTATTTCCATGAAAGAGACAATGAGGTAAGTAGAACAAAGTTGAGTTGTTTCATAATGGTGAATGTGGAAATAGTCAAATTTATGGAACTTTTTATAAGTGATGGCATATGGGACAATAGATTTATTAATGCCCTGTGAGTAGAATTGTCGACTGGTCCAACCATTCTAGAAAACAATTTGGAGCTATGTTATTAACTGTGTCCAACTTTTTTCCCTCCTATGATGCTACCAGATTTATATCCTAAAGAAATCAAAATAAATAAATCCATGTATACCAACATATTCATAGCAGCTCTTTTTTGTAGGAGCAAAGAATTAAACAACAATGTTTAAAGATAATCAATGCAGAAAGATTTACCAGATCTGATCAGTGCAATGACCCATCACAATTCCAAATGACTCATGATGAAAAATGCAATCTTCCTCTAGACCTGATGGAATCAGAATGTAGATTGAAGCATATTTTCTCTTTCTTTTCCTTCCTCTTCTTTCTTCCTTCTTTTTCTTCATTCTTGTTATTTCTCTCATGGCTAATGTGGAAATTTGTCTTACATGACTTCATTTTTTCCAGTGGAACTGATAACAAAATATACCTGAACTTAAAAGAAAGATTTGTTGAAGGTGGGATTTTCTCTAAGATTTGAAGGGAACCCAGAGGTGGGGGTGAGGAAGAAGAGGATTCTAGGAATGGAGGAAGTCAGTCTAATTATATGGAATTGGTATATAGAGTGTTATATGTAAAGAATAGTAAGGAGAACAGAATCCCTAAATTATAGAGTTTATGGATGGAAGTAACGTATAAGGTGACTGGAAAGGTAAGAAAGGTTTATGTTGTGGAGGACTCTAAGAGACAAAAGGACAATTTTACATTTACACCTGGAATTAATAAAGAATCTATTGAATGTGAGGCAATATAGTGAGACCTGTACTTAATGAAGATCACTTTATAGCTGAATGAACTATGAACCATGTTTGAGGCAGGAAGTTAACCAGAAGGCTACTGAAACTGTTCAGCTGCAGGGTCACGAACACTTGCAGCAAGGTAGTGTTAGTTATTAGAAAAGAGAAGGGAGGCAAATATGTGAGGTATTGAAAAACAAAAATCAACAGCACTTGGCAAATGATTAGATATAGAAAGTGAGAAAGACAGAGAAGTAGAGGATGACACCTAGATTGTATTCATGGGTACCTAGGTAGATAATAGTGACCTCAAAGCAATAGGGAAGTGACAAAAAATCAGGTGTTTGTGAGAAAGATAATGATTTCTTCTTGGAAATGCTGAATTTAAGGTGTCTCTTGGAAGATCTGGTTTGAGATGTCCCATGGACAGTTGGAGTAAGTAGATCTGAGACTCATCAGTATAGACATGACAAATTCAGGTAAGTGAAATAATATAGAAGGAGATGACAAGAGTGCTCCAGAGGATTGCCTGCAGACACCTACAATTAGTGGATGTTATCTAGACTGAGAAAGATAAGGTAGATAGGAAGAGAAGAAGAGAAGAGGGACTTAAAGAGGGATTTAAGAGAAAAGTGAGTAACAAGAAGCTGCAGAAAGATCATGAAGGATGAGAATTCGGTAAAAGACACTAGAACTGTCGATCAACAGATCACTGAAAATTTTGATCCGAGTAGATTTTAGCTGAACAATAAGGCCATGACAAAATAACGTATTTCTTATGTATTAATGCAACGGCAATGCATCTAAATACTTAAATATTTAATCAAAATACAGGGAGAAATGGGCAGTAAGAGTATTGTCGAGTATTCCAATGTACCAACTTCAATGCCAGAGAAATCTAACAAAAATATAAGCAACAAAATTCTAGGATTTAGAAAATTGAAAAATGCAATCTTTGTGAATTTCTCTATTGCACTTGTCCCCTTTATGAGAAATGAACTTGTGTTACTGCAGAAAAGACTTCTAAAATGGATATAGAAAAACCTAATTGAAGGCATCATGTACTATGCAAAATGCAATAAAATCATATCCAAGGCATGACTTTTAAAGAAAACTTTTTTTCCTGAAGAAAAATTAATTAATTGGATTCTAAGTACTTTAATCCTGAAGAATGAGTCAAAGAACAAATCACTCAAACAATATGCAATTTCATTTAAAAAAATGATAGCAGTGGGACAATATACCAAAATTTCTGGAATGAGGCCAAAGAGTTCCTGAAGGGGAAAATCTTTATCTTTTAATAGTTGAGAAAGAAAGAGAGGGAGAGAAGGAGAGAGATTTGGGCAGGGAACTAAAAATAAAAAAATACGATATAAATGATTTAAAATGGATTTATAAGTGAATTCTATGAGGCATTTAAAATTAACTCCAACATTGAACAAAATATTTGCCACAATAGCTAAAAATAGTTGAACCCCAAACTACTTTTATAATTTAAATGTGTTCTTCATATCTAAACTTGGAAAGGATAAAATAGGAAAAAGGAAAAGATAGAACAACTTACTTGATGGACATCAATAGAATATACTGCATGACATGTTCACAAAGATGCTAGAAAATATATTAAAGTGATACACACAGTAAAACTTGAATTTATCCCAGAAATCTACAGTTGGTTCAATATTACGAAAACGATAAACCACAGTAACAACAAAACAATTGAAAACATATGCTCAATGTATGTAAAAAAGTGTTGACAAAATATAACAGTAATTTCAGTATACCCATGAATACAACCTAGGAATCAGTGGATATTTCTTTAATGCGTTAAATTATATCTACCTAAGACCAAGATCCAGTTCTATATGCAATGCACAAATACTGGTGACTTTTTTCTGATAAAATTAGGGGTAAATTAAAAAATGTCAATGATTATCATTACTATGTCATATGATACCAGAAGTTCTGGGGGGCAAAGCCAAGATGGCAGAGAAGAAAGACAAAAAAAAATGCAGGCTCTTCCCACATAGCCCATAAAACACCTGTAAAGAGGGACTTTCTACAAATTTAAAATAGCAGAAGTGGAGAACGACAGAGAGCCCAAGGTGACCTGAAAGGCCCATAAGAAAGGTGGGTTGCGCCAGATTCGGAGCTGAGCAGGGCCCAGTCCAGCCTTGGCTGCACAGCACATGGCTTGTGAACAGCCTTCGGAGGTGGAATCTCCAGTCCCAATAACAGAGTTCCCAGATCCCTCAACTCACAGGCGCCAAAGTTCAGTGATGGGGGCTTTTTCAGCTGGCCTGGAAGGGAGAAGTGCTTTCCCATAGCTCTGGCCTCAGGCAGTGTCCCACAGAGGCCACATCAGGCAGGTGGTAGCAGATCTCATGGCAGCCCATAGAGCAGCCCGAGACAATTGCTGGATTGTAAAACCCCTGGGGGCACTGAAGGAGCTGGTCTTTGTCTTGCACTGAATGGTGTCCCTGCCCCCACAGTTTGACTGAATCCCATCCCCCTAGTGCTAGCTTGGCGGAATTGGAAGTCAGGTGCCTTTGGAGAGGAAACTCTGCTAAGATTTTGGGCACAAAAATCCTTCCCTGCAGCCAGACCAGTACACGCTTGATTGTGCCACCTTGGAGGAATTGATATCTTACAGTTCCCCAGAGTATATCCTGCTCTTGACAAAGGACTCAAAAGTCAAGTAACTGGTTGGGAAAATGCCCCAAAAAGAGAAAAAAAGTAAGACCATAGAAGGTTACATTCTTGATGAACAGCTATCTCCTCCCAACCTTTCAGATGAGGAAGAACAATGTTTATCATCAGGGAAAGACATAAAAGTCAAGGCTTCTGTATCTCAAACATGCAAAATAAATATTCAATGGTCTCAGGCCTTGGAAGAGCTCAAAAAGGATTTTGAAAATCAAGTTAGACAGGTGGAGGAAAAACTGGGAAGAGAAATGAGAGAGATACAAGAAAAGCATGAAAAGCAGGTCAACACCTTGCAAAAGAAGACCCAAAAAATGCTGAAGAAAATAACACCTTGAAAAATAGGCTAACTCAATTGGTAAAAGAAGTTCAAAAAGCCAATGAGGAGAAGAATGCTTTCAAAAGCAGAATTAGTCAAATAGAAAAGGAGTTTCAAAAGCTCACTGAAGAAAATAGTTCTTTCAAAATCAAAATGGAACAGATGGAGGCTAATGACTTCATGAGAAACCAATAAATCACAAAACAAAACCAAAAGAGTGAAAAAGTGGAGGATAATGTGAAATATCTCCTTGGAAAAACAACTGACCTAGAAAATTGATCCAAGAGAGACAAATTAAAAACTATGGGACTACCTGAAAGCCATGATCAGAAAAAGAGCCTAGACATCATCCTTCATGAAATTATCCAGGAAAACTGCCCTGATACTCTAGAACCAGGGGGCAAAATAAATATTCAAGGAATCCACTGATCACTGCCTGAAAGAGATCCAAAAAGAGAAACTTCTAGGAACATTGTGGCCAAATTCCAGAATTCCCATGTCAAGAAGAAAATATTGCAAGCAGCTAGAAAGAAACAATTCAAGTATTGTGGAAATACAATCAAGATAACCCAAGATCTAGTGACTTCTACATTAAGGGATCAAAGGGCATGGAATATGA
>CM053770.1:301307624-301381488 GCA_028658325.1 Potorous gilbertii | reverse complement strand
ACCTACCCAGCAAAACTGAGTATAATACTTCAGGGGAAAATATGGTCTTTCAATGAAATAGTGGACTTTCAAGCATTCTTGATGAAAAGACCAGAGCTGAAAAGAAAATTTGACCTTCAAACACAAGAATCAAGAGAAGTATGAAAGGTAAACAGGAAAGGGAAATCATAAGGGACTTACTAAAGTTGAACTATTTACATTCCTACATGGAAAGACAATATTTGTAACTCTTGAAACTTTTTTCAGTATCTGGGTAGTTGGTGGGATTACACACACACACAAAGAGAGAGAGACAGAAAGAGACAAAGAGAGACAGAGAGAGTCAGAGATAAAGAGACAGAGAGCACAGAGTGGATTGTATAAGATGGGATCATATCTTTAAAAATGAAATTAAGTGGTGAGAGAGAAATATATTGGGAGGAGAAAGGGAGAAATGGAAAGGGGCAAATTGTCTCTCATAAAAGAGGCAAGTTAAAGACTTTCCAGTGGAGGGAAAAAGGGGGGAGGTGAGAGAGAAAACATGAAGCTTACTCTCATCACATTTGACTCAAGGAAGGCATAAAATGCACACTCGTTTTGGTATGAAAACCTATCTTACAATACAGGAAAGTGGGGGAGAAGGGGATAAGCAGGGTGAGGGGGATAATGGAAGGGAGGGCAGTGGGAGGAGGGAGCAATCTGAAGTCAACACTCTTGGGGAGGGACAGGAAGAGAGAACAGAAGCAATGGGGGGCAGGATAAGATGGAGGGAATTATAGTTAGTCTTACACAACATGACTGCTATGGAAGGCATTTGCAAAACTACACAGATATGGCCTATATTGAATTGCCTGCCTTCCCGAAAGGAATGAGTGAGGAGGGAGGGATGGGGAGAAGTTGAAACTCAAAGTTTTAGGAACAACTGTTGAGTACTGTTCTTGCAACCAGGAAATAGAAATACTGGTAATGGGGTATAGAAAGTTATCTTGCCTTACAGGACAAAAGAGAAGATGGGGAGAAGGGAAGGGAGGGATGTTGGAAGAGAGGGCAGATTGGTGATAGGGGCAATCAGAATGTTCAGTGCTTTGGGGTAGGGGAGGGGAGAAATGCAGAGAAAATTTGGAACCCAAAATTTTGTGGAAATGAATGTTGAAAAGTTAAATAAATTAATTAAAAAAAAGAAAAAAGAGAAAAAAAATAAATTCTAGGGGTGGAAATAACACAAGGAAAATAAATGAATTATAATAGTTTAAGTTGACCCCAAATTAATGTTTTTTTTCTGGTAGTAATGATCTTCTTAGATAACTAGAATTTCAACTAAAATGAATTGAAACAATAGTTTCAGTGAAATATCACCCCATGCAATAAACCCCGTCCAACATCAACCCTTCTGTACATTATTAGTAAACCTCACTGAGCTAGCTCTGGCAATGCATACATCAACCTCATCCTCTATAGACATCCCTAGAAAGCATACTTCTGAGATAAGTGAACTTTTTCAACAGCATTATAAATTTCTTACTTGTAATAACATATGGATGTCATGGTGTTGGCTGGTGAAGAACATCTGTTTTTGGTGTTAATTGTCAAGTAAAAATCAGCAGAAGCACCAGACAGTTGATCCAGATAGTTGCATCTCAGTTTTGGAGGCTGCATTGAGTACACAATCATTTGGGAACACAAAGTCATGCACCAAATTTCCTTCCATCTTGGTCTTTTCAAGGTAAATAATTTACCATCAGTGAAGGGGCTGAACTTGATATACTTTTCATCCTTATTAAAGGTGTCTAATGAAAAAAAAAAGTATGGGATGAAGTATCAGGCTGCATACCAAACTGAAAGTCTACAGCACCACTGTGCTAACTTCATTGCCAGTATGCTAGCACCATACCAAAAAATCAAACATCTTCCATTTGAAGTATCTCAGAAAGGTTCTGAAGTTTATCTGTCAAGATAAAGTGCCAGACACTGAGATTTTCTCTTTAGCTGAACATCTAAGCATTCAAACTCTATTGCAGGGAGCACAACTCAAATATGATGGCCACATTGCTGGACTGTCCAATGTGAGTTTATCTAAAAACTTATGGAAAACTTGAACAGGGCAGATGATCACCCCGAAGTCAGAGGAAGCAGTACAAAGACACTCTCAGGGTCTCTCTGAAGAACTTTAGTATTGATTGTGAGACATGGGATACTCCTACATTAGACTTTCCAACATGGTGTGACTGCATCAAAGAAGGCACTATGCTCTATGAACAAAGCAAAATCTCATTACACAAAGAAAATTTGTGATGCACAACTCTAGTAACAGTTCCATTTCAAGTACTCATGTGAACTATTTGTGTCCAACCTATGGTAGAGCCTTTTGAGGTTGCATTATACTGATAAGCCACAGTTGGAAACACTGTATCTTGATCCCAACATGGTCTTTTTCAAGTACACAGGATAAGCAAAAATAAAACTCAATAGGATAAAATGGAAAAATAAATTATTACAGAATATGTAAAATTTTTGGCACTCAACTATCAAAACACAGTCAAGAATAAAATGACAAGGCAATCTTTAGAGGAATAAAGATAGCTCTAAATATTTTGAGAGATACTTCTTGCTGAGGATTTGACTGTGTCAATACAAAAAAAATGACAATATTAGCTCTATTAATTTATTTATTTGATGTCAAAATAATGAAATTACCTTAGATTACTTTGTAGAATTAGAAGTATAGCTCGTTATAAAAAGTCAGTTTCAATCAAATTACACAAGCAGAGGAAGATGTTTTCAAACTTTGGATAAGATACTTATTGACTCAATAAGGGGTAGAAGATATTAGAAGAAATCAAATGGATGCTCATTATATGAAATTGAAAAGCTTTTGTGGAAACCAAATCAATTTCCTTAAAATTGAAAGGAAGAAGGTCACTGGGAAAAAATTATTATAGCAACTTTTTCTGATAAAAATAAGTTATCAAAGATATAAAGAGAACTCAATCAAATATTTTAAGAAAAAGAACTATCTCATAATGGATAAATGATACAAAGATAAGAATAAATATCTCAAGAGAAAGCTAAGCTATCATCAATATGAAAAATGTTCCAAATCATGAATTATAAGGGAAACAATTTATTTGTTTAACAAATATTTGTTAAACAAATTGTTCATCAATTTGCTAAACTGATAAACAATTATTAGATTCTATCTGACACCTCTCAGACTAGAAAAGATGACCCAAAAGGAAAATTGCAATTGCTATACAAGGATATGACAGCAGGTATATTTATATATTTCATCTAATTAAATTTAGAGAACTAATCATCAATGTTTTGGAAGTTCTAAAACCAGTGTGATTCTTAATGTCCTTCTTTCCCCTTTACACCCCTACTTCTAATATAATTGTGGAAGGAGAAATAGAATAACTTTGCATTTTCCTTTGTTTTATGGGTTGCCATGAAGAAAACAATATATTATATATTCTTTGTAAGTATTTATCAAGTACCTTTTTATGGACCAAGCATTGTGCTAAAGACTAGGGAAAGAAGAAAAGAAAGATATAAACAAAGAAAGAAAATAAGGAAGGAAGAAAAAGAAAAGAAGAAAAAGAAAGGATGTGAAGGGCCTTAAATGCAAATAGAAGGTTTTATATTTGATCATGGAGGTAACAGGGAACCATTGGAATTGTTTGGATAGGGAGTGACATGGTCACACCTGCGCTTTAGTTTAATTTAGATTATTTAGATTAATTTGACAGTTGAATGGAGGATAGACTGGAGTGGGGAAAGATGTGTTAGGGAGATCAACTAGTAGATTACTGCAATAGTTTAGGAGTGAGGTAATGAGCACCTTTCATGGGTGGTGGCAGTGTCAGAGGAGAGAAGGGGGTAAAATCATGAACATAAAATTGGTAAAACTTAGCAAATGATGGTAAAATTGGTAAGATTTAGCAACAGATAAGGTGAGAATGAGGAATCAAGGATGACACCCAGGTTGTGAACCTCCTCTAGGAGGATTGTAGTGCCCTTGATTTTAATAGAGAAGCATGGAAGTGGGGAAAGGTTTTGTGTATAAAGATAATGTGTCCAGTTTTGGTTATGTTGAATTTTTGATTTCTACAGGACATTCAACTGAAGATATCTAACTGGAAGTTGAAGATGCAAGTTTGGAGGTTAGGAAAAAGGTTAGGTCTGGATAAATAGATTGGACAATAATCAGAATAAAGATGATTAATGAAACCATGGAAGCTAATGAGATCACCAAATAAAATATAGGGAGAAGAGAAAAGGGCTTAGATAAAGTCTTGGGTGACATCCATAGATTTTGGTCACAATGTGGATGAAAATTCAGCAAAGAAAACTGAGCAAGAACAGTCAGAGACATAGGGAGAGTATCAGGAAATACTGATATAGAATCCTAGAGAGAAGCCAAATATCAAGGGTAGGAGCATGACTGACCTTGTAAAAGGCTACAAAGAGATGGAGACAATGAGGACTGAACTAAAAAGGTAATTGGGTTTTGCAAGTTAAGAGATCGTTAGTAACTTTGGAAATAGAAGTTTTGATTGAAATGATGAAATCAGAAGCCAGAATATGTAATTAAAAAGAGAGTGAGAAGAAAAGAGGTCAAGGCATTGATTACAGAGGGCCTTGTTGAGGATTTTAACAACAAAAAGGAGAAGAAATATGAGACAATAATAGATAGTAGGGATGATGAATGAATCAAGCAAGGATCTTTTGGGAATGGAGGGACATTGGCATGTTTTTTGGAAGCAGAGAATTAGTTGATAAGAAGAGACTGAAGATAAGTCAGAAGGTAGGGTTGATGGGGGGCGGGGGTAATCTGCTCGAGAAGACAAGCTGGAATGGAATCACTTGTGAAAATAGTATAATTTTCCTTGCTAAAGAGAACCTCTTCACGTTATGAAAAGGAGGGTTGAAGATGGTCCTCATAGCTGAAAAGGGGAGAATATGTAACTCTATTGACCCTGGATACCACAGCCTGAAGGCTAAGTATGTTACATTTCACCCCCTACTCTGGGCTTCAAGGGGAATTTGGAGACATCTGGATTCTCTGCAAATGGCTCTAGTCCAGATCAATAGTGTGCTCTCAAATGTAGGGGGTGGCATCCTGAACCTGAATTCCATTTAGGTACTTAAGAGTTGAATTAACCTTTACAAAGGAATATTTACTTCAAGAGGTAGAATAACACATATGTGATCAGTTTAGCTTAGGTCCTAATACAGCATATTCCCAGATCCAAGTCCAAAACTTCCCTTGAGCTTAAGTGCTGTCTTCTTCAGGGCTTTATTGCCTGGCTAACTGTCCATAGCTTCTCAGCTGTAACCCTGATGCTAAAGTATCAGTTTATCAAACTCTCAGTCCTGTCAAGTGATGGGAATTAATTAATAAAGACACCTGAAACAAATACACCTGCCAGGTCATGAGAAGTCTCAGAGGAGTGAGAGCAGGATAAGGAAATCCTTTCTTTCTGGTTTGGTTCTTGACATTTATAGTATGGGTGAGAAGTGATCACAACTCTCTGGACACAGCAGGAAGAAGACTTACTGTCTCAACCTGGTTAGTTGTAAAACTGCAACCTTTTCTGTCTAGTCAATCAAAGAACTGACCCACCCATTTGGTAGAAAAACACAACATGCAGGGTGCAATTTTATGCAATCTGGACATATCCAGAGTAAATCCTTAACAAAAATATTTGAAGAGTTGAACTTAGCAAGGCTGTTCCTTGAAAGACAGATACTCTCTAAGTGGATTCTTTCCACAAGGCAGAAATTTTCAGAGTTTAGCTGTAGCCATTAAGAACTCAGACTTAATTTGTAAGTAAGATGTAAGACAATTTTCCCAGTCTTCTCATGTATAAAAAGAAGGCATTCAGTTGGACAGTCATTGGAAGAACTCTCAGTCATTATTTAGTCTGATTTCCTCCTATTACAGATAAAGAAATTGAGACCTAGAGAAGTAAAGTGACTTGACCACAACTGGATGATTTTTATGGTCTCTTTTGGCTCTAAAATTGTGAGAAAATAATTTTTTAATGGAGAAAAGATGAAAAGTTCTTCAGGTCCTTTGTTCTATTATCATATAATTTAGATCTGAAAGAGAACTCGGAGGTCACATTTACTCTTAATTTTCTAATTTTACAAATGAGAAAACTGATGCCCAGGTTAAGGCATTTATCCCAGGTTATATAGGTAGAAAGTAACATAGTTGAAATTCAAACCCATGCTCTCTGACCATAAATTGATTACTCTTTTCCAAATAACACATTAGGTTCCAGACTCTATGGGAAGCAAACACACCGTTTCAATATCCCTTCCTCCCCTGCCCCCTCACACACATTGCCAATCTCTGCCATCTCTAGATCTTAAAGTGATATAAACTTTTCTTCTTTTAGGTTTTTCCCATGAGTGATAATGTTCTCCCTAGAGGAAAGAACACCTAATGAGATTGATGATGAAACACTGAGAAAACAGTTGCTCACCAGCTGTTAATTAAAGGTAACATGAAAGAACTAAAACCAAAGACTTGTGGTTTCAAGAAGACAAGCTCTGCAGTTTTTGTTTAAATCTTTTGCATAAAATTCTTCTTAAGCAAAGTGGCTATTGCTTAATTAATATTCCCCTTAGATTTTTTAAGCATAGACTCCATTTCCTCTGAAAAATGTCAGGTCTGTTTACTGACGTATTATTGTAGGTTACCTAAATTCTGATTCCTCCAATCCCTGGTGCTATGTGGGTCTGATGCTAAGTATCTGTTGTCCTATAGCATAGTGACGAAGGCCAATGAATCTAAGAGAAATGAACATCTGAACATCTTCAACATTTTTATTTGGAGGTATTTAATATTCCTTCCCTATTTGTTCTCTTAACATTTCTTTTTGGAAACTAGGCATCAGGTATGAACATCCCTATTTTATCTACAGGAATCTGGAGAATGAGATAGTTTAAGAGAATTGAACAATGGCATGCAATGAGTCAGAGATAAGATTAGTTGTTAAAAAGTAAATTATTAAAAATCAATGTCCCTTAAACTTAGGAACTTTCTCATTAAACTTGGTGATAATATGTAAAGTCTGGTTTAATATTTATTGTGTAGTTATCTTCTTCTACAGCTATACTAAACACTTTCCTCCTTCCATTGAAAAATGCTTCTCTCTCTCCCTCTCCTCTTTCCTATTCCCCCTCCCTCCCTCCCTTCCTCCCTTCCTTCCTTCCTTCCTTCCTTCCTTCCTTCCTTCCTTCCTTCCTTCCTTCCTTCCTTCTGGACTTGGAATCAGAAGACCAAGATTCAAGTCCTAACACTCTCACTAATCCATGTAACTTAACTGTTCTGAGTTTCAAGGTCCCTATATGTTAAGTCAAAATGTTGAGCTAATTGATCTGTAAAATCCTTTCCAACTCAAACGTCTATGATTCTTTCTGTTTTCCCTCTTTTATATTGCTATCTCTATCTCTTGATATGTTTCCATCTATTGCGTACATATATGAAGATGCTCAAATCTTCGTATGATCCAAGGGTTAGTAATTTTGAAATTGTAGTACAGCTGTGCAGAAGACACAATATGTAATTCTGAAATTAGATATACATTATATCTGTTTGAAGTAGGATTTTCACTAGCTGTCACTTGTGCTATCTTTTACTTTTTACTACTTACTTTATCCCTTATGTAATCATGGAGAGGAAAAAGCAAATTTAAACTGTTTATTATCGTAAGTAAACCAATTCTTAGTTCCATTAACTGGAAATTATGGAGTAATTTGAGCCTGCATTAAGTTCTTCACAGGCTAAACAAGGTAGGATAATTTGCAACCCTACTTCCCTCCTTGTTGTAAAAACCAATGTAAGATTTGCTATTTTCTCTTGGATGAGGACAGTGCAATTTCTTTTGTTCAGTTATTGATAGGGAACTGCAGATTGGTGGAATTTTCCCTCCAAAAAGATCAGCAATCTCTTCTCCTCCTTTTCTTTTTTTTACATTTTTATCTCTTTACTTTGAAAACTCTCTCAATTTCACTATTGAAATTATAAGGAGGGAGAACAATTAAATTAACTTCTCATTGATACTAGTCACATAAAATATGTACATTACTGCATATTTTCATTATTTGTTGGTACTCATAGTTCCTATAACAAAATTAAGAGCTCATATTTAAAAAAACAAATAATATCTATTTGAAGATGAAAATATGTATTAATTGTGAATTACGGTTACTTTGAATAGAAGGCTGGCTTTGGAGTCAGGATGACTTGCATTCAAATATTGCCTCTGACACTATCTATGCATCTATCTTTGACCTCTCCACTATTCTTATAATTTTCGGGCTTTTAAAAATTTACTTGAAGGAAGGGAATTTTTGTACTGGTAGTTCCCTGCCCTGATGAAATTGTAGTTGTAGACCAAAAACCTAACAAATTGCACTGTGTAGGGTATTTTATTTAGTTATAGAGAGAAAAGAGAAATACCTTTTGAAGTAACATAACTTATGTAGTAATGTGAAAAAGAATTGTCTACATTATACCCTCAATTTAGTTTCCATTAAAGCTCTATTCTGATTTCCCGTAATGGTATAAGGATGACTCTGTATTCTTTTAGGCAGATGGCAAGGTAATACAAATTCTACAAGGTTCTTTCATGTCAAAAATGTTTTGAGTTTGAGACCAGTAGTAGTGGACTATATTTCTTTCATTTGGGGGAATAGCTTAGAACAGTTGGTCAAACAGAATGTTGACCACAAGGTGATAAATGATTTTGATTGCAGCAGTTAAAAAAAATGTCTAGCTAGAGGAAGTTCAGTTAGTATCAACGGAGTACCCTCAATTGTTGGAGTACTGAAGTAGGTGAGAGGGTCAATATAAAAATACTGAGCCATTTATTAGATTAGTCACTTTTCAGTAAATTAGCTGGAATGTCATTTTCAGTTGGTTATTTTGAATTACTAGCCTGTTTTTAATGTTGGATAGATTATAGACTTTTCTGTTATCATTTCAGCAGGTTTAGCATGATTATAGGTTGCATGAATTGGAGGTTGAACTAAGGTAAAATAGAAGACAAGAGCCCTTGTGAAGTACAAATAGCTAGGAGACATTTATTTCCCCATTTTCATGGATCTATTATCAATTCTCCTATTCTATAAGGGTTAGTTATTGTAAAGTTTCAATAGCAGAATGGGAATCTAGTTAAATATATTTTAATAACACCATTCACGAATATAGCATGTTATATTTCTGAAGTCACTATCATACCTTAGTTTATTTGATCCTCAAAATGTATATTTAAAGAATAAATATTATTACCCACATTCTACAGACTCAGGGAACTGTGTTTCAGAGAGGCAAATTGACAATTGGTGACAAGCAGTCCTGGGATAAAATGTAGATCTTCTGAATTCTAGTCAGGTATATGTTCTGTAACTCTATGCTGCCTCTACAGAGGAGATAATTGAATTCAGCAAAATAAACTGAATTCTCATTTCAAACCACTTTTTGATCCTTTATTTTTCATGATTCATGAGATTTGAGTAGTCAGGTCTACAGGGTTGTGTGGGGGCAAAGTTCATCCTGATTGAATGTAGTTAGTGTACTTCTATATCTTCCATCATGTAATTCTTATAAAAATGTTTTATCGATGACTTTTTTAAATATCACAGTGAATTCTTGTACACACACACACACATGGCCACACACAAAACTGACAAAGGAATCATATCTGTCAATTCATACAATTCTCTTTACCTATAGTTCTATCTCTGTACTAGAGGAGGGAAGTACATTTCATCAGCTATTCTCCAGAAGTTAGAATTGTCACTGCAATTAATCTGAGATTAGCTGACCTTTTGTGTCATTTTAATTTACTACTTATCATTGTTGTGTATGTTTTTTCTCCTTGAAATATAACAATCAGTTCATACAGCCTTCTATGTTTCACTCAATTTTTATATTTATCATTTCATATGACAATAAAATTTCATGATGTTTATATTCCAAAACTTTCCTGAAGACAGGTGTTCACTTTTTTTTAGTTTTTTCTAGTTTTTTCCTACCATGAAAAGTGTTGCTTGAAATGTTTTGGTATATATGGAACTTCTCTCCTGACAGGTTCTATTTTCAGTTTTAAGATTGCTGGGTCAAAGAGTATGAAGAATTTAATGAAATTTTTTGCATAATTTTAGATTATATTTCAAAATTGTTGGACCAATTCAGTGTCTTTCCATATAGTCTCTAAAACACAGACTGTTTTCACCTTTAATCATTTTTGCAATTAAAAGTATATTAGGCAAAATATCAGTAGCTATAATTTGAATCTTTTATTATTAATGATTTGAAGCATTTTTATGTGTTTATTCAAAGTCTGCTGTTTTATTTCAAATGATTTGTTTATATGCTTTGACAACATATTTTAGGAATTACTTGTGGTTTAATATTTCAGCATGTTTGATTGGCTATATTTCTGTCAACTTCCTTTATATCTTGGATTTTTTTAAAAGTGACTTGTGATTCAACCAAATGAGGAAATTCCTTCTACGAATGCATCATAGTACCTTCTCCGCAATTTATATTCTTAGGAAGTTGCCAGGGGCGTTAAACAGTTGCATAACTAGTTCAGAGTTACAGCAGGTATATGTTAGACTTAAAGGTTTCCTTCCTTCCTGCCTGCCTTCCTCCATCCCTCCCTCTTAATTATACATACGGGAACTGGCACTGAAAATTTGGAGAATGCAAAAGACTCGTTCATCCTTACCTTGCCTGTTAAACTGCTGTACCAAGTGATTATGCCCAAAGATCATGATGAAAGGAAATAATAGAATCTCATTTCCCATTTCTACTGCTAGTGAGTAGAGGATCAAGGCAGATAGTCTAGAATGAGACAGTTAACAGCTAGAGAGTTTCTCATTTTTAAAACTGTAAAAGAATCTTGATATTTATGTAGATTTTTAGGAAAGTTTTCATTCAAGTGTCCTTTTTATTTTTAATCTATTGATTGATTGATTTAAGTATGCTGGAGGTATGATATGCCAAATGTACCTTGTAACAAAAGAAGTTCCACATTTGGAATTAAAAGATCTAAGCTCAAATTATGGTTTGCTGTAGGGAAATCTATTCACTCTGGGCCTCAGTATTCTCATCTGTAACTTAAAAGGGTAGGAGTGGATGACCTCTAGGGTTTCTTCAAATATTATAGCCATCTATAATCCTTTGATAGTTTTTTTCTTCCCTTCCTTTTTCTCATTATCCCTCTTCTTTTCATGCTACTCATTATTCTTTATCTGGTATTAGATTCATTTCTACAAATATATATCAAGTAATTATCTACTATTTGAGAGGCAAGATCAGTAGAGGAAAAGCAAAGTCTGGATAAGATATGGTCCCTTCCTTTATGGAGTTTTGTGTAAAACCTCCCACTATAGTTTATAAAAAACTAAACAATTTCATTTTCCCTCTCCTTTTCCCCATCATTTCATAGGTCTATGAATTTTGAACATTGCTTAGTTGACTTCAACACTCCAGGTAAAATAGAACCCTGACCTTTGATCTATGTAATATTCCCCCTGATTATTGACAGATGTCTTGTAGGTCATAGTCTGTACCTACTTAATACCAAAAAACTGGAAGGAAAATGAAAGCTTTTTATCATCAGAATGAACTGAGGCTCATTCCATCACCTATCAGAAAGAAACATTAAAATAATGTCAAAATGGATTCTTCCCTGGTTATTGGAAAAAGCCAAATTGGCCCTGTCAGGTCTTTGTCTTTATAAATGCTAGTTGCTATCCAAGGTCCTTCTCTAGGCTCTGTTATCATGTGACATTTAACTAGAATACTTTTTCTCCTAGGGTGAAATTACCCTGAACCCTCCCTGAATAATTCATGTTTTCCCACTTAGTCACTGAGAATTCATAGTAGTCATACTGTACATCAAAGTCCAAACGAAATACATTCTGAAATTCCATTATCTAAAATAACTCAGGCTAAGGAATGACAGATTGATGATCCATATTACCACCCTTGAATTAAGTCTGAAGTTCCACAGGTAACTATTTTCTATCTAGTTCCTAACATTTAAATGGTTTATATAGAAAATTAACACAATTCTAACTAACTTGCTTAAAAGGAAAGCAATCCATCTATACAATACCTACTTCTCCCTACCATAAAATTAATTGCCTTTAATCGAATTGATGAATTGTTCAAAATTACAGAACACAAGACTTTTTTCCACTTCACAGAGTGGATAAACTTTCAGGTATTCTCCTATTAAATATACTTTTCATATCTGCACATGCATATTATACTGCTTGCCTTCTCAATGGATGATGAAGGAGCTAGAAGGAGGGAAAGAATTTTTTAAAAAGAATGTTAAAGAAATAGATATGAAATTTAATCTTGTGTTGTGGTTAGGTAAGGATGGAGGAGGGGAGTCCAAATCTCTCACCTATGTAAACCCATGAAGGGATTTCTTTTGTCAATTTGAATTTCTCTGGTCTTTGAATAATTTAGTGGGAAGAGATAACACAAGTTAAGGGAAAAAGAAAATTAGAACCCAAGGAGACTGGGTTCTGATTCCAGTCCTCTCACTAGCTGCAAAATGTTACACAAGCCTCTTTCTGGTCCTCAGTTTCTTTCTGAGTCCTCCATAAAAGGAGAATAGTATTATTTGATCTCTAAGGTCCTTTCTATTTCTGATGTGCTGGGATCCTACTTACCATTCACATAGTGAAAAATCATTCATTTAAAACTTCCTTCTCCTCCCTTTTTTCCCATGAGGGAGGCTGAGTTATAATAAAGTTAAATTTACACTGAGTAAGGAAACATTGCATAACTGCATATGAAGAAATGATCCAGACAAGTAATTCTCCAAGAGGTAAAGTGGAAAATATGGGTTGATCACTGACTGTTTTCACCCAAACATGCTCTGGAGAAGACTTTTCAGTATTTTTAGACTCCCATATATCTAATTTTTTATGTATGCAAGAAAGAAATCCAAGAGCAATTTGAAATGAGGAGTAAATGTCATTCTCAACTCAAAGGGAAAAAATAAAACTTGTTTAAAAGATGAATTAAATTGATTCGAAAAGCTTGAATATTATCTCAGCTTCTCTACTATTAGTAACGCTACCACTTTGTCTCCAAAGTCTATTTTGTCAAATTGGAAGTCACAGAAAAGCAGTGTGGATTAATTTGTTTCATACCATTTTCTTTTTACTATAAATGGAGATGTCTAAAGGTAAGATTAAGTAACATGAATTATATTATATTTCAATCAATAATTAGCTATATGCATCCATCTCAGTAACTTGATTCTACTAGGCTGATTTCACTAAACATTAATGGTTCTGTCCCAGACCATGAAGAGAGCAATTCAGTTTTGTTCAGTTTATTCCAGGTCAGTCTAATTCAATTACTATTTGAGCACCTTTTATCTGCCCAGTAAATAATATTAAATTTAAGCATTCGTTAAACAGCTACAGTATATTAGGAAGTGGGAAAACAAAAAAAGCTTAGATAAGACTTAGTTGCTGTCCATTCTTGCATTATCAAAAAAATTGAACAGCAAAAATTTATCAAGTGCTTGTTATGCACTAAGTACTGTGCTAAGCACTGTAGATAGAAAGAAAAAAAGTAAACCATTCCTGCCTTCAAAGAGCTTATGTTCTATAGGAGGAGACAATATATATTGCTTTATGTATATACAAAATAAGTATATGCAAAACAAAAACTAGGTAATGGGAGGAGGGACTAACACTGTACAAGGTTTCATGCAGGAATTAGTAAATGAACTTTAAGAAAAACTAAGAATTCAATGGTGAGGAAGAGGACATTTTAAGCATAGTGGTTGAAGATTTAACATCCATTGTAGGGAACAGCAGGAAAAATTTGTCTGGACCAGTGGCTCTCAGAGTGTTGTAAGTGAACACATAGAGGTTCCCAAGTCCTTTTCAAGACCTCCTCAAAGCCAAAATTATTTTCATAATAATATTTTAATTTGTATGATATTAAACATTGATTGATATAATCCACCATCAATTCAATTCTATAAACGTTTTTAAGTGCCTACTTTGTTCCAGACATTAAGCTAAGTTCTGGAGAGACAAAAAGAGGCAAAGGCAGTCTCTTCCCTCAAGGAGCTTATAGTCTGATGGAGGGGACAGATATATAGACAAAGCAAGCTATGTATAGGATAAATAGTAAATAATTAAAAGGGTGAAATCACTGGAATTGAAAGGGGTTAGGGCAGGCTTCCTGCAAAAAGTGGGATTAGAATTGGAACTTAAAGAAATCCAGAGAACTTAGTTGTCTAAGCAAAGGAGAGAGAATGTTCCAGGCATGAGGAACAGCCAGAAAAAATACCCAGAGCTGAGAGATGGAGTATCTTCTTCATGGAACAGCCAGGAGGCCAATGTCACTGGATCAGAGAATATATGTCAGGAAGCGAGGAGAAGGGATAGGTAGGAGGGGTTTAGATTTTGAAGGGCTTTGAAAGCCTAAAGGAGAATTTTGTACTTGTTTGTGGAGTTGATAGGAAACCACTAGAATTTATTGAGAGGGAGATGCATGTGACATGTTCAGACCTGTGTTTTAGTAAAATTGCTTTACTGGCTGAAAGGAGAATGGATTGGAATGGGGAGAAACTTGGAGCAGGCAGACCCAGCTAGCAAGCTATTTCAGTAATCCAAGTGTGAGGTGATGAGACTCTACACTAGAGCAGCAGGAGTATCAGAAGAAAGAAGAGGGGTATATTTGAGAAATATTGTAAATGTAAAATCAACAGGCCTTGGCAACAGCTTGGATATGGGGGATAAGAGACAGTGAGGAGTCCAAGATGCCTCTGAGGCTGCAAGCCTGAGGGACTAGGAGGATGGTGTTGTCCTCTACAGTAAGAGGGAATGAGGGTTTGGAGGAAGATAATGAATTCTGTTTTGGACATATCAAACTTAAGATATCTACTGGAATCCAGTTTGAGATATCTGAAAAGCAGTTGGAGATGTGACATTAGAAGTTAGGAGAGATTGTGGCAGAAAAGGTAGATTTGAGAATGACTAGCAAAATGCTGGTAACATGGAAGTCAAATGGGATCACCAAATTAAGTGGTATAGAGGGATAAGAGAAGTGGTCCCAGAACAGAATCCTGAGGGACACTTATGATTACAGGGTCTCGTATGGAGGAAGACACAATAAAGGAGACAAAGAAGTGATCAGATAGAGAGGAGGAAATCAGGAGGCAATGGTGTCTAGAAAACCTAGAGAAGAGAATATCAAGGAGGAGAGTGTTATCAGTGGTGTCAAAATTTGCTAAGAGGTCAAGAAAAATGAGTATAGAGAAAAGGCCACTGGATTTGATAATTAGGAGATCATTAGTAACTTTGAAAAGAGCAGTTTTGGTGCAATGATAACATTGGAACAAGATCATAAAGAGTTAAGAAGAAAGTGAGAGGAGAAAAAGTGGAGGTACCTATTGTTGATGACTTTTAGAGGAGTTTTAGTATGAAGGGCAGAAGAGACATAGTGCAATAATGGAAATGGCAAGGTCAAGTGAAGATTTTTTTCGGAATAGGGGAGAGATGGACATGCTTGTAGGCAATAGAAAATGGATTATCAGAGAGGGAGAAATTGAAAACAAGTGAAAAAGTGCAGATGAGAGAGAGATCAATCTGTTGGAAGAGATGAAATGGAATGAGATTGCATGAACAGGTAGATGGGTTAGCCTTAGTAACAACTAAGGCCTCTTCTTTGTGTGAGACAGGGATGAAGAAGGAGCAAGTGGCAGAAAGCACTTGAGTGATAGGAAATGAAGGGAAAGGGAAAGCAGGAAGTTCATGGCAAATAGCTGCAACAACCTAAAGCCTAAACAAAAGCTCTTTGGTGGGGGGAGGGTGGGAAAGATGCTCCTTAATAATTTTTAAGAGCATAAAAGAATCCTGATACAAAACATTTTGATAAATGAATGTTTAGCTTATAGGATAAGTGAAAGGGAGGGAGTAATAAGGCTGGAAAGACAGATTGGAGTTAGATTATAAAGAAATGTTAATGTAAAACAAGATATTTTATTTAATCCACAAGGTAAGAAGGAGCCCCTAGAGTATTTGAATATTTTAGTGGCATTGTCAGACTTCACTTTGGTAACTTTGTGGAGTTAGTGAAGGGGAGAGGCTTGAGGCAGAGAGACCAATCAGAAAGCTGCTGCAATATCTCAAATGAGAGGTAATATGGACGTGAACTAGAATTATGATCATAAGGATAGAGAGAAAGGTAAGGATATGAGGGACAGAAAAGACAAAATTTCACAAGTGATGATATATACAAGGTGACTGAGAGTTGTTTGTTTTTCTGAAGAGGGCTAATGACATCACAGGTTATGTCTCTACTTGTGTGTGAATTGGGTTTAAGTAAGGCAGAATTGCAGAAGGCTTGTCAACCTCACTCTTTTTTCCTGAGTCATTGAAGTTCAATAGCAAGACAAAAGTTTAGATGACTTTCAATGACTCAATATGCTGTGGATAACCATGGTGTCTTTGATGTCTGACCAAGCTCTAAGTGCTCCACAGTACCTGCTTCAACCCACCTTCATGACTGTTGGAACCAATTGTTCTCATCTGCCCATTCCCTGAGTCTTCACATGTTTGGGGTAGATAGCCCTCTAATTCAGTGACAGGTTACAGGTACCCTTAACGTGATTTAACTCATCTGCCGAGATAGTTTACTAGGGGGTGGCTGTACTTCCTACTTAGTCATCTCTCTTTCATTGATATCATATGCATCACCATCATAGTCCCCAAGATGCTGGTGGATTACTTTTCAGGTCATGGAACTAATTCTTTTATGGCTTGTACTGCTCAATATTTTCTCTACCAAACTTTTGTGGGAGTTGAGTTTTTTCCTGCTAGATCTCATGGCCTGTCATCACATATTCTTGGAGCCACAAGTGAGAGGTGAATAGTTCAAGTGGATATTAAAGATGGATGAGTAAAGCAAATGCTTAGCCAGCCCTCATACCAGAGGTACTAGTCTTCCTGAAAACCTGTACACCCAAGTGAGTATAAAGAGTTGAAGATTGTGTCACAGTTGTGAAGCAAGTGCCGGGAATCATGGTGGTACCCTTGATGTAACTAAAGAAGTTAAAGAAATTGGTCTTAGGTTAGTGTCCCACTAGGTCTTCCACTATGCCTTTATCTATAAGTAAAAGCAGCAGTACATAATTTTAATCTACAAATAGGTAGAGGGTTTCTGGGTGGTATGGGTTTATGGAAGTTTGAAAACTTACTTCATTTTACCTCTTTTTACATCATCTAAATATTGACTATTAGTCATTTAAATATATCTCTATAAAATGACAGTAGTTGAAGCAAGCTAGTTATAACTTTGACTGGGGATTTTATGAGAGGGAAGGTTGATCCACATCTGACTGACAGAGCAAATTGTTAGCAATGATAGAATATCAGGAGTTATGACTATAGGACTCAGGGATTACTACATTTGGGTAAGGATTTCATTTCATTCATCAGTTTGTTTAGCCATGGGATATATCCCCAATGGATATGAATGGGAGATAGAAGTAATAAAACACTGGGACAGAATCCAAGATACTCAGGTTCTGGCCCTAGTTCTGCAATCAGTGAATTAGATGACACTATGGGTAAGACAACTTTGCTTCTCTGATGGATTTCATGAAATCTACTATTATTAGGTAGAGCAAGGACATAGTTACACCTTTTAAATCTGCTGCCATTTTGGCCATTCCCTGCTTCCCCCTGGAAAACTAAGATTGTCTCACAAACGTCAAAATGAGATTTCTAGCAGCCTACTTCATTTGTGAGATTTTAAATTTAAACATCATTAGCATAAGCACGTAAAAGCTAAGTATCCACAATATCCTATCCCTAGACTACATAAGAATAGTATGCTACAACTATGCCTCTGAGGTGAGGCAATATGAGAATTTAGGAGAAAGGAAACAAAAACCCTTCCTTTTTTCATAATATAAATTGATATTACCTCCATTTAAATTCTTTGGGGCACAACAATACTTTTCGTATGTCATAGGACTGAGTATACTGGTCATTGCCTCTACCATCATAAAAGGACATGAAATCTCCCATACATCTTCAGAAAACTTCACTCAGTAACAGTTTCCAATAAATAGTTCAGATAATTGGGCATAATGTCAGTCTTAGAATTAATTTTCTAACTTCAAAAATGTCCCTTTAAATGACATTGAATATACAGTTATAACTATTTACCCATCATGTTTTTCTCATTATATATATTTTTTCTTGTAAAATCAATTACAAAGTGAATGGCACTGCTTACTTAAAAGCATATTTCAGTTGTTTAGATCATGTTAATGATTAATTATAGTAATATATAGTTATAACATATAATATATAACAGTTGCATCTTTATTAACAACTGAGGTTCATGATCCCACCTTGGTCCCTTCAGGCATGAGATATTTTTTGTTCACCATGAATATGGTCCAGATAACTCTATCTCCAGGGATGTTCTAGTTTGGATAGATAGACTTCAGCTGTTTCCAACAAGGCTATTTGTTCTACTGATTTGTCTGAATTCTCAGACAGAGTAAATTTAATAATTCACTTAATTGATTGTAAATCATGTTTGAGAAACATGTACGTGTTTACACACTTATAAATATATGTATATATGTATGTGTATACATGTATACACACATATACTAAATGTCATAAAGAAATGGCATTTGTTTAATTTCATCAATATAAGTGAATAAGTTGGGTGATCAAATAAAATACCTACTTACTAAATACCTACTTCCATTTGTGCTGGGTAATCAACTTTAGAATTTCAATAGGACCTGAAGAAAATGACTTAGAATGAAGAGAGAAATTATACATACATATATATGCAATTATAATTATACATAATTGTATGCACATGTATGTGATATACATAATATTGTTATTATTTATGCTCGTCTATAAAATTTACATTATTTTAATTTTTGAAACACTGTACTAATATTCTTTTCTTTTCAAATCTGATTTAGGTAGATAAGAATTCTTGCCTGTGGATGATTTCTCTTCCCAATGTTGATTCTTCTTTGAATTCCTCAAGGCCTTTCTCCACGGTAATGTATGGGGACAGCGGAACAAATTCTACTGACTTCTTCCTCATGGGGTTTTTTAGCCACAATGTGGCCTCAGGCCTTATTTTTATCATTATCTTCATCATCTTCTTTATTGCCTTGATGGCTAATGGTGCCATGATTTTCTTGATCAATACAGACACTCGCCTCCATACACCCATGTACTTCCTACTTAGTCATCTCTCTTTCATTGATATCATATACATCACCACCATAGTCCCCAAGATGCTGGTGGATTACTTTTCAGGTCATGGAACTATTTCTTTTATGGCTTGTACTGCTCAACATTTTCTCTACCAAACTTTTGTGGGAGCTGAGTTTTTCCTGCTGGGTCTCATGGCCTATGACCGCTATGTAGCTATCTGCTACCCTTTGCGATACCCTGTTCTTATGAGGAGACAGATTTGTGTCTTAATATTGGTCAGCTCTTGGTTTGGAGGGTCTTTGGATAGTTTTCTTCTCACCCCCATCACAATGAGCCTACCATTCTGTGCCTCGCATCAGATCAATCACTTTTTTTGTGAGGCACCCACTATGCTGAGGCTAGCATGTGGTGACAAAGCTGTCTATGAGATGGTGATGTATGTTTGCTGTGTCATGATGTTACTAATTCCCTTCTCTATAATCATCACCTCCTACACTAAGATCCTCATCACTGTGCATCATATGAACTCTGCAGAGGGGAGAAAGAAAGCCTTAACCACCTGCTCTTCTCACATAATCATGGTTACTTTATTCTATGGGGCAGCCTTATATACCTATATGTTGCCCCAATCATATCACACCCCAGTGAAGGACAAAATTTTCTCTGCCTTCTACACCATCCTCACACCTATGTTTAACCCCCTCATTTATTGCCTGAGGAACAAGGATGTAACTGGAGCTATGAAGAGGGCACTAGGAAGGTGTAAAAGGATACCTAGGGTAACAGGAGATGAATTTTAACAATTCAGATCCAAATCTAAATGGAGCAGTTAAGTGGTACAGTGGATCAAATGCTAGATGCAGAGTCAAAGAGATGAGCTCAAATTCAACCTCAGATTTATTAGCTGTATGACCCTGGGACAGGTCATTTAAGCTTTGTTTCCTTCAGTTTCCTCCAGTGAAATGGGAATCATAATAGCACTTATTTCATAAGATTATGAGGAACAAATAAGATAATATCTGTGAAAGGTGCTTAGCATAGTGCCTGGCACATAGTAGGCACTTCATAAATACTTGTTCTTTATCCCCTTCCATAGGAGTCAAGAATCAGGCAGAAGGATTCAGTTAATACTGATTTTAAAAATATATAAAGTTGTTTCTCTCAACTATGGGAAGATGCACAGACAAGGATGGTATCAAAAAATAACATTCTAGTATGTATAAAACAAGATTTCCATAGACGTTTGGTATTGACTTACCTATCTGACAGGTTTTCCCTGGGGAGGGGGAAATCAAAAGACTTCCTTCCTTCTTCCCTTTTCTCTCCCTCTCCTCCTTTCTTTCACATTTTCCTCCCCTTCTATTCTTCCCTCCTTCCTTTCTTTACTAAATTTGGTTCTTTCAGTCAAATTAAAATACACAGTAAATTCTATATTTGGCATTCTATAGCCCAGATATCTAACCTAATTATAAATGAATCATGACTCTAAACATTTCAGTCTCTATAGAAATTCCCAGCTGCGTGTAGCAATACACTAGTTATTTTCACCTATTTATTTTTTTATGATGTCTGATCTATTTGCAAAACAGTAAAGTAGCCAATAATACATATCATGTTTCTGTATATGGAAATAGGTGGGAAAGAAACTTAATAAAATTGCCTAATGAGAGAAAGAACATGATATATTAGAAAGAACACTAAATTTGGCTTCAGTAACATCTAGTTTGAAGTTTCATCTCTTCCATTTTCTAGTTGCACAAATTATGGAAAATTATTTCATCTCTTTGAATCTCATTGTTCTTTTCTGTAAAATAAGAATAATCCAATGGTGGAAGAATTCCGTGGTCTAAGCAATAATTTTGATTTGGCTTCAGTTATGATTCTAGTGGCCACATGTACCTTCTTTTGCTAACACTAAGTTAATTCATGATGTCTGACCTTGACCATATGAATTTAGATTGAGATGGGTTTTCCACCTTTTGCTAATTCTGTCAGGTGAGTGCGAATTTTGTGCCATAAGCATGTATTTCATTGTTCTCTTTTGCTGTTGTTTTAATTATGTGGTTTTAAAGAATGAATGTCACTTTAAAGAAATGTGAAAAAGTTATATTTCTTGAAGATGAGATTTCGATGACTATTAGAAGTATTGAATCAGTTACCGGCATGAGGAACATAAGCATTTCTAGGATCATTTAAGCCATAATGGTCAGTATCAGTAGCACTGAAGTGCAAAGGAAAAGTGAGGTCAAAAAGAACAACAAAAATTAAAAGCAAGGAATAATGAATTCTAAGACAATAAGAAAAGACCTTCAAAAGCACCTGAAGTCTATTTTGATTATTAGAGATTTCTCTATAGTACGACGTGTAGTGTTCAAAGACCATTAAAACCTAAAGAAATAGTGCTAGCTATGAAGAAAAATTCTTACCATGAATAAAGGCTGAAATATTGGCAATTGGAAGAATCTGTTACTGATGAAATTCACTTTTTCATTCACGCAAAAGCTATTATCAGAATTCCATGGGGGCTTGTAAAATTGGGTATCTTTATCAGACTATAAAACCCGCTAAAATTTCAGGGAAATTTTTCATTTCCACAATTTTTCATTTCCATTTTATCTCCCGGAAGTCATGTCCTCATTAAGCAAATAATCTGAGAAATATATTGATATATTGAGAAGCAGAGTTGATCCAGATTTACTGAAATTCCCAAATGGAGATGGAATATTGGAACACATCCTTTTATCCATGCTACAGGTCATGAAAGGTTAGGAAAAACATCACAATATAGAACTTAACATGATTAAAACCTGTAAACTGACATTATATAAGCCCAGCTGAAAATTTGTAGGTTATCATCAAGCTAAGTTGGAAAAATGGACTGTATTAAAGGTATGTTGATATCTAATATGGTATGTTTTCATGATGAAAATTAAAGAATGTGTAAAATCTTGTCAATTCAGTGCCACATTGATTAAAACAAGTGGTTACAACAAAAGGGGGATATGTTGCATATTAAAAGTTTTTTTAAGCTGTAGAGAAAGGCTTTTTTATTTCAATATTTTTATTTTACTTTGCCTTCAGTAATTCACACATCACTATAGTATTTGAACTATATGCCTTATAAGGTTGTTATGAGGAAAGTGATTTATGACACCTTAAATTGCCATATAGCCTTGAGTTATAATACTTACACTATATACCTAGCAAGTATATGTAAAGAGAAAACAAGATGATGCTTGTGAAAGTAAACTGATAGCTAGTATACATATATAGATGACAGAACCATAACTGGATCAAGGAAATAAAATGGGGGAGATGCTTGTTTCATAAAGTGCTAATTTCTTAAGGTTCTGAAATATTTTTTTTCTTTTGTGGCAACATGCCTGAGAATCATACCTTTCTGCACAATGTCTGCCCTTTACCACTGCCATATTCCTATCATTCATTCCCACACACCTCTGCTTCCTCCCTGGGTTTATTGGTCATACCTATGGAGGTTATGGCAGTCCTTTAGGGGATTAGTCACCCCTTTCCCATTTTGACTGAACCTTATCACCTAAAATGGGGCACACTGTCTTCTGTGATACAACTCCTGCCCAATAACTGAATTTTCCCAGGTACCAGGATGCCTACTGTTCTAGTAGATAATGCATGGTAAACATAATGTCCTCAATCCTCCAACTTAGGATAGGAAACTAAGCAAACTTAACCTTCATAGGGAATCCCTCTAAAGATTTGCTTGGATATATGAGTTGTGAGAGAATTCAGGTCCCTTCTTGACATAGAAAAGCATACTGTCAAAAAGAGATAATAAAGTTAATTTGTGAAAATTCAAAGTGAAAACTTTGTGTAGTACTATGAAGACTGGGATAATTTGCTTACAAAGAAGCTGATGAAATTTACTGTGTCTTATTGGTTGCTATAATTGGACTTGAGGACCTAGTGACAAAGGCTTGTAAATTTATTAGCTGAAATGGGAAGAACACTGGAGTTGGAGTAAGAAAGCATAGATTAGAGGCCTGCCATCTATCTAGGTGATGATGGTAAGAAATTCTATAATAGCTCTGAGCCTAGATTTCCTTTATGTAAAATAAGAATAAAAATACTTGCTCTATCAATCTCATCTCGTAGCTTAAAAGCCTTCTCTGCATGTTAGTTTGAGAGCATTTGCATCAGACTCTATAACAAATGAAAAAAGAAATCAGACCTAGAAAGTTAAGTGACTTCCTTGTTAGTAGGCAGATGATAGGATCAGGTGAATGTGTATATTAGGGGATAGAGGGAGAGGTAGGGCAATCTATGCAAACCTAACACTAGAAGGAGGAAAAGGAGTAGACAGTAATTTAGTGATGGCAACCATGATGATGACAACAGCAATATATTTTTGGTACTGTTTTAATTGAAAGCATCCACAGTGCTTTACAAAAAAATTTACAAAAAAAAAACTTGCTGAAAAGAAACCTGGAAGACAAATACATCTTAGTATGTATAGAATCCCTAGATCGCTTCAAGATGTAACTGAGGTGTTAGTACCAGAAGGTTTCCCCAAGTTCTCTCATTGTTATTTCTCTTTTCCTTCTTGAAGCATCTTGCATTTTTGTATGTAATGTATCCGCTTACAAAATGTAAGCTCCTTAAAGGCAGCAATTGTTTCATTTTTGTTTTTGTAAGCATAGCATCTAACAGTTCTTTTTCTTTTCCTTAATAGTGTTTAAGTTTTTTGTATTATATGTAAAGATAGTTTTCAACACTCATTTTCATAAGATTTTGAATTCCAAAATTTTCTCCCTCCCTTCCCTTCCCACTCAACAAAATATGATGTAATCTGATATAGGTTAAACGTATGTCCACATTAGTCATGTTCAAAGATCATGTTCAAGATCAAAACAAAAGAAAAAAGTCACAAGCAAGAAAAAAACCAAAATGAAAATAGTATGCTTCAAATGACATCCAGACTCCATGATTGTTTCCATCATGAGTTCGGGAATTGTCCTGGATCACTAAATTGCTGAGAAGAGTAAGTTTATCATAATTGGCCATTGCACAATCTTGCTGTTACGTTGTATGGTGTTCTCCTGGTTCTACTCACTTCACTAAGCATCAGTTAGATTTTTCTGAAATCTGCCTGTTCCTCATGTATTATAGAAAAATAATATTCCATTATATTCATATACCACATCTTGTTCAGCCATTCCCCAAGTGATGGGGATCCCCTTAATTTTCAGTTCTTGGCCACCACAAAAAGAGCTGCTATAAATATTTTTGTACATATAGATCCTTTCCTCTTTTCTATGATTTCTTTGGATACATACCTAGCAGCAGTATTACTGGATTAAAAGATATGCATAGTTTTATAACCATTTAGGTGTAGTTCCAAATTGCTCTCCAGAATGGTTGGATCAGTTCATAACTCCACCAATGATGCATTAGTGTTCCAATTTTCCTATATGTTCTCCAACATTTATCATTTTTCTATTCTGTTGTACTCGTCAATCTCTTAGGTGTGAGATGGTAACTCAGAGTTATTTTAATTTTCCTTTCTCTAATCTAATGATTTAGAGCATTTTTATAAGATTCTAGATAGTTTTAATTTTTTCATCTGAAAATTGCCTGTTCATATCTTGGACCATTTATCAGTTGAGGAGTGATTTGTACTGTTATAAATTTGATTCAGTTCTCTATATACTTGAGAAAAGAGACCTTTATCAGAAACACTGGTTGTAAGAAATGTTTCCCAGTCTTATGTTTTCCTTCTAATCTCAGCTGCATTAGTTTTGCTTGTGGAACAACTTTTTAAATTTAGTTTAATAAGAATTATCCCTTTTGATAGAAGGACAGATCTGCCCTAACTTTACTCCCATAGCCCATAAAATACTTGTAAAAATGACTCTAAATAAATTCTAGAGCATCAGAAGCCACAGAGCTACAGAGTAAAGGAGATTTCCAGCCCAAGCCAGCCTGGAAAGGAAAGGTCTATGACTCAGAACGGAGCACAACCCAGCCTTGGCCATGCAGCATGGCAGGGATAGGACTGGAACAGCCTTCAGGGTGCAGAACCATGGGTAGCAGGAGGGTCATCAGATAATTAGAGAGCTACAAAGATTGACAAGAGCCCATCTCCCTCTTAAAGCCTAGATACACATCCATAAATAAACATTTTGTCTTTTCCAAGGAAAAACTCACACTCTTTCTCTAAATTTCTACTGTGTCCATGAGAAGGAGGTCCCATGTGGTACTGGGGACTCAGATGCTGTGGAACTGTAAGTGAAGATGAATGGGAAAACGTTTTTTTTCCCCCTATCTAGTGGTGACATTCTTCTTAACACAGTCATGAGACTAGAACATTTTTATGTGGTGAGCAGATGAGTGACAAAATTCTAACGACTTTACAGAACAAGGAAGAGATAGGGAAAGCCACAAATTAACTGCTTTGAAAAAGCTAGAGGAACCCACTGACAGAGAATAGACCATGTGGTTGCTTGAGGACAGTAATGCTTTGCTCATGACATGTATAAAGGAATAATTTATCGTACTTTTTGTTAACATTCTCTCCAACTACTAATCCATCTACATTTTCATGAGCTCGTGATTTATTCCCATTTGTAACCTCATTTCAGATTAATGTGTGGAATGGGAACTGTGAATACAAACATAAATTACCAATCCCTGGGATCCTAAGAATATAGTAGCAATTTTTATCTTATGCCATCTGTAAATAAGTTATTTCTCCTATGTTTAATGAAAATTCTCTATAATCCTTGCATAAAGATATTTCCATCAGTTCATTGTTTCTTCTCATTTGTATCTTTCAAAAAAATCATGTATGGAGTAGGACATACATGGAAACCAAAGAGACAATAGACTTCTTATGATGGATTACCTCATGAGGATTTCATGGCAATAGACCAATAAAATAAAGATTTCCTTTATTTTAAAAAAACAACAAAAAAGTTGTTATGGAAAAAAATCATCCTGCATCCAATCTAGTGATGAGTTTCTTAGAGGCAGGTAAAATGTAAACTTGGAGTCAGGAAGAACTGGATGAAAATCTTGTATTAAATACTTACTATTCTATGACAACTTGGACAAGACATTTAAACTTTTAGAGCCTCAGTTTCTGTATTTGTAAATAAATAAGATAAGAAATAGACTTGTGTTTTCATTGGTATAGTGATCTTCCAAGTGAAGAAACTCTATAATCTTTGGCAATACAGTTCTAAAGTAAGCTTATACTTAAAGCATTTCCAGTTTGGTAAGATATGGCAGAGCTTATGATACACTAGTATAACCTTAAAAAACTCAAGACTGCCTCCATATCATACAAATATTACTTAGGTGAAGAAATAATAATAGCAAAAGAATATTGATAATTATAACACATTTGTATGAGGCTTGGTATGAGTCAGTCAAAAAGGATTTATTAAGTATATGCTATTTGTCAGGCATTGTGCTAGGCAATGGGCATGCAAAAAAGGCAAAAGTATCTTCCTTGCCTTCAGGAAGCTCAAATTCTAATATGACAGAGAACATGCAAAGAGCTATGATTATACAAGTATATGCAATGGAAGTGGGAGATAATCATAAAGAAAGGGCTTTACCGGTGGGAATACTGGGGAAAGCTTCTTGTAGAAGATATTATTTGAGATGAATCTTAAAAGAAGCTAGTAAGCTAGTAGGTGGAGGTAAGGAGGTAGAACATCCTAGATATGGGGAATAGTCAGGATAAATGTACACTGATGGGAGATGGAGTGTTATATTTAAAGAACAGCAAAAAGAACAATGTTACTGGATTGTAACACTTATAGGAGGATAAAATACAAGAAACCTGGAAAGACAGAAAGACAGGGTTGTGAGTGGCTTTAAAAGTCAAATAGAGAAATTTATATTTAATCATGTGTTAGGGGCCAAGCTCTGGGAGCTGGCTCTGCCCTCAGGGAGGAACATGGGAGGGGCTCTGGCTGGGGATATAAGGAGCTGTCTGGGAGGGATCCGGAAGTGATGTAAACAATAAAGTGAAGTGCACTGGCCACCTCGGATGTTCTGTGTAGTCATTTCCCCTCCATGGAGGAGGGGTTGGTATACCAGAGATGTCTGAAGACCTTGAATAGGGTAAGTATCCAAGCAAGGGCCAGGGGATAGCCCTGTGCAACTGGCACCCAAACAGGGACAGAATTAAGGAGGTACCGCTTGTCCTCCCTTTACGGGAGAAGGCCTACACAGCCTTGCTGTACAGCAGCAGGAAGCTGGGGGGATATTATGGGTCACGGAAGAAGCATTCCAGTGATCCAGCCCAAGGATAAGGCAGTGTTGGCGTATCACCTTTATAAATTATGCAAAAAGGAAGGGATGTGTCCTCAATATTAAGACATACCATGCTTTGTTGAACACAATTGGGAGATAGTGAGCCAACAGATGGCTTTTTATGAGGACGCCAACCCTGGGTTGCTTGTTGAGACTGATTTTGTCATGTATGGGGTGGTAAAAGCAGCCCTTGTGGGTGCCCTGCATCCGACTCGCTTGGCCACTTGTGCAATACAAACGGGAGACTCCCTAATGGAGATTTCCAATGAGGAGTTGAGACCCCCCGCCTACCACCCCCCTTTTTTATCGATATCCCTCTTTGGGATGTTGGAGGTCAGGGAGCCCGGGGAACTCAGGAGGCAATCATGACCAGATAAGACAGAAGGGAAAGAGGGATGTGGCGCAGTCAGAAATTCAACCAGGGAATACATCCGGAGTTGGCCCAGGGCCTGGATCTGTGGTGCAGTTACAGATTCAGCAGCCTGGAAAAGAAAGACAAAGAAAAAGAAGATACAGGGTTGCTTGGTAGGCCCTTCTCAAAAAGAATGTTTGTTACACAGTGCTAGAAAGTAAGCCAAAGTTATATGACAATTTTTCTCAGTTTTTGGACTCCTTTTTCATTATCTGTACATGTGTTTTGTCTTTACACGTTCTGTGTGCGTGTGTTTGTGAGTTATTATGGTCAGCTCCATGGTAGCTGGACCTTGGAATGTTTTCTCTTTTCCTCCCCCTCCTCCCTTCTCTCTGATGGCTGTAGCATCGGGGAGGAGGATGGGAGGAGAAAAAGAGAGGAACTAATCTTATATTATTTAGTCTATATGGCTGCAAAATGCCGTTTTAGATGCAAAATGCAAGGAAATAATGTATGTACAGTTTTAAAGGGGCTTTGATCAAAGCCCACTAGGAGAACAACATGGATATGAAGTTTAATGAAAGCATGAAAGTTTTGGAAATTCTTGGAAAGTTGTTGGTAAACTTCTTTCTCTCTTTCTAGTTTCTAACCCTGGCCAGGTTGTAAAAGTGGAAAGAAAGACAAGAAAGCATCGGGAAAACTTTTTCCCTCAGATCAGAGGCAGGCTGATTGGCATTTTCATTATCTCATGCTTCACCTAAAAGAAAAGTTTTTGTATAATGAGAAATAACCAAAAAGTAGTTATTCTGGTCATATTTTAAGTGAAACGTGTCACTCCTAGTTGGATGTTTAAAACATATCAGGATTTGTTTTATTATTTGGCATTAAGGCAAATTGGGAAAATGCATGAATCTTAAAGAGACACCTCAGCAGAGATAAAGTTTTTGAAACTCTCCAGCAGAATGGAATAGACTTGGTGCCACTGGGAAGTTGTCCAGAAGTCTCCCCCCTTCAGCTGATGAATTTCAAAAGTCCTTTTGTTCAAAGAAGTTCTTAAGGAGTGGACACAGAAGTAAAATTTACTTGAGTAAAGGTTAGAATCATTAAGAATTTTCATCCTGCAATCCCTACTCATTGTTCAGCTGGGTCTACAGTGAATTGTAACTCTTATCATTCCAGATTAGAACAAGGGAAGAGAACTATTATTTTGAAGGTTTTCAACTAATTTTCTTTATAAAAGTTTAGTGACTTAACAACAGGACAAATTTTAAACAGTTTTAAAGTTTCATTTTCAAGACAATATATTGATAAATTAATATGTAATGCTCTATAAGCAGAAAAGATCTTGCTGTTTTAATCTGAGCTTGTAGTCATTCCTTGGCCTAAGTAAAAGTTAAATTTAGTGTTTGAACTCTAACAACTTAAGTTCTACAAAGTTTTTCTTCCAGAGTAAATGTAATCAGAAAAGGATAAACTAGCCTGTGAAACAATGATGTACATCTATTCAGTGGTAAGGTTTAAGTTTGAAGTCATCTATTTTAGACTCTACAAAGATTACCACTTTAAATGATTTTCAAAAATTGATAGGAGAAATTCAGTGGTGTAAGCCACAGTTGGGGATCACTACAGATCAAATGAAACCATTATATGATTTATTGAAAGGTCCTTCTCAACTAAATTCATGCAGAGACTGGACAGATGAAGCACTGGAATGTTTGAAACTAGTGCAGAAAAAGATTATGGAGTGCACTGCAAGCAGGATATTAGAATCACAGGATTTGGAAGTATCAATCTTATTTACTGAGAAAATACCCATTGGAGTTTTACATCTGAAACAAGGATTTATTGAGTGGGTACATGTGGTCATTTCTAGTGTTCCGGAGATGTCCGAAGACCCAAGGTAGGGTAAGTATTGTGAAGGGATCATGACGGAATACCGCCTGGCCTAGTAGCCAGGTGAAGGGATACCGCCTGGCCTAGTAGCTAGGCGAAGGCCGGGGGCTAGCCATAAGGCAGTGGAAAGAGTGAGGATGTTAATAGGACAGGAACCTCACACGAGATATACTATGTATGCAAGTCAACAAATAGGGAACTGCATATGAGAGTTTGTGGAATGACAGATATTGAGTAATAAAAATTTTCAACCTGGCCTCCCAATTCCTTTTGGCCAGCAGTTTGCCACTTGGCCGTGGTCTTGGACTGAGAAATGCTCTTCCTCACCAGTAGAGGGCTCAGGGGAGTGCGAATCCCATGATCAAGGCCATAGCTGAGGCAAAGCCTGTTCCCCTGGGACTTGTGCTTACTCAAACCCTGGCAGAAGCTCTCCATGACCCTAGAACCTGATGTTCCTGCAGATAGTGATGTTCTTTGCAGGAAAGTTGCAATTGGGTCTGGGAACTCAGGAACTAGCTTCAGGAACAAGATAAGCTTCATTACTTGCTTCAGGTGCAAAGATGTGGGTAAGTCATGAGACAATGAAGTAATGGGAGGAGCTCAGCCTGCATGTGATTAAAAAACTTATAGGGGCCCATGATAAGGAGGGACATATCATCACAACAAGAAAATTCATCTTACTTTAGAAAGAAATAAAACTCTAAGGGGCTGGGAGGACCACGTTTTGCTCTTACTGTACAGGATACTCTCTTCCATTGTTTCTGGTTTTCTTGCTTTCTTGTTACTATTGTGTCTTTTGCCCTTTCCTTTCAAACTGTTTTTCGAGGCTCTTGGCAATGCCTTAGGGGCCAACGTATGTCATGCTGTATGGAAAGCCCATTTTACCAGCGACATGACGGGGAACTTGTAGGGGGCCAGGAACCCTCAGATGCCATTGTGGGACCGCACCTAAGGTGCCTGGAACTGATGGTGCCTGAGGCAGGACCACCACCCTTGTGTTCTTCCTGCAATTTAGGGGAAGTAGGTGACCACAAGCCGGACACGAGGTCAATGCAGAGCAGAGATTGGAGGGTCTGTTGTGCCCTTTCAAGGAGTGGCCACAGACGATGATAATATGGTCCAGCTTATATCAGTAAAGCCATTGAACAATTCATGGCAGAATTTTCCATTTACATGTCATTGGGCTCCCCCAGTCTAGCTATAGTGGACCGAGCAACTCGCTCCCTGACAACTTACTTGTTTAAGCAAAAAGGGGGAGTTGGATCAGGAGTTGATGATGAATTACAATTGGCTGTTTATACTCTAAATTATTTAAAATTCGATAATGATGGTTTATCGGCTGTTCTGAAATTCTTAACATTTCCTAATAAGGAGTCTGCAAAGTCTGAATTAGCAATAACAAGTGCCCTGAAAGCAGCCAGTAAAGTAATGTGGCACGATGAGAATAAAAACTGGTTTGGTCCTCACACAGTGTTAACATGGGGAAAGGGTATGTTTGCGTTTTAATAGACGATAATAAAGAAATTTGGGTTCCAGTGAAAAGGATAAGAGTGATAGAGGACAATCGCCAAAGTGAAGTGGTCACAGGGAGCAAGGAGGCACTGTCAGCAGCGAATGAAAACACTTCTGGAGAAATTCACTCAACTAGATCATAATGACTCCTCTCATTCTTCTCGTACTTATCATGACACTCAACAACACTGTGTCCATCGACCTGGCACCAAAGGAGCAACAGAGATGGGCATTTATCCCGAATCCACCATAGTTAAGGGTGATGTCATGGAGGGAGACAATGCCTAAATTCATCATCCAAGGCAATATTTCTCACATGTTTAAAGATGATGGACTAGCCTATGGTAACAATGGGACTCTTTTTCAGAGACACTTTAACCTTTCAGGACTGGTCGCAGGTTTCCCACTTTGTCCACAGAAGGGTAATTGGGAATTGGAATGGGTTTAGTTTTAATTACACACAGGTGATTGGAATGGAGGGGTATCCTTGGTGTGCCCCTATTGTGGATGGACAAGAGACACTGGATGAAAATGATACACAACCTGCTTGCAATCTATTCACTTGGAGGATAAATGGGACAATGGTAGTTTGGTCAAACAAGGACTTTGTGGGACTTGCTTGTGGGATGAAATATAGGCCATTTTGTAACTTACAAAAGAAGAGAAATGTAACCCTTTGGCATCTGTGTACAGGGTTTTTACCATTTGAGAATTGTCACACACGTACTTGTCAAGAGACAGAATTGATTATGGGACACTACACAGAAATGTTATATTCATGTCACAATCCTACATACTTACCTGAGAAAAGATAGACACCAAACTTTCCCAGACAAATGTACATTAATTATAAAGGGTCTCCTGAGGTTGGAAGACCTATTCAGGGACTAGACAAAGTTATCTTAGCAATAGGAGGACAAACAATGCAGGGCATGCCTGCTGTAGCATCACCAAAGAAATCTAACAACATCACTTTAATGGGTGAAGCATGTCTAGGGAACAAGCATATATTTCTATGGGACAAAGACAACAGATCTAAACTAGAGGCATATCGGAACAGGACAGGAATTTTCAATTTTACATGACAGAATTGTTCTGTGCAAGCATGTATAGGACCAAAGACAGTAGGGAGAGTTTTATTCTAACAAAACCTCGATATGCTATGACAGTAATTACAGCTATGGGTGGTACGGAACACCTAGTGATGAAGTTCTACGTAGTATAGACAAGTATTTCACTCCTGTACCTACTAGGGTACGTAGATGTGTTTCCTGTGTTGTGTTCAGAATCATTTTATTAGTAGAAGCTATTTTAGCATCCACTGCGTTAGCTGTATCTGTCTCTAATACACAAAACACTATAGTTCAAGCTTCTGAATTGTACACCCTCATGAAAAATGTATCTGCAGGCTTTAAGCAACAAGCAACATAGATGAGGAGTTTTATGGAGCCCTTCATACACTCCACAAGGTAGCTGAAGTCATTGGTAAAGAAGTGTTTATGTTAGAGCTACAACACAAATTGCAATGTGATTATAGATACAGTGCCTTTGGTTTGACTAAGAAATTGTATAATGAGTCACAAGTCCAATGGGAAGAAATTAGAGCTCAATGGCATGGGCTAATCCCAGATATGTCATCTTGGATATTCAGAGATTAAATGAATTGGCAGAAGAATTACATGAGGAAGCAGATGTTGATTTTGCACCTGAAAAAAACGGCTTCAAACATAACTCAGTTCTTTGATAGCGTAAGCTCATGGGGTCATGTAAAGACCTGGTTTTTGCCTTTATGGATAGGTTTTGTAGTAGTATTGTTAGTACTGCTGCTTGTGCCAGTATGTGTCAAATTTGCTTTGCGTAGTGTCCAGGACTCCCTGATATCCAGTAGACAGAACATCATCGTCCTGAGGGAAAAATTGAGTCAAAACAGTAAAGGGTAATTGTAAGGGAATTGCCAACCCCCAGCCTCTTGGATGGCATTCACTAGTCACAACTCAGGTAAACTGAGGGGAGACTGGTAAGGCATGAACAAGATGACGCTGGGAGGAAGGGTTCCACCCCTGTTTTACTCAAGGCTATTTTCCCGGGCTTTTCTGAGATCAAAGAAGCCAAAAATGTTTTTCTTTCTTGGGGCTAAGTGTCCGCCCTGGGCTGTCCTGGTTTAAGGTAGAATTGCAGCCTTTTTTATTCTTCTTTGCCTCCTTCTCCCATGTTGCATTGGATGCCTTTGCGCAATGATAGAAAGGTGATACTAGAAGCCAAAGCAGATTTGCGTACTCTCCTGTCCTCCCCCAAACTCCCGACCACTTATGATACTATTCCTGTTTAAACAAAAAGGGGGAGCTGTTAGGAGCCAAGCTCTGGGAGCTAGCTCTGCCCTCAGGGAGGAACATGGGAGGGGCTCTGGCTGGGGATATAAGGAGCTGTCTGAGAAGGATACAGAGGTGATGTAAGCAATAAAGTGAAGTTCACTGGCCACCTCAGATGTTCTGTGTGGTCATTTCCCCTCCATGGAGGAGGGGTTGCTATACCAGAGATGTCTGAAGACCTGGGATAGGGTAGGTATCCAAGCGAGGGCCGGGGGATAGCCCCATTCAATCATGGAGGAAGAGAGAACTATTAGAATTTATTGGGGATGGAGGTGACAGGGTGAACTTGCACTTATGAAAATTGCTAGCAACAGATTAAGAAGAGATTCGAGTGAGGAAAGACTTGAGTCAAGGAGCCCAGTAAGAAAGCAATTATAATACTGTACCCATGAGATGATAAGAGAATTAAAATTATGTGAGTGAAAAGAAGGGGATATACTATGAAATGTTGTGAAGATAGAAATGACAAGAATTAGTAAAATACTGGATAAATGGGGTGAGAAATGAAGAGTTGAGGGTGATAGTGAAGTTTTAGACCTGAGTAATAAGGGGGAGGGTGGTGCTCTCAATAGAAATAGAGAAACTGGCAAGAGGGAACAGTTTGGGGAAGAAAAATGTGTTCTGTTTACGATATGTTCAGTTTGATATATCTATGAAATGCAGTTTGAGAGGTCCAATGGGAAGCTGATAATGACAGAATGAGTTTGAGAGAGACTAGGACTGGATAAATAAATCTGAGAATTATCTATATAGACATAAAAATTGATCCTTAGGGAACTGATGAAATCATCAAATAGGAATGTATAGAGTGAAAAGACAAGAAACTCCAGACTTGGAGTGACATCCACAGTTAGTGGGCATGACCTGGGGAAAGATCCAGAGAAGACTAAGGTGTAGTCATACAGGCAGGAGGAGAACCAGGAGAAAACCTGTAAAGTAGAGTATTGGAGTGGAACCAAGATGGTGGAATAAAAGCAGGAACTTGCTTGAGCTTTCCCCAAAATCCCCTCCAAATACCTGTAAAAAATGACTAAACAAATTCTGGAGTGACAGAGCCCACAAAATGACCGGGAAACATGTTTCAAGCCCCCACAAGCTGAAAGGTCAACAAGAAAGATCTGTTGCACCTGTCTGAGAGAAGAGCACAGATGGAGCCAGAGTAGGCTTCAAGGGAATGAACCACTGGCAACTGTGGTAGTTTTCATACTTATCAGTCCACAAATACAACTTAGAAGGCAACTATAAGGTCAGTAGGAAAGGTCTATTTGGGCCTAAGTGAGAGAGGAGAGGAGTTTGATATCAACCTTGGGGCCATGATGGAAACGGCAGTGGCTCCTTCAAGAGCTCTTGACACACAGACAATGGGGGAATTGAGTGACTAATCCGAGGGGCATTGCAGGAATCTCTTTGCTATCACTGATGCAAGATTATTTTGCTTTGTCCATGCTTGGGTCTGGGTTTCAGTTCTGAGGGGCAGTTCTCGGGTGACAAAGAATACTGGCATTGTGGAGCTTGTGGAGACAGTGGACAGTGAATTCTGAGTTCAAAGGCAGAAAAGAGGGCTTGTGGTCATTTATAGACCAAAGCACAGATCAGGAGAGAAGCACCTCTACTTTCATCATGCTACCTTAGAAGAACTGAAAATTTACAGATCCCTCGAAGTATCTCTGCAAACAGCTGCATAAAACCCCTTGAAGTTTGGGAAAGTACAACCTCCATACTGGAAGTAGACCCTTACCTTAACAAAGAATTAAAAGGTCAAGTAACTGCCTGAGAAAATGAGCAAACAGTAGAAAAAACAGACCATAGAATCTTTTTTTGTGACAAAAAGATCAAAACATACAATCAGAAGGAAGAAGAAAACAGAGTCAAAATTCCTAAATCCAAAGCTTCTAAGGAAAAAGTATGAATTTGTCTCAGTTCAGGGCAGAACTCAAAAGGATTTTGAAAGTATAGTAAGAGAAGTAGAGGAAAAATTGGATAGAGAAATGACTTGATTTTCAAAATCCTTTTTGAGCTCTTCCATGGCCTGAGCCCATTGGATATCTATTTCAGATGTTTGGAATACAGAGGCCTTGACTCCTATGTCTTTACCTTATGGTAAGCATTGTTCTTCCTCATCAGAAAGGAAGGAGGAAACATCTGTTCCCCAAGAAAGTAACCTTCTATGGTCTTATTTTTTTCCCCTTTTCTGGGCATTTTCCCAGTCAGTTACTTGACTTGTGAGATTCCTCTCCATTCCTGCCCAGATCCGCCCAGCTAGTGCTTGGGGTCTGAGATTCAAATGCTGCTCCCCAGCCTCAGGGCTTTCAGCAGTGGGCCTGACTGCTATTCAATGTGAGCTTAAGTTCTGGTGCTCAGGGCGGGGAGCCACCTCCCAGGCTCACTTCCCTCAGGGGGTTTATGCAGAGACCTTCCATAATGGAGCTGCTGCTGAGCTCCTGCCTGCACCGGGAGCCTCTGGCTGCCACTGCCTCTGCCATTGGCCAAGGGGCCCTGAGTTATGGAGGCACCCCGCTGCCCTCTCAGCCAGCCCATAAGTCTCTCTCATTGACCTGTAGCGCCAATGGGTGGAGGGACCTTCATGGCTGCCTGGATAGAGAAATGAGAGAGATGGAAGGAAACCATGAAAAACAAGCTAACAGTATGCTAAAGAAGACCCCAAAATATTGAAAAAAACACTTTAAAAACTAGACTAACTCAAATGGCAAAAGAGGCCCAAAAAGCCAATGAGGAGAAGAGTGCCTTAAAAAGCAGAATTTGACAAATGGAAAAGGAAATCCAAAAGTTCACTGAAAAAAATAATTCCTTAAAAATTGGAATAGATTAAATGGAAGCCACTTTTCTATTCTCATTATGAGAAATTAAGACATTATGAAACAAAAACAAAAAAAATGAAAAAATAGAAATCAATTTGAAATATCTCATTTTAAAACAACTGAACTAGAAAATAGATCCAGGAGAGACAATTTAAAAATTTTGGGACTACCTTAAAGCCATGATCAAAAAAAGAGTCTAGGCATCTTCTTTCAAGAAATTACCAAGGTAAACTTCCCTGATATTCTAGAGCCAGAGGGTAAAATAGAAATTGAAAGAATCCACTGATCAATTCCTGAAAGAGATTCTGAAAGGAAAACTCCTAGGAATATTATATCCAAATTTCCGAGTTCTCAAGTCAAGGAGAAAATATTGCAAGCAATCAGAAAGAAACAATTGGAGTGTTGTGGAAAAACCATCAGGATAACACAAGATCTAGCAGTTTCTAAGAGATTGGAGGGCTTAGAATATGATATGCCAGAGGACAAAGGAGCTAGGATTAATAACAAGAATCACCTACCCAGCAAAACTGAGTATAATTCTTCAGGAATAAAATGGATATTTAACGAAATAGAGGACTTTCAAGAATTATTGATGAAAAGATCAGAGCTGAGTAGAAAATCTGACTTTCAAATACAAGACTCAAGAGAAGCATGGAAAGGTAAACAGGAAAGAAAAATCACAAAGGACTTATTAAAATTGAACTGTTTGCATTCCTACATGGAAAAGATATTTGTAACTCATGAGATATTTGTCAGTATTAGGGTTGGTGGAAGGAATACACACACACACACACACACAGACACACACACATACACACACACACACACATATCCCCAAATCCTGAAATAGTGGGGCCAGCAGAAAGATGAAGTACAGCAGTCTTTTTGCTCAGGAGCCTGGGAGGATTAGGGGGAAGGTCCCTCTTGCTGTGGCTGAAGGAGACACAGAAAGGGAGACATCTCAGCTAGCCAGCAGCAAACCCCACCTCAGCAAATCAGCTGGAGACCCTGAGCCCCAAGGTGGTGTAGCAGGCAAGCTCCAACAAAAGGTACACATCATCCACTACTAGCTCAGCACTAGGTAAGCTACAAGTCTCTAGCTGCCAACATCTGAGGCTCCATAAAACAAAGCAGTAACTATACCCCAAGTCCCCAGCATAAGAACCCTGAGACAGTAGCCCCTGTGCTTCAGAAGCAGTGATCAACTTTAAAGGCCAGAAAAAGACAAACAAGGTAAACACAAGGCAGCAAAAAGAAAAACAATGACCATAGCAAAGTATCGTGGTGACAGGGAAGATGAAAACACAAATTCAGGAGAGGAAAACATGGTCAATATACCCAAACCTGAAACCTTGAAGGGGAATATGAACTGGTTTTAAGGCCCAAAACCCTTCTTGTAAGATTTCAAAATGGATTTTAAAAATCTAATAAGATAGGTAGAAAAAATTGAACAATTTCTTTAAAAACACATGGATAAAATGGAAAAAAGTACACTGAAGAAAATAATTCTTTAAAAAGTAGAATTGGATAAGTGGAACCTAATGGCTCTGTAAAACATCAAGAATCAGTTGAACAAAATCAAAAGTATGTAAATATAGAAGAAAATGTAAAATACCTCAATGGAAAAGAAACTGACCTGGAAAATAGATCCTGGAGAGATAATTTAAGAATTATTGGTGTACTTGAAAGCTATGCTCAAAAACATCCTTGACAATATCTTTCAAGAAATCATCAAGGAAAACTACCCTGAGATCCTAGAACCTCAGAGTAAAATAATCTTTGAAAAAACCTGCTGATCACCTCTTGAATGAGATTCCAAATTGAAAAGGCCCAGGAATATTATAGCCAAATTAAAGAATTATCAGGTCAAGGAGAAAATATTGCAAGTAGTCAGAAAGAAAAAATTAAAAAACTGTGGAACCATGGTCAGGATTATACAGAACCTTGCAACTTTTACATTATAAGATCAGCAGGCTTGGAATAAGATATTCTGTAAGGCAAAAGGAACTTGGATTACAACCAAGGATCAACTACCCAGCAAAACTGAACACAGTATTTGAGGGAAGGAGATAAGCACTCAATGAAATAGAGGACTTCCAGATTTTCCTGAGGAAAAGAGCAGAGATCAACATAAAAAATTGTGTTCAAATACAAGACTCAAGAGAGGCATAAAAAGATAAATAGAAAAGGGGGGAAAAGATGTTATTCCATAAAGACTAACTGTTTACATCCTCACATGGGAAGATGATTCTTATCACTCTTGAGAACTGTGTCTTCATTACTACATTTAGAAAGGATAAATATAGACAAAGGGGGGATTTAAGGTGACTTTGATGTGATGCTAAATAACCCAATTAAGTAGTGAAAAGGGATTTTAATGGGAGAAGATGAAGGGAAGAGGCAGAAAAGAGTAAATTTCATCACATGAAGAGGTACAAAGACAAAGAGGGAAAAAGGGAGGGAGATGAGAATTGTTTGAACTCTACTCTCCCTTGATTGGGCTCAAGCAGGGAATAACACATTCAGTTAGGTATAGAAATCTATCTTTCCATATAGGCAGTAGGAGGGAAAAGGGGACATAAAAGTGGGGGGGAGGGAGCATAGAAAGAGGGACAGATTGAGGAAAGTGGTGGTCAAAAGCAAAATTTTAGTGAGGAGGCAAAGGGAGAAGGGAGAAATAAAATGATAAATGAGAGGAATACAATGGAGACCAACACACAGATAGTAATCATAGTTGTGAATGTGAATGATACAAAAAAGAAGTGAATAGTAGAATGGATTAAGAAACATAATCCTAGAATATGTTGTTTATAAGAAACACATTTGATAACAGAGGGATACACACAAGGTAAAGGTAAAAGGCTGGAGTACAATATATTACACGTCAGGTGAAACAAAAAGAAAGAGCAGTATTCAAAATCGTGATCTCAGATAAAGCAAAAGCAAAATTCAATCTAGTTAAAAGAGACAAGGAAGGAAACTACAACCTGCCAAAAGGAATCATAGACAATGAAGTCATATTATTATCAAACATATACGCACCAAGTGGTATAGTATCCAAATTCTTAGAAAAGTTAAGGGAGTTACAGGAAGAAATAGACAGCAGAAGTCTACTGGTGAGGGATCTCAACTTTCACCTCTCAGAACTAGATAAATCTGACCTTAAAAAAAAACAAGGTCAAAGAATATGAACATATGAACAGGCAATTTTCAGAGGAAGAAATTAAAGATATCTATAGTCATATGAAAAAATGCTCTAAATCACTTTTGATTAGAGAGATGCAATCAAAACAACTCTGAGGTACCACATCACACCTATAAGATTGGCAAACATGACAGAAAAGCAAAATGATAAGTGTTGGAGAGGATGTGGGAGAGTTGAAACACTCCTTCATTGTTGGTGGAGCTGTAAGCTCATCCATCCATTCTGGAGAGCAGTTTGGAACTATGCCCAAAGGGTTACAAAAATGTGCATACCGTACTAGGACTGTATCCCCAAGAGATCATAAAAATGGGAAAGGGTCCCATATGTACAAAAATATTTATAGCAGCACTCTTTGTAGTTGCCAAAAACTGGAAATCAAGGGGATGCCCATCAATTGGGGAATGGCTGAATAAATTATGGTATATGAATGCAATGGAGTACTATTGCACCATAAGAAATGATGAACAAGAAGACTTCAGGGAGGCCTGGAAGGATTTACATGATCTGATGCTGAGCGAAAGGAGCAGAACTGGGAGAACTTTGTGTACAGCAATGACCACAGTGTGCGAAAGTTTTTCTGGTACACTTGGAACTTCATAATAATACAAGAACTTAAAAAAAAAATTCTCGATGATTTTCTAAGGCAAAATGCCTTCCACACTCAGAGAAAGAATTATGGAATTCATTCTCAGAATGTAGCAGATCGTGTGTGTGTGTGTGTGTGTGTGTGTGTGTGTGTGTTATGTTTTGATTTGTTATATGATTTCTTCCATTTATTTTAATTTGTCTACATAGCATGACTATAGTGAAAACGTATTCAATAGGAAAGTATATGTAGATCCTATATAGAATTGTATGCTGTCTTGGGGAGGAAGGGGTGGGGTTGGGGATAGGTGTGGGGGGGTAAAAATCTAGGTTTTATGGTATCGATTGTAGAACACTAAAAAAAATAAAATAATAAAAAAACAAGAAAGAAGTTAAGGAGGTGAGTAGAATTTTAGAAAAGTTAGATATGGTAGATCTCTGGAGAAAATTGAATGGATACAAAAAGGAATACACATTTTTCTTTGAGAAAGATGATATTTGCACAAAAATTGATCATATGCTAGGGCATAATAGCCTCACAATCCAATGCAGATAGGCAGAAATGTAAATTGCATCCTTTTCAGATCCTGGTGCAATAAAAAATTATATGTTGTAAAGGGCTATAAAAAGATAGATGAAAAACTAATTGGAAACTGAATAATCTATTCCTAAAGAATAAATGGGTCAAACAACAAATCAGAGAAAAAATCACTAACTTTATCAAGAAAACAACAATAATGAGACAACATATCAAAACTAATTGGATGCAGTGAAAGCAATTCTTAGGGGAAGTTTTACATCTCTAAATGCTTAAGTGAATAAAATAAAGAAAGGCAGATCAATGAATTGGGCACTTAGCTAAAAAGCTAGAAAAAGAACTAATTTTAAAAAATCAAAGAAATACCAAATAAGAAATACTGAAAACCAAAGAGGAGACTAACAAAATTGAAATGAAGAAAACTATTGAATTAATAAATGAAACAGAGCTGTTTTTATGGGAAAAAACAATAAAATAGACCAACCTGATATTAGAAAAAGAAAATAGAAAATCAAATTACACATACCTGAAATGAAAGGGGTGAATTCACTACCAACAAAAAGGAAATTAAAACAATAATTAGGAACTATTTTGTCCAACTGTACGCGAATAAATTTGGCAATCTTACTGAAATGAATGAATATTTCCAAAAAAATAAAAATTGCCCAGATTAATAGAAGAGGAAATAAAATACTTAACCCCATTTTATAAACATAAATCAAACAAGCCATCAAGGAATTTCCTAGGAAAAGTTCACCAAGGTCAGATGGATTTACAAGTGAATTCTATCAAACATTTAAAGAACACTTCATTCCATTACTATATAGATTACTTGAGAGACTAGATGAAGAAAGAGTCCCACCAAATTCTTTTTATGACACAAATATGATACTGATAACTACGCTTGGAAGAATAAAAAAAGATAAAGTTATAGACCAATTCCTGTAATTAATATAGATGGAAAACTTTTTACATAAAATGTTAAGGAAAAGATTACAGCAGCTTATCATGAGAATAATACGGTATGATCAGATATGATCACATATCAGATCAGGAATTCAGGGCTGGCTCCATATTAGGAAAATCATGAGCATAATTGATCATATCAGCAATAAAACTAACAGAAATCATATCAATGGATATCAGTGAATGCAGAAAAAGCTTGTGACAAAACACAGCACCCATTCCTATTAAAAACAATAGAGAACACAAGAGTAAATAACGTCTTGCTTAAAATAATAAGAAGCATGTACATAAAATCCTTTAGAAGAATTATATGTAATGGAGACATGCCAGAAGGATTTCCAATAAGATTGGGAGAGAAACAAGAATATCCATTTTCACCACTGTTATTCAATATGGTAACAAAAATGTTAACTTTAGAAATAAGAAGAAAAAGAAATTGAAGGAATTAAAATAGGCAAAAAAGAAACGAAGTCATCACTCTTTGCAGATGGTGTGATGATATGCTTAAAGGATTTTCGACAATCAAGACAAAAACTACTTTAAATAATAAATGTTTTTAGTAATGTTTCAAGTTATAAAATCAACCCTCATAAATCATCAGTGTTTTTATTTATTACTAACAAAACCCAATAGCAAGAGACAGAAAGAGAAGTTCCACTTAAAGTTACCATAGACATTACTCCACAGTGCAGTGGTTTCTCCATTTCCCCATATCTCCTTCAACATTTGTCATTTTCCTTCCCTGTCAAATTGGTCAATCTGATAGTTGCTACGTGGTACTTCAGAGTTGCCTTAATTTGCATTTCTCCAATCAATGGTAATTTGGAAATATTTTTATGTGACTCTAGAGAACTTTGATTACTTCATCTGAAAACTACATATTCATAGCCTTTGATCATTTATCACTTGGGAAATGATTTATATTCTTATAAATTTGACTCATTTCTCTATGTATTTGAGAAATGTGACCTTTATCAGAGAAATTTTTTTGTATTTATGATTACTGTGTATTTCTCTCCATTTTATTTATCCCCTTTATCCTACTCTTTCTCCTTTCAAAAGTGTTTTGCATCTATTCTCAAAAATGTTTTGTTTTGACTACCATCTCCCCCAATCCACCCTCTCTTTTATCAGCCTCCCCATTTTATCTTATTTCCTTTCCCTCCTACTTTCCTGTAGGGTAAGGAAAATTTCTGTACCAATCAAGTGTGCATGTTATTCCTTCTTTGAGCCAATTCCAATGAAATTAAGGTACAAACTCTTTCCTCTACATCTCCCATCTTCCCTTTCATTGTAAAAGATCTCTTACCTCTCTTTTATGTGAGGCAATTTACTCCCATTTGACCTCTCCCTTTCCCCTTCTCTTTCTTTCCTTAATTTTTTTTGTATCATCCTATCGTATTCAATTCACAACTGAGCTCACTGTCTATGTATATTCCTTCTAACTGCCCTAATAATGATAGAGTTCTTAGGAGTAACAAGTTAACATTTTTGAATCCCTTATATTTTCTCTTTCCTCCTTTTATGCTTCTCTTGATTCTTATATTCAAAAGTCAAATTTTCTATTCAGTTCTGGTCTTTCATCAGAAATGCCTGAAACTTCTGTAGTTCATTGAATAAACATTTTCCCCTCTGAATGATTATACTTAGTTTTTCTGGATACCTCTTTCTTAGATGTTGTTTTAGCTCCTTTTCTCTCTGGACTATCATATTCCAAGTCTTCCATGTAGAAGCTGATAAATGATCATGACTGTGGCTCCATGATATTTGAATTTTTTTGTGGTTGCCTGAAATATTTTCTCCTTGACATGAGAGTTCTAGAATTTACCTTTAATATTCCTGAGAGTTTTCATTTTAGGATCTCTTTCAGATGATGATTAAAGGATTCTTTCAATTTCTTTTCTTTCCTCTCTGGATCTACATTATCAGGACAGTTCTTCTTTATAATGTCTTAAAAAATGATATCTAGGATCGTTTTTGTTATGGCTATTAAGTAGTCCAATAACTCTTAAATTATCTTTCCTCAATCTATTTTCCATGTCATTTATTTTTTCAATGAGATATTTCATATTTTCTTCTATTTATTTCATTTTTTAAAATTTTTTTGGCTGATTCTTTATGTCTCATAGAGCCATGAACTTCCACTTGCCCAATTCTAATTTTTAAGGATTTATTTTCTTTAGTGAATTTTTGTACCTCCTTATCCATATGACCCATTCTTCTTGTTAAGAGGTCTTTTCAGTGAATTTTTGTATCCTTTTCCATTTGATCAATTCTGCTTTTAAGGAGTTCTTCTCATTATTGGATTTCTGTGCCTCTTTTACCATTTGACCTATTTTGTTTTAAAAATATTTTTTAACCTTCTTTCTCATGGTATTGACTCTTTTCCCATGATTTACCTGTATAACTCTCATTGTTTTCCTACCTCTCTTATTTGCTTTTAAGAATGCTTTTGGAATTCTTCTAGGAATCCATTTTGGACCCAGGACAAAGCTGGATTTTTCTTTGAGGCTTTGGATGTGGTTGTTTTGACTTTGCTTCTTTTTACGGAATTTGTGTTTTGACATTTTCCATCTGCATAGTAATCTTCTTTAGTACTATTCCTTTTTTTAAAAAAATTCTTATTTTCCCCACTTATTTATTGACTTTTAAGTCTATATTAAATTGATACTCTCTTCCCTGGCTGGAGTGGGCACTTTCCAAACTTAATTTTGTGTGTGTGCGTAGCCACTTTCAGGTTAGGTCTAGGGGTCTATTAATTTCTAGGTGGTGTGATCTAAGGCAGCTCTTCTTAAACTTTTTATGCTTGAGACCCTTTTTTGCATTTTTTCAGCATTTGTTGACATTTCACAGACTAACAGCATGGCCAGTGCAGAATGTGCATGCTTTGTATTCAGAACCAAGATGACAGTGAAGTTGCAAGTTACAACATGAACAAGTTCTGCCAGAAACACTTCATATTCATTACACATTTGATTTTTAATTAATTTCTGTTTGTTGCATGTTCAGAACCCTTTTACTGTTGCCAAATTTTTGCTGCCTCATATGGGGCCATGACCTACAGTTTAAGAAGTGCTGGTTTGTTAGATTAGCCCTCTCCTTGCCCTGGGTCAATAAACCAGAACAGCAGTGTGGATCCAAGCATTTGCAGTGCAACAGAATCTCACAGTCACTGTCAACAAATAGACTCTTGTGATATAAATTTTTATCCAATCCCTCCAAAGTCTGTGGGTTAAGAGCACTGGAAGTTGTTGCTATCAATTCAGTTGTCCCCAAGGCCTGCTATTGGCTTACTGAGGAGTAACTAGTTGCTGCTTGCTGGGGCATTGCCTATACTGGCCTGGGCTCTGCTTTCACTGTGGTTTGACAGACATTTCCTACTGACCTTCTAAGTTATCTTGAACTAGAAAATTGTTATTCCTCATTCTCTTGTGAATTTTGCCAATCCAAAATTCATTTTGAGGCATTATTTAAAGTTGTTTGGAGGTGAATATGGGAGAACTCAGGTATGTTTCTGTCTTATCTGTCATCTTGGTTTCACCTCTAAAATGAGTATAATTTTACAATGAAAACAATGGAAATTTAATGAAAGAGGATTCCCAGTATTTTTGATCAAAAGAGCAGAGCTGATTAGAAACATTAAAGATCAAATATGTTTCAAGAGACAACAAAAAATCTTAAAACAAAGTGAAAAATGCATGTAAGTCAAGAGAAACATAAAAAGGTAAACATGATGGAGCAATTATTAGGAGTAAATAAAGATAAACTTTATTTTAACAAAAGGATAAGATACATACCCCCCTCAGGTTTCAGAGGGAGTCTAATTAGATAAAAGATCTGACTGATTGATTAGTCTTTTTCTAATGGCTTAATGATCTTAAAAGAAGAATAGAAAAAGGAAGAAAGGAGAACATATTGGTGTCTGGGAGAGGAGAAAGGGAAGAAGGGTTGTTCATTTATTTCAGTCATGTTCTACTCTTCATTTCTTGGCAAAAACAGTGGAATAGTTTTCTATTTACTTCTCCAACTCATTTTAGAGATGAGGAAACTGAAGCAAACAGGGTTAAATGATTTGTCCATGGTCACACAACTAAGAAGTGTCCGGAGCTGGATTTGAACTTAAGTCTTCCTGACTCCAGGTCTGGTGCTCTATCTACTGCATCACTGAGCTTGCCCTTAAGAAAAATTATCTCACATAATCAGCATGTGCAATTAGAAGTCTGTATATACTAAGAAGGAGGAAAATATAAAGGGAATGACTGACACTTGAATTGCACTCTCATTTGAACTGTCCAAAAGAGGAAAGAATACACATATTTTCTCTTTCTCTCTCTCTCTCTAAGATATATGGGCAATGGGATACAGAAATCTATCTTGCCTACAAGAAAGTAAGAGCAAGGGGATGGGGGGGGTGGGAATGGAGGGCAGATGAGGGAAAAGGGTAATCAGAATGCATGCCATATCATGCGGGTTAGGGGAGTGATAGTGAGAAAATTTAAAACTCAAAATCTTGTGTAAATAAGTGTTTACAACTCAAAATAAATTAATTATTTTTTTTAAAAAGGAAGAAGTCTCTCATGTATCTAAGTTTGAGCTCCCCAAAGAAGACCAAGGACTTTGATATCCTGTGTGTGAATTCTGATTACAGACTGTAACGGTACGTTGTATACAATTATATATGTGGGAAACATTGTGCAGAGAGTAGATACACATCTAATGTGTTTATGGAGCAAAACTTCCTTCAGGTATTACCACATTCTCATCAGAGAGTTCCTCTCTGATGTAGTCCCAGGGTGTGAGTATCGTAATCAGTAGGATATCACATTAGCTGCCTTAGTGATAGATAGGCTCAGAGCACTTCTGTAGTTAGTTGTTGAGTCATTGTTGACCTAGGGATGATACAGCTGAGAGCAATAGCAGAAGAGCTATCATGACCAAATAGATTGATGTCATGGTGATTAGGGGAGCCAGAGAACTATGATTTCAGGACTATAACTGTTACCAGCAGGATTAGCCAGTAAGAGGGTCTCTAGGCTTCCTTTAAGAACAAAGGACATGTTTAGTTCCTCCTACCTTCTTTTCTATTCATTTTTGGTCATGCATACACCACTAAAAGACAGTTCATCTTGTCTTCTGAAACTTATGCCATGTTTTTTGTACTTGATGTGTAGGGTCCCCTTTACCAGCAGTTGGATGTCTATATTAAACTTTCCCATCTGCTTCTGAATATTCCCCTTAATGGGGAAGGTCTTCTCTAGCATAAACATGGAAAAATGGAAGGGAATTCTATGTCCTGAGAAACTTCTCTCTCCAAGATAATAAAACCAGGAGCCTATATAGTGGATCCAGCAGTCTGTGGGTATGGTGTTCATATATCTTTGGCCTCCTACACAGACTGAGAAAAGATACCACCTCCAACTTGGACTTAGGAGAAATAGTTGTCACTATCAAAGTCAGTTGCAATCCCTGGTCTCTATCCCCTGATAAATATTTTGTTCAGTAGATTGCCTAAGGGAAATTATTCTTTTAGGAACAGTGTGCATAGGGAAGACAATCTAGGTCACTTATCTGAGCTGAATGAGGAGAATATAGGCACCAAGGGATGCCTTGTTTTCAGACCCTTTGATAAGAGCCTTATGTCAGTAGGGATTTAATCTAGAAACCCAAATCTCTAACAGAAGTGGACCTTGAGGACTTGGTCAGTGACTTGCACTAGTCCTTTCTTATTCTCATGAGGAATATGAATCAGTAGTCACTGGAGAGTGAGTATCCCTAGTTGTGACTATAGGAATTATCTCTGTAATTTAATAAATTTATTAACTAATGTAACTTACAGACATTATCTCTTTCAGTACATCAATCAATAGAGCCCATCAGCAAAGTAGCAGCTAAGGTTTTAGACTAACTAGGATAAAGAGAAAATGGATAGGATGGGATTATACTAACCATTGAAGAATGAGTACAGAGAATCAGTTGCTGGAGAGAGAGATATTGAGAGAGGCAAGTGATTAAAATTTTCACACTAACTTTGTAGCAAGTAGAAATGTTGGATCCTGTGAGACCCATGAAGGTCATAGCTATTCATAGTATGCAGAATCAGGCAAAGCAAAAGGGATGCCTTGAGGGAGTCTAGACAGAAGACAGTAACTGATAATTTAGGATGAATCTTATTGTAGAATAGACTCTGAAGAAGTTCATGGAACAAGGACAGAGCCCACAACAAGCGTTTATAAACACTTTCTTTGTGCCAGACACAGTGTTAAGAACTGAGAATATAAATGCAAGCAACAAGAAAGAAAGTCCTTTTCCTCAAAGAACAGGCATTCTAATAGGGAAGATAACATATAGAAGAGAACTAAAAATACTGTGTGGAGTGGGATCTTGTAGAAGGTACCCATGCAGCATTTGGAGAAATCTGAAAAGGCGAGTAGAGATGCAAGAGGAGTAGAGTGAGTGTGGTTGGTTCAAGTACTTCCTTAAAATTGAAATTGTACAAGGAACTCACCAATCAGGGGAAGAGTCAAAGGGGTAGAGGGATCTTCCAGAATGAGAAGACTGATGTAGACGAAGCATGTATCAAGATGAGAAGTCTTCTGGGGAATGATGGAGAAGTCCAAAGTGTCAGAAATCAATCCAGGAGAGAAGGGAAGGAGTGACTGTAGGACTCTGGGAAAAGTGTCTGGAATAAAAGGGCCATAATAGCTTACAGACTTAGGTCCGGGGCAGTGGATGCCTCCCTGTGAAGTCTCAGTAATAGAGAGGTCACAGGCTGGGGGTCTGGATTTAGGACTGATACAGAGCTCTCTGGTAAGAAAATCTTTATAATTTATGTCCTTTATCCTCTTGTAATTAATGTCTCATCCTCTGTTAGAGTGTGAGTTCCTAAAGGACAAGGCTTTTATTATTTTTCATCTTTGTACTCCCAGTGCCTTGCATATAAATAGTAAAAAAAAAATCCCACAGCTTCACAATTGTGGGAATTTCTTTTGTCTCATGCAGATCAAAACCCTTCTGCGTCTTCAGCCAGAATTCCTTAGTTGCTATGACCAAAAGCCATTTCTCCTTATTCAGATAGGCTTGCGCTTGGATAACTGATATAGCCTGAATTGAGTTTGTCGGAACATTTTCCAGCTTGTGCTACTATTTTTTCCCCAGGAATTTAGGAACATTTCCATGGCATGAAGACACATTTGAATAAGAATTAGTGAAGTCCTCATGCATAATAGGCATATAATATTTATTTCATTGAAATGACTTTCCTCACAAACCTGAGAGGCAAAAAATTTAAGTGTTGTTATCCTGATGCTGCAGGTGAGAAAACTGAGGCCTAGAGATATTGTCAGTAACTTAGAATCTAACACTCTTTCCAATATGCCAGGCAGCCTCATCACTAAAAAGTAAATAGTTCATTTGGAAACTAAATTATTGGAAATCCTAGTGAAAATTAGTATCCTTGAGGTTGATAGCTGGTGACTTTTTCTGTAGCTTATCTCTTCTGTTGCATTAGAATCATAAAATTATAGAGCATTAGATCTAGAAGCAAGAGATTATCTAGTCCAACTCTTTTACTTTATAGAAGAAAAAATGGTGGAGAGAGGAAATGATTCATACTAGAAACCAGGTCTTCTGAATTTCTGTCTAATATTTTTCCAATACACATTACACTCCTCATAGTTCTAGGGCTGCTTACATCATTAAAAATAAATTTAGGTGTTCAGAATACTCTTAGCCTGTGTAATTTAATTGTTCATTTAATCATTCATCTTAGAGTGTTAGAAATGAAAGGGATCTAAAAAATGTGAGTTCAGGGATTCTTACTCCTTTTTGTTTCTTGGACCCCTTGTAGTCTGGGTAAGTGTACAAATCTCTTTTAAGAAGGATATTTTTAAATGCATAAAATAAAATATATAGGACTGAAAAGGAGACCATTTATTTTGAAATAGTTATCAAATTTAAAAAAAATTGTTGATGGACCCCAAATTAAAAATTCTTAATAAATTCAATTGAGTCATCTTACAGACAAGAAAATTGAAATCTGTACAGACACAATATTATTCTTAAGGTCAAAGAAGGGATAAATGGCAGAACCAAAACTAACAACATTGCCCTCCCATGATTTCCAGCATAATTCTCTTTCCTACTACAGCAAGATTCACTTTCACAGTTATCTCAACTGTTGTAGCAATAAAAGGAGCCAAAGTGACATTTCCATTGTTTGACTGTTGTGCATGCTTTCATAAACCAGAGTGGCATAAATGTATTGCATCAAGTCTAAAATATTTCCTCCTTTCATTAAAATGCTAAAAAATAGATGTATAATTTTTCCTTTTACCATTACTCTCAGAGGTAAAAAGCATCAGTAACGATTTAAATAAAAAAACATAAAAATAATTTCCTCACCAGCTTGGAACATAGGGTAATAGCAAACAACTTTTTAAAATCCCTTGTGCTTTTTTCTATAAGATCCATTCCCTCAGCATTGTCTGGACCCTATAAATCAAGTTCTACTTAAATAATGATGAGACTATCTAATTGATTCCTTTTGGGATTCTTAGGAAAAAAATGGATTTCTTCCATCAGAAGTCTTATTTTTAAAACATGCCAGCTGCTCTCAAACTAAATTATTTAAGCCATTTGTCTTCCCTAGCCACAGCTCTTCAAAGAGCTCATTTTACCAAAAAGACAGAGAAGAAATCATCACTTTCTGACTGCCTGTAATCTCTTCCTTCTTATGTGTCAATAGGTATTTTCTCTTCTGGTTTCCAGATATGCCTTTGAAGAAGATAAAAAGCAGGCCACATTGGAAAAATAGAGACATTAGTGTATTTCCCCAAGGTCACATATCTAAGGCTCTTGTATTTTCTAGTACTAGATGTTTTGGCCAGATTATTCCCACCATACTGGGAATATACTTATATTTACATATTTGATTTTTCTTTCTTTTTCAGAGTTTTATTACTAGAATATATAATACTTAAGCTCTTGTAATCTTGAATAATATCCATTCTCATATCACCTCCAACAACATCTAGTGGGGAACATTTTCCTCTATACCATTACATCCTGTATCATGAAAACTAAAAACCTCAAGTTTTTAAACTAAACTAAAATCTCAAGTCAAAGAGATCTTGGAGTAAAACTTAGACTATCACTCTTACCTCTTTATCATAGATAAAAATGTGGACTCACTATCTCTTTTCTCTGTCAGTTTAAAGGGTTAGATCTATTGATTCCTTAAATTTCAGATTTCTTTTGATGTCTTTCCTTTTTTCCACAGGAGAATCTCAATTCTCTTGCAGATTTGTTTTCTTAAAACCATAGAATGTTAGAGCTAGAATCTTCCTAATTTTCAGATTGAAATCAAAGAGCTTCCATGAATTGTCCCACGACAGAGAGATGGTAAGTAGAAGATTTGGGACCAGTACTCAATTTTTCTCTTTTTCTCTCTTGCTTCTTTTTATTTACAACAGAGTGATATTTCTTTATGAACTCTCACCTTTGAGTTCAGCAGTGAATTAATGCTTGGTAAAGTTCACCATAATCCTTTCTTCTTCAACACAATGTTGCCTTTTCAATTCAGAATATTTTTTTTGGCAAAGATTGGCATATGCAAATTAGTCATGCAAATTTAAAAGAGGTAACAGAGCCCAAAGATTAGCGACCACGAGGTGTTTGTGTTGTGCTTAAATTTCAAGTGCAAATTATACTTTAAATCATGTATTTACTATCTTGTAGAGTTTACCACCTGGAGTTATTGGGTTTTAGTTTTGTATATCAAGAGATGAAAGAGAAATGGTATAGAGATACAATAAGGGTTAAACAATTAGGTCTATAATGCTAATTTATAGGAAGTGAAATTAAATTTTGTGATGCAGTGATGTAGTATGAAAACAACCAAACAAGCACTGAAATGTGGAGCAAAAATGATACTAGTTCCAGGACTTACTGCTGTGTGATTTTGAATGTCACTTCATCTTTCCCAGACTCTTTCCTTGTGGATAAAATGAAATGGTTAGCATAAAGATCTCTAGATTCACTTCCAGTTCTTATAGAATTCAATGATTTTTTTTTATGGAAGAGATGTCTATATGACGCAAAAAAGTACTTCAGAGAAAGTGTATGCAAGCTGAAGACAACATATTTTAAACGGATACGAAAATCAATTTTTCTATAACAGTGAATTGGAACTATGTATACTTGTTGATTAACAGAACTATTACAAAACTATTTCTGTCAGTGGGTTGAAGGAAGATGTTCCTGTGTTGCAATTAGTCTGAGACTTGGAATTATTGTTAATGCAGATCATACATGTGTAACCATAATGTTGGAGAAGTGATTAAGACCCTTTCTACCTATGACACTCTATGATGATATGTTTGAAAGGTAGACAAACAGATTTTCTGGACCAGAGGTCAGAAAATGGCTGACATATACATAGAAATTAAAGTCTTCCTTGTTTCTTTTTTTAAGAATGTAAAAATTGGTCCCTATGGCTATGTTTAACTGAAAAGTACTAGTCTCCTATGTTCTGTGACTGGAGATTGTATTGCTGTAGAGTCTCTAGCTATCAGGATAAAACCTAGAGGAATAAATGTATTAGAGAAGGAACCTAAGATAGAGTGATGACAAAATTAGACTAAGGAAAAAGTTATATGAGCATAGACAAATGACAGTCTCTCTTAAGTCTCATTTCTTCATCTGGTGAATTAGATAATAAGTATGTTGCGTATCTGATGTTGCTTTTGAATATCCAATGAGATAATAAATGTGAAAGTACTCTGTTGTCCTATGGATATGTGAGTATGAATTTTGCTATTTTTCTTTATAAAAATAATCATTTTATAATAATAACAGTAACATCTTAAATTTGTGTAGTGCTTATACCTTTTCTAACACTTTTTCCTCATATCATTTGATCTTCCAAAATTTGTTACAATTCCCTTTTCAAAGAAGTAGAAATTAAAATATTAAATAATTTCCTGTGGTTGGATACCTAATTATAAGAAAAGCAGTTTAACAAAACTAAAACATTGGTTGAGTATAATATCACATAATTTCGCCCACTCAGAGTCCCCCATCTCTGCAAAGAAAGAACATAATTTTCTTACGTCTTCTTTGGAACTAAGTGTGAGAAAATGGATTTTTCAATTCTAACATTTTCACGTCTAGCCGATCCTAATTGGACTTATAGATATCTAAGTGATAATATTTTGCATAAGTTGTGTCTGACCAAAATAACTTAATTAAAAATGCAAAGTCATGGATATAATTATACTCACAATTGAAAAAGAATAACATTTCCTCAAACCAGTGGAAAGACATTCAGTGTAGATAATAGCACTACTGGTACTTATCTGAGATTTTAGGTGATTCTAAATTTATGGCAGGTTGTGGCTGGCCAACTTTTGATTTTACTGAAATTTGTCATAGAAAGAGCTATACAATTATACAGGCCACAGTAATTAAGCTAATTACCATTATTACCACCGCCGCCATCATCATCATCACCATTGTCCTTGTCACTATCGAAATAATTTTCATTATCATTCCCCAAAATCATATACTGATGGCTCCTTGTGCTTCGAATTTTCAAAAATTCAACCGAGTAGAGTCCAAGCTCTATATAACTCTTTCAAATTAGAAAGTTTTTGAGTGCAGAATGGATCTTTGTTAATTAAGACATGGAGAGATTCATTATCAGAGGTTGACAAACAGGAGATTAGCATTCATTGTCATGATAAATCCAAAGAACCATAAAAAACCCTGTAGTTTGCAATTTTTTTACTGCAAGAACACTGGCAAAGTCAGGGATCATTTAAGTACTGAAATAATAGTTATTGTTTTGACAATAACACATTTACATGGTATTTTCAGATACAAAAACTGACTTCCTTATGATAAACCCATAAATTAAGTATTGTAGGTATTACTATCTATGTTTCACAGAAGATGGAAACTAAAGTCTCAGCAATGCAGTTATTGGGTCCAAGGTCACACAGGCAGGAAGTGGCAAAGGTAGGTCTTAAATGTACACATTAGAACTCCAAATTTCAAGTTTCAGTGTTTGGAATTTTTTTCAATACCATGGCTTTCTCTGTATTCCGTGGGTGTAGACAGCTTTTTAATAATTATTTTGGTAGTATAACTACCTATATACCTATATATGTTTACATATTTGAAGTTTAGAAAACATTCAATCTTTACAAGAGACCTAATGAGATAAGTAGTTCAAGAAGTATTATAGCCATTTTGTAGATGAGGATCTGATTTAACCCAGGTCTTCTAATTCTAAATCTAGTATTGCATCAGAGCTGCCTCAAGATGATCTTCGAAATATTTTATTTTTGCTCATTTGTTTTACATTGCCCTCAGCCCCAATGATGTTTCTGCTCCATCGTCAATGGAATCTTCTCTGGTAATAACAAAAATTAAAATTAAGTAAGATACATGAATTTGTATAAATTTTTCACCATCAGTCCTATGAAGTCAAAATTGGTTGCTGTATTGAGTAAAGTTCTGGTTTTATTCCGTGTTACAATGGGTTTTTTTACATTTTTATAATGATACTTGAATGAAAACATAAAATTCTTTTTCATAGGTTTGTTTTTTTTAATCCAGGCATGATTTTGTGGGTGTATGGAATCCCCAGTTTGGAAATCACCTCTACCAATGAATATTAGCAATGAATATTAATCTCCATTCATCTTTCCCTCCAATTTATAGTCTTAGAAAATTTCCAATGGAAGAAGAAATTGAACTCAGTTATTCTGTTACTAATTTTTAATTTGACAGTGTTCTATAACTCACTACCATACAATTCAAGTAGGAAATCAATATTAAGATGGAACTTTGTTCCAGGGAGAAGTTATTAATGTCATCAAAAGAAGTTTTCACTTTCTTTAAAGTCAGCCAACCTATTTTCCTTTTCTTTGAAAATATTGGTAACAGTTTACTATAATTTTCATTTTTCATCATACACATACACACATATATGTGTGTCATATGCACACATATGTATATATACACATACGTGTGTGTCTATAAATGCACTTATATGGACAAGTTATATGATTTGTTCATCTAATTGCATTTAATAGACTGAACAATAGGGATTTTGTCTTCTGTGGATGATTAGTACAAATGCCCAAGTGATTTTAGTTATCTTCCAGAAAACTCTGTAAAATTGTGAATTTGAAATGACTAGCATAATATCATCTGTAAATACAGATACCTGAATGACCTCATGATCCATGGAATTTTTTCTAGTTGTAAACTTTTTACCACATGTCCTCCATGAAAAAGATGATTACTTTTGACAAGCATATTTCTCTTTATTTTTCACCTTAACTGATACAAATAATCAGATTTTGAATACATTTATCTTTGCTGAATAGTCTTTCAAATTACTTTGTACAGTTTTCACATATCCATTAGAGGTACCTTGTTAGAAGAAAGGATTTAACACATTGAATTAATGCTTTTTAAAAAAAACAACTAGGTAAAGCAAAGTCTTATATTCTCTGTATCTTTCAGTTGTTTGATGATGAATGCTACAGAAAAATTCTAGCAAAAATCTACCTATTCCTTATTAATGCCTTCTCAAGGATAACCTCAATAACATAAAGAATCTTCTCAGGAAAAAATTTAATATATATGGTAATACAGGCATGTGGGCCAGTAATTATTCATGTTCTCTAGTTAGAAAGGGAAGGAAATAAACATTTATACAGCACCTCCTATGTGCCAGGCACTATACTAAACACTTTTGCATTTGTAATTTTTTCTTACACTTTTACACAACATTTTTATTTCTCATTTGATCCTGAAAATAATTCTTCCTGAAGGATAAGTACTATTATCACCCTCATTTTATAATTGAAGAAATTGAGACAATGGGCAGGAGGGTGAGGGGTGATGGATGGTTAAGTAACTTGCTCAGGGTTACAGAGCTAGTATCTGAGATCAGACTTGAAGTCAGGTTTTTCTGACTCTAGTACTCTCTTCACTGAACCACCAGATATTTCAAAAGGGCAGATGAAATCTTTATTAACCATCTATTATGTACCAGACACTGTACTAAGCATTGGAAATATGATTATAAGCAAAAAAAAAAGGCAGTCCCTATCTTCCAGGGGCTTATATTTTAATGGGGAAAGAGAAGACATACAATGGAGCTGGAAAGCAGAAGAGGGGGAGAAGGAAGGACATGACTGTTATTGAGGAGTCTGGAAGATCAGAAGTGGACTCAGGAGCTAGGATGGAAATGATCATGGATATCCTAGGCACTTCATTAAATGATGGTCTATTCCAGGCACTTATTCCAGAAGACTTCAAGGTATCTCCAGAGGGAAAAGGCTATTGGTGAGGAAGTGGAGAAGTCCAGAGAGTCAGGAATAGAACTGCAAGTGAAGTCTAAGTCACCTTTTTCGAATTACTAATAAGGTATGATCTTTTCCCCCACATATTTGCTTTCTTTCCTTCTATTGGATTCTTTGTAAATTTATCTCTTAATGTCCTCAAAACTTGTTTTCCCACCTATGGTCTCTTCAATGCTATTACTACTCCTTCTAAATAAAATCTGGGAGTATAAATGTGGTTATTCTATTGGTGTTGTTGCAAAAAAAGCAAAATCTATGTAGATCATTTTCATATTTTTCTTTTGTTTGTTGACCTTTCACTTTCCCTGTAATGTGTCCTTAGTATTTTTGCTTAGTTGGATATCTTACCAATTTTTCTTTAAATTGTGTTAACTTTCATTTCTCCCTATTTTTCATGGTGATACTGCTCATAGTCCTTAACTATCTTTCCCTTAATATTTAATAAATAAATATTTATTGTAAATTAGTGAAACACTTGACTATCAAATCTCTTTTCCCAGTAAGTGTCAAGTTTTTGTTGTTGTTGTTGACTAAGGATGTTTGTAGGTTCAGTAGACATGATAAGATCATAGACTTAGAAATGGAAAGTATGTCAGAGGACATATTATTCCAACCTCTTTATTTTACTGATGAAAAATGAAGGTTTTGAAAGGGATTTAAGAAAATAATTTAAGATGTGTTCAATATCACGGAGTACTAAGCATAATTTGAACTCAGGTTTTCCAGACTCCAAATACATCATTTTGTGCTTTGCTTGGTTCCTTTACTATGGTAATTGATTTACATTGATTTAACTTTTCTATAAAATTGCTGTAGTCTATGACTATGTCCTTTCTTCTGTTTGTTTTTCAACATCAATAACCTATTAAGATAATTCAGGATAAAGTTTTGTTAATTGCACACCAATATATATATTTCTTTTTTCCTTTTATATCCATGCTAATTTTGATATTTTATCTGATAAGTTGGTAGCATGATTGTATAATACAATAGATATCAGAAACCAGTAGTTTCTGTCTGTTAAAATATAACTAATTTCATTAATAATTTATCTAGCATTTTAATTCTTTCTTTAAAAAGAAATTTGCATGTGGTATATGGCTATGAAACTTCTGCATAGCCTGCATTCTTAGGCAATTTGTTCTATATTTCTGGTTGATATTTCTTTATTATCATAACTTATTACCTTTGCACTGAAGTCACTGAATTCATGAATTAATATGTTAATTTGTTTTGGAGAATTTTACTGAGTTAAAAGAATTTCTCTCCTTCACCTGCAGGGGATGTTGGTGCAAAAGCTAAAATTATTTTCATTAAATATCCTATAAAATGATATTTCTCATTGCCTTTGGGCACATAATTAAACTAGTTCTTTTAGTTGTCTTTCTAAGGAGAATTTGTCAGCAATTCTCCCCTTTAGATACAACTCTTTTCTTTTTCTTGTTTTTCTTGCAAATATAGTAAGAAAATAAAGACATACATTTTTTGTTTTTTCTAGTTACCTATTTATTTATTGGTCATTGGAGAGAGATCTCATATTTATAGTACAAAGTAAGTTAAAGTTTATATATGATTTTAATTTTTCGTGATGATTGGTACTCTTTAGCCACTTTTCCTTCCCTTTTCCACAATTACGGCAACTATGGAAGAAGGCTGCAAAAGACTAAGGGCTAGTTGGTTTCCATAGCCTAAAGTCATGTGAATAATAAGTTACATTTATATAAAGCATTAGGTTTAAAATAATTTTCCTTGAAGCAATGAATAGAATAAGTATTATTATACTTATATCTTCCACATGGGAAAACTAAGGCCCAGTATTAGAGCACTGGATCTGAGTTAAGGAAGATGAGTTCAAATCCTGCCTCTGACCCTGTTAGTGCAACAAACTCTGAGCAAGTCACTTAAATTACCTTAACCTTAGTAAAATGAGGACAATACCTAGATCCCTTGTTTCATAGGGATATTGCTGAGGTCAAATTAAATACAATATTAAAATACTTTGAAAACCTTAAGGCATCATATAAATATTAGATAACATTGTAGTTTACAGCTCTTGTTGTTGTTCATAATTTGGTCCATGACTGTGATTTCATTAGTATACAGAATACCCTGTCAGGAAATTCATTCTGTCAATATAGTGACAACAGCTCTTCAGTTTACAGTTTTAGTCTGGGGCACTAAGAATCATTTTGGTAACACAGCCAATGTGAGAGATAAAGGACTTCCGTCCAGATCTTGTTAACTCAGTGACTACTCTTCTGTCCTCTATGATACACTATCACTATCATTATTTTACTAACAACAATAGTAACAATATAACTTGTCAGAGTCATACAGCCAGAAAGTGACAAGGCTGGGATATGAACCTACCTCTTTTAACTCTAAATCAAGACATTTCACTTATGGTCTCAGTAATCAGCCTTAAGACATATCTTCAGATATTTCAAACAACAGATAATCAAAACATTTTCTTGTTGGTAGTCACATCATGTCAATTGATATAGGTATTTGACAAAAACTTTTAGAATGTTTCAGTTGTCAACTCTAAAAAGACCAAAAAGGTAAAACAGAATAAATTCTATTTTCATTGAATCCTACTACCTGACTTATAGTTCTTATGTCTATAGTCTTTGTGCATAATTTTACTATTTCTTATGTTAAGGGATGATCATTAGTACTTATGTCACTATTTCTTTGCATGACTACAGGTCTATTTCTCTACTTTGATAAAATCAATGGGGGGGTACAATACAACCTCTTCCACTGATTTCACCCTTGTGGGCCTCTTCAGTAACAGAGAAATCTCAGGCCTCCTTTTTGTGATTGTCTGTGCTATTTTCTTCACGGCCCTGATGGCCAATGGGATCATGATCTTCTTGATCAACACAGACCTCCACCTCCATACACCTATGTACTTCCTGCTCAGTCATCTGTCCTTCATTGACATGACGTATATCTCCATCATTGTGCCCAAGATGCTTGTGGACTACATCCTGGACCAGAGGACCATCTCTTTTGTGGGCTGTACGGCCCAACACTTCCTCTATCTTACTTTAGTGGGGGCTGAATTTTTCCTGTTAGGCCTCATGGCCTATGACCGTTATGTAGCCATTTGTAACCCTCTGCGCTACCCAATCCTAATGAATCGAAGGGTCTGTCTTATGATCATAGCTGGCTCTTGGTTTGGGGGCTCTTTGGACGGCTTTCTACTTACCCCCATCACAATGAGCTTTCCCTTCTGTGATTCCCGAAAGATCAACCATTTCTTCTGTGAAGCACCTGCTGTGCTGAAATTAGCATGTGCTGACACAGCTCTCTATGAGACTGTGATGTATGTGTGTTGTGTATTGATGCTACTTATTCCCTTTTCTGTGGTAATTGCCTCCTATGCCAGGATTCTCACTACTGTACATCGTATGAGCTCAGTGGAAGGAAGGAAGAAAGCCTTTGCCACCTGTTCTTCACATATGACAGTAGTGACTTTATTTTATGGTGCAGCCATGTATACATACATGGTGCCCCATTCATACCACACAGCATCCCAGGACAAAATTTTCTCTGTATTCTATACTATCCTTACTCCCATGCTCAATCCCCTCATTTATAGCCTGAGAAATAAGGATGTGGCTGGAGCCATGAAAAGGGCAATAGGGAGGTGCAAGACCTCGCAAAGGGTGGAAAGTACTTTCTAACTGATTAGTCCTTCATATTTAGTTTTAACCTAGTGTTTATGATGTTCTTGTAGTTGTGACTAAGGGATTGAGTCTCTCTCCCTCCCTCTCTCCCTCCTTCCTTTCCTTCTTTCCTATCTCTTTCCATTCCTTCCTTTCTTCCCTCCTTCCTTCCTTCTGAGGTTGTCTCATTGATTTATTTGCCTTCAAAGTGATATTTAAGACCATCTCCACTAATAATCAGAATAGGTTACTTTCTATGTACTCTTTGAAGACTGCTTCCCATAGTCACTCATCACAGTATCTGAAATTCTATTATTGAAGCCTCTTTCCTTCCAGGTAAGCATTAGATTTCTTAAGAATTTAATACAACATGAAGGGTATTGGGTCCTTATGAATTGCAAATGTGCTTATGTTAATTACTTTTATAGGTTCTTTCAAAATAAAACCAGAGTCCAGAAAGGTCTTTGTAGCCCATAAGAAGGAAGAGGAAATGTGATATGTAGGGCAAAGGGGCTTGAAAGATGGGAGATGAGTGAGTAAAAAGGTATGTAAGACACAACTAAAGACAAGTTTAACCTTCTTCAGTGTTACCAGGATTGTCCTTGACTAACTCACACTGAACTCAGTGGTGGGATGTGGTTCTACATAGTCCATAAAGGCCATAGTAACCTTATGTAATAGACTATATATAAATTGATATTTATACAGAGCACTAAGGTTCCTTTCCTTACAATCATACCATGAGGTAGACAGTGCATATATCATTACTTTTTTTGCAGATGAGGACACTGAAGATTAAGTGATTTGCCTAAGGCTAACTGTTAACTAGCAGACCGATTTTATTCCAAATTTAGTGGTGCTTCTAACTTTCTCTTTCTTTCTTTCCTTCTTTCCTTTTTTCCTTCCTTCCTTCTTTCTTTCCTTCTTCCTTCCTTCCTTTCTTTACTTTTCCTTCTTTTTTATTTTTTTTACTACATCATGATTTCACTGCCATAATTTAAAGACTGGAATATCATGTAACAATAGGAAAGAAGATACGTTTGCACAGGAACTAACTCAACTTTCAAATAAAAGATTTACCTCTTTTGGGAGAGAATTGAGGTGCTAGTGAGAAATAAGCAAACAAATAGAAAATTTGTTAATTGTGATAAAGTTCATCCAACCACAAGTCCCAACAAAAAGCCAAAGCAAAGTCTACTAGTTTTCATTATCCTTATTGTATGATTTTTCTCTTGGTCTATTGCAATGTATGGTAATGTACTTATTTTAATCTTCACTGAATCTATGGCAAAGGGGAAAGAGTGATGGATTTGGAGTCAAAAGATCTGAGTTGGAGTTCTGTATTTGTCATGCCAACTGTAACCCACAAGAGCAGGCAAGCCATCTTAGTTAAAGGAGAGACAGAAGGAACATGTAAAGGGCAAGTCAAAGCAACATTATTGTTTCAAGAGTACAGGGAGTAGCAGTTCATGCCAAAACACTAGATTGGCTTCCATCCCAGCCCCCATTGGTTTCACTGAAGGGTGATACACTAGAGATGAAGCCTGCCTTCATTATTGCCATCAGAAGTAATTGCTGAACAACTTCACCAATAGGCAAATAGGCACAGGACCCCCCATGAGCCCTTAGACTATTTCTATTCTAGCACTTATTGCCATCATTTGGAGAAGCAATCCTTATGTGGAAGGAGGCAACCACACTATGACCAAATGAGATTCATACCAGGACCCTAGAGTTGGTTCAGTCTTAATTAAACTATCAGCATAATTGGCCATATTAATAGCAACAAAAAAGGAGAAATCTATGATTATCTCAATAGACACAGAAAAAGCTTTTGACAAAATATATTATCCATTCTAATTATAAACACTAGAGAGAACAGAAAATGTGGAGCTTTTCTCAAAATAGTAAGTAGAATCTATCTAAAACCAACAGCTTTATCTATAATGAATATAACCTAGAAGCCTACTCAATAATATTGAGGGTAAAGCAAGAATGCCCATTATCACCATTTTTATTCAATATTGTACTAGAAATATTAGGTATAGCAATAAGAGAAGAAAAAGTAATTCAAGAAATTAGAATACTCAATAAAAGCCAAAACAATCTCTCTTTGCAGATGATATGATATTATATCTGAAAGGTAGTTGGAGATGCAAGACTGGAGGTGAGTAGAAGTTAAGTCAACATAGACATATTTGAGAATCATCAACCTAGAAATGGTAATTAAATAGATAATGAGATGACCAAATGAAGAACAGAGGAAGAAAAGAAGAGGGCCTGGGTCAGAACCCTGAGGGACAACTAAGATTAGAGGATGTAATATAGATGAGGATCTAGCAAAGGAGACAGAGGAGTAGTCAGATAAGTAGGAGGAGAACTAAAATACAGTAGTGTACCAAAAACCTAGGGAGAAGAAATATCAAAGTGGAGAGTGTGACTAACAATGTTAAAGGATGCAGAAGTTTAAGAGAATGAGAACTGAGAAAAGGACATTAAATTTGGCAACTTAGAGATCACTGGTAACTTTGGAAAGAGAAGTTTCTGTTTTTTTAGCTTTTTTAATGCTTCAATTTGTATTCAAATATCAGAAGTTAATTCTCTGTAGATGGTTAGCATTTTTCATCATAAGTCCTTCAGAATTGGTTTGGATCATTATAGTGCTGAAAATAGCTAAATCATTCATGGCTGATCATCTTACAGTATTGCTGTTACTTTGTATACAGTACATTGCACTTTGCATCAGCTCATGCAAGGCTTTCCAGGTTTTTCTTAGAGTAGCCTGCTCATCATTTCTTATGGTACCACAATATTCTGTCAAAATCACATACCACAAGTTGTTCAGCCATGCCCCAATAGATGAACATCACCATGACTTCTAATTCTTTGCTCCCAGAAAAGAGTTGCTATATTTTTTGTATATATAGATCCTTTCCTTTTTGTTTTTAATCTCTTTTGGGATACAGACCTAGTAGTGGTTTTGCTAGATTAAAGGATATGTATAGTTTTATAGCTCTTTAGGAATAGTTCCAAATTGCTCTACAGAATGGTTTAATCAGTTCACAACTCCAGCAACAGTACATTAAAGTCTCATTTTTTCCCCATTTTCCCTCCCACATTTTTCTTTTACTTCATTTGTCCTATTAGTCAATCAAATAAGTATGAGTTACTACCTCAGAATTGTTTTCATTTGCATTTCTCCAATCAATAGTGAGTTACATTATTTTTTCATATGGCTATACATAGTTTTGATTATTTCATTTGAAAAATGATCATCTTTTGATCATTTATCAATTGGGGAATGACTTTTGCTTTTATAAATTTGACTCAGTTCTCTAAATATTTGAGAAATGAGATTTTTATCAGAGAAACTTGCTTCAAATTCTTTTCCCAGTCATCACTACCAACTGTGTTTTCCTCCTTTCTATTCTCCCCTCATTTATTCTATTTTCTCTCTTCTTTCACCCTGTCCCTCCTCAAAAGTTTTTTGTTTCTGACTACCCCCTTCACCTTCCCCTCCTCCCCATTCTGTTATCTCCTTCCTCACCTCGAAAGATATCTATACCCAACTCAATATGTATGTTTTTCCTCTTTGACCCAGTTCTGATGAGAGTAAGGTTCACTCACTTCTCATCATCTCCCTCCCTTTTCCCTTCCATTGCAAAAGTTTTTGCTTACTTCTTTTATGTGAGATTATTTACCCAATTCTATCTCCCACTTTCTCTTTCTCACAGTACATACCTCTCTCTTTTTCTAAATTTTATTTTTTAGATGTCATCCCTTCATATCCAACTCATACCTGTGCCTACTGTCTATATATGCTCCATTAAGCTACCCTAATAATGAGAAAGTCCTTGTAAATTACAAATATCTTCTTCCTATGTAAGAATGCAAACAGTTTAACTTTAAATTTCTTCTGATTTTTCTTTCCTGTTCACCTTTTTAAGCTTCTCTTGAGGTTTTTATTTGAAAGTCAAATTTTCTATTGACTTCTGGTCTTTTCATCAAGAGTGCTTGAAAATCCTCTCTCTCATTAGATGTCTATTTATTCCTCTGAAGAATTATGCTCACTTTTGCTGGACAGGTGATTCTTGGTTGTAATCATAGTTTCTTTACCCTCCAGAATATCATATTCCAAGTCTTCTGATCCTTTAAAGTAGAAGCTGTTAAATCTTGTGTTATCCTGATAGTGGCCCCATCATAGTTGAATTCCTTTTTTTCTGGCTACTTGCAATATTTTCTCCTTGATCTGGGATGTCTGAAATTTGACTTTCATATTTCTGGGAGTTTTCATTTGGGGATCTCTTTCAGGAAGTGATGGGTAGATTCTTTCAATTTCTATTTTTCCCTCTGGTTCTAGAATACCAGGGCAGTTTTCTTTGATAATTTTGATGTCTAGGCTGGTTTTCTATCACAGTTTTCAGGTAATCCAATAATTTTAAACTATCTCTCTTGAATCTATTTCCCAGGAATTTTCAAGGAATTATTTTCTTCAGTGAGTTTTTGGGCCTCCTTTAAGGCATTATTCTTCTAATTGGCTTTTTGGACCTCTTTTATCATTTGGCCTTGTTTATTTTTAGGGTGTTGTTTTCTTCAGTATTTTTTCTATCTCCTTCACCAAGTTATTTAGTTGTTTTTCACGATTTTCTTGCATCACTCTCATTTCCCATCCCATTTTCCCCTCTATCTCTCTTATTTGATATTCAAAATCCTTTTTGAGCTCTTTCATGGATTGAGATCAATTCATATTTTGGGGGGGAGATAGGCTATGGAAGAAGGAGTTTTGACATTTTTGTCCTCTTCTCAGTGTGTTTTTTGATTTTTCTTGTCATCAGAGTAATTTTCAAAGTCAGAGTTTTTCCACTGTTCACTCATTTCCCCAGTTTATTGGTTGTCTTTTAAGTCTCTTTTAAAGTAGGACTCTGCTTCCAGTGTGGAGGGTGCACTGTCCCAGGTTCCAAGGGATTTGTGCAGCTGTTTTCATAGAAACTTCTGTGGATATGTAAGTTTTCAGTTCCTCCAAGGTGGTATGTTGTAAAGAGAGGTTATTTACTCCTCTCATGCCTGTGCTGTTCTCTGTGAGTGACCACAGGCACTCTTTTCTACCCTGGAACTGTGAGAAAGGGGTCCCTTCCTCTGTGGCTGCAGGCTCTGCTAGGCTAGTCCTCCTCACTTTGGGACTTCCACCCAAGATCTGGAAATGAGTATGGGCAAAGCAACAGAGTCCTGCCTCAATACTAGCAAAAAGATCTCTAAAATCTCCTTCTTACCAGTTATTTGGCCCCCTTATGATCTGTGGGCTGACAGTTTCAAAAACTACAGATTCAGTCACTCTCAAGGCCTGATTCTGGTTTAATAGGACTTGAGCTGTGCTGGCACAGTTTGCATTGGGCTGTGCTCCACTCTCACCCAGGTGCAACAGACCTTTACTGCTGACCTTCTATGTTGTCTTTGATATCTATGACCTGAGAGGTCTGGAAACTACCACTGCAGTGATTGATTCAGTCACCCCAAGGTCTGCTTTGGTTTGCTGGGGCCAGGTCTGTGCTGGACTGTTCTTGTTTCCCACCCTGGTACAACAGACCTTTCCTGCCTACCCTTCCAGTTGTTTTAGGCTGGGAATTTGTTTCACTCTGTCTGTTTTGGTTTCTATTGCTCTAGAATTTGTTTGGAACTATTTTCTAAAGGTATTTGGAGGAGTTTGGGGGAGAGCTCAGAAAATACCCTGTCTTTACTCTGTCATCTTGACTCCACTTCCAGAGAGAGCAGATTCACTGGAATAATAAAGACAGAGACTGAATTGTAAGAGACTATTAAGATGAGAGTAAGAAGAGGGAAAGTGAAAGCACCTATTAAAGAAGACTTTTTCAAGTTTAGCTGCAAAGACATGGGAGATGTAGAGTGTAGTGGAGATGGAAGGATTAAATGAGTTTATTTTCTGAGAATGAAGGAGACATACATATGCTTGTGGGCAGTGAGGACTAAGTCAGTACACAAGGAGAGATTGAAAATAGATAGAAATGACAGAAGGGACAATCAGCTAGATTAGACAGGTTGGAATAAAATTGCTTGTGCAGAGTAAGTTTTGCTAAGGAGTTATGTATTAGGGTATCATATGTGTTAGGGTTCAAGGAAGAGATAGTGACAGAAAACATCTGAGTCATATCAGATGAGAAGGAGGTAAGATGAGAGAGTTAATAATGAATAGTCTTCTTTTATTCCTGTAAAATATGAGGCAAGGTTCTAAGCTCTGAAAATGAAGGAAGAGTTGAGGAGGAATGAAAAGGTTTGGTAGAAGTTCTATGGAGAATGGGGTAGTGAGTTGATAAGGAAGGTGTAGTAGAATTGAGGATGTAAGTTAAGTTGTGGAGCATAAATATGTAGCTGAGCCAGTCAGAAGGGTTGCCATGATTTTCTTCACCTTCATTCAGCAGCTCATGTGTAGGAATAAAAGCATTGAATGGTGGGAGTGATCCAAGGCTGAAGTTTGACAGAAAGTTATCAGAAAAATGATACCAGGTTAAGAATTCAGTAGAGGAAGACAGTGTAAAGTTGAATTGGTTCACCAAAGAGTCAAGATTGGAAAAAGAGGAGAAAGTGGCTTGTACAGAGGAGATGGCCTAAGGTAGAGTTGAGGGCTCAGGAAATTGGAAGTCATAGTGTGGGCAAGTATTAGGGTATGATAAGGAACATCAGTGAGAATAAAAAGTCAAGTCAAGATATTATGATTAGATAAGGGGATTTTTGAATTCTTGTACATGCAGATGGTACTAGGGATTTCTATCGCCATACATTTTTGTCCTAAGTATTCAAATTCCTATTTATACTTCTAGGGCACACAGACATAATAAAAGTAGACACAGGCACCATGTACTCTCAAGGAATTCACTGTATACACCTACAAAGATACAAAGGAGAATGTTCTAAGTTCAAAGACAAAGCAGTGCACTTTAATAGAATGAATTCTGAGTTTGAATTTGGATTTTCTCAGGGTTAATCTCAGGGTTAATCACTCTGATACTTTCACTAAGTGACCTTGGGCAAGTTTCTTAAGCCACCAATAAGTGCTTACAAAACAATCAGTAAGAATCTATTGAGAAATTACATCCCAGGCACTTTATAATACTGATCTACATTTTTTTCCTTTGTAAAATCAGGATTTCAGCTTATGGACCTCTTCTCAGAATATGTTTTTTTCTTAAATAATGGAAGTAAATGGCAGATTTGACTCACAGATTAGTGAAAATATAGATACTGTTTTTTCCCATCCAAGTTCCTGTTGAACTCCTCAAATTCCATGATCCAATATGCCCTGAAATGTGTCCATGTATTACTGGTTAAGAACTCCTGTACTTCACACTGAAGGTTTATTTTCAGTTTCAAATCTTATGATACTAAGACAAATTAGACAATAGAAATTTGGAGAGTCAGATATTACTTTCATCTTTGGTATCAAAAACAAAGAGGAAGGGTACTTAGGAAAGACTGCATGCAGTAAGTATCATCTGAATTGAGCTTTAAAGGAAGTAAGGAAATACAGTGCAATGTTTTACAGATTTAATGGTGGGTAGCCATTAAAAAAGCACACATAGGGCATGATATGAACCAACTATCATACATAGATAGAGCAGAGTGAGAATGATAAGACATTTTAAAGTAGTCAAATTCATTTAAGTGTTGCTTTTTTTTTTATAAATCTGATACACTCTCCATTCACTAGTACAATGATTTACTCAACAATTACAGATTAGGTAACTATAATATATACTAGGTACTATACAGGGATACAGAATATTTAAAGACATTGTCCCTGCCTTATAGTGTAGTTGGGGAAATACGTTACATTGGAAACAAAGTAGACTATATTTGGGAACCTTAGTTCTATACCTGGTTCTGCTTCCTTCCTTCTCTGGTCCTCATTTTCCTCATTTGAAATAGAGGAGATTTCTAATATCCTTTCCAGTATTTTGTGAGTATATAATTATACAAACAATACATGCCACAATTTGAAAAAATATATTAGCAAAATATAATGTTCAGAAGCATAAGATGATCCCATCCACATAATTTAAAAGTGAATAAGGTAGAGAGAATAGGAAGAATTAATAAAAGGGAGTTCCTTTGAAGGTGTAAATCTTGAGGGGATGGAGCCAAGATGGCAGAGTAGAAGCATGGACCTGCTCAAACTCTACCCCCAAAACCCTTAAAAATGACTCTAAACAAATTCTAAAGCAGCATAAGCCACAAAATGACCGGGTGAAACAGATTTTCAGTCCAAGACAACCTGGAACAACAACAGGAAGGGTCTCTTGAACAAAGCTTGGAGCAGAATGCAGCCCACCATGGGCTGCACTGGCACAGATGAGACTGGAGCAGACCTCAGGGCACTGGCAACTTCTGAAGTTTCCAGATTTCTCAAGCCAAAAATAGCTTCAAAGTTCAGTGAGAAAACTCTCTCTTCTCGGTGAGAGGTGAACATGGTACAGATCCATCTCCAGAGTGGTAGCAGCCATTGCTGCAGTAGCAACTGCTTCTGCAGCTCACAGCCTACAAAAGGCGGGGGGAATTGAGTAGATGACCTGGGTTGCAATATTAGGTGGTGGTCCTAGAGGAAGGAGGAGTGCTGGCATAGAGGAAGTGGTGGTGGCTGTGAGGAGGGAATCCTACTTTGTAGTTTCAGGCAGACAAGAGTGCTTGTGGTTGCTCATAGACCAGAGCACAGACCAGGAGAGAAATAAATACCTCTTCCTTGATTATACCACTTTGGAGGAACTGAGAACTTACAGGTCCCTACCTTGGAAAATATCTGCACAAAACTTCTAAAAACTGGGGTAGTATACCCTTCACTTAACAAAGGACTCGAGTCAATTAATTCACTGGGAAAATGCCCCAAAAGGGTAAAAAAGACTATCAAAAGTTTCTTTCTTTGTGAAAAGTTATTTTCTTCCTTCCTTTTGGATAAGGAAGAACAAAGAATACAATCAGAGGAAGATCAAAGCATACAACTGGAGGAATACAGCAAGGTGACAACTCCTACATCCAAAACATCCAAAAAATATGAAATAATCTTTTGCCATGGAAGAGCTCAAAAAGTATTTTGAAAATCAAATGAGAGAAATAGAGGAAAAATAGGAAGAGAAATGAGAGGAATAGAAGAAAATAATGAATAACGAGGTAACAATTTATTAATGGAGACCCACAAAAAATGCTGAAGAAAATAACATCTTTAAAAATAGACTAACCCCAACAAGAAAAGAAGTTCAAAAAGTCATTCAGAAGAAGAATGCCTTAAAACTAGAACTGGCCAAATTGGAAAAAGAATTCCAAAATCTCACTGAAGTAAACATTTCTTTAAAAATTAGAATAGAGCAGGTGGAAGCTAATAATATTATGAGAAATCAAGAAATTATAAAACAAAATCAAAAGAATGAAAAAGTAGAAGGAAATGTAAAATATCTCACTGGAAAAACAACCAACCTGGAAAACAGATCCAGGAGAGATATTTTAAAAATTATTGATTTACCTGAAAAAATCGTGATCTTCCAAGAAATTATCAAGGAAAGCTTCCCTGATACTTTAGAACCATAGGGTAAAATAGAAATGGAAAGAATTCACTAATCACCTCCTGAAAGAGACCCAAAAAGGAGAACTCCTAGGAATATTGTAGCCAAATTCCAGAGTTCCTAGGTCAAGGAGAAAATATTACAAGTAGCCAGAAAGAAACAATTCAAATACTGTGGAAATATAATTAAGATAACACAGGATTTAGCAGCTTCTACAGTAAGGGATTAAAGGGCTTGGAATATATTATTCCAGAGGTCAAAAGTGGTAGGGTTAAAACCAAGAATCACCTACCCAGCAAAACTAAGTACAACACTTCAGGGGAAAAAACGAAATAGAGGATTTCCAAGCATTCTTGTTGAAAAGACCAGAGCTGAATACAAAATGTGCTTAGTCTTTCACAACATGACTGATATGGGAATTGTTCTGCATGAATACACATGTATGCCCTAACTGCTTACTTTCTCAATGAGGTTGGGTGGGGAGTGAGGAAGGGAGAGAAGGTGGAACTCAAATTGTTTTTGCATGCAGCTGAGTAATAGGATGTACAGGCAATGGGTATAGAAATCTATTTTGCCCTACAAAAAAAGAGTGGAAAGAGAGAGAGAAGAGGATGGTGATAGAAGGGAGGACAGACTGGGGTGAATGGGGTGCATGCTGTCCTCGGGAGATATGGGTAGAAAATTTGTAATTTAAATTCTAGTGGAAATGAATGTTGAAAACTGAAAAATATAAATAAATTCTATATTAAAACAAAGTGCAAGTCTTAAGCCAGATCTTGAACAAAGTAAGGAACAGGTGTTCTGGAACAGGCCTAATGCAGACTTGGATAGTTGAGCAGGTTCTAGATTGGAAAACAAAAGGGGGCACTCATTGACCATCAAACGTTCTACATAACTAAGTTTATTTAATGGGGGTAAATGTTGTGCAGAGGTATAGCATTATTTGAATTGTATCCAATTCTCTTTGATTCCTCAAGGAATTGTGTTCTGTCATGTGTACTGACTTGCTCAGGAAAGGAAATCCTATTAAGGGTGAGAACCTTTTCTGGTCACAGGGAAGCTCTATTAAGGGTTAGAATTTTCTTCCTTTGGATCATTTAAAAGATGTTTTAATTGCATTTTTAGGGAAAAACTGGTCTCTCCTACACAGCAGGGGAAATACTCAACACATTTTTGAACACAGCAGAAAAAAAGGGGTTTCATATGAAACCTTATATCTCCATTTCATACCACTTGCTTTAAAAAAAAGTAATAATTTCTATACATTAGTTTCAAAACTGTCCTGCTTGTATGTGCTTCCTTCTGAGTGTCCTTCTGTTCTGTGAATTTTGTGTGTTGCAATATCCCTCCTTTTTTTATTCCTACTGCTAACCTCCTCCTCTGTCCCCAAAGTTGCCATACTTAAAAACTTAGATGAAGAAAGAAAAGGAAATCTTTTTTTGATTCCACATCTGGCCAGGTCTAAAAATGTATGTCTCTTTCTGTACATTGTATTTATGACCTCTCTTTAGGTCAGCAGATAGGTAATATGCTTCCCTATCAGTCCTTTGGAAGTAAGGTTGTTCATTGCATTGATAAGAGTTCTTGAAGCCTGCAAAGCTTTTGTAAAGGCAACCATCTTTACAATGTTGCAGTATATGAATAACTTCTTTGGATTCTACTCAATTCTCTTTGCATCAACTCAAATCAAACTACCCAGAATTTTACGTAGTTTTATATTCCTTTAATAAGAATTTCTTAAGATAAATTTCTTTTTACATATCAGAATTTCTTGCATCCCTCCCTTTCTCCCTTCTAGGCAATCTATTTTTATAAACAAAAGAGAAATAAGAGAAATCCCTCATCAAAGTCAGTCATACATAGGAAAAGTCTAAAAAAATATATACACAATGTACTACATTTGTGGAACGCCTACCCCTCCAAAGGGGCAATCTTGGAATATCCTCTCCTGTCTCTTCTTTGCAGGCATGCATATTCTTTGTAATTTTGTAACATTCACCTTTTTTGTGGTTGTTCTTTGTATACTTTGTTTGAGTTGCTGTATATGGCTTTTCTTTTATTTTTCGAGGTGGATTCTGCTTCATTTTTCATCAGATCATGTGGATCTTTCCATGCTTGTCGATATTCATCATGTCCATCATTTCTTATACCACAATACTATTCCATCATATTCATGTATCATAGTTTGTTTAGCCATTCCAAAACTGATTGACATGTATTTTTTTTCAAATTCTTTGCTGTCTCAAAAAGTGTCATTTTAAATATTTCAGTATGTATGGAGGTTTTCTTCTTATTGATGATCTCCTTGGGGCATAAAAATCTTGGGTAAAATCTCTAGGTTATATGATATGAAATGTTTAGGTACTTTATTTGCAATATTCCAAATTGCTTTAGAAAATACCTGCACTGATTCACAACTTCACCAATAATGGAATAGAGTATCCATCTTTCCACAGTCTCTCCAGTATTGACTATTTCCATTTTTGTCATCTTTTATAATTTTATGGGTTTGAGATGAAACCTCAAGGTTGTTTTGATTTGCATTTATCTAATTGTTGCTTGTTCATATCCTTTGATCACTTATACAGTAATGGTTTCAATTATCTATATATTTACTATATCCATTAGTGATGTGTCTATCTACTTCCTCTTCTCTTCTGTCCTGTCCTGTCCCCAGATGGAATATCATGCCCTTAACTGACAGTGTTCTGCCCAAAGGAAGGTAAATTTTGATGACTAAAACCTATCTAGTAATCTTGGGGTTTACTGGCTAAATTATTTTCTTGAAGACCATGCTTTAAACCCAATTCACTCTGACTCTTATCGATTGGCCAACAAGAGGTCCCTTCTCAAACATGACTTAATAGTTATGTTTTTGAGCCCTGATGGCTCAGAATGAATGTAAATAGTAATTGTTTCTCTTTCAGATAGCAATCCTGAGGGTCTTCCCCTCCCAGTTTGATTTTTTTTCTTTCTTCTTTGCTTTCTTTTTTTATAATTACAAGGGTCATCCCTTGACTGACTTCAAAATGGGTCTAATCACTGAATGGGTGTCGCTTTACTCAAAGTGAGAATTCAAGAAAGACCTTAGCATAAAAAGGCCAAAGTATTCCATTGCATCCTGGGCCATCTTCAATTGTCTTGACCTATATTAGGCTATTGGAACCGGATGACCCTGGAGAAGAAAATGAGACTGGTGACTTTGCACAGCCTTCCCTCACTTAAATCCAATTCAATTGCAAGTCATGGCAGTATCTTCCTGATGTCATGGCCCTCTTTGAGAACAAAAGACAAACCACAATACAATCAATCTCTATCTCTGGGATAATCTTTAGCAGAGAAATCTATTTTTATGTGTATTTATTTCTTTTTAGTTTTCAACATTCATTTCGACAATATTTTGAGTTCCAAATTTTCTCCCCATCTCTTCCTTGCCCCACCCCAAAACACCATGCATTCTGATTAACTTTTCCCCTACTCTGCCCTCCCTTCTTCCACACCCCTCCCTTCCCTTATCCCATCTTCTTTCTTTTCTTGTAGGGCAAGATAGATTTCTATACCACATTATCGGTATTTCTTATTTCCCGGTTGCATGCAAAAACATTTCTCAACATTCATTCCTACAACTTTGAGTTCCAACTTCTCTCCCTTCCTCCCTCCCCACCCATTCCCACTGAGAAGGCAAGTAATTCAATATAGGCTATAGATGTGTAGTTTTGCAAAAGACTTCCATAAAACTCATGTTGTGTAAGATTAATTATATTTCCCTCCATCCTTTCCTGCTTCCCATTTATTCTATTCTCTCTTTTGACCTTGTCTGTCCCCAAAACTTCTAATTTAGAACTTTGAATTCTTATTTCTAAACTTCTAACTTCTAATTAGAAATACTTCTAATTACTCTCTCCACCCACTTGCCCTCCCTTATCCCCTACTTTCCTATAGAATAAGATAGATTTTCAGACCAAATTGAGTGTGCATGTTAATCCCACTTTAAGCCAAATAGGACGAGACTAAGCATCACTTTTTCCCTCTCACCTCCCCCCTTTTCCCCTCCATTGAAAAAACTTTTTCTTGCCTCTTTCATGAAAGATAACCTGACCCATTCTATTTCTCCCTTTCTCCTCCCAATATATTCCTCTCACCCCTTAATTTTATTTTTCTAGATATCATCTCTTCCTATTCAACTCACCTTGTGTTTTCTGTCTATATATATATATATATATATATATATATATATATATATATGTATGTGTGTGTGTGTATGTGTGTGTGTGTGTGTGTGTGTGTGTGTGTAATCCCTTCAACTACCCAAATACTGAGAAAACTTTCAAGAGTTACAATTATTATCCTTCCATCTAAGAATTTAAACAGTTCAACTTTAGTAAATCCCTTATGAGTACTCTTTCCTGTTTACCTTTTTATGCTTCTCTTGATTCTTGTGTTTGAAAGTCAAATTTT
>CM053770.1:301289888-301307524 GCA_028658325.1 Potorous gilbertii | reverse complement strand
AGCTCTGGTGTTTTTATCAAGAATGCTAGAAAGTCCTGTATTTCATTGAATGACCATCTTTTCCTCTGAAGTATTATACTCAGTTTTGCTGGGTAGGTAATTCTTGATTTTAATCCTAGTTCCTCTGGCTTCTAGAATGTATTCCAAGCCTGTGATCCCTTAATGTGGAAACTGTTAGATCTTCTGTTATCCTGATTGTATTTCTATAACATTCGAATTGCTTTTTTCTCGCTGCTTGCAATATTTTCTCTTTGACCTGAGAACTCTGGAATTTGGCTGCAATATTTCTGGAGTTTCTCTTTGGGGATCTCTTTCAGGAGGTTATGGGTGGATTCTTCCATTACTTATTTTACCCTCTGGTTCTAGAATATCAGGGCAGTTTTCCTTGATAATTTCATGAGAGATGATGTCTAGGCTCTTTTTTTGATCATGGCTTTCAAGTAATCCCATAATTTGTAAATTGTGTCTCCTGAATCTATTTTCCAGGTCAATTATTTTTCCAATGATGTATTTCACATTATCTTCCATTGGTTTTGTAATTTCTTGGTCTCTCATAAAATCATTCCATCTTCTCCATTCTAATTTTTGAAGAACTATTTTCTTCAGTGAGCTTTTGAACCTCCTTTTCCATTTGGCTAATTCTGCTTTTTAAAGTATTCTGCTTTTCATTGGCTTTTGAAACTCTTTTGCCAATTGAGTTAACCTATTTTTAAAGGTGTTGTTATCTTCAGTATTTTTTTTGTCTCCTTTAGCAAACTGTTGCCTTGTTTATTGTGATTTTCTTGCATCACTCTCATTTCTCTTTCCAATTTTTCCTCCACCTCTCTCACTTGATTTTAAAACTCCTTTGTGAGGTCTTCCATGACCTGAGATCATTGCATATTTATTTTGGAGGTTTTGCATGCAGAAGCTTTGACTTTTAGGTCTTCCTCTGATGGTATGCACTGTTCTTCCTAACTCAAAAAGATGGAAGAAAATACCTGTTCACCAAGAAAGCAGCCTTCCATAGTCTTATTTTTCCCCCTTTGCGGGGCATTTTCCCAGTCAGTTGCTTGACTTTTTAGTCCTTTCTCAAGAGGAGGACATACTCTGGGGATCTGTAAGTTCTCAGTTCCTCCAACGTGTCACAATCAAGGGAGAGGAGTTCACTTCTCTTCTGGCCAGTGCCCTGGTCTCAGAACAACCACAAGCACTATTCTGCTCAGGATCTGCAAGTAGGATTCACTCTCCAGAACCTCCACTGCTACTCCTCCTCACCCCAGGACTACCACTCAGGGCTGACACCTAGATCAGCTGCTCAGTTCCCCCAGGGTCTTTAAGACTAGGACTCCAAAAATGTATCCTGCTGCTGCAGTGACTGCTGCTGGCAGAACCAGCCTGTGTTCCCTTCTCCCACAGGTGAAAGAACTTTCTCACTGAACTTTGAAACTGTCTTTGGCATTTATGGTTTGAGCAATCTGGGATCTGCTGCTGTTGGTGGTACCCTGAGGCTTGCTCTAGTCCTGTTCCTGCCATGGCATGCAGCTAAGGCTGGGCTGTTCTCTGTTCCACATCTGGTGCTATAGACCTTTTCTGTTGGCCTTCCAAGCTGTCCTGGGCTGGAAATCTCTTTCACTCTGTTGTTTTATGGCTTCTGATTCTCTAGAATTGATTTAGAGTCATTTTTGAAGGTATTTTATGGGCTATGGAGGGGAGTTTCTACAGCTCTGTCCTTCTATTCTTCCATCTTGACTGTGTCCCAGTACAGAGTATTTTTGCCCATCAGCCTTATCAGAGAAATCTAAAGCAAATACTTTTATTCATTTTTCCTGCTTTTCTTCTTATACTGGATTCATTAATTGTGTTTATACAGAAACTTTTCAATTTCATATAATCAAAATTAATGATTTTAACTTTTGCAATTGTCTCTATCTATTTTATAGTTAGGAATACTAATAGGTATGAAAGGCATGTGATTTGCTTCCCTGCTAAATTTTAATGGTACAATTTTTAATATTAAGGTCAAATATTTACTTTAAATTTACCATGGAATATTGAATAACATGTCTAAATCTAATTTTGACCAGAATGATTTCAAGTATTCTCACCATTTTAAAAAGTCAAATAAAGAGTTCTTTCCAAAGTACTTTATTTTTTTCAGTTACTACAATACTGTGTTATTGAGTTTCACATTGTGTCTGATTTTCTCTCATCTAGCTTCTTCCAGTGAACTGTTTTTAGTCAACACCAGATGGTTTTAATTACCATGCCTTCATAATATATTTTGTGGTCTGCAAGTGCTATCCACTTTTGAGATTCTACATCTTGTAATTTTGTATTCTTTTATTTCTTAATTTTGTTATATTCTCTTGAGTTTTGTAAAGTATTGCTTTCATAGCTTGACTGATTGCAACAAGGACCCCAGCATACACAGGAGGGCCTGTTGTACAGGTTCTTAGATATGCTTTTCTAAAAGGAAGTGTAACTTTTGAGGGGTCAACAATGTACTTTAATCAAGCACATATATTTGCATTACCAAGGCAATAGTCACAGAACTGGTGGTGACTATGAAAATGCCAATGTAGTTCTCAGTTGTAAAATATAAAAGACTGCATATAGAAGACAGGAGAAAAACATTTATTTAAACACCAGAAAACCAAATCCCAGAGCCAGAAAGCAAATTCCATTATGGTCAACAAGAAGTTAATAAACAAGATCACCACAGGGAGTAAAACAATTCAAAGCCTCTCCCACCTAAGTCAGGTCCTTTTCACAAGCAAACACTCATAATCCTAAGCCTTGCTATACACATGCCTGCCTGCATCTTCATGTGCCATGTCTTCTCCTTTCTGTCCCTACCTGGTGCACTCACTTCCTCCTAGGTCTGCTCCACCTTTCCTGTTCTACCTGTTCAGCAAGATCCTCCTACCACTTGTCACTTAGGCTTCCAGGTAATTTAATGGGCCTATTAATGAATAGGAAAGATTTTCCAATTCAAATTACCATTACAATAGCTTTCACTTTCTTCAGAAGAAAAGTAGCACCCTGAACTTCAGAGAAAATACAGAGAAATAAAGATCAACAGATAGGGTTTCCAACTGTCTGACCATATATAGCTACCAGAAAGAGAAACACTAACATCTGGGTTTTCAAAGCCATGGCACTCTTTAGTGGCTGCCCAGAGTCTGTTCAAACAAACATTTCTAATGAGTAAACTCCAAGTAAAATCTCACCTCAGAGAATTTATACACTCTTCGGAGCCAGAGGGCATCACAACCCTTAAGACACAGTGCCTCTCTCCAAGTTAACAAATGGTGTGGGCCTTCCAACATAAAAAAAATCTTCCCTAATCAAGTTTCCCTTAATGGGCAGGCCCATTAATGGGTTAAGAAGAACTTTAACTTTTGTTAGCATTATATTGATATAAAATTAAAAATGTAAATTAATTTTGGAAGTATTTTTTATTATATTGGCTTGGAATAGTCATTGTGATGCTCAGGTATTTGTCATGTTCTTTGGGGAGACCTGTAGTCAAGAAGTTGTCTCTATTCATCCTGTCTTTGAGATCAATATATTTTGCTTATATCTGAATTATGTTTGCTTTTAATGTTGTTGCTTTATGTTTTTCTTCTTTCAGATTACCCTTTGCTTTAGACAAAACAATTGTCCTCTCTTTTCTTCCTTTGTTGAGCCTTGGCATTGTGGATTCATGTTTTTCTATTCAGTTGTGAGGGCATATGTTCTACTTTCAAGGCTTTATTTTCTCCTTTGAGTCATTTGGGAGCATCCTGGCATGATACAATGCTCTACTGAGAATTCACAATGTCTTTACCTCATTGAATTTTGTTTATTTTCCTTTGTCTTGATGTATTTATTCAAAGAAGTTTGGATTTGTCTAAATGTCATGGAGACCTTCTTTCCTTATATTTGTAGTAACTTTTTTATTAATTTATTTCCTTCTGCTTAAGATTTTGGGTTCAGTTATCTTCCTTCTGACCTCTCAGCCTTAGATAATTTCAGTACCCTCCATTTTCTGTTTCAGACAAGAATATTTATTGGATTCCTCGTAATTCTAGTGCCTTTCCTCTGTTAATTATTTCCTATTTGTCTTGTTATATAGCTTATCTGTACCTATTTACGTATTGTCTCCCCCAATAGATTGTGAGTTCCTGGAGAGAAGAAACTGTCTTTTACCTTTCTTTGTATCCCTAGCGCTTAGCACAGAGCATAGAACATTGGTTGCTGTTCAGTCAGTTAGTTGAGTTCAACTCTTTGTGAACCCATGGACCATGGGGATTTCTTGGCAAAGATCCTGAGTGGTTTGCCATTTCTTTCTCCAGTGGATTAAGTGGATTAAGTGACTTGCTTAGGGTCATAATGACAAAGTATTTGAAGCTGAATTTGAATTTGAACTCAGGTCATCTTGACTCCAAGTACAACACTCTACCTGCTGAGCCATGTAGCCACCCCTAACAAAGTAGATACTTAACAAATTTTTAATAACTTAATGACTGATACTCACTCTCTCACCCCTTCTTCCACTTTTGTATATTTTTCTCACATACTCCAGCTATGAGACACAGCAAGTTCTATATCCCTCTTCCTCTTTTCTAATAATAATATACTGATTTCATCCTCCTTTCTCTTTAATTCTTCAAAAACTCAGAAAAGCACCAGTATACCCAAAGGACCTCTGCTTTTCTGATTAAACTTTTTCTATGCTCTTGGATGACATTAAAATTCTGAGGATACATTTATTTCTTCTCTTAGCATTATGTTACCATACATTTCCTTCCAAATACTCAGTTAAATTTATCTTTTTTACTATCTATGAACTCCTAACTTTTGAATTCAGTATTTCTACTCAGCCCTACTATTCATCAGAAATGATAGAAAGTTCTCCAATTTAAAAGCCAATTTCCATGTGCCCACCCCACCAAAATTATACCTATCTTTGTAGGAAAGTTATTATAAACTTACCACTTTTCACATTTGGAAAAGTACATTACAAGATCTCTTTATTCTTAATAGAAGTTAACAGGTCTCAGGGAATCCCAACTGTACTTACTTAGTACTTGATCTCTTTTCTGGACCCTTAGAGTACTTTATTTAGCTTTGACTCTCTGGATTTTGGTTATAACATTTCTAGGACTTCTCCTTTTGGATTTCCTTCTGGAGGTGATCAGTAGTTTCATTTTACCTTCTGCTTGTAAGATATGTGAGCAGTTTTCATTTATTATTTCTTGAAATAAAATGACTAGGTTTTTAAAAATAATGGTTTTCAGGGAACTTAATAATTTTTTAATTCTTTCTCTTTAACCTGTTTCCAGAGTCAGTTATTTTTATCAATTAAATTGCATTTTTTCTATTTTAAAATCCCTCCCTCCCTGCTCTCCATACTATTTTTTATTGTCTCTTGAAGTTACTGATTTTCATTTAGATTTGTCTTTGGGTAAGATTTGCCACTTTCTTTCCTAAGCTAATCTTTCTCATTCCAATTATTTTTCCCCTGGAACATTCAATTTCATATAGTCTTTGTAGAAAATTTATTTCTTCTTTTGAGTTTCTGTATGCTTCTATTTTGGATTTATTCATCCCTTCTTTGGGGTGAAAGAATATCTATATTTGCACAAATTTTAATTCTGGTCAGTCTTTCCTTTGATTTATGTATCTCTCCAGCTTTAGTTTCTTCATTGAAGCTTTGCTCTGTCTTGACTTTGGTCCTCTAGATTCCTGTTCCAATCTCTACTTTCTGAAGTTAGACCCCAGGATTTTTAAGGTTTAGGGAATAGGATCTTCAGGGTCTATTTTATCCTCTCAAGCATGGCATTTGGGACTTCAGTGACCCTTGACCTGGGTTATTCAACTATGACATCATACTGGTGATGACGGCTGTCACAGTCTTGAATTTCCAGGTTCCTCCCTTCTACCCATAGTCAGGGAGGTACTTTCTGACCACTCTAAACATTTCCCAGGAAACCTTTTTACTCTTGATGACTCTAGACATGGGGCCTTGTAGGTTACCCTATATTGGTACATGGTTAATGATACCCTCTTTTCTTTTGCCTATAGATTTCTAACTACCTTCTATGTGCTTCTGGGGTAGAAGAAGTCACTTACTTTTCCATTGGATTTACTGAGCATCAATTGGTCTGGTGTGAACTTCACAGTTTTTCTGGCTGTAGTATGTGGGAAATGGGAGGTTTGCCTCTCTTTGTGGCAGTCATCTTGCCCAGAGCACTTCAATAAATATCTATTAAGCATGTGCAGAGGTATGCTAGGCAGTGGGTATATGAAGATGAAAAATGACAGTCTTTACCAGGCATGGGGGTACCTGCAATCTTGAGGACACATTTAGCCCTCTAGATTCTCAAGTGCAGCCCTTTGATTTAAAGGAATTTCTTTTTTTAATTAATTTATTCATTTTCAGTTTTCTACAAATGTTTCCATATACCTTAGATTTTTCCTCATCCCTCACCCTTCTTACTCCCTTCTTCCCCACTCCCTCCCCGAGACAGCATACAATCGTATACAGATTCTACATATACATTCTTATTAAATACATTTTCACCTTAGTCAAAGAAATCTGTTATGTAAAGTTTGTATTCATTCAAAGGACCACACTTGAGGACCTAAATGGCCATGTGTAGATCCCCCCCCCCTCCACCTTGGTCTTTATTCTCAAAGAGTTAATAATTTAATGGGGTCAGAAGGATAATATAATACAGTCACATAAGTTAATACAAGGCAGATGCCAGTGTGGAACAATGCATAGAGTATTAGACTTAAAGTCAGGAAGAACTTGGTTCAAGTCTTTCCTCGGAGACTTAATAGCAATGTGATCCTGGAGAAGTCACTCACCTCTCTGTGCCTAGGATTCTTCCCCTATAAAAATGAGGTGGATGATATTCCTATGGTCTCCTCTGCTTCAAAATCTAGGATTATGAAACCAATAAAGATAAAGAAGAGGACCAGATAAAATGATATAAAACAATCTGAAGAGAAAGAGATTACTTTCATTTCTAGGGGAGATCTTGAAAGGTTTTGTGAGGGAAGTGGAAGAAAAGGAAATTTCAACATGTGAAGAAGTAAAGAGAAGTATGTCTGAGTTATAAGAGACTAGTCCTGTTGAAGTATAGAGGCAAAGGAATTCAGGATATGATTATAGATTGAATGAAGAGAATTGGTGAGAAATAAGGATAAGTATTTGGATCCAGGATATAGAAGTTCTTCAATTCCAGGTTAAAGACTTTTCATTTGATCCTAGAGACAATTGATGAATGCTTGTGGTTTTTGATGAGGAAAAAGTCACTGTGTATTTGGAGGATTATTTGTATGAAGATTAGACCAAATAAATAAGAGGGTAGAAGTAAGAACTGTGGTTCAGTTGTTTCAGCAGTCTGACTCTGTGACACCATTTGGAGTGGTTTGCTATTTTCTTCTCCAGCTCATTTTACAGATGAAGAAACCAAGGTAAAAGGGGGTAAATGACTTCGTCATGGTCATACAACTACTAAGTGTTTAAGATCAAACTTAAACTCAGGTCTTCCTGACTCCAGACCCAGTGCTGCCCATTCAATTCTTGGAGACAAAAATAGTTATTAACAACAGGAGCAAAGAAAGGACAATTAGTTGATAAAGATATTGTGGAACTAGAAGACATAATTTGGTAAGTGCTTTGATGGTGGGGGTAGGGATAGAAAAGATGAGGTAGAGGAAAGCATCAGAGATTACTCTACAATTATAAGCCTGAGTTACAGGGAGAATTTCCAAGGACAAGATTTTTTGAGATAGGTGCTGGACTGTTAAGTTATTAGAACAATTTTTGGTTCGATGTTGATACACTTAAAATAAACAAACCTGCTATACTTCCTCTTTGCTAATTGTAGGCTAGAGACAAAAAGCCCCAGAGGCTGACATCATGAAGTTACTTTTCCCTCTAAATGGAAATGTTGATTTTTTGCCATGATGCAAATTCCCTCCTTTATTTAAACCTCTTTCCCCATACATTCCCAGCAGTCCAAGATGTATAGCAACCTAGTCCCTTCCTTCTCTACCCTTAGGGAATCCAGAGTTTGTCCTATTTTCAAAGGAAGGGTCCAATTGGCACGGGGAGAATAAAGAATGCCAACCAGTCTCCAGATAGTAGGAATATGCTCTCTTTCCACAAGTTGAGGTTGCTGCCATCTCACTCACTGACTCTGCCAGGAGGACCTTTTCCCTTGCTCCCTTAACAAGATCCACATAAGTCTTTGTGTCCTCTTACTTAATAGTGGTCATGGTATGAGCATAAACTATCAGGCAAATTTATTCCCTTTTACTGCTTCTAGTGGGTTTTAGACTAGGAAAAACCAAGTGATAAGAATTCTAGTTCCAACACACAACAATTCCAATTGTCAATTTTGTTTCATATTGAGAACCTTATCCTGGTCATTTCTTTCAAACAAGCCTGCCTTTTTGGAGCATGCTTTGAGGTAAGTGAGTGTAATAGCCCCACTAAATCCAGTCATGGAATTCTCTGTAAGAAAAAAAAGAAATAATTTTTAGGCTTTGTTTCATAGAAGATAAAGGAAAAGTATATGGTGAATTCAGAGATATTTTTCATTTTCTTTTGGGGGTTGTAGAATGATGTTGGCAGTGAAAGGAAGAAGACAAGGTTGAATATAGCAAGATGTCTTTGAACTTAAATTGCCTTGGAAAAAGATACATTCTTACCGTATTTTGTCTTCTCATCCCTGATCTGTTTATCTTCATATATCATGGAGTCCTATGTTCAACTCTCAGAATTCTGGAACAAGAGGCTCATGTACCAGGAATCTCCTTAGGGAAGCTCCCTACATATTTATTTCAAGGTAGAATTACTTCACTCCCACCCTTTTAGTATGGGTGTAAAAGATTATTAAATTGAAAATCAGGAAGTCTGTGTTCCAGTTCTAGTCACGTGACAATAGTGGTAAAAGGAAACTCAGAGATGATAAAGTTCCTTTTTTTATAGATGAGAAAACTGAAACCAAGTTCAGGTATATGAATCCAAGAACTTAACAGAACTTAATTGAAGTTCAGTGACTTTCCCAAGTTTTTGTGACTTTTCTAAGGTCAAAATATCTTGACTCAGGTTTTCTACCTTACAGTTGCTCTGTCTTCCCCTCACCCAGCTAATAGCCTCTCAGAAGTTTTGTTTCCTCATCTCTAAAATGAAGGAAATACATTTTGTATTACCACTCTCACAAGACTGCTGTGAGGAAACACCTATAAAATTTAATGCTATATCAGTGTGAGCTATGCCTCATACCCTACCACATACATTCACAAATAAGTATATGGTTTTGGAGTATTTGTGGAGATAAAAATATCACTTCTGATCGGAACTTCTTATTCACCAGAACTCTTGAAGTTGCTTAGGGAAAAAATTCATTTCTTACTATTCCTGCTTCTGTTGCTAGGGGGAGTCAAAATCTTCCACTCCTATTTTCCGAATAGGAGTTTACACACAGCACACTCTAATGCTCAAAGCTAGTGAATCTACATATGTTAGGTTAGATACACATTGGAGGTGTGTTGGTAAATGTTTAGCGATTGGATCTCCAGAAAATAAAATAATATGCAAGATACTTTGAAGTCTAATGTCCGTTATGAACATTTTCTTCATCATTTCATTAAGTTTAGAAAATCAACACAGCAAATAAATTAAGCTCTGATTTGTAATATTTCTTAATTTCTGAGGTATAAATGCTCACACTGAAAATTTAAAATCCACTCTCAAGAGACATTGTGAGCACACTCCAGCACATCCTCGGGTACTTGTCCCAAAGATATTTCAACTATCACAACTTGACTCCAAGCTGTCCTTCTAGTCCCACACGTTACTACCCTGCACAAACTCATCCAGACAAACAGGTCTTCTTGCTGTTCTTCATAAATAACACTTGATTTTCCTCCTCTGAGCTTTTGCATACACTACCCACCTCTCTCAACCTCCCCCATTCCTGCAATGCACTTCCTACTCAGTTCTATCTCTTAAAATCCTTAGTTTCTGTCAAAGGTGCTGTTTTCTATATGATGCACACTTCCTGATTTCTCCCTCCATCAGATTCTAGTTCTATCACTACCCTCTTTTTATGTATTTGTTTTTCCCATTTGAATGTAAGATCCTTGAGAGTTCAACTGTTTCAATTTTTCATTGTATCCCCTCACTACTTAGTATAGTGTATGCTATAGAGTTAGTGTAAACAAATGATGATAAATTGTAAGTGAGACCAAAGACTTCTAAGTGTATGATGAAGACCATGGTATTTCCTTGAATAAACTGACTTTGTGTAAGGGCAGAACTAAATAATTAGATTCTTGGTATAATTTCAGGGACAATAGGGAAGGCACTTTTGACTATCCAAACTCATAACCCATACTTCTTCAATATCTATATTTTCTTTCATGAGACACAGGGCCTTTTTCCTGTGACCCTTTCATTTTACAAATGAAAAAGACATCTTTTTCATCTGCTGAGAGGGGTTTGAATGACTTCATCAAAGGAGTAAAGATAGTGGTGAATTAAAGATTTGAAATACTGTCTTCAAAATGTTAAACCTATCTTGTTTGACTTTGATAGAGACAAGCAAGAGAGTAGGCATGCATCTAGGAATTGAAATTGAGAGGTCAAAGGTGACAAAGACAATCTTTCCTTATTTCTTCACTTCTATGTGGAACAACTTTGACTGATCAATCCTACCATCAAGCAGAATTCAGAATTTTAGTTTTTAATAAAACACTAGGAATTAAGGCTAATTAACCATCTTGGAACCACAACATTCTCTTTTCTATTATTACCATTCCACTGGATCCAAATGATCCTCAGCATGCATAATAAGCTATTTACTTGAGTGTCAGTTTAAGAATTTTGATTGAATTTAAAAATCAGTACAGTATCTAGGTGGTGCAGTGGATAGATTTAGACCTGGATTTAGGAAGACCTGAATTCAAATCTAGCCTCAGATGTGACCTTGGGCAATTCACTTAATCCCTCTTTGCTTCAGTTTCCTCAGCTGTGAAATGGGGATAGTAGTACTTACTTCTCAGGGTTGTGAAGATCAAGTGAACTAATATTTGTAAAGCACTTGGTGCAGTAATTGGCACAGAGTAAGCATTAGAAAAATGCTAGATACTCTAAATTGAATTTGTCTGCTTGACTGAAAGTTCATTATCAATTCCAGAATAGGTTAAATATTAATAATTATAAATTATATTTATATAATACCTTTTGTTACAAACACTTTGCATGTATCACCTCATTTGCTTCTACTAAGAATTATATGAGGTATATACATATTATGTAAAATTACCGATATTTTATAGATGCATAAACTGAGACTTTGAGAGGTTAAGTTCCCTGCGGGAGATAAAAACCTTTAATAACAAAGACAAAATTTGAACTCAAAGTGCTGTTTTTCAACATAGAAAAGAACAGTTATGCCAACAAAAATGCAGAAAGGATTTGGAACTCAGCCTGATGATCAAGAACCTTTTCCCCTTCCCACAGGGATCTGTCTGTATAACTCTTAGGGACTATCCATGACAATTGAAGTCTCTAAATAGGCTCTAAACTTTCTGACTCAATTTTCTTATTTGCAAAATGGCTAATAGTAACGCTTCACAGTATTATTGCAAGAAAAAACCTTTTATAGTCTTAAAACAAAGTTATGTAAGTTTGCAATAGTTTTAGGTTTGCAGTTAACTGAGGCTATTGTTTCCTTACACCCTCTATTTATATAGTAATAAAAATGATGACTAGCATTTCAATTTCATTTTAAAGTCTGCACAGTCTTACATTTTATCCTCACAACAAACCCTATATGGTAGGTGCTGTTACCTTCATTCTAAAGATAAGGTTATGGAAGCTTACAGAGGTTAACTGGCTACCCCAGTTTCACACAGGTAATAACTGTCTATGCCAATCTATGGTAAGCTATGCTTGAACATCAGTCCAGCACTTCATTCAATATACCATCAAACTGCCTCGGAAATGGAAAGATTAAAAAAAAAGATCATTTGGCTAACTGGTTCATCTATATAGGAACAAATAATCAGTTTAAGTGAGGAGCCAGGAGAGCAAGCTTTTTGTCCTGGCTATAACATTAAGGATTTTGCTTTACATAATTTTGAACATCAAATTTACCTTTCTGAGTATTTGCCTCCTCCATTTCTAAAATTCTGTGACTATCTAACTGTTTTGAAAGCATAAAAACACCAGGTCAGGTCTGCTAATTGTTTGTTTCTCACAATTTAACACAGATATTGAAGCTTACTGTGCTTAGTTTGCCATTGAAAGATTTGTTCATTATTGTCACTTCTTTGTCTCAAATTTCCTTAGTTGTCTTATGTTCCTATTTCTATTCTGGTCTCTTTTCTGTTATATCTTTTATTGCTTTATGTGCTTCTCCAATTACTTTTTTATCCCAGAAATTTTTTACTTTTAACTTTTGTCTTGTCTATTCTCTAAACCTGCCTCTGTGGACTTACTAATTTAGCGCTAAACTTAATGCAAAAACTTGATTATTTTTATATCAACTTCAAATATGATCTCCCAAACTCAAGCAATGCATCAGCTTCAGATTTCTCCAGTATCAGAAATTATAGATGTGGTCTATCATGTCCAGTGAATATTTGTACATGTAATATTATATAGTTAAATACTTTATACATTTAGAATCAATAAATATTCATATACGCATACACACGTGTATTCAGTACTTTTGCTTCTCTTCAATTCCAGTCTCATATCAACACTTAATAACTCCTTGTCATATATAAATACAAAGCCATACAATATACATGTTCATGCATATACATAGATAGTACACATAAAACACATATACATATATAATTATCAGTCATTTATCTCCTGAACTTCCATCTTATATCACCAAATGCTGCCTATGTGACATTCTTAAACTATATGTCATTCTCTCTCTCTCTCTCTCTCTCTGTCTCCCTCTCTCTCCTTTCTCTCTCTTATTTCTATATATAAATCTTATGTTTATGTTGACATCTATATTTAGGAATCATCTGCACAGAGAAGATAGTTAAACCTATGGGAGCTGAAGAAATCATCAAGAAATGAAATATAGAAAGAAGATAGTACAATTATCCAAACCAACCAGAGAAGAATTAAATTTGAGAATTTTTGTCTACAATATGCCGTATCTGTACTACCCACTGGACTAAAGGTATTAGATTATATGGAATTTCCTTAAACTCAAAGATTTTGTTTATATTAATCTATGAAATAGCTAATTTGGCAGATTTCATTTCTTCCCTCCCAATTGATTTGTTTAGTAATTTTGTTCTCATGATCAATCAGTTTAACCAATGAATAAATATTTATTAAGTGCCCAATATGGCATTGTGCTAAGTGATAGAGATAGAAGAAAAGGTAAAAGACAGTTCTTGTACTCAAGGAATTTTGCTGTAATGGAGGAGACAGCAGGCAAACAAATATGCACAAAGCAAACAATATACAAGATAAATATGCCATAATTAAAGGAGGGGTTGAGGAAGGCTTCCATGAGAAAATAGAATTTTAGTTGGGACTTAAAGGAAGCCATGAAGGCAAATAATCAGAATGGAGTACAGAAAGTATGCCAGACATGAGAGAGCCAAAGAAAATGCCTGGGGAAAGAAGATGGAATATCTTGTTTTGTTTATGGAATAGCCAGGAGGCCAGTGTCATTAGATCAAGAAGTACATGTTGGGCAGTAAGGTGTAACAACATTGGAAAGGTGGGAGGGATCTAATTTATGAAGGGCTTTAAAAGCCAAATAGAACAATTTGTATCTGCTCCTAGAGGCAATAGCCCTTGGGGTCCATTGAGTAGCCAGTATGAGATGATTAGACCTGCAATTTAAGAAAGTCATTTTAGTGGATGAATGAAGGATGGATTGGATTGGGAGAGACTGGAGGCAGGCAAATCCAACAGCAAACTATTAAAAAGAAAAATCTAAATAATTTTGTCTTATAGGTCAAAAGTTAATAACTTCTACATTATGCCCCAAATGCTACATAGAGAGATCATCTTCTTGTGGTCCAGGGTCATGCCCTAATCCTCCTTGCTCATGAAAGCAAGAGTTAGTGACTAATATATTCCTTTTTCTTCTTGTGAATCAGTTGTTGAGATATGGAAACTCAACTTTTTGGTGTTTAAGTAAGTGACAGGTATACTCCCTATGCTTCTGACATCTCCACTTTTATGATAAAAGTTCAAAACTCAAACCATGATATGCCCCTTTTAAAACATTGTTTACTTCTGAAACAAATGACTTATTAGTTGCTCTCCATTGCCTTGTCTAACAAGGATGAATATGTTCATAGTGAGGATTAGGGACTGGTGGAGTATGAACTACCCTCCTATAATATCTGCCCACTGCAAAACAGAATGTCATTTGTTTGAGAAGATTTGTGGTCTTGCATATGTGATGATGAGTTGCCTTTGCAAATTTCTTCCAATTCTTTGAGTCTATATAATTCCTTTCTTTGTAAAATAATATGTAAATTTGACTCTGGGATTAAGGGATATGAGTCTGCAAAACCATGAAAATCACCTCTGTTTAATTCAACTCAATTCAAAAAATATATTTCTTATCTACTTTAGTTATAGAACTATTCTATGTTCTATTGATACAAAAATGAAAGAAGATTTAGTTCCTGCCCTCAATAAATTTCTAATCTATGAAAAACATATGGAGAATATATAAATAAACATAGCTTAGAATAAAAGGAGAGCAATTCAAGGGCTATGAGAGATCTGAGGAGTAAGACATAACTTCCACTTGTGAAGAAAAAGGACAGCTTCATGGGAAAGGAGTCATTTGAGCTAGGCCTTGAAGTATACATTAGGATTTCAACAGTTAGAGATAGTGGTAGTGGTGGTACATTTCAAGCATAGGATGTGACAGGAACAATGACTTGTCTGTGGGATTTGTTTGGAGAATGAATGTAATTTACCTTGGCTTGATTAGAGGGTTGATGTGTTTGCCCTTCATTTTCCAAGAAGACTATGACATCAGGGAGATGATGCCATGACTTGCAACTGACTTGGATTTGAGTGAAGGAGGGCTGTGCAAGGTCACTTTCTTCTCCTGAGCCATCAACAGGATGATTGGAAATAGCCCAGGATGCAGTGGGAGACCCTGGTTTTGTTTTAGGCTTTGGTCTTTTGAGGTTTTCACTTTGAGTGAGGTAACTCCCATTCAGTGAAGAGGCCTCTTAAAAAAAATCAAATTGGTAGGGGAAGACACTCAGGCTGCTGGTCAAAGAGAAATGGTGACATATTCACTCTGAGCCAGGAAGACCTCACCCCCACCTCCCCCTCCAAGAAAAACTATTAAGTGATGCTTGGTCAGGGAACCTATTGTCCAGTCTATGAGCTTCAGAACAAAATGGGTTGGGAAGGAAGGAAGGAAAGGAGGAAGGAAGGAAGGAAGGAAGGAAGGAAGGAAGGAAGGAAGGAAGGAAGGAATCTAGCTAGTAAACCTCAAGTTAGAGAGTATATGAAGGAAGAGCATATGAGTGGAAAATCAAGTTGAAGCCAGATTATAGATTGCCTTGAATTTTAGAGTAGGGAGTCTGCATTTTCTTTAGTAGGCAATGGGGAGACACTGAATGTCTTGAACTACAGAGTGGTATTTTCAGACTTGTGAATTAGAATGAGCAATCTGTCAGTGGTGAGTAGAATAGCTTGAGGAGGGAAGAAATTAGAGAAAACAAAACTAGTTAGAAGGCTATCTATCTCCATCCCTAATATTCCTTTTCATGGATGCACTTACATAACTGTTGAAGTATTCATAAATGCATGACTAATCCTTTTTTTTTTACAAAGTTAAATGATTGTCCAATTCTACCAAATATACTGAAAAAACTGTTTGATCAGATTGAATTTATGGGCATGTTGACTTTGTGGAGATATAATTTTATATTCACAGTTCCATGAACTTCACACATCCTTTAAAGTGGGAGAACAGAGTAAGGACATAGAATTGAGAGGAAGCTAATGTTTAATTCTAAGTAATGGCCATGTAGTTGAATTTAAATTTTTGTTGTATGAATTTTATTTATTTTTATCTTCCTGACTATAAGGAATACAAGGGATTTCTCCAAGATATTGGAGTCACATTTCAGGAAAGGGCAGGATTGGGGATGCTCCTCTTCTTAAAGGGAAGCCTACCTAGATCTTTGGTCCCTTTTGGGCTCTGACAACCTCTGTGGACTAGTGACAGCTATTGTCCCCTAGGTCTTTAAAATCATTTATAATTTCTGAGAGATAATGGTCTGATCCTTAGGAGAATCTATACTTTTCTTGGCTTGAGGAGGGGAAGATTTTTTCTGCTTCAACATTATTGTTCAGTCTTTGCTTTCAATTTTTCTGGAGGTTATCAGAGTAGGAAAAAAGAAGGAAACCAAGTAAGAACATTAATCTAGACAAATACCTGACGAAAATGACTGATATGAATCCAGGTGCAATTACAGAACATGAGTAACACAAGGGTAAGACAAATGTTGGGAGAATTCTAATTAGGCTGTATCTACACAGAGCTACACACAGATTCAGAAAATGTACAAAGATAGAATGCAGATATTGCAGGAAGCATAAAGGAATATATAATCTAATTGTAGAAGGTATGATAACAGGGAGAATATGGTAAGAGAAAATGAGGTACTTTAAAAGTGGCCTAAGAAAATTTGAGGGGAAGAGAACTTTTATTTGAAGGAAGCATGTGGTTGAAGAATCAGATTCACATTTTTTTGTCACTGACCTTCAGATCAATTACCCCTTATTTTTTTTTCATCCATTCCCTAAGGCCTCTTTCACATCTCCCTATGTATGCGAAGTGAGAAAGGAAGACCAAATTACCTCTCCTTTAATTGTGCACCACACCTATGTCATAGCTTTCCCTCAAGGAGCTAGTAGACTGTAAATTACATTCCCTTATACAATGTACATTCCTTGAAGCATAGATTATTCCTTTTGTCTCTTTCTATTCCCAGACCCTAGCATTCTACTTGGCATATAGAAGACTTTTAATAAATGCTTATTGATTTATTCAGGTCTTTAAGGACAATGATTATGTCATAAGTATCTTTGTTCTTAAAGGCCTGGGAAAATGAATATTTATACATACATACATACATACATACACTCATACACATATATACATATATTACACACACATAAATTGGGTTAGGGTTGTAGAACAAAATCAAAATGTGCATTTCATATCTTTATGAAAATTTTAAAAATATTGTGCCTTGTATATGCCATAATCTCTCTCACTCTGTCTCCTCCATCTTTATCTTTCCCTTCCTATCCTTTGGTTTCCTTGCCTTGCCTTTCCCTCTCTTGCTTTGCCTTGCCTTTTATTTACCCTTCTCTTATTCCTTCTCCTTCTGCTCTTCCTCTCTCATAGTCAAACAGTCATAAGTAATAGACTGAGGATTCAAAACCAGGTTTTCTGATTGAAACTATAGGTTTTTATTTCAGTCAGAAAGAACTGTATCTGCCCCCTTCAAACCATCTGACTTAACTTAGATACTTTTTAAAAATTTATTTATTTATAAATGTTCTACAATCACTTCCTTAAAATTAAGACTTTATCCCCCCCACACCTTCC
>CM053770.1:301232552-301289388 GCA_028658325.1 Potorous gilbertii | reverse complement strand
GAATAGTGTATTTATCAGATTTATGGAGAGGAGAAGAATTTTTTCTAAAGAAACGATAGAAAGCATTTTGAAATGCAAGATGGATAATTTTGATTACATTAAACTGAAAAGTTTTTGCACAACCAAACTCAATGCATTCAAAATTTGGAGGGAAGTAGTAAATTGGGAAAAAATTTTCACAACTAAGCTTGGGGACAATGGCCTCATTTCTAGAATATATAGAGAACTGACTCAACTTAGACTCTTTTTAAAAGAGAGGGAGTAGTTATTAATTCAGGAAGTGTGTTTTATTAAAGGTAGCATATTACAATAGCAACCAGTAAAATCTTGGGTTTTATTTCTAGAGATAGAAATCAAAATTCATGGCTTTGTAGTTTCACAGGTTAGAAGAATCAAAATGACTACCACGGAATGGAAGTCAGTAAGAAAATGTGCTTCTCAAGTAATGGGAAAATTAAATATTGGTGTTTGTTAGGAAAGCTATATTGAATTTGTGTTGCAATTAACTTCATGATCTTAAAACGTGTTTTGAGAAATTGAGATAAATGGCCCAGGTAAGTAAGAGTTCTGTCTTCTTTTCTCCAATTTCCAGGTCTATTGTCATTTTCAAGTAATGGAATGGGGAAACTATTCTATGTATGCAGACTTTGTACTCCTTGGGTTGTTCAGCAGCACACACTTTCCATGGCTTTTGTTCTCTCTCATCTTCTTGGTCTTTGTTATCTCAGTGACCAGCAACACTGTTATGATCATTCTTATCCACATTGACCCCCGACTCCACACTCCCATGTACTTCTTGCTTAGTCAACTATCCATTATGGATATCCTCTACATTTCTACTATTGTGCCCAAGATGCTAATGGATCAGTTGGCTGGCCAGAAGACCATCTCTTTTGCAGGTTGTACTGCCCAGCACTTCCTCTACTTGACCCTGGCAGGTGCCGAATTCTTCCTTTTGGGCCTCATGTCCTATGATCGCTATGTGGCCATCTGTAACCCTCTTCGTTACCCTATCTTAATGAGCCGCAAGGTTTGTCTATTGATTGTGGCTGCAGCATGGCTAGGTGGCTCAGTGGATGGCTTCCTATTGACCCCAGTCACCATGCAGTTTCCCTTCTGTGCTTCAAGAGAGATCAACCACTTCTTCTGTGAAGTCCCTGCCTTACTGAAGCTGTCCTGCACAGACACCTCAACCTATGAGACAGCTATGTATGTCTGCTGCATCATGATGCTCCTAATCCCCTTTTCGATCATTTCTGCCTCTTACACTCGCATTCTCATAGCTGTCTATCGGATGAGTGAGGCTGAGGGGAGGCGCAAAGCGGTAGCCACCTGTTCTTCACACATGGTTGTTGTGAGTCTGTTTTATGGAGCTGCCATGTACACCTATGTGCTTCCCCACTCTTACCATACCCCTGAACAGGATAAAGCTGTGTCAGCCTTCTATACTATTCTTACACCCATGCTCAACCCACTCATCTATAGCCTCAGAAACAAGGATGTTAGTGGGGCTCTAAAGAAGGCATTGGGTCAATGTTCCTCAAGGAGGATAAAGACCTTCTAAGGATTCAATAGAGATGTTTCTAAGTACTTTAAGATAAGGTACTCATGGTCAGGCAACTTTGAACTAGAAGGCTGGGAAAATTCTGAACATGTTAGGATATTAGTAGAGCTTCTTTGGAATTAGATTTTTAGATTGGATAATTCCTCAATCTTTTGGTAAAGTCATGGGGAAAGAGGGGAAGTTAAAAATTTCGATAAATAAAAAGCATCTCACCATTACTACTCTTCCCAACTACATCTTCCTAAAACTCCCCCACCCCACTTTGTCCAGAAAAGAGGGTCATGCCAGTCTCCAAGACAAGTCCAAAAGTTTCTGATGGTAGCCTTAGTTTCTAAGGAGGATGTTTTTCCATCATTGTATTTCTCTGACCTGCTGCCCCCAATCACCTTTAAATATTAGTGCTTGGAATTGCAAATTTTAAGTTTCAATTTCATTTTAGTTCTTTTATTGATCTCAGTCACATCACTTAAGTTCAGTGATTTTCCAATTCATGCTGCTTAACTTGTTGAAAAATGACCAAAATCTCAAAGAATTATGAGTATTTTATGCTTTAAAAATTGGAACCAACTCTTTATAAATTGATTTTGGTAGAAGGGGCAGTTAATTGGTATAGTGGTTAGAGTGCTGGATCTTACATCAGGAAAACTTTTCTTCTTGTGTTCAAATCTCCTTCAGACACTTGATAGCTTTATGACCCTGGGAAAGTATCACTTAACCGTGTTTGCCTCAGTTTCTCATCTGTAAAATTAGCTGGAGTAGGAAATAGACAGCCAGTCTAGTATCATTGCCAAGAAACCCCAAAAAAAACTGGATATGACTAAAAATTGCTATGCAGAGGAGAAAGGTCATAAATCCATAGAAATAAGACTAAATAACAATTAGAAAAAAGTAATAAAACAAGTCTCACCACTTTTTTGCCTCATGACATACTCATGTATTTAAAATATACTGTGATGTGCAGGGTAGAGAAGAGGAAGGGAAGACTGGAAACACTATGTTGGAGGAAGAAGTGTATGTATGCAATGTGAGAAGGACTTTCACAATTATTATGGAGAAAAGGATGTGACAATTTCATACTTGTCCCCAGAAGCTCACCAACATTGATAATTGGAGACACTAGGCCTTATATTTGATTCACTGTATGACATTGGTCATTTTCTTCCTTTAATTGTTTTTTTATCTGCAAAATCGAGATAAATCTCATTGTTTGTCTTTCTACCTCGAAAGTATATTCTGTAGGTGAAGGACAGAACTTATATGAAATTATTTCGAGTTTGTGAAGGTGCTGTAAACCATTAAGTATTATTAAATCCCTTCTCCCTCTCTTCACTTGCAGATGGGGAAAATGAAAGGAGAACTAGATTTTTTCCACTTTTATTTTTGCAGTGCAATGCATTGAAATATGTAGTTCTTTAAAGTAGACAACCATAGAGGAACTATATTATGAGATATGTTGAAAGAAATAGAGTTATAGACTGTGTGAAAGTTCTAATTCTACTTTTCTTATCCATCCTGCATCCTAGAATAATACTTTCTTCAAATATGCATTTAGTAGGCAAGATAACATGGTAACAATGTGATAACTATGACATGCTTTCTGAACCACCTCATGTCCTACCTTTCTCAGGGTTTCGTTGTGGGTTGGGAGCTCAGGAGACCTTTTCTTGATTTTCTCTCTTCTCTCAAGAACAAAGAAAAGTACATCCAATTCATACTGGGAGGGCAATCCACAGATACTAGACTTTGGAGACCTTATCCTTTTTGGAAATTAAGTGATTGCCAGTGTTCAAGGACTGATATCTAGGAATTCAAAGAACATATTGACTTGTTGGAAGTCATAGTGTTACGAATCAAGGAGTGGTGGTAGCTGAGGCTGAGGATGCTAGACTAAGTCTTCTTAGGTTCTCATTTATCTCTATTCCCCCTTCTTACTCCAGTACTCAAAATCCAGGAATCCTTATAGTTTTTTTGTAAATAATACTTAATTTTTTTCCAATGACAATATTCATTTTTATAAGATTTTGACTTTCCAAATTTTTCTTCCTCTCTCTCCCCAAGACGACAAGTATTATATAGCTTATATATAGGTTATACATGTGCAATCATGTTAAACATAATTCCACATTAGTCATGTTGTAGATGAAGAAACACAACAAAAGCTAAAGAACATGGAAAATAAAAGAAAGAACCCTCCCCCCAAAAAAGTGAAACTAGTATGCTTCAATCTACATTCAGAATCCTTAGCTCTTTCTCTGAATGTGGATAGCATTTTCCATCATGAATCTAGAATTGTCTTGGATCTTTGCATTATTGAGAAGACCTAGGTCTATCATCGTTTATCATCACACACTGTTGCTTTTTCAATGCACAATGTTTTCATGGTTGTGTTCATTTTACTTAGCATCATGTCATGTAAATCTTTCCAAGTTTTTCTGAAATCTACCTACTCAACAATTTTTATGGGACAATAATATTCCATTAAATTAATATGATACAACTTGTTCAACCATTCCTCAATAGACAAGCATGGAATACTGAGAGTTAAAGGAATTGTCAACTCTTACACTAAGTAAACTATACGATTAAGATTGGAAGTAGAGAGCAAGTTGTGTTAAAGAGTGCATATCATGGAAGGGAGATGAAGAGGCAATATTTATCTAAAGGAGAAATGTTTCACAATTTTTAACTATTTAGCCTTAGTTTTGTGTGTTTGCCGTTTTTTTTCTTCCAGTTTCCCACTGCCAGATACAGCTTTATGAGTATCAATGCAGTTCTAACCAAGAAAAGTTGTTATGTAATGAATGGAGCTAGAGACTCCTTCACTTTAACATAGTAACCTAGATCTTTCTTTGCTTGCCAGGGCATGAAATTCCACAAGCAGTGGTATTCTCCTCTGCCAACAATAGTGGATCCTAAGAAGGAAAGAGAATATTGATTCAAGCTCTAGGCAAAATTTTGCTAGTTTAGCACGTTAGTTGTACCTTCTCCAATTCTTGTCCCTCAATGATATCTGCAAGTTCCTCCTCTGTACTTTCATATATATTCATTTTTTAAAGTAATGTCCTAGTCATTATGTCTATCTGTAACAACATTTTCTGCCTCATATTATTCACTCCTAGGCCAGTGAGTTATAGCCCCTGTTTTGTGATAGTGCAGGGATTCTAATAATTTCCAGAGAAATACATATATATGTATGTGTGTATATATGTATGTATATATTATAGATATATACACATAGGTATATTAAGTATAAATATGCTGACATGATTTTAATTACCATTAAAATATAGTGAGTTCTCTATAGTCATGAAAGACATATTACTATGCAAAGAAACACTGAATACTTGTCAACTGACCCTTCTTTCCTCCCACTATGGTTTTTTTGTTTGCCTTAAGACAAGGCTATCTACTATTCTCTTCAGGGCCCAAGTGAATCTATCTAGTCGGTAACATCCTCCAGCATATAAAGGCAAAATGTTAAATGGTTAGTGGTTTAATATCCATTTATTTCCAAAAGTTAAATTAATGCAGTGATAAACCGTAGATTGAAGAAAATGCCATATAGGAATTTGAGGGACAGAGCAGAAAAGACAGATGTCTTGAAATCAAAAAATAATCTTAATCTTTCTGATCCTCAATCTCTTTGTCTACAGAATAGGAAAGATTATTCCTTGCTCGATAGTCTATACTTCTTTTAATGCTATAGTAGTACAGCTGCAAACATTTTGCGGTATTGGTCCTAGTTAGTACAGATCATTTATCTTTGTTTCTATCATTGTTTCTTATTTAATATAATGTCTAGTTCATCCTACTGCATTGGAAATACTTGGAGAAAGAGAAGCTAGAAGAGGAAGAAAAGAAAGAAGAAGGAGGAGGAGGAGGAGGAAAAAGAAAAAAAAATAAGAGGCTAGGAAGGAATTTGGTAGGAGGAAGAAGAAAGGTAGAATAAAAAGGAGAACATGTGAGGAAGGAGAAAGATGGAAAGGGAAGTGAAAAAAGCACTATTAGTACACATAAATACAGTTGATTCCCACCTATTTACAAAAGAATATTTTAAAAATCACTGCTGTGTTATAGTACACCATGTCTTTGCCCTGGCCAGTTTCACAAACTAACTTGAAATAATTGTGAACAGTAATGGAACGGGCCCACAACAGGATTTTTCATCACCTTATGCTATGGAAAGCTCTGTGTGTAGTTGACAGTGGCTATGGTTATTTTTTAAGTCAGATATTTCTGAGACTTTGGGAGGAACTTTAGGTCACTCTGTGACAGATATATTTTCCTATTGATGGCATTGAGTAAACCAGATTAGTATCACTCCAGAGTCCCTTCCATTTCTATCTGATTATTTGTGTCAACTTAGGAGAGAAAGGAGGAGCATTAAAACTCTATTCTAAGAATAAAATAAGAGGAGTAGTTCCACAACTTTTTAATGGGGCAGTAAGCAATAGAGTTGAGTGATTATGGGATCCCCATTCAGTCATTACTAAGCTTTTATTTCTGTCCACCACCACTACCATCCCCTGTTCCTACACACACACACACACACACACACACACACACACACACAGACACACACACACGCACACACACACATACAACACTGAAAAGAGGAAGAAGAACAAACATGAAAGAGATAGAAAATGGAAAGAATAAAATTGAAAAAGAGCATTGGGACCTGTTGAACATGTCCTATCATGACATAAGAAAACATTAGCTTTTGGGGCTATCATATCACTTTGAACCACATTATCACAATGATATTACAGTCAACTTAATGTCAGAGGTAGAAAAACTTCAGAAGTCTTCCAATTCAACATGTAGTTGAAAACAAATGCCATTTATAGAACCCTTAATAAGTCATCATGCAAACTTTACTTGAATGAAAATCTTCTACCTAAAATAGCAGTCATTTTCATGTTTGGGTTACCTCTACTTGTTAAAAAATTCTTATATTAAATCTAAATCTGAATGTTTAAAATGTCCAAGCATTAGTCTTTATTCTCTTCTCTGGGGTGAAGCAGAATAAGTCCAATCCCTCTTTTAAGTGACAAAACTTCAAATACTTAAAGTCAACTATCACATTCCCACTAGTTATTTTCCTATTCCGGAAAAAAAAATCCTCAATTATAATTGTCAAGCCAAACTACTACTTGCTTTTGTTTTAGAAGAGAGTAGGCACGCCCAATATTAAAATATTCAGATGGATCTGTGATTTCATTGATATAGGACATCCTCCCACCCACACATATCACAAGCTATGTTTCTTGCTTGCCCTGGGTTGCTCTTGTGCTTATTTTCCTGAAAGGAAATGCATTCGATATGCTGGAGAACCTTTTTCAAGAAGATGACAGTAGAATCTATGGGTTGTCCAACTGTTAGTCCATTGAGATTATCCTGCACTATTTCCTTCTGTATTCCCATCTTACATGAAGAGGTACCCCTCCTTGCCAAGACAATTTTCTCCACATGAAACCTGAATCTTCTCCCCTACCATTTTCTCCAGCAAGTTGTTTCCTCTATCAGCACTATCCCTACCCTCTCCAATCTTTAATCTTTCTCTGTCTTCTGCATCTATCTCAACTGCCTAAAATTGTGCCAACATCTCTCCAATAATTTAATAAAAGAGCTGTCACATTATCTATCATACTTTATCTCTTCTCTAAATCATGGTTAAACTCCATAAGAAAGCTGCCTATACTTGGTGCCCTTACTTCCTCTCCTTTCAATTGCTTCAAATCTCTCTTCAGTCTGGCCTCAAATCTCAAAATTTAAATGATTACTCTTTCCAAAGTGACCAGTGATCTTTTAATCTAGTGTTTTTTTTTATTCCTCAGGATTCTTGACCTCTCTTTTGCTGTTGATGTTGCTATCATCCTCTTCTCCGGTGTACTTTCTTCTATTTAGAATTTTGTGATACTGATTACTCTTTATTGTCTTCCTATGTTTTACCATTCATTTCCTGTTTCTTTTGCTGGATCTTCATCCAGTTCATGTCCATTAATCATGGATGTTCCTCAAAGCTCTGTTCTGTGATTTCTCCTCTTTCCCAATAAACTATTTCACTTGCAGATCTTATATCCTACATTTTTACCATCATTATTCAGTTGATTCCCACATCTAGTCACATTCTCACATCCAGCCACAATCTCTCTCTTGACCTGTAGTCTCACATTATGAACTACCTTTTAGACATCTCAGACTGAATGTAATCCTAAATTCAATCCACACAAAATAGAACTCATTTCCCCCCACCTCAGACTTTTGCCTCTTCTCAACTTTCCTATTGTTGTCCAGGATGCCACCATTCTCCCAGTCATCCAAAGTCAACATTTTTGCATCATCCTTGACTCCTCACTCTTTTACCTCCCAAAATGAATCTGTCATCAGTTTCTGTCATTTGTGCCTTCATATCATTTTCCAAACATGTCCCTTTCTCTTTACTCACACAGTTGCCATTCTGGAGCAAGTCTTCATCATCTTGTGCACTCTAGATAGTTTCAAATTTTCCATGACTCAAGAGCCTCCCCATTCCAATCCATTGTCCAAGAGGTTGCCCGTGACTCTCTTAAAGTGAAGGTTTTATCATGTCACCCTCTCCCATACCACTCTATTCAATAAATTTTAGTGGACAATTGTTACCTCCAAAAATAAATATAAAGTTTTCTGTTTTGGCATGCCTCTTTTTCTACTTTTGTTACCTTCTATTCCTCTATATATTCACTATGATCCAGGGACATTGACCTGTTTAGTATTCTTTACATAGGGCTTCTTTGGCTTCCTTAAAGATTAAAATAGCTTTTTTTTCCTCAAGGTTCAACTAGAATTCAACTCAACACTCACATTTGGTTATTTCTTTTTCCAGTAACACAGACCAATTTTGGCCTCAGTATTTGGACTCATCAAGGGAACCTTGGTGCTTGTTCTCTTATTATTTTCCTACTTACCTTTTGCATCACCTCTCTTTTAGGCATATTTTTTGGTCCCAAGGCCAACATGGTAGTGGATGTAGAGAGATTCCATAATAGGCAATCTGGGCATACCCAGACTAACCTTATATATGTACATATGCATATAAAAGTAGTATCTGTAATTATAAAAACTATAATAAACACAATGTCAATTATATAACAGTTCTATATAAGATAAATCATTTCTTCTTAAATTAAAAGAACTTAAAACTGTTTGTGCCCACTAAAACAATCACAAATATATTTGTTGTTTATATTCATCTCTAATTTTTATTCGGTTTTAGATGTTTCACCTCAGAAACATGCTATCAACTTTCCTCAGTGCTCTCAAATTAATTTTCAGTTTTGATAATATCTGAACTAGCCTCTCAGAGCTCTAGCACTGGATTATTAAATATGCACTCTGCTATCTCCTTGTGCCAGATTTGTTATTTTTCCATTTTGCCCAGTCTGGATGATTGTACTGTTGCATCCGGGGTGGCAGTACATTGCCTATGTTTAAGACTTGTTGTAATTTATAACTCTTCAAACAATGCATTTGTGTACTTGTTTTCCTATAGCCCTTCTAGGATTTGCCATTTTCCATTTTTTTCCATCTTAGATAGATGAGAAGTGGTACCTCAGAATTGTCTTAATTTGAATTTCTCTAATTATTAGTAATTCAGTTTTTTTATTCGCTATTCACTATTTATTGAGAAATAGCTTTTATTCTTATAAATTTAGCTCACTTCCTTACATACTTTAGAAATGATGTTTCTCAGAGGTGTCTCTGATAAGCTACAAAGATTCTCCCCAATGTTTTTGCTTTTCATTTAGTTTTAGTTGAATTGGTTTTGTTTGTCCAAATCCCTCCATTTTAGTACTATCAAAATTTAAATTTTACCAAAATTATCCATTTTAACTCTTGTGAATACCTCTACCATGAACTCTTCCCTCCTTCATAGACCTGACAGACAATTACTTCTATGTTCTACTAATTTGCTTATGATTTCTAAATCATGTAGATATTACTATCTTATTTTGCTATACAAAATTAAATAGAGATCTATACCTAGTTTCAACCACACTACTTTTCATTTTTTTCTAACAGTTTTTGTGAAATAGTAGATTTTTGCACCAATCAGGAGAAAAAAAGAAAGAACTGTCTTTATTTGTGTTAAGTGTTTTGTAATTGTGTTCATATAGTTTCTATGTGTGTATTGACAGCTAAACTTTCAAGTATTTAATATGTCCAAAGTCATTTTAAATGGAATTTTTTTTTTTGCATTTCTTCCTGGTGATTTTTATTGGTAATATACAAAAAGGCTGATGATTTGTGTTCTGAAGTGTTAATTATTCAGATTAGTTTCTTTTTTACTCTTTACAATTCTCAGAGTAAATTATCATATAATCTTCAAAAAATGATAATTTAGTTTTTTCTTTGCCTATGCTTATTTCTACAATTTATTATTACTATAGTAGTATTTCTACTATGATATTGAATAATAATAAGCATCTCTGCTTCATCTTTGATTTTATTGGGAGAATATATAGCTTATCCTCATTACAGATGATGTTAGCTCTTGGTCTTAGATAGATGTTACTTATCATTTTAAGGAAAGATCCATTTGTTCTTCTCCTTTCTAGTGCTTTTCTTCCTTCCTTGTTTCCTTCCTTTCTTCCATTTTTAAATAAATGTTACATTTTGCCTAGTTTTTTTTTGCAACTTGATATAATCATGTGTTTTTGTTGCTTTTGTTATTGATATGTTCAATTATGCTTATAGTTTTCGCAATATCGCGCCAGGTCTATATTTCTGCTGTAAATCCAGTCCGGTCATAATATATGATCTTAATGATAGATTGCTGAAGTTTCTTTGCTTATATTTTATTCAAAATTTTTGTAGCAGTATTTGGTAGGGAAATTGTTCTAAAGCTTTTTTTCTTTATTTTGATTATATATGATTAGGTATCAAGTCTGTCTTTGTTTCATAGAAAATGTTTAGTAAGATCACTTATTTATCTATTTATTGAAGTTCGTGTAGTATTGGAATTGTATGTTTCAATATTTGACAGAATTGTTATTTCTGTAAATCCATCTTTTCTTGCCTTATATATATATTTTTTTCAAATCATCATGCATTTAATTTAGATTGCCAATTTTATTGGCATATAATGGAGAAAAATAGATCTTCCCACTTTCTTCCATTTTTCTCTCATTAATTTTGAATTCACATTTTTTATTTTTATATTGCTAATTTGTTTTTTATTTCTTTTAAAATATCAGATTAGCTAATGTCTTACTTTTTTTCTTGTTTGAAAAATAAGTTTTTTAAATTCAATTTCCTTAATCTTTGATTAGTAGCATTTTTATTTGAGTGTTTAAGTGGGTTTTCAATTTGTTGGTTTTCTAGTTGCATACCAAAATTCATTGACCTACTTTTACTCTTTTATTGATGAATGAATGTAAAGATATAAAATTTCCTTAAATATTTCTTTGGCTATGTCCCATAAATTTTTGTTTGTTATCTCATTGTTTTCAGTGTCTCTAAATGATCTCTTTGATTGCTTCTATGACTTGTTCTTTGAACTACCAATTCTTTAGGATTAAAATATTTTATTTCTAATTATTTCTTAATTTTGCATTAAAGGTCCTTTATTGCATGTAATTTTTACTGTATTATGTTCAATAAAAATACATTTAGTATTTCTGCTTTTCTTCATTTGTTTCTAAGGTTTTTTTTTGCTCTAAAACACAGATGAGAAATTTATATATTTCTTTTTATTTCCATTCAACATTTACCGGAGATCTATTGTGTCTGACTTTTCTAAAGTTCTATTAAGATTCTTAACTTATGTGTTTATTTTTGTTTTGATTTTTGTAGGTCAAAGTAAAGCAGCAGATTACGGTCTCCCACTATAATAATTTTCCTGGCTATTTCTATTTCTTCTTTTACTTCATTTTTACTGTTGCTTTAATAATTTAAGCACAGTCAAGAAAGCAGAGTAAAGGCAAGGATTCACCTGAGCTCTCCCCCAAACTCTTTCAAATGCTGTTTAAAAAATGACAACAAATTCTAGAGCAATAAAACCCAGAAAGACAGAGTAAAACAAAACAGAGTAAAACAAGACAACTTGGAAGTTTGGCAGGAAAGGTCACTTGCCCTAGGGTGAGGGAGGAACACAGTCCTAAGGACCCTAGAAGTATCTCTGAAAACAGCCTCATAAACACCCTGAAACTTGGAACAGTGCACCCTCACTCTGGAAACAGAGCCCTACTTTAATAGAGATTTAAAAGTCAACTAATAAGCTGGGAAAATGAGTAAACAATGGAAAAAAGAAACTGGCTATTGAAAGTTACTATGTTGACAAGGAAGATCAAACTACCCACTCAGAAGATAACAAAGGCAAAGTTCCTACATTCAAAGCCTCCCCATAAAAAATATGAATTGGTCTCAGGCTAAGGAAGAGCTCAAAAAGGATTTTGAACGTCAAGTAAGAGTAGTAGAGCAAAAATTGGGAAGATAAATGAAAGTCAAGTAAGAGAAGTAGAGCAAAAATTGGGAAGATAAATGAGAGTGATACAAGAAAATAATGAAAAATGAGTCAACAGCTTGATTAAGGACACACATACACAAAAGTACTAAAGAAAACAACATATTATAAACAGAAGGCAAAATAGAAATTGAAAGAATCCACCAATTACCCCCTGAAAGAGTTCTCAAAATGAAAACTCCTAGGAATATTAGAGTCAAATTTCAGATCTCTCAGATCAAAAGAAAATAATTCAAGCAATCAGAAAGAAGCAATACAAATATCATGGAACTACAGTTTGTGATAATACACGGTGTAGCACCTTCTACATTAAAGGACTGGAGGGCTTGAAATATGATGTTCTGGAGGCAAAGGAGCTAGGATTACAACAAGAATCACATACTCAGCCAAACTAAGCATAATCCTTCAGGGGAAGCATTCTTGATGAAAAGACCAGAGCTAACTAGAAAATTTGACTTTCAAATACAAGACTCAAGAGAAGCATGAAAAGGTAAACAGGAAAGGAAAATCAGAAAGGGCTTAATAAGGTTAAACTGTGTACATTTCTACAAGAGAAGATGATATTTGTAACTAATAAGACTTTTCTCATTAATAGGATGGTTAGCAGGAGCATATATAGACAAAGGCCAGGTATGAGTTGAATATGAAGGGATGATATCTAAAAAATTAAATTAAGAGATGAGAGATAGGAATGTACTGGGAGAAAGAGAAAGGGAAAGTTAGAATGGGGTAAATTATCTTACATAAAAGAAGCAAAAAAACTCTTTTATAATTCAGAGAAAAACAGGCTGAACAAGTCCTTCAGAGGGGAGGTAAAGAGGAGTAGGTAAACTTTGCTTTATTCAGAATTGTCTCAAATAGGGAATAACATATACACTCAGTTGGGTATTGAAATCTATCTTGCTCTACAGGAAAGTAGGAGGGGAAGGGGATAAGACAAGGGGGTGGTGATAGAAGGGAGGGCAGATTGGGGGAGGGAGTAGTCAGAAGCAAAACACTTTTGAGAAAGAACAGGGCAAAATGAGAGAGAGAATAAGATGAGCAAGGGGAGGGGAAATAGCATGGAGCAAAGTACAGTCAGAAATAGTAAGTGTGAAAAAAAATTTGAAGCAAGTTTCTTTGATCAAGGTCTCATTTCTCAAAAACATAAAGAACTGAGTTAAATTTATAAAAATAAGTGTCATTGATAATGATGAAAAAGTATGATCAATTTTCAAGGTAATCAAAACTATCTATAGTAATATTAGAAAATGTTCTATATTGTGTATATAAGTTGGTATATATGGGTTCTGAAGCTGAGACAGCCAAGACAGCTCTCAGACTATTTAGAGGAAATGTTAAATTGACTGTTCAAATGTGTGCTCAAAATGGAGGAACTCTTTCCTCTGACTTCCTGTTGACTTAATCAACAAAATCTCTTTCAGATTCTGCTGGTACTTCTCGTGTCTCCACAGATGAATACATGAAAACAGAGGCAGTCAGTGAAGTCTTGGGTGATATTCCAGAACATGAAGAAGATTATCTTGACTCAAGTCTAGAAGATAAAGCCCTGGTTTATTACTGAGTATTAATTTATGTAAAGAACATGAAATCAACGTGCCAGAAAAAGTAGATGACAAATTGAAATAAGAACCTTAATTTTGTGCTTATGAATTCTATCTATATAAAAAATTATAGTTCTTCTATTTTCTTTTCCTTCCTATTCCTTGCTTTGACTACTTAAATTATCATTCCCAGGACAAAGGATAGGGAATAAAGAACTCTAAAGGCAGGGACAAAGGAAACCCCCAATATGTTTGGTAGTTGAGGAATGATGGGAAGGGCATAAAGAAGGGAGATTGCTCTGGCCTAACTTGTCATTTCTTGTCTTCATTCAAATTTGACCTCCTCACCGTGGTCCACCTAGTTCCACTTCTTTTCCCTGCAGGTGCAATTGGGTCACATTTACTTTGTAAGGTGGTCGCTATGCTACAGAGGGTTGTTTGGAAAAAATAGAGTTTCTCCCACCCCTGTTATACTCTCTGGCTTTTTAGCTGTGGACTTGACCCCCTTCCTCTAAGACTGAGCTCTGGATTCCTTTTCTTCTCATAGTGTTTTTCCATGCTTCCTAAACAGTTGTGTCTTCCTGTATCAAGTTGGCTGCTACTGTCATTAAAATCATGTTTTAAATCTCTTATTGCATGTACAAAAAATCACCAAACAGATGAGTTCACTTCAGGTACAGAATAAAATAATGATAAAAGACTGAAGCTTTTAAATACATTAATTTTATAATAAAATATGCAGTTGAAATTGAGATCAGGAATTTTTACACATTCAGCAATTTTTATCCTCCATAGACCTCGAGATTTTATGAATCCCCTCCTCAGTACATGCAGGGTCTGGTTTATAATCTTTTCTGCCTCACCATTCACACAGGCATTCACATTTCTCTGCATTCTTAAACTCGGTTTCTAGAACAAGGGTTCTTAATTTTTTTGTGTGTGTGTCATGGTTTCCTTCTGCAGTCTTACATAGCCTTTAGACTCGTTTTCATAATTTAAAAAAATGAACAAAATGAAATATATGTAATAAAATGCAACTAATTTAATTAAAATCCAGTTATCAAAATATTGAAAAAGCAACCACCAAGTTCAGAGATTCCAGGTTAAGGAACCTTGTCCTAGTCTAAAGCACTTATACATAAGAATGCTTATATCTTAGAACTCTTCTCATCTCAAACTTTTGTTCACTTGAGTATATATACTTCAGCTGCCAAAATTCCTAGTCACAATTCTATCATGAGACCTTTTTGGAATTAAATTTTAAGATATAAAGCATTAGCTCTATCTCCCACTTTCATGTCATTAACAGATTTGACAAACATACTATCTAAAGATCCATCTTATTGCCAATAGAGGTAAACCTTTCCTCCCAGTGTTTCTCTAGAGAGCATTTACCTATGCTTTCTAGAATCAGAAGGAAACAAGAGGGCTGAGACTATTTGCAGTTCCTTTTATCAATAGGGTTTCATGGAAATGTAGTTCAAATGCATAAAAATATCCAGATTGTTTATCGTGCAATAAAAAAGAGGAAGGTCAAACCTTTGAATGGTGTATGGATGGGTAGTTCACCAAAGTAAGAGTCTATGGTCTGAGTTTTTTTCCCTGATGTTTGCTCATTTTCCCAGCCAGTTACTTGACTTTTAAATTCTTTGTTAATGTACAACTCTGCTTCCAGTGTGGGAGGTATACTGTCCCAAGATTTTTTGCATCTGTATTCAGAGATACTTCTAGCAACATGTAAATTTTTAGTTTTTCCAAAGTTGTATGATCAAAGGAGAGATGTTCACTCTTTTTCTGAGCTGTATTCTGATCTGTGAGTGACCTCAAGGACTCTTTTCTACCTTGGAAATATGAGGAGGTTTCTCTCTCCAACAGTGCCACAAGTTCTGCAATGTCAGTGCTCCTCATCCCAGGATCACCACCCGAAACAGTGACTCAGATCCAAGCATGGTGAAAGCAATAGAATCTTCCTTCAGCACCAGCAATTAGATTACTCAAATCTCCCTCTGATCAGTTGCTCAATCTCCCATTATGTGTAGGCTGAGAGCTCTGGAGAATGCAGCCACTGGCACCATCCTAGGACTGGGGGTGGACTATGTTCCTTTCTCACCAAGGTCCCACAGACCTTTCCTACTGACCTTCTAAGTCTTTCACAATTGTGAGTTGAGAAGTGTGGAAACCACCACAGTTGCCAATGATTCAGTCCTCAGAAGGCTGTTCCAGGTTTGCTGTAGTCAGGTCTGCCCTGGTGTATTTCACATTTGACTTGTTTCCTCTCCTAGCCTGGTGCAGTAGACCCTTCTCATGAATCTTCCAGGTTATGTTGGGCCTGAAATTTGTTTCACTTTGTCATTTTTTGGGTTCTTCTGCCATAGAATTTGTTTACAATAGTTTTTACAGGTATTTGGAAGGGTTTGGGGAGAGCTCAAGAAAGTTTCTGCTTTTAGTCTACCATCTTGGCTCTGCCCCTTGAGATGATTTTTTTTTAAATGTTGAGTTGAGAAAGAAGGATATACTAGGAGAAAGGTAAAGTGAGAGATAGAATGTGGGAAAATTTACTCACATAAAAGAGGTATGAAAAGAAGAGTTTTATAGTGGAAGAGAAAATGGAGGTAGAGTGGGCAAAGCTTGAACCTCACTCTCATCTGAATTGGTTCAAAGAGGGAAGAATATATACACATAGTTGCATATGGAAACCTATCTAACACAACTGGGAAATAAGTGGGGAAGTGTATAAGAGATATGGAAATGGTGGATGTTAAAAGGGAAGATAGATTAAAGGAAGCAGTGGTCTGAAGCCAGAACAACTTATGGGGGAGAGAGAGAGAGAGAAAAAGAGAGAGAGTGAGAGAGAGAGAGATAGAGAGAGACAGAGACAGAGAGAGACAGAGAGAGAAATAGAGACAGAAAGAGAGACAGAGAGACACAGAGAGAGACAGAGAGAGGCAGAGACAGGCAGAGAGACAGGCAGAGAAACAGAGAGAATAAGAAAGAAGAGGAGGAGGAGGAGAAGGAGGAGAAAGATTGGAGGGAAATACACAGTAATCATAACTGTGAATTTGAATGGGATGAGCTAACCCATAAAATAGAAGTAGATAGCAGAATGGATTATATATTAGAAATTAACAATATGTTCTATAGAAGAGACACTCATGAAACAGACACACAGAGTTAAAGGGCTGCAGCAGAATCTATTTTGCTTTAGCTGAAGTAAAAACAAAAAGCAAGGGTAGTAATAATCTCAGACAAAGCTAAAGTAAATATAAACTTAATTAAAAGAGAGAATCAGGGAAACTACGTTTTGTTTCATAGAACTATAGATAATGAAGTAGTATAAAAAATTACAGCAAGTCTGTCTGATAAAGGCCTCATTTTTCAAATACCTAGAGAATTAAGTCAAATTTATAAAAAATAAGATATATTTCCCAATTGATAAGTGCTAAAAGGTTATGAACAGGCAGTTTTCAGAAGATATCAGAACTATCAATAGTCATATAAAAAAGCTTAAAATTGCTATTGAGTACATAAAGGCAAAATGGAACAGTTCTGAGGTACCATCTCATACCTATCAGAAATGGCAAATGCTGGAGAGGATGAGGAAAAGTAGGCATTTTAATGGACTATTCTTAGAGTACTGAACTGGATCAACAATTTTGGGGAGTAATTTGGAACTATCACCAAAGGGCTACAAAACTTTGTTTATCCTTTGACCTAGCAATACTGATGTTGGGTCTATACCCCAAAGATATCAGAAAGTAAGGGAAAGTAAGGGAAACATGTGTGAAAATGTTTATAATAGTCCTTTTTTTATGGTGGCAAAGAATTGGAAATTGGGAAGTTTCTCATAAAATGGAAATGGCCAAATAAGTTGTGGCATATAATTGTGATGGAGTACTATCGTGTTCTAAGAAATGATGAGGGAATGGTTTCAGAAAAACCAGACAACACCTATAAACTGATGTAACATGAGTGAGAAGTGGGAGATCATTAAGCATAGTAACAGCAATGTTGTAATGATGATCAAGGGTGAAAGACTTGGTTACTCTGATCAGTACAATGAGCCAAGATAATTCCAAAGGAAACATCAAAAGAAAATGGCATTCACCCCAATGAACTCTGAGTGCAAACTGAAATTTATTTTCCTGTTTATTTTTATTTTGCTTTGTTTTGTAATATGGCTAGTAAGGAAATAAATTTTGCATGATTTCATGTGTATAAATGATAGAATATAATTTATCTTCTCAGTGGGTGGGAGGAAAGTGGGATTGAGACAGAAAATCTGGAATGCAAAATTTAAATTTAAAAAAACGTGAAATAAATAAATAACACATTTGGGTTTGAATACTGTGAAATTATGAACCTTTTAGAGGCTATTGTCATAATGCTAAAACCTATCTAACACTCTCTGGAAAAAGAACAAAAGAGAAATATTGTAAAATCTTTTTATTTGTATGCTAGCCAGTTTCTTTGGGACTGTCTGCTAAGGCAAGATTGTATAATCTTATTTATTCTTTGAAAAAACTTGTGGATTGGTTTACTGAACAAATGGGATCCCCTCTTTAATTACAAACACTCCTTCACAAAGCAGGGGAAATTTTGGAGCTTTCTAATAGCATAGCAGTGATTTATGTGATGATTTATGATTATAAAAATTACAGTTTTACCTGGAATAGTATATAGTGAACTTACATCTTGAGTCAATTTAATCCCAACAGATTCTGCTCTTAAAATTTTTGCTCAAGGGTTTAATATACAATACCTTAAGACATGGTTATCTGTTTGTCTGGAGATTTACAGTTGCCAGTGTTTTATTTTTCCTTCTTTAAAAAAAACCTTAATGAACAGTCATATTCACCATCTATGTAGAACTCCAAAACGTGGTTTTTTAAAATTTTTAATGATTTAATTTTAAACCAGGATGAGAAAAAACTGAGGATGAAAAGGGAAAAGAAAAGGATGTTGAGTGACTTTTTAAAAGAGTCCTGGTAAACTAAGTTATTGCATCAACATGAGAGTAGCAATAATTGCACCCATCCCTGAGCTGACTTCTACCTAAAATCAGACAAAATTTGGATGCTGTATGTCATTATACCTACATGTTAAATCATTCTCTGCCTTAGGTTTTAGCCTGGAGGGCAAATTTTGATACTGTTATAATATTCTTGCTTCTTCCTTTCATAGAAAATCTCTCTAATTAGGGTGGGTAAAACTGTTATTAAACACACACATAAGTCTTGAGTGTGTTCTAATAACAAATTTTAAAAATGGATTAATGACTTTATAAATAACATTGTATTGTTAACTACCTGAACAAGGTAGGTATTTTCTGTTTTAGGGGTTTGGTTTTGTTTTCAATGCCTAATTTTACGAGTGTCAGAGTTCTGCCTTCTGAGCTACTTTAAAATGTGTAGGTTTTGATATCTCAGTTATTTGAATTTCTTAAATATGTCAACATAACAATTTGCTAACTTAGATCACAGTGCAGTTATAATTAGTAAAACTGAAATGTTTTCCTTTATGAGACTTAAATCTGAAATAAAGAATGAAATAAATGAACACCAGTCTTGAAAGGTTAAATGATAATGGATTCAATGCCATTTTACAAGAGCACCCTTAACCTTAACTTACATGTCTACTTTGGTAAATATTAAATCTTTAACCAGAAACCCAATTTATACATCAGAGCACCATAGGTTATTTTTTAGAGTCTTCCTTCAGTCTGTTGTTGTCAATGTCTACATCAAGTATAGGGTTTAGATAAAAATAGAAACTGCAGAGAGCTATGTAAAGATTTAAATTCTCTGAAGTTTCAAGTGAATTGTGAGTTCTTAATTTGATATTCTTATACTTCTATTCTTAATTGAATTGGAACCATAAGGTTTGAGCTGGTTTTCACTACATGAACTAGTAATTGGAGAAGGAAAATTTAAGTGACTGTACAAAATTTTATTGATTCTAATTGCTGGCAAATTTTTAGCAGAATTAACCTAGGAATCTCTATAAGTGACTTTGAACCAGAGAAACAAATGTGCTGATGAGCAGCCCATTTCAGAACTGCTCTAAGAATGTAGTCTCTTCCAGAATATCCAAGAGAAGATGTCTTCAGGGACCAGACAACTTCATGGGACATCTGGGGTCCAAGATGAGGTGTACTGATGAAGTGGACATTGGTAGTGGGTTACCAGGTCATAAGGAGACTTGATATTATCCTCTGCCTTTTTATTCATATTTAGACTTTGCAAGCATTGCTGAGTTAAAGTTGGTTCTAAACTTGCAACAGAAAAACTTATGTTACTATGTGCTACTGATAATGAACATGTTAAAAAATCTCAAAATTAGTTCATAGATAAGTGAATCATGGAAAGTATGTCTATAAAATCAAATATTGATTTTATATTTGATTCCTTTCTGTAATTGATTTTACTATGTAACTGCCTAAACTGTGTTTCCAAGTTCAGAAGTCCAACTTTTCTCTTGGAGCTAAATTGTCCCATAAATTACTTTAATTCAAAGAAATACATTATTTTTATATTACGTACTGCTCATGAACAATTAAGGGAGACTTGTTATTTTATAAATGATCTTTGTATGCCATAAATATCAAAGAGAGACCTGTTACCTTGCTAAAAAGCTTTGCAAGATGCAGGTGGGTGCCAGGTAGTCTATTATCTCTGCAAAACTGGTAGTCCTTTAAGAAAATCTGATATGTTATCACTATCACACTAAATATTTATGTAGGTGGACACCACCAATCATGTTGTCTGACATCTTCCACAATATTTCAGACTTTGTAACCAATAATGTTATTTCCAGCTGTGATGTGTCCTGTTCCTTGTTCTCTTTTGCTTCCCAAAACTGTATGAAGACACTATTTGTGATCTTTTGACTGGCTGAGGAGCCAAGAGAACCATTTTATCAATAATTACTTGCCTTACCAATAAATTCAACATGTTCAAAATTCTGTGCTTTGTTTACTTTAATTTCAATCACAACAGCCAAAACATAGAGTGAACAGATTGGGGTAATGTAAAATGCCTGCACTGAACTGTGAAGGGATGTAAATATCATAATAAGAAGTTTCCACTTCATTTTAAGAACAATGAGGAAACATAGAAATTTCATGTTTAGGGAAATTACATGATCAGATCTGAGTTATTAGAATATCAATTTGGCAATTATGTGGATAACAAATTGGAATGTGGAAGGTCCTAGAGGAAGGGAATCCAAGAAAGAATCTATCACAAATCCAGGTCAGAGATAAAGGCCTGAAATATTGATCTCCCTGAATTTAAGATGAACTAACTGAAAAAGGGACAATAAAGTAGGCCATAGAATTGTAAAAAAAAATGATAGATGAAATATGGTGTAGAAGTAAAACTGATTAAGAATTGGAAGCTGATTGGACATGAGGACTGAGTGTTGATAGCCGAGATTTTGAAGCTGGGAGATTTATGGTGCTGTCAAAGAAAAATAGAGAATGGAAGAACTGTCAGATTTAAGGGGAAGATAATAGATTGACATGTTGGAAATCTTCATCAGGCAGTTCTTATTAGGTGACTGGCACTCAGGAGGGAAATTGGGGTTGAATAAATAGATTTGCAAGGCATAAGATCACCAATGAAGTGGATGTGGAGTTAAAAAATGACTCTCAAGATAGAATTTTGGAGAAAAACTCATTTTTAGGAGGGGAAATACATACTTCCATGGATGATAGCTTAGCAAAAGAGACTTATGAGGAGGGGACAGGATCAAGGACACATGTATAATGTTGTAAAATGAGGGAGTTGGAAGAAATAGACACTATGGTCCCTTTCAGCTCTAGAGTTAAGATCCTGAGATCTTATGATCTTTGACAAGTGGAAAACCAGTGTCTTCCAGAGATACAAAACAAGGAAGGAAAAGTAACTCACAATAGACAGCATCTATTTCTTTGGAAAAGTAGAATATGATATCTTCTACCAGAGGTTGGGGAAAATAGAGCAAAGGAATTTTGATGTGAGAAGGGAGAATTTGTAACAGAGATCAAGAGAAAAACTTCAGAAGATGAGACAAGAGTCTTGAAATCCAGACAACAACTTTAACCCTACTCAGGTTACATATTCCAAGTCATATTTTTTTCTTGCTTGAAAACAGATATACTCAGTTTAATTTCCCTAAGAATTGATTACAAGGTCTTCTGTATTTCAAATTCTGAAAGTCAAACAAAATCAGTGAGATTCTTCCTGCCAACTTTGACAAAGGAGAAATCAATTTTGAATCAAAGTGTTCCTACCCCTTCTTCAGTTAAGTCAACTTGAACTGATGGGGAACAGTACTTTTTGAGATCTAGTATAGTAGATAGAACTGAATGAGGGAAGGCCAAGTCATTTTTGCCTAACTAGAAGGTAAATGAGTGTCAGATAGATAATTCAAAACATGACTTCAGATACTTTAATAGACAGACTTCTAACAATTAAAAAAAACCCTGTGATTTTGTTGATATTGGGAGTCTTAGTAAAGAATGTCACTTTTTTATATAACTTACAAATTTACAGGTTGCCTAGCATTTAGGATTAGAATTAGTAGATTTCTCTCCCTCCCTCCCTCCCTCTCTCTCTCTCTCTCTCTCCCTCTCTGTCTCTTTCCTTGTGTCTCCTCTCTCTCTCTCTTTATGTCTCTGTCTTTGTCTTGTCTCTGTCCCTCAAACTATCTCTGTTTGTCTCTCTGTCTCTGTTCCTCTGTCTCTCTCTTTCCATCTCTCTCTCTCCATCTCTCTCTCTGTCTCTCTATGTCTCTCTATGTCTCTTTCTCTGTGTCTCCTCTCTCTTTTTCTCTCTTTATATCTCTGTCTCTGCCTCTGCCCCTCTGTCAGTCTCTCTGCCTCTGTTTCTCTGTCTCTATCTCTCTGTCTCTCTCTGTGCGTGTCTCTCTCTCTCTCTCTCAGAGGAAAGGAAGCCCTTCTTCCCTTCTACCAATGTAGTGACTTTGAACATGTGTTGCCTAAGAAAACATGAGCCTGGGTCTCTGGCCTTTGCATTTTCTGCTGTGTTTGTTTGCCTGAATAGATGGTCAAATAGTGAAATTCTCAATGGATGCCTTGTTTTTGTTCATTCTTTGCTCTCAGAGGACCAATGGTATTAGAAGTGTGGTGTCTTACCTTGCAAGTGACTTAGATTTAAGTTAGGCAGAGCTGTGTAAAGTCATCAACTTCACTCTCTCCTCCAGAGTTAGGAACAGTTAGACATGATTTATGTGGTCTACAGTATTTATATAATGGTTATCTAGGGAGTTCCTAGATTCCTCAGTTCATGTTGGTTGACAGTGAGGAAGAAAGCTACTACTTTGATGATTAGTAGGAGACAGTCAAATTCTTGACCTGGTTTGCCAAAAGTAATTTAACTTCAGGGACGGTTAGTCAGAAAGTGGAAGATGAAATGCCAATTCATCAGTCTCACAATTATCTCATGTTTTATTATTTTTAGTATAAAATTATCATGAATTATCATGGAAAGTATAAGGTATTGCTGTATGTCAATATGCACTCATGACTTTATTTGTGTGTTATTTCTTATATATGGAAGAAATAAATAGCTACCTGATATGTTTAGTACCCTTTGGGGACATCCTAGATATAAGCCAAACTTTCTGGGACAACTGGAAGAAACTATATATAGATTAACATCTCACAACATCACAAAATAGATATGAGTTAGACATTAAGATGTACTATAAGCAAATTAGAAGAGCATGGAATAGATACCTTCTCAGATCTATGGATAAGGGGAGTATTTATGACCAAGCAAGAGACAGGAGAACCATGGGAAGTAAAATTGGTAATTTGGATTACATAAAGTTAAAAAGCTTTTGTACAGACAAAACCAGTGAAGGAAAGATTAGAAGGAAAGCAGAAAACTGAGGAAAATTGTATACCAAGTGTCTCTGATAAAGGCCCCATTTTTCAAATACATGGAGAAAGTACGTAAATGTATAAGAATATGAGTTATCCCCCAATAGATAAATGGTCAAATGATATGAACATGCACTTCTCAGATGAAGAAATCAAAGTTATCTATAGTCATATGTAGAAAGCACTCTAAATCACTATTCATTAGAGAAACCTAAATTAAAACAACTCTGAGGTATCACCTCACATTTATCAAATTGGCTAATATGACAGAAAAGGAAAATGACAAGTGTTGTAGGGGATGTGGAAAAATAGGACCCTAATACTTTGTTGGTGGAGTTGCAAACTGATCCAATCATTCTGATGAACAATTTGGAACAATGCCTAAGTGCTATAAAACTTTGCATACCCTTTGACCCAGAATTACTACTAGGGCTATATCCCAAAGAGATCAAAGAAAAATGAAAAGGACCTGTACGTTCAAAAATATTTATAGCAACTCTTTTTGTGGTGGCAAAGAATTAAAAATTGAAGGGATGTCTACCAATTGGGAAATGGCTAAATAAGTTGTCATATTTCATTGTCATACAATACTATTATATTCTAAGAAGTGAGCATACTGGTGTATAAAAAGCTGGGAAGATGTACATGAAATGATGCAAAGTGAAATGATAAAAATCAGGAGAACATTGTACGCAGAAAAAGTGGTATTGTATGATGATCACCTGTGAATAATTTAGCTATTCTCAATAATACAATGATCCAATGCAGTTCCAAAGGACTTTTGGTGAAAAATGCTGTTACCTCCAGAGAACAAGATTGATGAGTGTGAATGCAAATCAAAATATGTTTTTTAAATTTAATTTTTCTTTTTTCTCTTTTTTGGTCTGTGTTTCCTTTTCCAACATGGCTTATACAGAAATATGTTTTGCATGACTTCACATGCATAATTTACATTAAATGCTTGCCTTCTCAAGGCAAAGGGAGGAGAGAGAGAGAGAGAGAGAGAGAGAGAGAGAGAGAGAGAGAGAATTTGGAACTCAAAGTTTAAAAAAATGAATGTTAAATTTTTTTAAAGTTATTGGGAAACATTTAATGAAATAAAATATATTGGATCAACAATGAAAAGTGAATACAGATATAAATAATTAGATAAATATTTATCACTCATAGGTATGTTATGTCAATATAACAAAAATGACAATGCTACCTCAATTGTAGGATCCAGAATTCCCCTGGCTGGGGAAATTGTTACCTTTCCAAAGGTCAATATCCCAGTCCACTGGGATATTCTCAGTTTTCCTAATAATAGGAGCTAATCTGTTGCTGAAGGAAGAAGAAACCAAGAACTACATTATTATTAAACATAGAGTTCAATGAATGGTTAAAATAATCATAATGGATTATTTATAAAAAAGTCAATCTGGGACAGCTGCTAGACAAAAGAATCTCAATAGTGGATCAAACCCTGCAAAGACTTCAAGAAAGCCCGGTAGTAATTATGGAAATAAAACAAAGGGAGATGGAACTATAAAGCACATTGCTACTATTTGGATATATTGAATATGTTGGGTTTCCACTTGGTAATGAACTCATTTCCAAGCTTGGGCAATAAGTCAATGTTGCTGGTGAAAATCCAAACATAGGTTTGTGTTTTGATCACGTATTGGTCACAAATTGGTCACAAATTGGTCACTGTTTTTGTGTTTTGACTATTAAGTAACACATTATCTAACTTATGACTCAGAGTCTGAAATATGATTTGTAACAGGTCACCATGTCCAAGCTTCCATCTTTCACAGAGTTCAAGTTATAGCTTTCATTTTTTACTGTGTTTCATGACTTTTTTCCCCAATGAAGACCCCACATAAATTAATCTACTTATTGATACATAACAATCAAACTAGTAAGAAATTGTTTTAACAAGGTGAGAACTATTAGAATCACTATGGAGGAAAAACTTAAATTTCTAGAGAATTGATGAAAGAAAAAGTGGGAGGTAGTACCAGATCTCAAATGATTCTACAAATTAGTACTCATCAAATTATTTTGAACTGGTTAATAAACAGAACAGTCAACAAGTGGAATATACTAGGTGCACATTATACAGAAACAAATAAATGCAAGAGCTTCATGTTTAATAAATTCAAAGACTAAAGTTGTTGGATTAAGGACTCACCATTTAAAAAAAACTTATTTAATATTTTCCTTTCCCCAATTGTATATAAAACAATTTAAATATTCTCTTTCTTCAAATTTTGAGTTCTAAATTCTCTCCCACCAACCCTTCCATTGAGAATGCAAGTAATTTGACATAGGATATACATGTGTACTCAAACAAAAGACACTTCCATATAAATATGAAAAGAAAGTATGAAAAGCAGACAAAAATCCAAGAAGAATGAAATTTAGCCTCGACTAGTACTTTCTCTAGAGATGGACATCACCTTTCATCCTAAGACCTACAGAATTGTCTTGGTTCTTTGCATTGCTGAGGAAAGTTATTCATGATACATTATGTGTTATATATAGTATGTAATACTATTACTATGTACAATGTTCTCTCAGTTCTGTTCATTTGTGGTATGAGGTGAATCACTTCATATAAGTCTTTCAAGGTTTTTCTGAGAGCATCTTGCTCAACATTTCTTCAAGCACAATAATATTATATCACAGTCATAAGCAACAACTTGTTCAACTATTCTCCAATTGATGGACATCCCCTCAATTTCCAATTCTTTACCACCACTAAAAGAGCTGCCAGGATATTTTTGTACACATAGGTACTTTTTACTTTTTCTTTAAACGTAGAGATTTAGGATACAGGCCTACTAGTGGTATTGCTTAGCCAAAGGGTATGCATGATTTTATGGCCCTTTGGATATAGTTCCAAACTACTCTCCAGAATAGTTGAATCAGTATACAAATCTACTAATAGAACATCAGTGTTTTAATATTTTCCCATATCCAATCCAATGTTTATCATTTTCCCATTCTGTCATATTAACTCATATGACAGGTATGAGATAGTATATCAGAGTTGTTTTAATTTGTGTTTCTCTCATCAACAGAGATTTAGAGTATTTTAATATGACTGTTGAGAGCTTTGCTTACTTGTCTTGAAAACTGCTTTTTGGGTGGCACAGCCAAGTTGGCAGAGTAAAAGGATGCACCTCTAGAAGCTCTCGTCCCACAGCCCAAAAACTATCTGTAAAAATGACTCTAAACAAATTCTAGAAGAGCAGAAGCCACAAAAAGACAGAATGAAAAAGATTTACCACCCAAGGCAGCCTGGAAAGCCGACAGGAAATGTCTATCACACCAGATATGGAGTGGAGCACAGCACAGCTTGGGCCACGCCATGGCAAAGACAGGACTGAAGCAATCTTCAAGGTGTCACCACCAACAGATGCAGGTCCCAGATTCTTCAACCCTCAAATGCCTAAGGCAACTTCAAAGTCTAGTGATAAAGCTCTTTCACTTGGGTGAGAAGGGAACACAGTGGTCTAGCCCCAGCCCCAGGCAGCTACAGCTTCCATTGTTGGAGCCCTGGCCTAAAACCCGTGGGGGAACTGAGCAGCTGATCAGGATCTCAGTCCTGAGTGGCCACCCTGGGGTGAGGAGGAGTACTGGCTGTCTTGGTGGAACTGATGGAGGTCCTGGAGAGGGAGACTTGCTAACAGACCAGAGCCCAGGCCAGGAGAGGAATAAACTCCTCTCACTTGATTGTGCCACCTTGGAGGAACTGAGAGCTTACAGGTCCCCAGAGAATACCCTCCCCTTGACAAAGAACTCAAAATTCAAGTAACTGACTGGGGAAATGCCCCAAACAGAGAAAAAGAACATGACAATAGAAGGTTACTTTCTTGGTGAGCAAGTATTATCTTCCATCCTTCTAGATGAAAAGGAGCAATGCATACTATCAGAGGAAGACCTAAAAGTAAGGACATATGCATCCAAAACCTCGAAAATAAATATACAATGATCTCAGACCCTGGAAGAGCTCAAAAAGTATTTTGAAAATTAAGTAAAGAGGTGGAGGAAAAACCGGGAGGAGGAATGACAGTGATGCAAGAAAGTCATGAAAAATGAGTCAAAACCTTGCTAAAGGAGACCCCAAAAGTGCTAAAAAAATTAACAACTTAAAAAATATATTAACTCAAATGACAAAAGTGCTAAAGAAATTAACAACTTAAAAAATATACTAACTCAAATGACAAAAGAGGTCCAAAAAGTCAATGAGGAGAAGAATGCTTTAACAAGCAGAAGCAGTCAAATAGAAAAGGAGTTTCAAAAGCTCATGAAGAAAAAGATCTTTAAAAATTAGAATGGAGCAGATGGAGGCTAATGACTTTATGAGAAACCAAGAAATCACAAAATAGAACCAAAAGAATGAAAAAATGGAAGATAATGTGAAATATCTCATTGCAAAAACAACTGAACTGGAAAATATATCCAGGAGAGACAATTTTAAAATTATGGGACTACCTGAAAGCCACGACCCAAAAAAAGAGCCTAAATATCGTCTTTCATGAAATTATCAAGGAAAACTGCCCTGATATTCTGGAACCAGAGGATAAAAAAAAGATATTGAAAGAATTCACCAATCACCTACAGAAAGAGAACCAAAAAGAAAAACTCCTAGGAATATTGTAGCCAAGTTTCAGAGTTCCCTGGTCAAAGAGAAAATATTGCAAGCAGCCAGAAAGAAACCATTCGAGAATTGTGAAAATACAATAAGGATAACACAGGATCTGACTGCTTCTATATTAAGTGATTTAGGGGTTTGGAATATGATACTCCAGAAGTCAAAAGAACTGGGACTAAAACTAATTATCACCTACTCAAGTTGAGTATAATACTTCAAAGGAAAAAAATGGTCATTCAATGAAATAGAGGGCTTTCAAGTATTCTAGATGAAAAGATCAGAGTTCAATAGAAAATTTGACTTTCAAACACAAGAAGCAAGAGAAGTATGAAAAGGTTAACAGAAAAGAGAAATCATAAGGGATTTACTAAAGCCAAACTGTTTACATTCCTATATGGAAACTCTTATTTGTAACTCTTGAAACTTTTCTCAGTATTTGGGTAGTTGGAGGGATTACACACACATACACACACACAGATATATAGATATATATAGAGAGATACATATATATATATATATATATATATATATATATATATATAGAGAGAGAGAGAGAGAGAGAGAGAGAGAGAGATGGATATATCTATATAGATAGATAGATGATATCTATATAGATATATAGATATCTATATATAGATATATATATATATATAGACAGAGGACACAGGATGAGTTGAATAGGAAGGGATGCTATTAAATAAATAAAATTAAGGAGTGAGAGAGGAATATATTGGGAGTAATAAGGGAGAAATGGAATGGGGCAAATTAACTCTCATAAAAAAGTCAAGAAAAAACTTTTTCAATAGAGGGGGAAAGGGGGAGGTAAGAGGGAAAAAATGAAGCTTACTCTCATCATATTTGACTTAAGGAGCGAATAATATACACACTCAATTTGTTATGAAAATCTATGTTACACTACAGGAAAGTAGGGGAAGAAGGAGATAAGTGGGGTTTGGGGGGGATGATAGAAGTGAGGGCAAATGAAAGGAGGAGAGCAATTAGAAGCAAATACTTGTGGGGAGGGATAAGGGCAAAAGGGAGAATAGAATAAATGGAGGGGCAGGATAGGATGGAGGGAAATATAGATAGTCTTTCACAACATGACTATTATGGAAGTCTTTTGCAAAACTACATATGTATATTCTACATTGAATTACCTTCTTATTGGAGATGGGTGGGGAGGGAGGAAGGGAGAGAAGTCAGAACTCAAAGTTTTAGGAATGAATGTTGAGAACTGTTTTTGTATGTAACTGGGAAACAAGAAAGATGGGTAATGGAGTATAGAAATCCATCTTTCCCTACAAGAAAAGAAAGAAGATGTAGATAAGGGAAGGGAGGGCTGTGATGGAAGGGAGGGTAGATTGGAGAAAGGGGTAATCAGAATGCACAGTGTTTTGGGGTGGGGATAGGAAAGAGATAGGATGAAAATTTGAAACTCAAAATCTTGTGGAAATGAATGTTGAAAACTAAATAGAAAAATTGGGGAAAAAACCACCTGTTGATACCCTTTGAGTATAATTGAGAAATGCCCCTTATTTCTATAAATTTGACTCTGTTTTCTATGTTTGAGAATTGAAGGCTTTATAAGAGAAAATGTATAAAACACTTTTTCCAACAGCAGTTATTACCAACTATGTATTTCTCTGCATCCTATTTTTCCCTATTTATCCTACTCTCTCTCCTTTTACATTGCCCATTTTCAAAAGTATTTTTCTTCTCACTTTTACCTCCCCCAAACTGCCTTCCCTCCTTTCAGCTCCCCCTCTTGCCTTATTCCTTTCCTTTCCTAATTTCTTGTATGATAAGATGTATTTCTACCCTCAACTGAGTGTGTATTATTACCTCTTTGAATGAATTCTAGTGAAAGAAATGTTCATATGCTCCCCTCAAGCTTCCCATATTTTCCCCTCTACTGTAAAATCTCTTTCAAGTCTCTTTTGTGCCTTGATAATTTATCCCATTCTATCACTCCCTTTCCTTTTCTCCCAGTGAATTTTCACCCCTTATTTTTATGTTGTTTGGATAATCATACTATCACATTCAACTCACACATCTCTTTTCTGTTTTTGCATACTTCTTTAAACTACTTTAACAATGAGAAAGATTTGAGGAGTTATATCAAATCTCTGATGATTTTCCTTTCCTGTTTACTTTTTTATGCTTCTCTTAAATCTTGTATCTGAAAGTCTAATTTTCTATTTAATTTCGATCTTTTCATCAAAAATTCTTGAAAGTTATCTATTTCATCCAAAATCCATTTGGTCTCCAAAGGATTATACTCAGTTTTGCTGGGTAGGTGATTCTTGGTTGTAATCCTATCTCCTTTGCCCTCTGGAATATCATATTTCAAGCATGCTAATCCCTCTAGAAGCTATTGAATTTTGTGATATCCTGACTATGGATCCACAATATTTGAATTGTTTCTTTCTAGCTGTTTGCAGTATTTTCTTATTGATCTAGGAGGTTTGGAATTTGTCTATAATAGTCGTGGGAGCTTTTATTTGGGGGTCTATTTCAGGAGGCGATCAGTGGATTCCTTCAATTTCTATTTTACCCTCTGGTTCTAGAAGATGAGAGTAACTTTCCTTAATAATTTCTTGAAAGAAGTTGCCTAGGCTCTTTTTTTTTATCATGTCTTCCAGGTATTTCAAAAAATTTTAAGTGATCTCTCTTGGATCTCTTTTCCAAGTCAGTTGTTTTTCCAACGATCTATTTCATGTTGTTTTCTAGTTTTTCATTCTTTTGATTTTGTTTGATTGTTTCTTGATGTCTCAAAATTGCTAGCTTCGACTGACCCCAATCTAGCTTTTAAGGAATTATTTTTTCCAGTGTGATTTTGTACCTCCTTTGCTTTAAAAGTCTCACTAACTTTTAAAATCTTTTTTGAATCATCCATGCCTTGAGATCAATTCATACTTTTTTTTTGGAAGTTTTGGATGTAGGAGTTTAACTTCCTTGGGTTCTGAGTGTGTATTTTGATCTTCCAGGCCACCATAATAACTTTCTTTGGTCAGATTTTTCTTCTTTTTGCTCTTTTTCCAATTTATTTCTTTACTTTTAACTTTATGCTAACGTGCGGCTCTGCTTCTCAAATTGGCAGGGTGGGGAGGGGGGAACTGCACTATCCAAAGCTTGCATTCTTTTGTGCAACTGTTTTCAGAGTTGTTTCTATTTCAGGAACTTGTAACTTTTTGATTCTTCCAAGGTGGGACAACCTAGAGAGAGGCGTGTTTACTACTCTCCTCTACTGTGCACTGGTTTTTGAGCAACCAAAAGAACTTTTTTCAATCTTGAAACTGTGATCAGGTTCCCTGCTCCCTTGTTATCACAAGTCCTGCTGTGCTAGTGCTCCTTCTCATACTTGGACTAAGACCCAGGACTTCAACCCATATCCAGATATACATAATGAAATAGAATTCTTCCTCTGGTATCAGCAATGGGACCCATGTAAGTCTCCTTCTGACCCATTGTCCAATCCCCTTCCCATCTGTTGGCTGAGAGGTGTGAAAAGTGCCATTACTACCACTGATTCAGTAACGCTGCAGACTGTTCCTGGTTTGCTGGGGTCTGGTCTAAGCTACCTCAGTCTACACTGGCTTGTACTTCTTTCTCACCCTGATGTAACAGACTTTTCCTGCTGGTAACCATTTACCAAACACTTGAACCAAAGACACAAAGAAAATCAGTTTCCTCCTTAAGTGAAAGTTTGTTCAAAGAAGAAACAGAGTGGGGTACCTATTTAAATGGAAAGTGTGTCCTAAGAACAAATAGAATGGGGTTCTCTCTTAACAAAAGATTGTTCAAGAACAAAGGATGGTATTCACCTGCCAAGGGTTTGACCAAGGAATGAACAGAATCAGGATGTACATGTGCTATAACTCACTTATTCTCATTAAACCAGAGAAAAATGAATGTGTGGGAGTGAGAAAATAATTCTGAACTTGGAGGTAAACAAGCTTTATAAACTTGAAGCAAAACCCAACTCAGGATGCCTGTGTAACCAATATTATAGTCTCCATAGGTGTTAAACATAATATGAAAAAGGAATTTCTTTTTTGTCTTTTTTTGCTTGCAAATATTTTTATTTAAATTCCATTTTTGAGGTTAGTAGGTTTCATTTATTGAAGGCAACAGCATCCATGGATTGCACATAGTCTTCAAAGATATTTATTTATTTCTCTAGCTTGTCTGTTCCAATGTCATCTTCAATCACACATTGTATCTGAAAGCTTGCTGATGCCCTATTCCCACTGGAACTGGTTTAGAAGATACCCAGACCAAGCCATGTATGAATGCTTCTGACACATTTCTTTTAAATTCCTTGATTCGTACTGAGCAAAGACGTTCTTCTTTTAGCTTCTTTGTTTCTTCCTCCTCATCAGACTTACAGAGATCAATGTCATCATAATCTTTGCCAACTGCTTCACTTCCTGTGATATCTTCTACATCAGCAGGCCCATACTTACCCCAAACCTTCTTTATTACTGGCAAGCTTACCTTTTACTTCTCATAGGATTTAATACGATTATACGAATGGAGAGTATGTATGCTCTCCAGTGGGGAGTAGTCAACAGGTGGGTGGGCTTCAGATGGATTCAAATACTGTGATGTCAGCACAAGATGGTCCATACTCCTTTATCTAGCTCTGGTCCACCAGGAATTCATTGAGGCATCATAGGCCCACGGGGATCTTGAGATCTCAAAATTCAATGTTGGTGGTGGAAGGGATCAGGAAAAGGAGGAAGTGGTGGAAGTGACAGAGGAACTGAACTCTGAGAAAGAAATTTCTTAACAGGATAAATTGTAAATACAATAAGTATCAAAGTTTCAAGGGAAATTATGGATCCAGAATGTCAATTCGATGTTTCTTCTACTATTAACATGAATATATATATATGTATATATATATACACATACATACATATAAATATTTGTGTGTATATCATAACATAACATAACGTGTCCATAAAATGTCAAGATACGTCCCATTACTTAAGATAGTGTCCAGTTCAAGGTATGTTGCCATGGATAGCTATAAACAGAAGAATTTTCCTGGTTAGCCTCATCCAGGCTTGTGGTTACTGACACAGGAAGGGATATTTGGGTTCACTCAGTGAGTACAGAAAATCATATCTGCTATCCCAGACCACATAAGGCACTATGTTAGGTCAAGGTCAGAGTGAGCCAAAAATGACTTTCTCCTGATTGCTCAGTCCAGGTTTTAGGCCTTTTCAGGTGATGAGGGGGTATCAAAATGGTTCACACTGCCAACTTTCTAAGTAGTCTTGCTGGAAAACTGCTTCACTCCATCCCTTTGTGGGTTCTGACACTCTAGAATTTGTTTAGGGTCATTATTTAAAATATTTGGGTAGTTTTGAGGGAGACCTTCAAAAACTCACCATTAAAGAAAACTTGTAAAACTAGAAAGCAGATATAATATCAGGAGATCAGAGCCAAGCTGGCAGAAATGCTCTCTCCCCTAAATTCCAACAAAGACTTTTAAATAATGGTGCAAGACAAATTCTGGAGTGGCAGAATCTACAAAAGGATGGAGTAAAACAAATTTCCCACCCAAGACAATTAAGAATATCAACAGGAAATGTTTGTCCACTGGGATGAGAGTGGAGGACACAGTCCATTGCAGGCCATGCCAGCATAGACTGGTCCTAGAGAACCAGGAGCAAGCCTTGGTAGTGATTGAATCAACAGCAGCATGAGCTGCTTTCAGAACTCTCAGCTTGCAAACAATGAGGATTCAAACAACTGGTCAGAAGGAGGTTCCTTAACTGGAACCAGGGCAGGATTTTGTTGCTTTGTCCATACTCAGATACAGTTTGCAGACCTGGGTGGCAATTTCAGGGCAAGGAGAAGCAGTACCACATCAGAGCTTGTGGCTGCATTGGAATGGGAATCCTTATCACAGTTCTATTACAAAAGAGAGTGCCTGTGGTCACTCACAGACCAGAGCAAAGGCCAAAAGTGTAGTAAACACACATCTCCTTATATTATGCAACTTTGGAAGAATGAAAAGGTTATGGGTCCCTAGAAGTATCTCTGAAATAAGCTGTACAAATCCTCTGAAGTTTGGGACAGTGCACCCTCCACATTGGAAGCAGAATATCAAAGAAGAACAAAGAGTTAAAAGTCAAGAAATAGGCAAGAAAATTTAATAAACAACAGAAAAAATTCTGACTATAGAAAGTAACTATGGTGAAAAGGAAGAGGAAAAGACATATGCAGAAGAAGACAACAAAGTTAAAGATCCTACATCCAAATCCTGCAAGAAAAATATGAATTGATCTTAGGTCATGGAAGAGCTCAAAAAAGAAGATGAAAATCAAGTAAGCAAGGAAGAGGAAAAATTGGGAAGATAAATGAGAGTAATTCAAGAAAACCATGAAAAAAGAGTCAATAGCTTGGTAAAGTAGGCACAAAAAATACTGAAGAAATTAATAACTTATAAAACAGATTATGCCAAATGGTAAAAACTATACAAAAAGACACTGAGGAGAAGAATGTTTTGAAAAGCAGAATTGACCAAATGCAAAAAGATATATGAAAATTCACTGAAGAGAAGAACTCCTTAAAAAGTAGAATTGCTCAAATGAAAAAGGAGGGACAAAAACTTACTGAAAAAAAAATTTCTTAAAAATTAAAAATTAGAACAGAGCAAGGGGAAGTTAATGACACTCAATTAGCTATAGAAATCTATCTTACCTTACCAAAAACTAAGAGGGATAAGGGGAGAAGAGGAGATGAAGGGGTGCTCATAGAAGGGAGGGTGGACAGGGTGGTGGTGGTAGTAGTTAGGAAGAAACACTTTTAAATAAGAACAGGATGAAAGGAAAGAAAATAACCCAAGGGAGAATGGGAGGAGAGAAATATAGTTAGCAGTCATAATTGTGAAAATATTTTCTGAAATAAATTTATTTGACAAATGCCTTATCTCTCAAATATATAGAGAAATGATGGGAATAAGAGTCATTCTTCAATTGATAAATTATTTAAAAAAATATGAATCATCAATTTTCAGCTGAAGTAATCAAAGCTTTCTATAGCCATGTGAGAAAATGCTCTAAATCAATATTGATGAGAGAAATGCAAGTTAAAACAAACTGAGGTAGTACCTTGCACCTATTAGATTGGTTAATAGGAAAAAGATGAACAACTACAGTTGTTGGAGGTAATGTAGGAAAATTGAGACACTAATGAACTCTTGGTGGAGTTGTAAACTGATTCCACAGTTATGAGAACAATTGGGAACTATGTCAAAAGATCTATAAAACCATGAAAACCCTATGACCTAGCAATACCACTATTAAGTCTGTATGCCAAAAGAGAGATAGAAAATCAAAAGAAAAAGGACTTATACGTACAAAAATATTCATAGCAGTACTTTTCTTGTGGCAAAAAAATTGGAAATTGAGAGAATGCCCATCAATTCAGGAACAACTGAACACATTGTGATGTATGATTGTAATGGAAAACAATTATGTTATAAGAAATGATGAACAGGATGCTTTCAGAAAAACTTGGAACGATTTACATGAACTGATGTAAAGTGAAATGAGCAGAAACAGAACATTGTACACAGTAACAACAATTTTGTATGAGGACCAGCTGTGAATTACTTAGTCATTCTCAGTAATATAATAACCCAAGACAAGTCTGAAGGACTTATGATTAAAAATGCTATTCTTCCCCTAGAGAAAGAACAGATGGAATCTGCATATAGATCAAGCATATTGTTTTTTCAAATTTTTTTATTTTTCTTCCTTTTCTTAAATTTTGGTATATGTTTTCTTTTACAACATGACTAATATGGTGTTAATGGGATTTTTGCTGAGCCAGTCTCTAACCTGAGAATAATCCAAGCTGAGCTTAGAGTGCTAGAGATGAGAGTGCCAGTAATCAAATAGTTTAATCAATTTCAGAGTGATGAATGTTCTCTTACCTGAAGTAAAAGCACAAGCTATATATTTAAATGAAAAATAGGGAAGGAAAGGAGAAGGTGGATTACAAACAAGCCTTTAGTAGTTTTCCAGGAGAAACCCAGAAGTCCCACAATACAATTCTGGAGTCAAGTATTTGGGGGTTATCACCAGCTCTTCTAGAGTACAAAACCAGAGTTCTGTGATGGGAACAGTTTCTATAATCTCTGATTCACTTCACTTAAGGCCCAGTGATTGTGAGTGTTCTCAGTTTTGATTAATCAGTTTACATCGTGAGCTCTGACTCCTGAACCAGGGAAGCAGATCGTGAGAAAACTAAATTATTAATGTATTCACTACACATATCTTATCTAGTAATATAAAAATTATAAATTCCCTTCTCAATGAAAATATATTTTGCCTGACTACACATGCACAATCTATATAAGATTGCTTCCTTCTCAATGAGGAGGGGTTGGGAGGAAGGGAGAGAATTTGAATCTCAATTTTAAGAATGAATATGCAAATTTTTTTACATGTAATTAGGGAAAGATAAAATAGTAAATTAAAAAAAACCAGAAAGTAGTCTTGATAAAATTGAACTTAACCAACCTTTCATACTTTATACCAAAATAAAATGAAAATGGACTAATGACTTATGTATGAAAATATATTGTAAGCAAGTTAGTGGAATGAGGAAGAATTAGCTTTTTAATATATGACTATACAAGGGTTCCACACCAAACAGGCCTAGAGACATTCAACAGTTGCAAAATGGATCATTTTAATTACATAAATTTAAAGTTGTCACACACAAAAAATGGTGAAGGTAAAATTAAAATGCAAACAAGTAACTGGGAACATATCTTTATAGGAAGCTTCTCTTATAAAGGTTTAATTTCCAAAACATGTAAAGAACTGATTCATATATTAAAGAACAAGATCCATTCTCCAATAAATCCATATTCAAAGACTATGAAGAGGCAGTTTCCAAAGGAAGAATTTCTAGTTATCAATCACCATGTTTTTAAAATGCTCTAAACATCTAACAGTTTAAAAAATATAAGTTGAAATCAACTCTTAGGTTCTCTCTCAAATCCAACAGATTTTGAAAAGATTAAAAAAAAAGCAAAAGAAAAATGTTAAAAGAGGACATAGGAAAACAAGCATACTGATGACACTACTTCTGGATCTGTGAATTAGTCCTTTTATTCTGGGAAGTAATTTGGAACTACACCCCAGAAGTCACTACATATTTTGTATTCTTTAATCCAGGAAAACATAGCAGCACTAACTACAAAGAGATCAGTAAAGAAAAAAAGGACCCTGTTGTACAAAAATGGAACAGCAAAAAATAAAAACAAGCCCATCCAAAAAAAAATACCCTAAATTCCAAAAATAAGAAGGTTCCCACCTATGGTAATTGCAATGCAATGAATTTTTATTGCATCAAAGGAATAATTAAAATAGTGTCAGAGAAATCTGGGAAGGTCACTATGAAAAATTATGTAGAACTGATATGAGCAGAACCAGGAGACAACATATACAATGACAACATTTTAATGAAAAAATAACTTTGAGAGACTTTGTAAGTGATCAATGCAATGATCAATGATGATTCTGAGTCTCAAAAATGAACCATATGACTAACTTCCAGACAGAGAAGTGATGAACTCAAATGCAGAGTGATGTATTCATTTTTACACATGACCAATCAGAGAATTTTTATTTTATTTCCTTTTGATTAGTTTGGGTGGTGGGTGGGGAGTTAAAGTGATGGAAAAAATGTTAATAAAAACAATGAAATTTAAATTTAAAAATAAAATTGATAGACACAAGAAACTTTCACAATAAATACATTAAAGCAAAAGTACTCACTGCCTCTTTATAGTTTCACCTAGTTCTAGAAATGCTAGCAAAAGTAATAAGAGAAAGAATTTAAAAGTATAAATATCAAAAAAAAAAGAGCACACAGTGATCTGACTGGGGATGCTCAAGGAGGCCAGGAAGTTTGAAATACTAGGATGGGGGAATTTTTTGGGATCATAACTTGGATTAGGAACACTGTAGAGGAGGGACTCTAACCCTTTTCCTGTCCTGGGTATCTTTGACATTCTGGTGAAATCTATGAAATAGGAAAGAAATAATATTTTATTTTCTATATTCATAACTGAAGGACATAAATTTCAATTAGAAGTTAGTGAAATTAAAGATACATTCATTATTTTCTCATTCTAATTAGTAACTCCACTGAAATCTATCCACTGACTTCCCAAGGTAAGAGTATCTGCCGTAGTATATGATGAAATTTTTATAAAGATATTGTGGAACAATAAGAAATAATATTCTTTAAAATCATCATTTGCTAATTGACCTATAATTCAAATCTAGAGTTTGTAGCAATCTCTTCTGGTCTGTATTTTCCTTTTCCCTTTTTTGTTTGATTTATCTAGTTTTAGGGACAAATATTGAAGTCTACAATTATCATGTGCATATCTTATTACAATTCTACTATCTTTCCTTTTAAGACATCTGTCTTACAGTTATAGTTTTACAAACTTTTCCCTTTAAAGGACCCCATACCTCTGGACCTATTTATGTGGACTAGGTTATGTCCTGGGGAAGCCTAGTCCCTAAAGATAGAAGTCAAGTTCTTTTTCTTGAACTCTCTGGTTCCTTTACACTCTTTACCCCATATCTCCACTTATACTTTAGGTTCGATTTATATCTAGATTTTCCCCAAGAGGGAATAGAATGGTTCACTTTTAATTTATTTTTTATTCTGAATTCAATGAATGCACCAAAGGACATTTAGATACACAAAGTAGAATAGAAAAAAGGATTATATAAAACTACAAATATCTTACATATGACTTGATTTAAAAATGAGATTTTCAAGTTATAATAAATTTAACACACTTTTTGAAACTGTCTTATTTGTCTATTTCCTTTGAAGTTCCTTTTGGGAAATAAGATTCTTAATATATAATATGGGGTAGCTATTTCATTCACAGAAGAAAAATGCTTAAAACACAAAAGGCATACTCTAAAATATCCAGTTGTCATCTGATTAAACAATAATTATGAATTGGAAACAGAATCCCTCTGGAATATACTATGCTGATTTAATCAATGGAGAGTTTTCAAGGGACCTAGACTAAGCCAGGCTACTTAAGACGTGAAGACTTAAGATATGGGACCCTTGTTCTTCTCAAGGTGAATGAAGTAAAAAGGTGAATGAGGGGTGGGATAGTATAAGAGACAAACCCTTGAATCAATTTTATCTGTTGTCTATAAAGTATAATTTTTACATGACATATAGAAAAAGTTGGAAGCAAAAAAATGAAAATGATTGGCAGAGTGTAAAGATATTTATGTTATCAAATTTTGAGAAAAGAAAAATTTGAGATGATTGAAATTTGACTGCCCATACATGGCTGATTAGTTTATTGTACCTGAAGTTCCTGAATGCTAACGGTGGAAATGTAGGACAATTAACTAATTGTTAGGTTTATGTGATTCTTGATTAAAGAAGTTGGTTGATTAAAATAGTAGGTCATAATGGGTCAGATCATACACACACACACACATATATGGACACACATATATATTTATAAGTATGTATATGTATGTATCTACACATGCACATACAAATATACATATAGATATATAGATATATGTATGTGTGTTTGTGTTTTAAAGTATTTATTACGTTCTGTCTGGTGGATGTTTTGTAGTCAGGTAAATTTTCTCCATATACTAAATGACACATATCACACGCATTTACCATGTTTCTTTCAAAACATGACAACTTCCCTAGTTGCCATCAGTATTGTACTCTCCTGTAGCCTTTATTTACTTTCTTTACTTTATCCAGTAGTGGTAGACATAACACAGGTATTCAGGGAAAAGGAATTGAATGACATTGTTTCAAACTTCTCTTCTTTTTCTTTCTTAGCCTTTTCCCTTTCTTTGCCTTCATTAAATCATTGCTGATTTTCTCTTTTTATTTTGGAATACAGAATAGGAGCAAGGGATATCTCTTGACTGGATTTTTTGGACCTCAACAATCCCTATTCCCCTCACTTAGCTGCGGTTTTTATTTTCCATAAAAAGAAATAAATCTCTAGCCAGTAAACTGTGGATGTCTTCCTTCCTATTAAAACCGTAAAAGGTAAGTCACTTTAAAATACTCTTGTTCTGTTTGGGAAATTGAAAGTTATAATTTTCTTTCTGAGACTTAACAATTGTATTTTTTTGTTGTTATTCGATTGTGTCTGAATCTTTTTGTCTCCATTTGGAGTTTTTGTGACAGAGATACTGGAGTGGATTTCCATTTCCTTCTCCAGCTCATTTTACAGATGAGGAAACTAAGGCAAACAGGATTAAGTGACTCCTCCAACTTCACACAGTTAGTAAGTGAATTAATAAATGAACAAATGAATGAATGAATAATTTGCAAAGCACTTAGTAGGTCTGAAGCTAAGAGAATACACATAGAAAAAGGGATAGTAACCTGCTCTAAAGGAACTTACATTTTCATAATGGAAGGTGCTACAAATATGAAAATTTTCAGTTGCAAATCAGCTGAAAATTTCTCAAGAGACTAAGGGTATAAAAGTGTAGCGAATGGGAATGTTTCTTTTCTATTGTCATTTCTATTACTAAAATCATATCAGTTTCTGATGTTGAGCTATTTGACTGTGCAAGGACTTTGCAAGAAATTTCTTGGTTTTGGTACTTGGATACAACTTTCAGGAAGAGTTGTTGAGCTACATCTTCATAGGGATTGTTTCTCAGGATGATGCCTGTGGGTACTGGACTAGAAGCATTACTACTCTGTAGATCCTTGAGTTCAGGATCCTGGGATGTCTTGAAGGGAGTCTGAGGCATCATGGTGGTCAGTGGGGTTGTTACGATTTGACTTGTCAGGAACATGTTGCTTTTATCTCTCAGAGTGCCTGGCTATTTTAGCTAGGTTGATTTGCCTGACCTATAGGTTGAAGTTGGTTGGCAGGTGGTGGGGTTGTGTGGGCCCTTTTCCACAGGAATTACTTCCCTGGATGATGAGCATAAGGAATGACCTGGAAGCAGGATCAGTGGTCTGGGTAGAGGGAGGGCTTTGACATTCCCAAGACTCCTATGCCTATTAGTGCCAATTTGTTCAGTAATTGTTGCTAGTGATGATGAGGACGATGGCCCTTTTCTCCACTATTATTTCTCCATCAATAATGGCAGTGGGTGATAAACTGGATGCAAGTCTAGTACCCTGAGAACCTGAAAGCACTGTTAACCCCATGGTTCCTAAGATCACCGTCTTGGGTTGTTTCCACTGGAATCTGAGAAGAAAAAGTGATCAAGGTGGTTTTGGTGGTTTGATTTCCCTGTAAAATACTGCATTTATTAAAATCCTACTGCATGCCAAACATTGTGCTATATCCTGGGGATGAACAGAGAGTCAAAAAAATAGGATCTCTGCTCTGAAGGTCACATCCTAATGTGGGAGACAAAATGCAAGCAGGTATTTTCAAATAATACATATATAAAGGATAAGCTGGAGAAAATCTCACAGGGAAGACATTAAGATTAAAGAAGGCTGAGAAAGATTTCTTATAGATGGGACTTTATTTGAAACTTGAAGGAAGCTAGGGAAGCAGGAAGAGAGGATTTCAGGCATGGAGAACAGTGAGTGAAAATGCCTGGAGACAAGAAATGTAGTGTCATATTTAAAGAATAGTAAGGAGGTCATGGCAGTGTACATGAAGGGGATTAAAGTTCAACAAGACTGGGGAGATAGCAAGGTGACAGGTTTTAATGGCTTTAAAAAGAACAAACAGAGAGCTTTATATTTGATCCTGAAAGTGAGAGGGAGCCACCAGAGTTGAAGAAATAGGGAAGTGAAGAGGTCAAACTCTGTGCTTTAGGAAATTCATTTTGATGACTAGAGAATGGAGTGGGAAGGAAGTTTACTGATACAGTGCCATGTCATGACCTTTTCCCAACGAATAAAGAATCAAACATTCAAAGTATATCATCTGTCATTTGTCTGTGCTTATCAATGGAACTGAATTCTCCTTAGTTTGGAGGAGGGGAGATAAGGAAAATACATATTTTAAGAGACAAAAAGAAATAAGGATGGAATATTTCAGAAGTCATATGTTTTATGCTAGGGAAAAATACACAAATACAAAATATTATACATTCAGAGCACTAAGAAAAGTAATTGGTTTCACCAGGGAATGAATAAAGGGGAGTACTATATAAAAATCCTGGAAAGGTGAGTTTGAGCCAGTTTTCAAGGGTTGTAAATGTTCAACAAAATAGTTTGCTTAAATGCTAAATAGAGGCAATGTAAAATTGAATATTATAAGTTCATAGAAAAGGACAAATAAGGCATGATTGAATGGAGGGATCAAAACAGATTTTGTGGGCAAAATGGCACTTGAAACTTAGTGTTCAGTTTTTAACTTGGAAATATGGATGGGGAGAGGGAGAGAGTATTCTAGATAAAAGGAACATCAGCTAATTAATTAGGATCCTAGTATCATAGATTTAGATTTATAAGAAAACTTAAAGGTCTCTTATATTTCCAGATGGAGAAACTAAGTATCAGAGTGAGTCACTTGATCAAGGTCACATGGATAGTAACTTGCAGAGTTTGAATTTGAACCCAGGTCTTTTGATTCCAAAACTCTATCTCTCTCAAACACCTATTAAATGCCTATTTTGTACGAAGTCTTGTGATAGAGTTACTGGAAATTACAATTTCCTGAATTTACATAACTGCCCTACCATGTAACCTGTATCTCTTACATAAATCTCACAAGAATAACATGAGAGATATTTTTCAAATGCTTTGGCAAAAAAGTTGGTAAACTTCATTACATCATTTTCATGATATAATAGATATATTACAAAATTAAAAAGTGAGTTTATTCTGATATCTATTTTGATAGATATTAAAATGTTTACTAACTACTCCTTTAATAAATAAATGTTAGAATTTTTTCTAGGAATTAAATTTAAGTTAGTTGCATACTCTATTCTCTTCCATATTTTGAAAACTGGGACATCTTTGCCGCTTTTCTAGACCTGTGGCACTGTCTTGTTTCAAGGATCTTTTAACAATCATTCAGTGACAATTACACCTACCAATCTTTTCATTTCTCCAGATCTGGTTTGTCCAGAATTTGTTATATAAATTTTTCAAAAGCAGCTCAGTTTTCTCTACTGTTTTCCTACATATTTGAAATTCCATCTTCTTCAATAGCCCTTTTTGTTCTAGTCTTTCCAGTCCAAAGATCATAAAATCACTAAATTTTAGTCTTGAGACCACAGTAGATACCTACCCTGACCTAGAGTTGAAGATGAAGCTCCTCTACTATATTTCTGTCAACTGGCTAGCCAACCTCTACTGGAATACCACTACCAAAGGGAACCAAATGACTCAGAATGACTCAGGACAACATTAATTGTTAGGAAGATTTTCCTGATATCATACTTGAGCTGGCTTCTTTGCCATAAATTATTCCTAGTTCTATCTTCTGAGGCCAAGCAGAGTAAGTCCAAACCATCTTCCATACAATAATTCTTCAAGGACTTGAACACATCTAAAATGCCCTCCATAAGTCTTCACCATCCAGTTGCCCTTCTCTGCATCCTTGCCAGCATTAAATTATTTTTTTTTTTTAAACTGGAGTACTAAGAACCAAGCACAATTCTCCTGATGTGATCATTCTGGGTAGATTAGAGAGGGAACTTTATCTATTTATTCCTACAAGCCATAATTCTCAATGCTCTCCAAATTTCACAATGCTCTTTTGGCATTTCTATCACATTTTAGTCTCATTTTAAGTTTGCAGTTCATCATAACCACCACATTTTTCATACAAACTCTTGTCCAACCATACCCATCCCATATTGTATTAAAGCTAATTTTTTGAACTCGGTATGAGCCTTTTAATTCATCCCTAATAAATTTAATTTTATTTGCTTCATGCTATTGTTCTAACTTGTCAGGAACTATTCAGATCCTGATTCTGTCGTCTAGGGTCTTTTGAGATTTATATCTTTATGCAAATTACAGATAAAAGTGTTAAACCATACAGGGTCAAAAGAGATTCTTAAGGAATCACACTGTAATTCCTTTTCCAAGTTGATCTTGAACCTTTAATGACTATATGAGTTCAGTCATCCAATGAATTCCAAATTCATCTAATCATTCATGCAGTCTCCACCTCTCCACCTTTTTCACAAAAATAATACAAAATACTTTATTGAAATACTTTGGTAAAATCTTGGTAAGCTATATCTATAAAATCTCCCTGATCCACCAATTTAAAGAATACTTTCAAAGAAGGAAGTAAACTTAAACTTACATGACCTTTTGTCACTGAAACCATACTGGTTCTTTGGGAATCATTGATTCCTTTTTTTATATAACCTGAAGATAGTTATTCTGTGTTGTCACATTACATAAGCTCTAGTAAAAGCTTAAATTTTCTAATAGAAATGAACCTAAGAAAATGAAATTTCTAGTACCTCTCCAGGAGACATATATGTTTTATTTTAACTCGCTGACTCCGTAGCCATCTCAGTATTCCCTTCAAAGTGCTTGATTGTCGAAGAGCAGAGGAATTCTTCGTTTTGGTTCCATGAACTTTTTGATATAACTCGACTCCTGAGATTGTATACTGATATTTCTATTCAGCACTGGCCCTTTCATCAGGAGTGTTGAAAGTCCTCTGTTTTGTTAACAATTCATTTTTCTCTAGTAGTTTTATAATCATTTTTATTGGACAAGTTATTCTTAGTTACAAATACTTAGGGGAATATTGTATTCTGAGTTCTCTATTTTTTTTATGATGGTAGTTGCTAAATTTTGTGTGATTCCAACTGTGACTCTTTGTTATTGAAGGCTTTCTTTCTGAATGCTTATTTATTTTTCCTTGACCTGGAAGCTATGGACTTTATCTATGATGTTTTGTCATTTATGTTTGGGGATTTCTTTCAGGAAATGACCAGTAGATGCTATTCATTGTCATTTTGCTGTATGGTGCTGAGAGATCTGGGCATGATGATTTGTTGAAATGTCATGCCTAGAATCTTTTTTTTATTTATTGATTTGTTTTCCAAGTTAGCACTTTTAGATATTTAATTCCTTATATTTTCTTCTTTTTAACTTTTTTATTTTGATTTAATATTTCTTATTGTCACACAGAGAACCATTAACTTATTTTTGGTTATTTCTCATTTTCAAGGATTCTGTTGCTTATGTAAAATTGTGTTCTTGTTAATTCTCTTTGCAAAACTTTTATCCTTAACTCAATTCTTTTCTAATTCTTTCCACTAATACTCTCATTTCATTTACAAAATATTTTGTAATTGTTAAAAGAAATTCTTGTTTCATTTCTTCTAAGAATTTCAGTTGAACTCATGGTCAAGCTTTGTTTTTCTTTGAGGCTTTGCTTGAATGTTATTTGGAGTCATTCTATTCTATATTTGTGTCTTGGGCACTCGAATAAGAAAAGGAGTTTCCTTTTCTAAGAGTCCTCTACACCAATTAAGTCACAGGTACAGTAAACTTTCTAGTCCTTATCCATAATCTATTAGTTAAGACAAAAGATATCCCTGACAAGGAATTCACTTTGGTGATAGTTCCTCAATCTTCAGGAGTCATAGGTATGCTTCAGTCTAGGAGTGCTGGGAACTCCAAAATGTAAGGGAAAAGGGCATGAATCTGCCTTGAAAGAATTCGAGCACTCAAGCATCCCAATCCAAGTAGTGAGTTGTAATTGTGACACAAAAACAATCAGGTAAAATTCCTGATTCCTTTTTGTAGACAGTCACTTGACATGTTTTTAATAAATTCTAGATTTTTGGCATAAACCAATTCATGCTCAGCACCTTATAGTTTTCAGAATCTATATTCTTTCCTTTTTCAAAAATCCTTTAGTACCTCTGAAAAATCTTTCAGATATCACTGACTCAGCAATCATGTGTATGATTTCTTTCAGTACCCAAGGATGGAGCTAGTCTCGTGCCTTAAATTCTACATGTGCAGTTAAGTAATCATTTCCAATCTCCTACCTTGAGTACCAACTACTTATTAGGAATTGTCGCTCTTTCCCAATCCAAATGTAATTCTCTATCTAGAAAACAAAAGCAATTTCTTTTAAAGTACAGTTTTTGTGTCCTATGTTTAGTTACTAGTGTTCTATTCTTCCTGATTGGTGGACTAGCCCTTCTCCCAAAAAAGACTTTAAAAAAACAGTTTTTTCTTATATATAGGATTCTTCTTTATTCTCATCTTATTCTGCATTTTTAGCATTCCTGAAACTATTGCCCATACTGCTAATTTCACATATTTTAACATATATGCTTTACATGTATTTACATATACTTTTGAAATCTAAGTGGATTGGTTAATTTTTTGTGCATCCACTACATTCTTCTCAGACAAAATACATTTTTTTTCCTCATTGAAATAATTGCATTTTGCATTTTCACAATTTCATTCTTCAGAGTTGTTCAACCCCTCTGGGCTAAATGGCCCAATATAATTTCAGTTCATGGGCCTTCTAATGCCTTGAAATTTATTCTTCCCAAAATGGAAAGTGCATGTCAGATTTTGTCTATCTTTCTCTCCCTTCACTCTCACAAATTTTTAATGGCAATGATCAAATTCCCCTCCCATTCTCTTTCCTTGGACTTGTGACTTGCACACACACACACACACACACACACACACACACACACACACACAAATACTGAGCAAATTAAGAATTAAGTAGTTCTATCTTCTCTCTATTATTGTCTTTACAAGCTGATCAACAGTCTTATTCCTTCTGTGATACTTCTATTTTTGCCCAAATGGTTCAAAATCTCTTTTTTTTCCTTCCTTAGCTTCCCTCATCAGCTTTAGCTCAGCATCAGCTTTAGTAATTCTGACCCTATTTTTTCAGGACTACAGTACACTTTTGTGCATTTTCTTTTTTTTTTTAAATCTGTATCTGACTTCCTTATATTGTCTCAGCTTACCAGCCTTCTGTAATTTTTCTAGACAATTTTTAACCCTGTAGTCATTCTGAAGATGCACTTTTCTGAACTCAGCTATATTTGTCCTTGGATAACACATAGACAATCTATCACTTTGTCCAAACTCAAAAATCTTTCTAATCAGATTTTTTACTTCATTGGTATAGCTTGTAAGAATCAAGAGCTAAACTTTAGTGAAAGTGAGATAAGAAGGGATATAAGAGGGAAAAGTGAAAATAAAGAAAATAAAAATAAAAAAAGAAGAGAAACCAGTTTTGGAAATGAACTTAGGGGCTATCTGGTTCAACCCAAATTCAATTAATAATTGCCTCCATCATAAACTTGAGCAAATGGTCATACATACTTTATCCGAGGACTTCCAGTAAGCTACCTCCTCCCTCCTGAGGCACCCTGATCTGATTGCAGCATAGAGGATATGAAGCAGAATAATTGAAAATAATACTTAAACACAGAGTAGAGAACAACTAAATTGGAATGAAACTTAGAAATATTTTTATTTCACTATAAAAGTTTTGTTCTAACTGCAGAAACATTCTATGGACTACCATATGCTAACAAGAGGCAGTTAGATGGTTCAGTGGACAGAACACTGGGCCTTAAGTCTACAAAACCTGGGTTTAGATCCAGCCTCAAACACTTACTATCTGTATGACCTTGGGGAAGTTGCTTAACTTCTGTTTGCCTAAATTTCCTGGAGAAGGAAATGGCAAACCACTCCCATATCTATGCCAACAAATCCTTATGGGCCATATGTCCCATGGGGTCATGAAAAGTTGGACAAAACTAAACACCATATGTAAGTAATGAAAAAATATTTTTTAGTGCTTTGTGACTTTAAAAGTGCTTTTTATTACCTTAATCAATTGCCAATCACACTAGAAGTATTGATTAAAATATTACAAAATAATAATAACTACAATGAATTTTATAAGCTTTTTAAATGAATTTCTGTTATATTGGTTTCTGTAGCATTAACATTCATTTCAAAGTTTCGATACATAAAATTACAAATATAATTTCTTAGATCTCTTGAAGATATATTGACTTGATTATACTGAATTAAACATAGGCTTGGTGCTTTTTTTTTTGCAGTTTTCAGATTGGAGTCTGGTTGAAGCAATGAAAATTTCAAACTTAGGTAGGGATTCTTGGTCCCTGAATTCTCCATTTCCAGAAGGTTGGGAGCCACTTAGCCTCATTTCTTATTAAAAAGAAGGAAAGTGAGATTCAGAAATATAAAGTGACTTGCCCTGATTGAGGACTTTAGGAGAAGAATCAAGATTAGGTTAAAAATGTTCTCATTAATCATCATCCTTTATCATCTTTAAAGCAAAGTTAATTGAAATCAAGACAGTTCAGCAAGCATGAATTGCATCTGCATTGTGAAACATTTTCATTTGGAGTTAACAAAACATGGGTTTAAATTCTTCCTAAGAAACTAGCAGTGTGACCCTATGCAAGACTTTTACCTTCTCTTTGATTAGGGAACTCTCTAGGACTTGTCTACTAAGTTGTAGCCTACTTTTGATGTGCAGTCATTAAATATTTCCTGATCAGAATTTCTCCCATCCCGAATCATAGTTCTTTTAGGTACGGTCATGCTAAGTTGCTGGGGAAACAAATATATAGAATGACACATTTCTTGCCCACTGTATGTATAGAGTATACTTGGCAATTAGACATTTATGCAAATAAGTATACAAATTTTATAGGGTCATAAGAAAGATTTCCAGAAGGAAAAGTTCAGTGAATGATTATATTCAAGTGAGAGAATCAAGGAAGGCTTAGGAAGTAGAACCTTCTCACCTCCCTTCTCTTCCCTTCAATAGAAAAAGCTTTTTCTTGCCTCTTTTATGGGACAGATAATTTGCTATATTCTATTTTCCCTTTCTCCTCCAAATATAATCCTCTCTCATCCCCTAATTTTACTTTATTAGATATTATCCCTTCCTATTCAACTCACCCTATGCCCTCTGTCTATATGTGTATAATCCTTCCACCTACCTTAGGAGTGAGAAAAGTCTCAAGAGTTTTAAATATTATCTTTCCATGTAGGAATGTAAACAGTTCAACCTCAGTAAGTCCTTTATGATTTCTATTTTCTATTTACATTTTCATACTTCTCTTGATTATTGTGTTTGAAAATCAAATTTTCTATTCCATTCTGGTCTTTTCATCAAGAATGCATGAAAATCCTCTATTTTATTGAATGATGATATTTTTCCCTGAAGTATTATACTCAGTTTTGTTGGGTAGGTGATTCTTGGTTTTAATTCTGGTTCCTTTGACTTCTGAAATATTATATTCCAAACCCTGTAATCCCTTAATATAGAAGCTGCTAGATCGTGTGTTTTCCTGATTGTATTTCCACAATACTCTAATTGTTTCTTTCTGACTGCTTGCAATGTTTTCTCCTTGACCTGGGAACTCTGGAATTTGGTTGCAATATTCCTAGCAGTTTTCCTCTTGGGATCTCTTTCAGGAAGTGATTAGTGGATTCTTTCAATATTTATTTTACTCTCTGGTTTCTAGAAAATCAAGGCAGTTTTTCTTGATAATTTCTTGAAAGATGATGTCTAGCTCTATTTTTGATCATGACTTTCATGTAGTTCCATAATTTTAAAATTGTCTCCCCTGGATCTATTTTCCAGGTCAGTTTTTTTTCTTCAGTGAGGTATTTCATATTGTCTTCTATTTTTCATTCCTTTGCTTTTCTTTTAAAATTTCTTTATTTTTTATAAAGTCATTAACTTCCAACTGTTCTATTCTTATCTTTAAGGAATTATTTTCTTCAGTGAGCTTTTGGACTTCTTTTTCCATCTGGTCAATTCTGCATTTTAGGGCATTCTTCTCCTCCTTGGCTTTTTGGATCTCTGTTGTCATTTGGGTTAATATTTTACAGTGTTATTTTCTTCAACATTTTTGGGTCTCCTTTAGCAGGCAGTTGGCTTGTTTTTCTTAATTTTCTTGCATCACTCTCATTTCTCTTCTTAATTTTTACTCTACTTCTCTTTGATTTTCAAAATCCTTTTTGAACTCTTCCATGATCGTAGATCAATTAATATTTTTCTTGGAGTCTTTGAATGGAGGAGTTTTGACTTTGTTGTTTTCTGCTTGCATGTTTTGGTCTTCCTTATCACCAAAGTTAGATTCTATGGCCTAATTCCTTTTCTAGTTTTTGCTCATTTCTCCAGGCATTTATTTGACTTTTGAGCTCTTTGTCTGTTTCTCTTGGGAAAAGGAAGTGTACTGTCAGTGGTTCAATTCCCACACAAACTGTGGGCCTAGAACTCCAGAAACTGTTGCTATCTCTGCCTATGTTGATGCTGTGATTGTAGTGGGTTCCTCTGTCCCCTTTGGCCTCTGCTGCTGTAGGGCTGATACTGAACCATCCACTCTCCCACACTGGTCTGACAGGTTTTTTTCGTGACCTTCCAGTTTATCCTTGGTGTTTTGGGGTCCTGAAGTCTGTAAACTGCCACAGATGTGAGAGATTAAGTCTTCCCAAGGCCTGTTTAGGTCCATTCTGTGCCAATATGGCCCATACTAGACTTCCCCGTCCCCCCCTTGGAATGAGAGACACTTCTCAGAGACCCTCCAGGATGTCTTGGGCTGCAGATTTGCTTCACTCCATCATACTTTAGGTTCTTCAGCTCCACAATTTATTTAGAGCCATTTTTTACCACTATTTGGCTGGGCTTGAAGGCTGTTCTCTAGAAAGTCCATGCTGTTACTCCTCCATCATGACTTTACCCCCAGGGATAAGAGTTTCAGTAGAGTGGTGGAACTGGAAGTCACCTTACTAGAGTCTTAGAAATCATAAGGCAATGGAGCAAGTGAGTACAGAGTATATTTAGTAGTTTAGTAGTGACTGGGGATGAGTCATAGTTTGCTATGGTGACTGCGGATAAGTGATAAAGAGTGGTAACTTTAAATGTTTTTTTTTGTTTGCTTTTTAGAAAGAAAAAGACTTAATATTTAAGACAAAGAATCAAAAGTCTGTGCAACAATCAGTCAATTAGCATTTATTAAGCATTTATTATGTGCCAGGGACTATGCTAAGCCCTGAAGATACAAACAAAAAACAAAAACAATCCATGCCTTCAAGGACTTACCCTTGAAATGAGGGAGATCACTTGTATATATTCTGACATGTATGAACTGTACAGAGTAACTGGGGAGTAAGAGAAGGTACTAGCTGCTGAGATGGACTGGGAGTAACATCTTAAAGTCCTTACAGTATCTGAGCTGAGAGTTAAACGAAGTCAAAGAATTTGAGAAGCAGAGATTAGGAGGAAAACCATTCCAGACCTGAGGGATAGCCATTACAAAGACATGGAGGTAAGAGATGCAATTTTGGTGTGTGTGTGTGTGTGTGTGTGTGTGTGTGTGTGTAAAAGCAAGTGGGATAGAATGATTGAACCTAAGAATGTGTGTTGAGGGGCAATGAAAGGAGGCTGGGAAGATAGGAATGGATTATATCGTGTAGAAACAAAGGAGGTGATATTTGATCCCAGAGTCAATAGAGAACCATAGGAACCTGTTGAGTAGGGAGGTGACATCAGACACTTTAGGAAAATCACTTTGTCAGTTGTGTGAAGGATGAATTGGAGTTCAGAGACACTTGAAAAAAAGCCTAATTAGAAGTATATTGTAAAAATCATGATAAAAGGTGTGAATGTCTAACATAGGGTAGTTGCTGTGTAAGTAGAAAGAAGAGAATGTATTGAGATATTGTGAAGGAAGAACCAGCAAGATTTGGCAACTGGCTGCATATATAGGATAAGATTGAAGAGTACAAGGATGCCCAGAAGGTTTCAAGCTTTGGTAACTGCAAATATGACGAGACTCTCAAATAATAATAGAGAAGTTCAGAAAAGCAGAGAATTTGAGGAGAAAATAATGAAGTGTTTTAGAACATGCTGATTTTGAGATGTCTTTAAGATGTTCAACTTAAAAGTTCCAATTCTCTGTTGGTGATGTGGAACTAGAGTCCAGGATTAGACATGTTAATTTAAACTATGGGAGTTGGTAATATCACCATGTGAGAGATGATAGGGAGAAGAGAGAGAAAAATTTAGTACAGAGACTTGGGGGATACCTGTAGTTATGATGATATTAAAGGTAACCAAGAAAAGTTGATCAGATAGGTAGAAGGAGAACGAGCAGAGAGAGAGCTGTAATGAAAACTAGGAAAAGACAGTATGAATGATAATAAGTTTATTATTAAATATGTTAAATGCTATGAGAGGTCAAGAAAAATGAAGATTGAGAAAAGAATATTACATTTTATACTTTAGAGCTCATTAGTAATTTTTGTAAGAACAATTTGAGATGAACAGTGAGATGAGAGTCAGATTAAAGAGTTCTGAAGGGGATAAGAAGAGAGGAATTGGAAACTCCATATGTAGACTTTTTCCCAAGAAGTTCAGTTAGTAAAGGCTTACTTAGCCCTTGACAAGGGTTAGTCTTGACCAAAAGAAAAGACATCTTTTCCTCTAAAACTTGAGCAAAGGAAAGTTCAGGACTCCTGGTGTCTTGTTGAAGTCAATAACATACTACTGGGAATTATTTTTCTAGATTATTATTTTCTTGTAATAGCTGGGCTAATAAATTTGGTAGTATGAGGAGGCTAAATGGGTTCTGAATTGCTCAAGAGAAAGAACACTGAAAATCAGTTACCCTAATAAGAAAAAAATTCACCTATTTCATTTTTACAGGTAATGTATTTCACAATTTCTTTAATATTGAAGTGTCTAAATTCATAGACCATAATAGCAAAGAATGTATGCCCTTGGTATAACCTATTTCATAATCCTCCCTGATTTCTCTGTCCTTGTATCCTTAGGGCATTGATCCATCAAAGGCAATGAAACCAGAGAATCAAACTTCATCCTCAGATTTCATCTTGTTGGGCCTCCTTGTGGACAACAAAGTCATAGGAGTAGTCTTTGCTGTAATCTTTTCCATCTTTGTGGTGGCTATAACAGCCAATATGATTATGATATTTCTAATCCATGTGGATTCCAGGCTGCATACTCCCATGTACTTCCTGCTCAGTCAGCTCTCTATCATGGACACCCTCTTCATTTGCACTACTGTGCCTAAACTCTTAGTAGATATGATATCTGAGGATAAAACAATCTCCTTTGTGGGTTGTGGAATTCAGATTTTTCTTTACCTGACCATGATTGGTTCTGAGTTTTTTCTCTTGGGACTCATGGCCTATGACCGTTATGTGGCTGTCTGTAATCCACTGAGGTACCCAGTCCTCATGAACCGCAGGATGTGTCTTCTGTTGACTGCAGGTTCCTGGTTTGGTGGCTCATTGGATGGTTTCCTCCTCACACCTATCACAATGAATGTTCCCTACTGTGACTCTCGAACCATCAATCATTTCTTCTGTGAAATCCCTGCAGTCCTCAAGCTAGCCTGTGCAGACACATCTCTCTATGAAACCCTCATGTATATATGTTGTGTACTAATGCTGCTCATTCCTATCTCTATAATATCTACCTCCTACTCACTCATTTTGCTCACAGTCCACCGTATGCGTTCAGCAGATGGCCGGAAGAAAGCCTTTACCACCTGTTCTTCCCACCTGACTGTGGTCAGCATCTTCTATGGAGCTGCATTCTATACATATGTGTTGCCTCTGTCCTACCATGCCCCTGAGAAGGATAAGGTGGTGTCAGCCTTTTATACCATTGTAACACCCATGCTTAATCCTTTGATCTATAGTCTCAGGAACAAGGATGTAATGGGAGCACTGAAAAAAGTCTTATTAAAATGGTCTCCCACACAGAAAATTACAGCAAGTGATGTGTAATATCAGCTATGAATCTTCCAGTTTTAGACCACATAAAGGTGGCAGAGTTGGAATAATCACCAGTGATGATGCACTTCCCCTTTACCTTCCAGTAGCCCTTTGTTTAACAAACCTGTGGCTCCAGACCCCATGGAGCAACCTGGAAGGAACAATGACAAAAAGGAGTATCTTTCTTACTTACCTTTTCTTTGATTCTTCTTGAGTCCAGGCTGCCCAGACTACATGGAAGTGCCTGGTGTAAAGAGTGACTTATTTGTTCATACCCTCATGAGTTCAGAGTAATTAACTAAAAACCTGCTATTGAGATGGATGAGTGCCATAATTTACCATATGTGTTGTCACTTCATACAACATCTCTAGGATCTTACAATGTACCCCACTGTTAACGTCCTTCAGGCCCTTGGGCACTGTCAATTGATCTGCTTGCAAACACTAAGGAACTTTTTCAGTTGTCCAAAGCTTCATCCTTAAGATTTCTGGGCCTTTTCATCTGCCCAGAGGAGATGTTATTGCCTTTAATTAGCATATGAGCTCTTTTGGAATATCTGATTTTAAAAATTTGTATTCCCAGCTCTTAGCTGAGTAGTTAACAAATAATCACATAATACATTTTTTTCATATTTATTTATCCTTTCATTCATAGATTCCATCACCTCTATAATCACTGCTACTATCACCATTGCAAAATTATTGCACCATTAACATCATCTCAAACAACTTCATATGTACCTGAGGTTCAACCAAGATACTGCAAGAGTTTGAGTGGTTGACAATCACTTGTTTTTTAATGCTTGAGAGTATGAATATTTGTCCCATCTGCAATTTAGAAATCCAGAAATGAGTAGGCTATTAATAATTAGTGTGTCCATAGTGGCACCCTTCACCATAAAGAGAAATAAAAATTTTAGTAAGTGTAGGGGTGTGTGTGTGTGTGTGTGTGTATGTGTGAGAGAGAGAGAGAGAGAGAGAGAGAGAGAGAGAGAGAGAGAGAAAGAAAGAGAGAGAGAGAGAGAGAGAGAGAGAGAGAGAGAGAGAGAGAGAGAGAGAGAGAGATCTAATCCAGGCATAAGTGATGATGGTATGTGTAAATACACAGAAGTGGGAAAGGTCAAGAAGAAGCTAAAAAATTGTGAGTATAGCAATTTGACTGAAGCATGGAGTAATTAAATGATAGTAGGGTGAAATAATACCAGAATGGTAGATTGGAGCTAGATCATCTCCTTTTATAGGTTGTAGATAGCTGTAAGCTGATGAGAAAAGGGATGGCAAAATTGGATTATGCAATGGGAATTTGACAATTAATTAGATGTCAGATGAATTAGAATTGGTGAAAGAGAAGCTAAAACTGGGTATTTTAGACTATGTAAATAAGACACTGATGGCATCAACAAAAATAGGGATGGATGTTAGGAACTGATACTTAGATTGAAGTGCTTACAATAAGATTCACATGTGCTACTTATAGCACATTTTACAAGCTTCTAAAGATAGAGGGGAACTGCAGGAAAAATGCATGGAAATTTTCTTTGTAAATCTGGCATTTATACTTTTGCAGAAAATAAAATTCTATTTGGAGAATGGAAAGCTGAAACAGCAGTCTTTAGTTTTAGTTATTGGGAAACAGTTTCCTAGGGGATAAAATGAGCTGGTAGTGTTAGGGATTTTCCTCTGACAATTTTGGTTGGATTCATTTGCGCAGATAGGAACCAGCTTAATTGTGTCTTTAGCTATTTTCTTGCCTATGTCCTCTGCATCACCCCAAACAAAGAACAACAAAACTGGAAAAACACACCCCTATGTCTCGAAGAAGGAAAAACACAAGCACTGCAATTCTTAGTTCCTCTGAATTTGGGGGGAATTGATACGTTATCATCTTTTCTCCCTTATGCCACCTTGTGGTCATATGGTGGCATAACATTGCCCTGATAATTTGTGATTGTGTACCTCACTTTACTTAATGTAGAATTTAATATTGAAAGTTTCATTTTTCAGGAATTCAAGAATGTTGAATGATTCTCCAAAGTTCATGGCACAAACTCAAGATATTACTCAAATTCAGTCGAGTATAGCCAAAATGTGTTGGGTTAGGAAATATATTGGGAGTACAATATATTGTACTTACAACTGGAGACAAAATACCTCAAGCTACAGTAGAATAAAATTTCAGTTTTAAGGCTTTCCATCTTTGCTGAACTGACTACAACTGTAAAATTTCAGTCCATGGGATCTTACCTAACCTTTCACAGAACGCTTCAAAATCTATTCTCCCCAAACGTGCATGCAAGACTATGTTATTAAGACATTACTTGGGAAATTTGTCATTAGAACCCCTGGACTTCTTTCTAATAGATACAGGGTGGTGTATCCATCAGATTAGTCAGACCAGGCCAGAAAATCTAGATCTGAGCTTTAGGACAATAGGTAAAATTCAGTTCAATCTCTTAATATTATAGATAAGGAAATCAAAGTTTAGAAAGATTAAGAACTTGCCTCAAGATCATATAGTTAAAAAGTGAGAGAATTTGCAGAGTGAGATATAGAATGTATAGTCTTCTGACTGTAAATTCAGATACAGTACAGCCTACTGATTTCTATCACTATTTTCTGGCTCCCTTGAGACATTTCTTGGTTCTAGGGTGATTCCCAGTATCCTATCTTTTCCTGTGGACCCCAGGACTTGGTCCATCAGTTCCACTCAATTATCTAAAAGTAGCAAATGCTGCTTTATTAGAAAGTGAATTCCCTCTCACTAAAGGTCTTTGGGTAATGGATGAATGACTACTTGCCAGATACATTGTATAAGGAATTTTTCCTGAAACTTCTCTTCTCTCTCTCTCTCTCTCTCTCTCTCTCTCTCTCTCTCTCTCTCTCT
>CM053770.1:301210401-301232052 GCA_028658325.1 Potorous gilbertii | reverse complement strand
GAATCTTTGGAGACTTTCTTAGAGATTTTTCACAATCTGTCTCTAATTTGTCTTTCTAAGATTACTATTCATTAATTTGCATATTTAGCACTTACCATCATGTCTAGGATGCAAAAAGTATTCATTGCCTGTTGAGTTCAACTCATTCTATGGTCCAATCTACTTGGTCCTCTTGCTGCCTCTAATTTACAACACTCCATTGTCTATCTCTATTATATTTATACTAGGTAGAATCCATGCCTAGAATTCATTCCCTTCTGACTTGTACTACTTAGTATACTCCTTCAAATTGCAACTCAAGTTATTCTTTCCATATGAAAAATTTCCTGGTCACCCAAGTTGCTTGTATGACCCTACAATTATCTAGTACTTGGTTTTTCTATGCTTATATTTGTCCTCATTATTTCCTCCAATTCGATGTAACCTCCTTTAAGAATTTTCCCATGTTGTTACTCATGCAGCAGCCCTTCTTTCTCCACAGTGGTCAGCTATGACCCCTAACTCGCCAGGAACCATGTTGAAGGGACATCTTGACACCTCTTACTTCTGTGTGGGAGTTTTCCAATATGGGAAATGGAGAACATTGCTAATGACCAAGGAAACAGGACCATCCCAAGCTATGTTACCGTCACCAACACAGAAGGTTTAATTGCTGATGGTGCAAATAATCATTGCAATGAACCTCACCAACACTTTTTGATGCCAAATATTTGAGGGTCATAGATTTGATGATGCAGTGGTATAGTCAGACATGAAGCACTGGCCTTTAAGGGTGGTGAATGACACAGGCAGGCCTAAGGGACAAGTGGAGTACAATGGGGAGACCAAAGTTTCTATCCAGAAGTATCTTCTTTGGTCATGACCATAATGAAAGAAACTGCTGAAGTTTACCTTGATGAAGCTGTCACAAATGCTGTGGTCACAATAGCAGCTTATTTCAATGATTCCCAATGTCAAGTCACCAAAGATACTTGAACCATCACTGGCCTCAGTGTGTTCAGAATCATCAATGAACCAGCTGCTGCTGCTATTGTGTATGGCTTGGACAAAAAGGTTGGTGCTGAGAGAAAGGTGCTGATCTTTGACCTTGGAGGTGGTGCTTTTGATATTTTGATATCTCCATTCTTACCATTGAAGATGGCATCTTTGATGTCAAACTCACAGCTGAGGGAACCCACTTTGATGGGGAAGACTTCGACAACTAATGGTCTACCATTTCATTGCCAAATTTAAGCGAAAGCACAAGAAGGACATCAGTGAGAATAAGAGGGCTGTTTACCATCTTCACGGTGCTTGTGGACATACAAAGTGTACCCTTTCTTCCAGTATCCAGGCCAGTGTTGAGATTAATTCCCTCTATGAAGGTATCAACTTCCATACGTCAATCACCTGAGTCTGTTTCAAAGAGCTGAGTGCTGATCTCTTTTGTGGCACACTGGACCCTTTGGAAAAAGCCGTAACAGATGCCAAGCTGTGTAAATTACAGATTCATGATATTATCCTGTTGGGTGGTTCCATCTGAATCACCCAAATCCCTAAGCTTCTGCAAGACTTCTTCAAACGCATGGAGCTCAACAAGATTATCAATCCTCGCAGTTATATGTCACTCCTCTTTCCCTTGGAATTGAAACTGCTCATGGAGCTATGATCATTCTGATCAAAAGTAATGCCGCCACCACAACCAAGCAGACATAGACCTTTACTACCTACGCAGACAACCAGCCTTGTGTGCTCATTCATGTTTATTCATGTAGCTGAGAGAACAATGACAAAGGATAACAACCTTCTTGGCAAATATGAGCTAACAAGAATCCTCTTACCACCTACGGGTGATCCTCAGATTGAAGTAACATTTGACTTTGATGCAAATGGCACCCTCAATATTTCTGTTGTGGATAAGAGCACAGGCAAGGAGAACAATATCATCTTCACCAATGATAAAGATCTGAGCATAGGACACATTGAACATATGCCCCCAAAGCCTGAGAACTATGAGGCTGAGGATGAGAAGCAGAGAGACAAGGTGTCTTCCAAGAATTCTCTTGAATCTTATGCTTGCTTTCACCATGAAGGCTTCCGTAGAGGATGAAAAATTGGAAGGCAAATTTGGTGAAGAAGACAAAGAGAAGATCCTTGACAAATGTAATGAAATAATCAACTGACTGGATAAGAGCCAGACTACTGATAAGGAAGAATTTGAGCACCAACAGAAAGAATCGGAAAAGGTCTGCAGTCCCATCATTACTGAGCTGCACCAGAGTGCAGGGGTGCAAGCCAAGAGGCATGCCCAGTGGGTTCCTAGGTAGTGCAGCAGCCCCATCTGGAGTTGTTTCTTCTGGACCCACTGTTGAAAAGGTGGACTAAACACATGATAAGAAAGAACATTCCACACAACTCTCCAAAAATTTCAGGACTCAAATGTATAGCCAAGGCAGTGGAGGTTTAAATGTAATATTAAATCTACTGTGTAAATCTGGGCATTCTGAGTACTGGAGCATGTGCAGAGGGAGAGAAGTGAACAACATTGCTCTTTTTTTGTATTGCAAACAAGTGGAAAAGGAATTCTTGTCCTGGAAAATAAAATCTATTCAAAAGTGGCACCATAAAAAAATTCCCATGTTTAATCTGACACACAGAATGTACCTAATAGATGCTTGTTAATTGATAAGTGAAAGTAATCTAAGTTATTTTTTTCTGAGTTTTGAATTAAAAGAAAAGAGAGATAAAGGATAGTTAAAAGGGATGATTAATAAAAGGTTTTATTAAGGGTAGAACAGTGTGGCCCATATGTATAGGCAATAGAGAAAGAGTCAGGATATAGGGAAAGCCTGAAAATGAGATAATGACGGAGGCAAGGTCCTAGAGATTAAAGGAGTGAATTGGATCAATTTACATAAATACAACAATTAGCCTTGGTAAAGAGAAAGACTACATCATCCTCAGTTTGCAGAGAAGAAGGACAGTATATGTAAATACATAGAATACTTAGATATGTATTATATATAATATATGCATATAACAAAATATAATATATTAAATAACTTTATGATATTTATATGTGATGTTTTAGTACATTTGTATTCATACATTGTATTATATATGTATGATATTCATAGAGTTTTTGATTTATAAAGAAAAGGAAATAAGGAAGTTCACAATTGATACCCTATATCTCCTCAATAAAGTAAAGGTCATATATGACAAGAGAGAGATAAAAGATTTGTAACAAAACAGTGAGATATATTGTAAACAGTACCAAAAATGGATAAAAGAGGTACCAATTAAATCTCAGTTGAAACTAGATAAGCTAAATGTATAATGGTCCCAACTAGAATGGATTTGTTATATTTTTCAGTAGTTATGAAATAGGAATTTCTCATCAGGAAACTTTCTCCACTAATACAGACCAGTATCCACTCCCCAACTTCTGGACTTAGAGAACTGCCTGGGATACTGAGAAGTCACACATCCTGAATGTGTCAGAAGTAGGATTTCAACCTAGGTCAAGATGTTGGAATAAAAGGACACATTACAATCTAAATCACCTACAACTACTCTACAAAGGCTGAGAAAATGTATCAGAGGACTTTATCACCAGGAAATCCAAGAAAATGTCATATTTCTCAGGTAAAAATATGTTTTGAGAATTCCAGTATTGAGGAGACATAATTAGTATCACACAAGTTTTAGTAGTCAGCACTATAAAATGTAGAGAACTTTGAATGTGATACTCCAGAAGAAAAAAAAGAATCTTAGGATTTCAACTATGAACGATTTTCCCAGAAAAAACTGAGTTTAATCTTAAAGGAAGAAAATGGATATTTAATGAAAGAGCACTTCTAAGCATTCTTGATAAAGAGACCAAATCTGAGAAGAAAATTTGACATACAAGCATGAAAAGGCAAACATGAGCATGCAATTAGGGTAGCCACATGGTGTGATGTATGGAGTGCCTAGCCTGAAGTCAGGAAGACTCATCTTCTTGAGTTCAAATCTGGCCTCATACAATTACTAGCTGTGTGACCCTGGTCAAATCGTTTAATCCAGTTTATCTCAGGAAGGAAATGGCAAACCATTCTAGTATTTTTGCTAAGAAAACTCCAAATGTGGTCACAAAAAGTCAGACTACTGAAAAATGACCAAACAAGAACAACTGAGCATACAATCATAAGTGACAAAGTTAAACAGTTTATATTTTTATATAAAGAGATTTTAGTTGATGTGTAAATGAAACCAGGGAAGATAGGATGAATACATGAGAAGAAGGATCATTCCAGACAGTAGGAACAGCAAGAGAAACATTATGGAAGCAGGTGTGTGTGTGTGTGTGTGTGTGTGTGTGTGTGTGTGTGTGTGTGTGTGTATCTGGCTAGAAGAATTGTTCCTGACCAAACAAGAGATATTATAGGAGATAAAATGGACATTTTGATTAAATTAAACCAAATACTTTTTGCATAAACAAAATAAATGAAGCTAAAATTAGAAGAGAAGCAGGAATCTGGGGGAAAATCTTGACTGTAAGTTTCTCTGATAAAGCTCTTATTTGTTAGGGAATTGATTCAAATTTGCGAGAAGCATAGCCATTCACCAATTGAAAAATAATAAAGAATGTGAATAAAGTCAGCAGAATCGGAAAATTTCTACACTGGCAAAAATACTAGACAAATACAAGACAAACAACTTTGAAAGACTTAGGATCCCTGATCAAGTCAATATATCTAACTACAATTCCAGAGAACTCATGATAAATCATGAAATCTACTACCAGATAAATGGGTCATATATTCAGAAGATAATGAAACATTTATGAGGGGAAGCATGCATGGCTAATAAAGAAATTGCTTTGCTTGACTATGACATATGTGTAACAATTTTTTTCTTGATTTTTCAATGGGAACTGGGAGGGAAAGAGTTTAAAAGTGAAAATATAAGAAAATTGAATTACTCACCCATCCAATTCCCCTACCACATACAATTTCTTCACTGAGAATTAGCATAGATTAAAAAGCAAAAGAACAAATGACAACTTCTTCATTATGGATCAGCATGGATTAAATACCAAAAAGACAAGGGAGTAAGTGATTACAGGATATTGAACTACTAAGCAAAGAATGCATAAGGAAGATATACATCAATGGAGGCCTTCAAACCTCATCTCCCTCTCACTCCATCCCTGGGATGAAAGCTCTATAGAAACACAAGCAATTCTTATTATTTTCTTTCTTAGGAAATCTTGTTCATTAAAAGTTGACGTTACAATAATGAATTCCCAAGAGATATTCACTGATGTGATATTAGAAGATGGTGGAATGCTTATATTCACTTCTTATTCATTTATGTTTGGCTAGTCTTTTGATTCCTGTAGAACTTGGTCCTTCATTTTGAAAGAACAATGTTACCAATCACCTGCAATATATTTCTGGAGATCATCATCCCAGTTTATCGAGCTCAAAATCTCTAAGTTGTTTGTAACGCCTTCACAAACTTCTATACTCTTCTAATAGTATCAATTCTTGATTATTTCCTCTATCTCTCTTTAAACTTTATACCATCACCTTACTAATCAATTTCTTTCACTATTGACTAAATTATGACAATAATTTTCTCATTTTTCTTACTTTTATTAGACTTCCCCCTATCCAATGAAAGTGATATGACTTGTAAGATTAATTTTTTAAAAATAAGTTTTTATTACTATTTTCTGTTATCATCACAGTTATCTTAAGTATCTCTCCCTCTTCCCCTCTGAAAGAGTTATCCCATATGACAAATATTATTTTTTAGAGAAGAAAAATTTCAAAAAATTATGCAATGTATAATAACTGAACCTTCCACCTCCCACAAAGGAGAGGTCCTTACTTATCTCTTCATTGTATTCTCTCAGATCTTTATAATTTTTAAAAATTTATTCTTGATTTTTAGAGTATAGCTGTTGTTTCCACTTACATTGTTGTAGTCATTGTGAGGTGGTATGTCGGAGTTGTTTAACTTGAATTTCTCTAATCAACAGTGTATTTTATTTTAAATTATTTTATTTGTTTTCAGTTTTCTACAATCACTTCCATATATCTTACATTTATCGCCCTTCCTCCCCCCTTCTCCCCTCCCTCCCCACTCCCTCCCTGAGATGGCATGCAATCTTATATAGGTTCTACACATACATTCCTAGTAAATACATTTTAACCTTAGTCATGTTTCATAGAAGAATTAAAATGAATGAGAGAAACCATAAAACAAAACAAAACATAACACAAGGGAAAATGGTCTATTTCATTCTGTAATCCAATTTCATAGTTCTTTCTCTGAATGTGGAAGATGTTTTCCTTCAAGTGTCCATTGGCAATTTTTTAGGTCATTGCATTCCTGTGAAGGACTAAGTCTATCAGAAAAATTCTTCACGCACTGTGGTTGTTGCTGTTTACAAAGTTCTCCTAGTTCTTCTCCTTTCACTCAGCATCAGTTCATATAAGTCCTCCCAGGCCTCTCTGAAGTCTTCATGTTCATCATTTTTTATAGCATAATATTGCATTACATTCATATACCGTGGTATATGTACTTGTTCAGCTACTCCACAATTGATGGGCACCCCCTTGATTTCCAATTTTTGGTCACTAATCAATAGTGTTTTAAAGCACCTTTTCATATGCCTGCAGATAGCTTTAATTTCTTTTAAAACTACCTGTTTATATCCTTTGACTATTTATCAATTGGGAAATGACTTGTATCTTATAAGTTTGACTCCATTCTCTATATATTTGAAAAATTATGCCTTTATCAGAGATACTTGTTGCAAAAAATTCCCTCCCTCTCATTTTCTGCTTTCCTTTTCATTCTGGTTGCATTGGTTTTGTTTGTGAAAAATCCTTCTAATTTAATGTGATCAAAATCATTTATTTTACATTTCATAATGTTTTCTATATTTTCTTTGATCCTAAATTCTTCCTTTAGCCATAGTTGTGGCTGATAAATTATTCCATACTCTCCTAATTTGATTGTTATGATGATATTTATATGTAAATCATGTACCCATTTTGACCTTATCTTGATATATGGTGTGAAATGTTGGTCTATATCTAGTTTTTCCAATACTCTTTTCCAGTTTTCCCAGTAATTTTTGTCAAATAATTAGCTTTTGTTCCAACAGCTTGGATCTTTGGGTTTATCATATACTAGATTATTATGAATATTTACTGTAATGTAATTTGTACCTTATCTATTCCATGTATCCACCACTCCATTTCTTAGTCAGTACAAAATTGTTTTGATAATTGCTGCTTTATAATATACTTCGATGTTTGATATAGCTAGACTACATAGACTATATAGGCAATGTCTTTGATCAGCTCTTGGTATTTTCTATTGAATGGTAAAATACATAATTCAGTTATACCTGAGTTAAAAATTAAAAGTCAGTCAAATTATATCCCCAAGAGATTCTACCTCACATAGAAAATTCCTCTATGGACCACTTAGGGCAGAATATAGTTGTTTTTACTGTTGTAGCAAAATATTATTTAGTTTAAAAATTAAAAATTAAAAATTTTTATCCTCTGTACTTGCTAAGTACATGCAAAGTTTTTCCAAAAGCATTCATTCACCATTTTTTTCTTTTATACATTTCCAATATATCTGATGTAATAATTATTAAAATTTTATGGAAATAATCACTTTCTGGAGTTTTCTCAGATAGACACTAGTTTCTGTTAGCTTGAATATCTTAGCAAAAAAGAAAAATCTTTTGAACAGAGATCTGTTGATATTAGATTGGTTCAAAGATGTAACTCTGATACATATTATTACTCATATCATTTTGTATAGTGTAATTTTCATTAATATTATTAGTCAGAAAATTCATCATATAAATCACTTGTAATCTGCAAGGATGCTTGTAAACAATTCTCCCCTTTAGCTAGAACTACTCCTGCTGGAGGAGGGGAATCTCAATTCCTCCTTAAATCAATTTACTCTCTTAGAATTTATAAGACTCTCGTTAACTACATGCATTTATGCAGATCTTCCTTTACAAGGCCGATAAGATTTTATGACCTTGTCAAAGTTAGAAATTCAGAGGACTAGGCAAGTCCCTAAAGAACTTCACAGATAATGAGAATTTACAAGGCCATTTGTACTTTTCCCAAATACCATGTAATTATCATTATTAATGCCTTAAAATAAAATATTCCCAAGTAAATATTTAAGGAAGATTTTTTAAAGTATAAGGACAAAAGTCCCCAATAAGTGACAATGCAAATTCCTAATTTCAAAGAATTCTAGGCAAAAGGGGAGTTAATCACTTGGTGATACAAATTCATCACATTTTAGGTATTATTACTCAGATAAACAGTATTTCTTATCCAACATCACAAATGTACAAAATTTTAAAGCAAAAAATTAGGATCATAATACTGATATAAAACAATATCATAGACTAAACATGAAACAAAACTTAATCAAATGACATCAATTTTATTGAATAAATTGTCATACATAGAAAAATCCTTTCATTTATCTATTGATTTTGGCATTTTATACTAGTTGCTTTCAGAGACCAGTTTAAAGTGATTATAATCCAATTTTTTCATAATCAAAAGATATTTAGCAACAGTTACCATTCAAAACGTAATCATGTTGTTAATCATAGTTTTGCCTAATTAATTTTTGTTTTTCTTGTCCTTCAGTCAATTTTAACTCTTTGTGACTCCAGTAGAAGTTTTCTTGGAAAATGGACTGGAGTGGTTTGCCATTTCTTTCTTTTATTTTCAATTTTTAAATAATTTAGTTATTTTTAGTTTTCAATATTCATTCTCACAAGATTTTGAGTTCCAAATTTTCTACTCATCACTCCCCTCCCTATCCCATATGGCATGTTTACCCCTTCCTCTAGTCTGCCCTCCATTCTATCTCCCCTCCCCTTCTCCCCTTTCCCCTTACTTTTTTTGTAGAGAAAGACAGATTTATATAACCCATTGCCTGTACATCTCATTTCAAAGTTGCATATAAAATTTTTCACATTTGCTTGTAAAACTTTGAGTTCCAAATTCTCTCCTTCTTCCCTCCCCACCCAAACTCATTGAGAAGTCAAGCAATTCAATATGTCATGCATGTTTAATTATGCAAAATACATGTTTTGAAAGACTAACTATATCTCCCTCCATCTTATCCCACTCCTCACCTATTCTATTTTCAACTTTGACCCTATCCCTTTTCAGAAGTGCTTGTTTCTGACCATCCCCTCTCCCAATCTTCCCTCCCTTCTATCATCTTCCTCCATCCCCTTCCCACCTACTTTCCTGTAGGGTAAGATACCCAACTGAGTGTGTGTGTTATTCCTTCCTTAAGTTAAATCCAATGAGAGTAAGATTCACTCATTCCCTCTCACTTCGCCCCTTTCCCTCCATTGTGAAACCTTTTCCCTGCCTTTTTTATGTGAGATAATTTACCCCATTCTATCACTCCCTTTCTCTTCCCCAATATATTCCTCTCTTATCCCTTAATTTTATTTGCTAGATATCATTCCTTCATATTCAACTCACTTTGTGCCATTTATTTATCTATCTATCTATGCATCTATCTATCATATATCTGTATTTCCTCCCGCTATTCTAATATTAAGCAAGGTCTCAAGAGTCTGAAGGTCTCAAATATTATATTTCCATGTAGGAATGTAAACAGTTCAACTTTAACATGTCCCATATGATTTTCTTTCCTGTTTACCTTTTCATGTTTCTCTTAGTTCTTGTATCTTGAAAGTCAAATTTCCTATTCAACTCTTGTCTTTTCATCAAGAATGTTTGAAAGTTCTCCATTTCATTGAAGGTCCATTTTCCCCCCTGAGATATAATACCCAGTTTTTATGGGTAGGTGATTCTTGGTTTTGAACCTCCTCTGACTTCCATAATATCATATTCCAAGCTCTTCGATCCCTTAATGTAGAATACTTTAGATCTTGTGTTAATCTGATTGCATTTTCACAATACTTGAATTGTTTCCTTCTGGCTACTTGCAATATTTTCTCTTTGACCTGGGAACTGTAGAATTTGGCTACAATATTCCTAGCAGTTTTTCTTTTGGAATCTCTTTTAGAAGATGAGCAGTGGGTTCTTTCAATTTCTATTTGACCTTTTAGTTCTACACTATCAGGGCAATTTTTTTTGATAATTCCTTGAAAGATGATGTCTAGACTCTTTTGATTATGGATTTCAGGTAGTCCAATAATTTTTAAATCATCTCTTCTGCATCTATTTTCCAGCTAAGGGTTTTTTCCAATGATATATTTCATGTAGTCTTTTATTTTTTCATCCTTTTGATTCTGTTTTACAATTTCTTGATTTCACATAAATTCATTAGTTTGCTCCACTTTAATTTTGAAGGAGTTATTTTCTTCAGTGAACTTTTGGACCTCCTCTTCCATTTGGCCAATTCTGCTTTTTAAGTCATTCTCTTCATTGGCTTTTGGAACCTCTTTTTGCCTTTTTAATTCATCTTTTATTTAAGGTGTCTTTTCTTCAATATTTTTGGGCCTCTCCACTAACAAGCTGATAACTCGTTTTCATTATTTTCTTGCATTACTCTCATTTCTCTTCCTAATTTTTCCTGTACTTCTCTTACTTGATTTTCAAAGTCATTTTTGAATTCTTTCATGGTCATTGACCAATTCATATTTTTCTCGGAAGCATTTGACGTAGGAACTTTGACTTTGTTGTCTTCTTCATATTGTATGTTTTGATCTTCTTTGTCACCAAAGTAAGATTCCATAGTCTGAGTTTTTAATGCTGTCTGCTCATCTTCATAGCAAAATACTTGACTTTGTAAGTCTTTGTGAAGATTGGACTCTGCTTTCAGTGGGGGTGTGTGTACTGTCCCAGGCTTTAGGAGTTTTGTATCAGCTGTTCCATTCCTCACCATCTGTGGACACTGAGATATGGAAGCAGCAGTTCTGTAGCTCTAGAATTTGTTTGGGGCCATTTTCACAGGGTATTTAAGGGGTTTGAGGGGAGAGCTCAAGCCAATCCTTCTTTTTACTTCACCATTTTGACCCCATCCCCAGGTAATTTCTTCCATGTTCCTTTAATTTACTTATAGTTTCATCCTTTATGTCTGATTGATGTATCCATTTACATCATGTGAGATGATGTTCTTTGCCTGGTTTATGTTGTTTTTTCTGTTTTATGCTATTTTCCAAAATTTCTTTTTAAATTAAACACTGAGCATTTGAGTACTACCTCCATAATCTACACTACTTTTTGTTCTTCTTCTAAAATGGCTAATATGGAAGTATATTTTGCATGACTTCATATGTAAAATATACATTAAATTGCTTGTTTTGTCAAGGAGGGAGAGAGAGAATTTGGAACAAAAAGTTAAGAAAAAATTAAATGAATGTTAAAATTTTAAAAAATATAATTGAGAAAATATAAATTAAAAAAGAGAAGGCCAACTATATTAGGTGAATCCATTTCCTTTTCTTTCAGTCTCTTCTCAAATTGCTCCAGTTTGACTTCTGATCTCATCATTCAACCAGAATTGGCCTCTCCAACTTTTCCAATTATCTCCAAATTTTTTCCTCTCAATTTGCATTATTCTTTATCTCTCTGCAGGATCTGACACTGTTGATCATCCTCTTCACTTTTAAAAAATAAATAAATTTATTTTTAGCTTTCAACATTCATTTCCATATATTTTAAATTTTCTCTCCCTCCTATATCCCTAAGGAAGTGTGCAATCCAATACAGACTCAACACACACACACATACACACACACACACACACACACACACACACACGTATATATCCATACTTACTAAACATATTTTCACATTACTCAGGTTGTACAGAATTATTAGAATAAATGGGAGGAACCATGAGAAAGCAAAAAAACAAAACTAAACAAAAAAAGACAGCAAATAGTATGTTTCAATCTGCATTCAGACTCCATATTTCTATCTCTGGATGCAGATGGCATGAATCTTTTGAAGTTGTTTTAGGTCCTTGCATTGCTGAGGAAAGCTAAGTCTGTCAAAATCAGTCATCACATACTGTGGCCTTTACTGTGTACAAGTGCACAATGTTCTTCTGGTTCTGCTCACTTCAGTCACCATTAGTTCATATAAGTTTTTCCAGGTTTGTCTGAAGTCTGCCTGCTCATTATTTTTTAAAAAACAACAGTATTTCATTACATTCATGTAGCACAGCTTGTTCAGTCATTGCCTATTGATAGGCATCCCTTCAATTTCCAGTTCTTGTCCACCATGAAAAGAGCTGTTATAAGTATTTTTTTGTACATGTAGGTCCTTTCCCTTTTTTAATGATCTACTTGGGATACTGCCTTAGAAGTGATATTACTGGATCAAAGGGTATGCACACTGTTATAGCCCTTTGGGCTATAAATTGCTCTCCAGAATGGATGGATGTGTTCACAACTCCACCAACAAAGTACTAGTGTTCCAGTTTTCCCACATCTTCTCCAGCATTTATCATTTTCCTGTTTTGTTATATTAGCCAATCTGATAGGTATGATATGATACCTCAGAGTTGCCTTGATTTGCATTTTTTCTCATTAATAATCATTTAGAGCATTTTTTTCATATGACTAGATAGCTTTAATTTCCTCCTCTGAAAAAGGGTTGTTTATATCTTTTGACAAGAATCTAGCATTTAGAGTACTGATGGTCAAATTTTGTTTATTGATGTTGTGAAAGTGACTGATTTTTAGCACCCTCTGTCCCATTTCCTTCCACTTTGCCACCCTTACTGCAGTTTTGGAAAGGGAAAATAGTAAAAGTCATTGTGCATTTTTCTTTCTTCATGGTCAAATTATTCATGGCCATGTGATCAGCTTGATGTGCCTCTAATGTGTCACTGTTGATGTGCCTCTCTGCAGTTAACTAGCTTAATCTTTAGAAAGCAGACGCCATCTGCAGCAGAAGCCATTTTTCCATCCTTTCTAGAATGGTTGGACTTGCCAAAGCTGATGATATGCTGGCATGACCTTTGAGAATTCAGGGCCAATTCCACACCACAGTGGAATTAAGGAATTAAGCCTTAAGGAATAAGCATTTGCATAATACCTAATATGTGCTAAGCCCTTTACAAATATTAGGTGTTTTGTGTGTGCTTTGAAACTCATGACAATGCTGTGAGGTAGGAATTCTGAGTTTCTAGGATTCTAAGGTTCTTGGTCAGTTGTTTTTCAGTCATATTCTGGCTCTTTGTGACCCCATTTGGGGTTTTCTTGGCAGAGATACTAGAGGAATTTGCTGTTTTCCTCTCCAGCTCATTTTATGTATAAAGACCTGAGGCAAACAGGGTTAAATGACTTGCCCGGGTTCACACAACTAATAAGTGTCTGAGGTCAGATTAAAACTCAGGGAAATGAGTTTTCCAGGCTCCAGACTTATTGCACCACTTAGTTGCCCTCTAAGTAGCAGTACTCTCATTTTGCAGATGAGAAAACTGAAGTTCAGAGTTTAAGCACCTTGCTCAAAATTACACCATGTAGCTAATCAAGTACAAAACTAAAACTTGAACCCACATCTTTTGACTCTAAGTTTATTATCTGAATTCTCAAAGGCCTATATCTCCAAAGTCCTATGATTCTGAGGTATCACTGCACAAATATTCTTTTCTTCCTTCTAGTAGCTAGGATAACTATTTTGATAAGTGCTACAGAGCTCAAGTTGATTGTATTTGGAAAGATTGTATTCCCCTTCCTGGTGTTCCAGTGTCTGTGAGATGCATCAATACAGATTCACAGGGTAAAGTAGATCAAAGTTTTTGGTCTGGACCTGTGAATGTGAAGATCCTCTCTACCCAGGAAGATCTCTATTCATCTGTATATTCTAAACAGTCTTTGTAGAGTTTTGCATTACAAATGACATCTAAAGGAAACATTTAACCAAGAAAGGAAACAGAGACTTTTAATGTCAAGTCAGAGTTTGTGAAGTTTCTGTGCTTATTGCCAAGTTGTTTTGGTGTCCAGTCATTTGAATATCTCTTCTTCACTTTCCTTTTCATTCACTCAATCAATAAACATTTATTAAGTGCCTACTTTTTGCCAGACACTGTGCTAAGTGATAGGGATGCGAAAAGATAGCCCCTGTCCTCAAGAACTCTATGTTACAAAGTAGTTACCATTTTTACTCACACATTGTACAAAACACACTTCCTTTTGATGACTTTTCTGAGAGCCTCTTTGAAGTCTTTATTCCTCAGGCTATAAATAATAGGATTTAGTAGGGGTGTGACTACTGTATAGAATATAGAAATGATCTTGTTGAGTTCAGGTGACTGAAGGGCATTGGGGCGGACATACATAGAAATCATGGTCCCATAGTAGATAGTGACCACAGCCAAGTGGGAGCCACATGTAGAGAATGTCTTCATCTGACCAGAGGCTGAAGGAATCCTCAAGATTGAGGACACTATGAACACATAAGAGACCAGAGTAAGAAGAAAACAAATACACAATACAGCAATGGACAGGATGAAGATTGCAATTTCAGTGATAAATGTATTGGAGCAGGAAAGCTGCATCAGGGGTGGGAGGTCACAGAAAAAGTGATTGATTTGGTTTGACCCACAGAAGTTCAATTTGGAGATCATTAATGCAGGCAGAAAGCCAGTACCAATTCCAGTCATCCAGGATCCCACTACCAATTTGGTGCAGACCTCAGAGCTCATCAGTGTTGGGTAGTAGAGAGGATTACAGACAGCTAGATAACGGTCATATGCCATCATGGCCAGGAGAAAACATTCAGTAGCACCAAAAAACACAAAAAAGTAAAGTTGGATTATGCATGCTGAGAAAGAGATTGACAAGCCTGAGGAGAGCAGATTGGACAAGAGAAGGGGAACAATGGTGGTAGTGTACCAGATCTCCAAAAAGGAAAGGTGTTTAAGGAAGGAATACATGGGTAAATGCAGTTGGTGATCTTGGTTTACCACTACAATGATTATAATATTACCAATTATAGTCATAAAGTAGAATAACAGGAAGATTACAAAGAGAAAATTTTGCCACTCAGAGATTTTTTGAAAGCCTAGGAGTTGGAACTCCATGATGGTGGTAGCATTCAAAGATTTCATTGCCTGTAAAAGATATTTGAGAAAAGTTAGAAGGGATGAGGAAGAGATTCCTATTTTCTCTTAACTATACCTTTCATAATAACATGTCCCGTGATGACATAGTAAAAAATGAAGCAGTCCATTTACAGATTCTATGATGGTTTCATCAGTATTAGAGAGTTTCTAGTGAAGAAACACTGTTTACCAATGCATATTATCATATACTCAGAATTTATAACATTTGAGAGTTGCCTGGGTTGCCAAACTTCTATGGACAATGAAGATCTGTCTGAACTCAGTCCTCAAAGATTAACAAATATAGCCAGGGATAGACGTTGAACTCAGGAATTCCTGACTCCAAGACTTGATGACTCTCCACTTGGTCTGTCTTTCTTAGAGAAAGTGAGAAAGAAGAAAGGAGAAGGCAATCTCCTAGTTATGCGAATTCATGGGGGCAAGAACCAACCTTAGGGAACTGTTAAAATTTACTTATGAAGAAGTCATATCTTCTTTAGTTTCATTTCCTTTTAAAGTGCTTTTTTCTTTTTCTTTGTGAGTAAGCCCTTAATGTAATATTGTCCAATATTCATCTTACTAACTTCCAGCGAGTTGGGCTACAGAAATTTGGTCATTCCATTCCTTTTTCACAGGATCCACTCAGAATAATAGACCTTGAAGATATAACATATTGGGGACATTGCTTTTTGATGATTACAGCAAGATATCTTAATTTGAAACTATCTTGTCCATTAAAAGGGGGCAACACAACCTCCTCCTCAAATGAAACTAGTGGACATAGGATTTGCCAAGGAGTTTATGATTCAGAAGGTATCAGGGGGAGAAGCATGATGGTAAAGAAAAGGCAGAGACTTGCCTGAGCTCTCCCAAATTCCCTTCTAAATACCTTTAAATTTCTGGAGCAGCAGAACCCACAAAAGGATGGGGTGAAACAATTTTCCAGTCCAAGATAATTTAGAAGGTCAGTAATGTAGGAGATCTTGAGAGTGACTGATACAAAATTGGCAGTGGCAGTTTCCAGAACTCTCAGTCCATAGATGGTAAAGGTTAAAAACTGGTCAGAAGATTACAGAGTTCCTTTTTTTATCACTGGGTATAGGACTCTACTGTATTGTTCTACTTGTATCTGGATCACAATTCCAGACAGAGGAGGGCCATTCGCACACTAGAGCTTGTGGCTATAGGGGAGCAGTTTCAGGGTAGAAAAGAATACTTGTCATTACTCACAGATAGGAGCACAGTCCAGGAGAGTAGTTAACATCCCTCTGCTTAGATAATGCTTCTTGAAAGAACTATAAGGTTGCAGAACTCTAGACCTAGCTCTGAAAACAGTTAGGTAAAAACCCTGTAACTTGGGAAAGTTTCCCTCCACTCCAGAAGCATAATTCCAATTTAGTATAGAGTTAAAAATCAAGAAATAGGTTGGGAAAAATAAGCAAATAACAAAAATTTTCTGACTATAAAAATTGCTATGGTGACAAGGAAGATCAAAACGCACACTCAGAAAAGGACAACGAAGTCAAAATTCCTGCATCTAAAGTCACAAAGAGAATATGAATTGGCTTCAGTCCATGAAAGAGCACAAAATGCATTTTAAAAATCAAGTGAGAGAGGTAAGAAGAATAATTGGAAAAAGAAATGAAAGTGTTACAAGAAAATTAAGAAAAAAGAATCAACAGCTTGGTAAAGAAGGTGCAAAAAATATTGAAGAAAATAAGACCTCAAAAAACAGTATAGGCCAAATGTTAAAAGAGGTACAAAAATCCACTGAAGAGAAGAATACCTTGAAAACCTGAATTGGATAAATAGAAAAAGATGAACAAAAATTCACGGAAGAGAAGAACTTAAAAAGTAGAATTGGCCAAATGGAAAAAGAGGTGGAAAAGCTCATTGAAGAAAATATTTATTTTTTGTTTGCTATTATTTTATTGTGGGTTTTTAAATTTAGTTAGTATTTAATTTTCCACCAACCACATATGCGCAACAATTTTCAACATTTTTTTCAAAGTTTTCAGTTCTAAATTCTCTTGCTCCCTCTCCATTGTCATATTGCTTACTTTTATTCTGTCTCTCCTTAAAAGTGTTTGCTTCTAATAACCCCCTCCACAATCTACTCTCCCATCTATCACCACTACTCTCTCTTATCCCCTTCCCCCTACTTTCCTGTAGAGTAAGAAAGATTTCCATACTCAATTTGGTGTGCCTACTTTAACCACTTCTGATGAGAGTAAGGTTCAATCATTCCCTTTCACCTTCCTTCTTGTCCCCTCTACTTGCTTCTTTTATGTGAGATAATTTGCCTCATTCTACCTCTCCCTTTCTCCTTCTCCCAGTACAATCCTTTCTCACTCATTAATTTTAGCTTTGAGATATCATTCCTTGATATTCAACTCACTCTGTGCCCTCTCTCCCTCTCTCTCCCCCTCCTCTCTCTCTCTCTCTCTCTCTCTCTCTATATATATATATATATATATATATATATATATATATATATATAAATATAGATATACACACACATGTGTATATCTATATCTATCTGTCTGTCTGTCTATTCCCTCCAACCACCCTAAGAAGGAGAAAGATCCTGAGGTATAAATATGATCTTCCCGTGTAGGAATGTAAACAACTCAACTTTAATAAGTCCCTTATTATTTCTCATCCTGGTTAACTTTTCCTGCTTCTTTTGAAAGTCAAATTTTCTATTTAGCTCTGTTTTTTTGAAGAATGCATTAAATTGCTTTATATAACTGAATATCAATTTCTTTCCCTTCATGGATTACACTAAGCTTTGCTGGGTAGATGATTCTTGCTTTTAATCCTAGCTCCTTTGACCTCCAGAATATCATATTCCATATTCCTTTAATCCCTTAATGTAAGAACTGCTAAATCTTGTATTATCCAGATTGTAGTTCCAAAAACACTTGAATTGTTTTATTCTGGCTGCTTGTAAAATTTTCTCCTTGATCTGGGAGTTCTAGAAAGAGAGCCATTATTTCTGGGAGTTTTCAGTTTGGAATCTCTTTGAGGAGGTGATTGGTAGATTCCTTCAATTTTTATTTTACCTTCTTGTTCTAGAACATCAGGGCAAAATTCCTTGAAAGATGATATCTACATTCTTCTGTTGATAATGCCCTTCAGGTAATCCAGTAATTTTAAAATATCTCTCCTGAATCTACTTTCCAGGTTAGTTGTTCTTTTAATGAGATATTTCATTTTGTCTTTTTTTTTTCCCATTCTTTTCATTTGGTTTTATAATTTTTGGATTTCTCATAGTCTTTAGCTTCTATTTCCTCCATTATAAGTTTTAAGGAAATATTTTCTTCATTGAGCTTTTGGACCTCTTTTTCCTTTTTGCCAATTCTGCTTTTTAATGCATTCTTCTCCTCATTGACTTTTTGGACCTTGTTTGCCATTTGGGTTTGCTTTGTTCTTAAGGTGTTACTTTCTTCAGCCTTTCTGGATCTCCTTTACCAAGCTGTTGATGCTTTTTCATGATTTTCTTGCATCACTCATATTTCTCTTCCCAATTTTTTCCTCTACTTCTCTTGTGTTTGTTCTTTGTTTTCCAAGAGGACCATGACATCAGGGAAATGATGACATGACTTGCACATGACATTGATTTGAAGTAAAGGAGGGCTGTGCAAGATCACTAGCCTCACTTTCTCCTCCAGAACTATCTGCATCCAGTGGCCAGATATTCATCAGGGTGAGTGTAAGTGGCTTAGAGTGAATGTCAATGGTAACTGTTTATCTTTGTAACAACAACCCTGTAGGTCACCCCTTCCCAGTTTGATTTTCCCTTTTTTTTTCTAATTAAAGAGGTCATCCCTTGATTTACTTCTCACTGAATGGGCATTATGCCATTCTAAGTGAGGACCTGAAAAAGTCTTAACCTAAAAGGGTCAGGGTCTCCCATTACATCCTGGGCTGTCTCCAGTCATCTTGATGAATAGCTGGTCACTGGACCCAGCTGACTCTGGAGGAGAAAGTGAAGGTGGTGACCCTGAACAGTCTCCCCTCACTCAAATCAAAGTCAACTATAAGTCATATCATCATTTCCCTGATGTCATGGTCCTCTTCGAAAATGAAAGATAAACAAAACCTGTGAGTAGACCAATTGCCTGAATGTAGATCTAGTCAGTTGGGTTAACTCAGATTATTCTCTCATTTCTGTCTCCTTTCCAAAGTAAATGTTGATGGCCAGAAGCTGTCCAGTTAACTTGCTGTTTTTTTTCTTTCTTTCTTTCTTTCTACCTGTCTTTATTTCCTTCCTTCCTTTTTTCTTTTCTCTTTTTCTTTCTTTCTCTCTCTCCCTCTTTCTCTCTTTCTTTCTTTCTTTCTTTCTTTCTTTCTTTCTTTCCTTCCTTCCTTCCTTCCTTCCTTCCTCCCTCCCTGTCTTCTCCCTTTCTCATTCCTTCACGCAACCTTAAACCCAATTCACTCTGAAGCTCATAGATTGGATGACAATAGGTCCCCGCTCAAGATCCACTTAATGGCTGTATTTTGAACCCTCTTGGCTTAGAGTGAATGTGAATGGTGTTCTGCCTGATTGTCTGCTATACAAGACAGAAAATACAATATCATAATTTCACTGAGGATCCTTATCAAATTGATGAGTGTATCTTAGAGAAAAAGGGAGGAATTGTAAAAATACTAGTAGACCTTTATGTCTTTCAAAGCATGTATCCTATTATCCTTGATCTTCATAACAACTGTTTGTGGTTCTCAAAAATTACCATGATTCCAGTTTACTAAAGGTGAAATAGAGATAAGTTCATATAAGTGGTTGGTACAAGACCCAGTCAGTCAAGAATAGGTAATAAACAGGTAGAGGACTTGACTTGGAAGTCTCCCTTCTCATTTTAGATCTTTTGGCAAAATATTCCAATTCCTTCTCTGGGTTTCCACTTCTTTATTTTAAAAATGAGTGCATTCGACTAGATTATCTTTAGAGTGCCTTCCTTACAAGAGCCCCTGCAGAGGCATTCTGTGGCTTCAGTCATCATCATGTCATTCCTGCTTTTGATAGGGAGGATATGGCAAAGGGTTTGATCTGCCTCTATGATAGGGAGGATATGGCAAAGGGTTTGATCTGCCTCTATGAAATTGAGAGAAGATGTGTCATAGTAAGTGGAATGATAGCCTTAAAACTTTTAACAATATCTAGAGATCAATGGAGATGCGACTGAGACACATTATGAAGACAGATACAGAAATATAGTCACCCAAGAATAATGGTAGCATCAGGCATCATGACCTCTCATAGCAAAGACAATGTACTCAAGAAAGGTACAGATCCAAGAATCTTGAAGGAGTAGAAGAGAATTTCACATACAAATATGTAATTGTGAATTTCATGAGAATTTCACAAGAAAAAAATGGTCTACAAGTCATTTCAAGGCCTTGGTATGAGGGAAGTACTTTGTAAACCTTAAAACACAATATAAAGATTAATATTATTTATTCTGTCCAAAGCAGAATCGTAATTCCATAATAAAAAAGGGATGGAAGAAAGATAAAAACATTGGTTTCTTTCAGATATAACTTTTAATTGTCAACAAGTATTTACTAAGTGATTACTTTGATAAGGTAGCATGCTAAGCGCTGGACGCACAAAGACAAAACAAACAAAATATAGTTCCTTGGGTCCTGTCATGAAGGAATTTAAATCTACTGAAGAGAGATATAATATCTTGATAAATAATTATAGAAAGAATAGTGTAAAGTAGCAAAGCCAAGTTTCCCCTTTGAAAAGTAAACAGTTTGGTTGATGAAAGGAACAGGAAAAAATGATGTGAGAAGTACCCAGAGAAAATGCTTCAGGAAAATTTGAGGTGACCAAAGTCAGGTTCAGTTGGATGTACATGAGATGAAAATCAGGGAAGAAAGTAAGATGGCACTGAAGTCTAGTGAAGAAGCATTTCAACAAGCAAACAGAAGGAAGGTGCGTATTTAAGCTATGAGGAGCATCTAGCACAAATGACATAGGAGAATGAAGAAGGATGACATTAGGACAGAAACAGTAGGGGAGTTTGGTTGGAATGTAGACTTCATGAAAGAAGGTAATGTGAAATAAATTTTAAAAAGTACATTGGAACCAGATAGAGAAAAAGCCTTAAATGCCAGAGTAAGGAGTTTGAATTTTATTCAAAAAGCTGGATATAGGATCATTGATCAAGGGAGTTATATGGCAAATTTATGCCTTAAAAAGATTACTTTGGCATATATTAAAGATAGATGAGATCAAGAAGAGACTAGAGGCAGGGAGAACAGTAAAGAGGCTACTACAGTACTCTAGGATAAAGTAGTTAAAGATCTATGGTTGGTAGTAAAGTGAATATGGAAGAGGTGGTACATGTGAGAGATACTAAAAAGTTAGAATTAAGCAGGTGATCATTGTAGTAGATTAGACAATTTTTAGGCATTTAGTAAAGCTATATGAAAAAATTAGAGGGGGCTTGATTTTCAGTTACTGTCACATAATGAAATCTTATTAAAATTTCATGATTATTCATACTCCCTCATTTCTGATATTTAATTCTGCTTAATAACATTTTAGACAATAGAATA
>CM053770.1:301178300-301209901 GCA_028658325.1 Potorous gilbertii | reverse complement strand
GGAGGGACAGGATCAAAAGAGAGAATAGAAACAATGGGGGGCAGGATAGGATGGAGGGAAATATAATTAGTCTTATACAACACGAGTGTTATCAAAGTCATTTGCAAAACTACACAGATATGGCCTATATTGAATTGCCTGCTTTCCCAAAGGGAATGGGTGGGGAGGGAGGGATGGGGAAAAGTCAGAACTCAAAGTTTTAGGAACAACTGTCAAGTATTGTTCTTGCTACTAGGAAATAAGAAATTCAGGTAATGGGGAAATAGAAAGTTATCTGGCCCTACAGGACAAAAGAGAAGATGGGGACAAGGGAAGGGAGGGATGATAGAAGAGAGGGCAGATTGGCGATAGGAGAAATTAGAATGCTCAGTTTATTGGGGTGGGGGAGGGGACAAATGGGGAGAAAATTTGGAACCCAAAATTTTGTGAAAATGAATATAAAATATTAAATAAATAAATAAATTTAAAAAAAAAGTAAAGTGACTAAAATAAGCCAGAAGAACTTCATCATGAATAGGTCATGTTCCAAACAGGAAAATTATAAATTCTGGAGAAGATATGGGAAAATTGGAATACTAATGCATTATTAGTGGAGTTGTGAACTGATCCAGCCATTTTAGAGAACAATTTGGAACTGTGGCCAAAAGGCTGTAAAAATATGCATACCCTTTGCAATACTACTTCTAGGGCTATATCACAAATAGGTCATACAAATGGGAAAAAGACTCACATGTAGAAACATATTTACAGTGGCTCTTTCTGTGGTGACAAAGAACTGGAGAATGAGTGATGTCCATCAATTGGGGAATGGCTGAACAAGTTGTGGGTATATGAATATAATAAATGCTATTATGCTATAAGAAATGAGCAGGTAAACTTCAGAAAACCCTGGTAAGACTTCTATGAACTGATGCTGAGTGAGGGGAGCAGAACCACGAGAACACTGTACACACAGTTACAGCCACATTATATGATGACTAACTTTACAGAATTGACTTCTCAGCAATGAAAGGCTCTAAGATAACTCCAAAAGACTCATGATCCATCCACATCAGAAAATATCTATCCACTCCAGAGAAAGAATTACTGAGTCCGAATGTAGATTGAGGTGTACTATTTGCTCTCCTTTTTGTTTTGTTTCTTCTTTCTCATGGTTCATTCCATTGGCTCTAATTCCTCTTTGCAGTATGACTAATGTGAAAATGTTTAATGTGTATATATATATATATATATATGTAGAGTCTATATCAGATTTCATGCCATTTGGGGAAGTGGGGAAAGGAGGAGGATAGGAAGGGGGAGAAAATTTGGAACTCTAAAGCTTTGGGAACTGAATGTTCTAAACTAAAAATAAATTAATTAATTTTTAAAAAGAAAAAAATTAGGTCATATTTGCACTGGGAGAGGGAGAGGACATGGCAGCACTTGTCTCCTCATGTGCTGGGGTCCCTGAGGCTACTGGCCCACATGGTCACAAGGATGTGTGATCTCCCAGGGTAGTATTGGTGGATTACACTTCAGTCTTATTGTGAAAAGCATACGTTGTTCCAGTTCCCCTGGTGACATGAACAGCTGTCTAAAGAAAATGCTTTCAATTGAATTCTGAAGACTATGGGACCCAAACAGCAAGTAAACTGTGTCTTCTGAAAAATAAACCATGACTCATTCTTCCTTGGGAGCCAGGTTCCTTAAAAATTGGTGCTATTGTAATGAAATTGGGCATAATAACCTTATGGACCAATGGCGGTTTAAAAAAATGTCACAGGTATAAGACATTCATGCAAGGACCTCAACAATTTCCTGTGGACTCTTGAAGCAAAATGCTTTCCACATCCAGAGAAAGAACTATGGAATTGGATCACAGAGTTGAAGCAGACCATTTTCTCTTGTGTTATGTTTAGTTTTGTTTTATGGTTTCTCCCATTCATTTTAATTCTTCCATGCAACATGACTAAGGTGAAAGTGTATTTAATGAGAATGTATGTGTAGAACCTATATAAGACTGCATGCTATCTTGGGGAGGGAGTGAACAAGGAGAGGGAAGGAGGAGGAGGGAGGCAAAAAAATTTAAGATATATAGTAAGTGATTGATGAAACTGAAAACAAATAAAACAGTTTTTAAAAAATCAAAAAACAGAAATAAAATTAAAAAATAAGGCATTCTTCTCCTCATTGATTTTTGAACCTCTTTTGTCATAATCTATTTTTAAGGTGTTATTTCTTAGGTATTTTGGGTTGTTCTCCCTAGCAAGCTGTTGACTCATTTTTCATTATGCTTTTGCATCACTCCCATTTCCCTTTCCAATGTTTCCTCTACTTCTCTTATTTGATTTTCAAAATCCTTTTAGAGCTTTTCCATGACCTGAGACCAATTTTTATTCTTCTTGGAGGCTTTTGATGTAGGAGCTTTGACTTTGTTGTCTTCTTCTGGTTGCATGTTTTGATCTTCTTTGTCACCAAAGTAAGTCTGAGGTTTTTTTATACTGTTTGCTCATTTTCTCATTCAAATATTTGACTTTCTAACTCTTTGTCATGGTAGGACTCTTCTTCCTATGGGGAGGGGTTGGGGTAGGTGCATTGTCCCAAGATTTAGGGATTTTGTGCAGCTGTTTTCAGAGATACTTCTAAGAACCTGTAAGTTTTCAGCTCTTCCAAGGTGATAGGATCAAAGGAAAGGTTTATTCCTTTCCTTGCCTGTGCTCTGGTCTGTGAGTGACCACAAGCACTCTTTTCTGCCCCAAAACCGTAAGAAGCATTCCCTCTCCACCACAGCTGCAAACTGTGTACAGCAGCACTCCTCCTTACCACAGGACCACCACCTAGGACTGCAACTCATATCCGAACAGGACAAGGCAAGAGAATCCTGCCTCTATGCCATCAAAGAGATCCTTGCAATCCCACTCTGATCAGCTATTCAATTACCCCACTGTTTCTGGGCCCAGAGCTCCAGAAACAGCCACTCCTGCTGCTGCTGTTGGTGCCACCACCACCACTGCCACCTCCACTGCTCTGGGGCTAGAGTTACACTCCTATCTCACCCAGGTCTGACAGAGTTTTCCCACTAGCCTTCTACATTGTCTTTGGTGTTTGTGGGTTGAGAAGTCAGGAAACTTCCACATCTGCCAGTGATAGTCTCCTGAGGCCTGTTCTGGCCCTGTCTATGCCACATGGCCCATGCAGAACTGTGCTCCATTCCCAACCTGGTGTGATAGACCCTTCTTGTTGTTCTTCCAGGTTGTCTTGGGCTGGAGATTTGTTTTTTGGGTTTTTTTCTGTCATTTTGTCGGTTCTGTAGTTCTAGAATTTATTTAGAGTAATTTTTTTACAGGTATTTGGGGGAGATCTCAAGCAAATTCCTGCTTTTTATTCTGCCATTATGGCTCTGCTCTCCTAATTCAAAAGCTTTCTTAATTACAATTTTATTAATCTCTCCATTGGTTTTCAGAATTTCTAATTTGGTATTTAGTTGGGAATTTTTAATTTGTTCTTTTTCTAGCTTTTTTAGTTGCATTTATAATTCACTGACCTCCTCTTTCACTATTTTATTCATGTAAGTATTTAAAGATATAAAACTTCCCCTAAGAATCACTTTCTCTGCATCCCATTAAGTTTTACTGTGTTGTCTCATTATTGCCTTTCTCTGGAAAGAAGTTCCTGATTGTTTCTACCATTTGTTTTTTGACCCACTCATTCTTCAGTATGAGATTATTTAGTTTCCAATTAAGTTTTTTCTATCTTTCCATGGCCCTTTATTACATATAATTTTTTTTGCATTATGATCTAAAAAGGATGTATTTAGTATTTCTGCCTTTCTGCATTGAATTTGCAGCTTTTATGCTCTAGTACATAGTCAATTTTGGCATACATGCTGAGAAAAAAAAGGTATATTTCTTTCTAGCCCCATTTAATTTTCTCCAGAGGTCAACCATATCCAAATTTTCTAAAATTCTATTTACTTCCTTAACTTCTTTCTTGTATATTTTGTGGTTAGATTTACCTTGTTCAGAGAGGGGGAGTTTGAGATTCCCCACTAGAATAGTTTTGCTGTCTATTTCTTCCTGTAACTTTCTTGACTTCTCCTCCAAGAATTTGGGTGCGTATCTATTTAGCAATGATATTGCTTCATTGTCTATGGTGCCCATTAGCAGGATATAGTTTCCTATCTCTTCCTTATCTTTTTAAATAAGATTGATTTTTGCTTTTGTTTTCTTTGAGATTTTCTTATCTCTTTTAATTAGATCTATTTTTGCTTTTGTTTTGTCTGAGATTGGGATCGCTATCCATGCTTTTTTTTAATTCAGCTGAAGCATAATATATTCTACTCCAGTTTTTTACCTTTACCCTATGTGTATCCCTCTGTAACATATAGTAGGTTTATGGTTTTTATTGTATTCTGCTATTTGTTCTGTTTTATGAGAGAGTTCATCTTATTCACATTCACAGTTATGATTACCATCTGTATCTTTTTCTCCATCCTATTCCCCCCACTTATGTTTTTATTTCTCCTTTCCTCCTTTACCTCCTCAAAAGAGTTTTGCTATTGACCACTATCTCCTTCAATCAGCCCTCTCCTTTCTCTTTCTTTCTTCCCTTACTTGTTCCTTCCCTTTTGCTTTCCCACCTCCTCCCTCACACCATTATGGTTATTGGTGTGTTAAACTTTTTCTTGCAGTTATTTTGTGTATTCTTGCCACCTCTTCTTAATCTTTTTCTATTTCTATTAAGTCCTTACCATTTTTTGACCTTTATCATGCCCATTTTTGCATGAAACTTTCCATCAATGTTCTAAATTCCTTGAAGAGATCTCTTATCTTTCCCATTTTATTGTTTTCTTCTATTTCTCTGCATAACTCATTTAAGAAAATCTCCTTGCTATTCTCTGGAATTCTGTATTCAGTTGGGTATATCCTTCCCTTTCTCTCTCTTCTTTCACTTACCTTCTTTCCTAAGCTATTTGTAAAGTCTAAATGTCAGGTAGACATTTAGTTTTTTTTATTTTTTCTTTGAAATTTTTTTTTGTTGGTGCATCCTGTGTAATATTGCAAACCTCTCTCCATAGTTTTCTATGGACCAGATTTAATCCTTTAAATCTATTTATCCCTTCTACTTCATATTCATAAGGGATGTCATTTAGGTCATATATATAGGGTCTAATGATTTTCCCTACTTTCTTCAATTTAAGTCTGAATTTTGCAATAAGAAACTCATGATGTGAGCCACAGTTAGCTCCAGTTTGTTTTAACTTGCTATTAGAGCTTCTCCACCTTTGGCTGCAAATTATATAATTAATCTGACTTCTATATTGATAATCTGATGATATTCATGTGTAGGGTTACCTTTTGGGTTGTTGAAAAAGAGTGTTGTTACCAGTGAGTTATCTTGAAAAAACTCTATTAGTCTCTGCCCTCCTCCGTCTTGTACTCCTAACAGATCAAACTAGCCCATATTCCAATTATTTTTTGATTTCCTACTTCATCATTTTCATCATTTTGTCATAATTATATATCACAGCTTTTTTAGCCATTCCTCAATTAATGAGCATCCCTTCACTTTCAAATTATTTGCCACCACAAAAAGAGCTATTATAAACATTTTTGTGCATATGGGTCCTTTCTTTCCTTTGATCTCTTTGGGGTATAGACTTGGCAATGGTATATAGGCATGCACAGTTTTATAACACTTTGGGCATAGCTCAAAATTGTTCTATGGGACAGTTGCAACTCCATCAGTAGTGCATTTGTATACCTTTTTCCTCACATTCCTTCAGTTTGTTTGTCATTTTCCTTTTCTATCATCTTAATCGAACTGATGAGTATGAAATCATATATCAGAGTTGCTTTAATTTGCATTTCTCTAATTATTTTAGTGATTTAAAACATATTTTTTTACTTTACTTTTGAGAGTTTTTGGTTTCTTTTTCTCCTACAGCTGGTTCAGTTGTATTCTGAAAGGAAAGGATAATTATATGAATCACTACAGGAGGCTTTATTGGAGTTGCATTGACACCATTACCAGAGTCAGTGGTGGATTTAAACAAAGTCCAGTGAACAGCAGAGCAAGAAGCAAAACCTGTAGGGAAGAATAGGGAAGGGGAGATAAAGGAAATTCAGGGAATGTCTAATTCAGGAAGTTAGGCAATACATGTGGGAAGGAAGAGTTGATTCCTAAACATCAGCTGAGGGAAGGAGACAACCATGGTGACAAGGGATTGTCAGTGATTGCTCCTCCAACTACATTTTTAGTAGAGTTTTGATAGGGACCTTCAAGCATATTCTTGGCCATCTGCACTGACTCTGGGCAGGAAGAGTGGGGGGGAGGAGGGAGGGCAGTTTTCAATGCAAAGTAAATGATAGCCTACCAAATATTCTGACCTTGGCAGATGTGGGGACATTACATCAAGAAACAGGGTAAGGGATAACCAGGGCAGGGAAGCTTGAGGCTACATATGACCTCTAGGTCCTCAAGTGAAGTCCTTTGACTGAATTCAAGCAAATCCCCTCAATAAAGGAATTTTTTTTCTATAAAACCTGGACTCAGTCAAAAGATCACACCCAAGGACCTGGAAGGCCACATATGACCCTGAAGCCACAGGTTCCCCAACACTGGGGCTTTTATCAGATGCACAATTTGGGAATACCAAAGCTTGAGGATAGGGGTAAGGTAAAAGTTTAAGGAGGGAGAAGAATTAATCAAGTCAGCTGGTAAGTTTCTAGAGCAAATTAGACATTACTAGCGAGAGTTACAAGATGGACACCCGGTCACAAATGGAGTCTGAGAAATAGGAAAGGATCACATGGAAATACATATTTTCGTTACATACCCACTAAGAGAGTATATGTTGCTCAACATTCTGACCAAGGCTCTCTTCTTTTCTCCTTCTATAATATTTTATTTGTTGATCTCAGCTCCTGTGGATTCAGTTATGATCTTTCTACTGATGATTCCCAAGTTCATTTCCAGCCTAACCTCTTTCCAACTTCCAGTCTCACATCTCCAACTGCCTATGGGTCATCTTAAACTGGATGTCCAATAAACACTTTAAACTCCATCTGCATACCCAAAATTGAAGTCAGTATCTTCTCCCCTCTACCCCCTGCCAAAAAACAAAAAGCAAAATAATCCTCCAGTCTTCCTATCTTCCTATTACTGTTGAGGGCACCATGATCCTTGCAGTCACTCACTAGGTATGATCTTCAGTTCTTCTCTCTCTTTCACTCTTGATACCTAAAGAGTTGCCAAGTCACGTCCTTTCCACCTTTGACCAGCTCTTATATTTGCCCCCTTTTCTCCAGTACCACAACCTTGGTCCTGGCCTTCACTATTCACATGTGAACTATTTCAATAGCCTTCTGGTTAGTCTACCTACTACAAGTGTCTCCACTTCGATTCACTCACTACTCACCTGTCGAAGTCATCTTTCTAAAGCATAGTTTTGACCATTTCACCCCCCTAGTCAATAAACTGCAGTGATTCTCTATTACTTCTAGGATCAAATACAAAACTTCTACTTAACTTTGAAAGACCTTCATAACTTAGCCTCTTCATACCTTTCCAGTCTTCTTATACTTTACTCCCCTCCACTTACTCTATGGTCCAGGGACAATGACCTCCTTATTGTACATAGAACAGAATATGCCATTTCTAACTTAGTGCTTTTTCATTGGTTGTCCCGCATGCCTGGGAACTCTAATTCCCTATATTCACCACCTGGCTTCCTTGGTTTCCTTCAAGTCTCAAGTAAAGTCCCACTTTCTGCAAGAAGCCTCTTCTAAGGCCTCATTTCTAAAATATATAGAAAATTGAGTCAAATTTATAAGAATACAAGTTATTTTCCAATAGATAAATGGTCAAAGGATATGAACAGGCAGTTTTCAGAGGAAGAAATTAAAGTTATCTATAGTCATATGAAAAATATTCTAAATCACCATTGATTAGAAAGATGCAAATCAAAATAACTATAAAGTACCTCATCACACCTACCATATTGGCTAACATGACTAAACAGGAAGATGATAAATGTTGGAGAAGATATAGGAGATTTTGAACACTAATTCATTTTTGGTGGGGCTGTGGGCTGATCCGACGAGTAATTTGGAACCATGCCCAGAGGGCTACAAAAATGTGCATACCCTTTGACCCAGCAATGTCTCTTCTAGGACTATCCCAAAGAGATCATAAAAATGGGAAAGGTCCCACATGTACAAAAATATTTATAGCAACTCTCTTTGTGGTGGCCAAAAACTGGAAACAAGGGGATGCCCAACAATTGGGGAGTGGCTGAACAAGGTGACGTATGTGAATGTAATGGAATTCTATTGTTCTATAAGAATGATGAATAAAAAGATTTCAGAGAAGCTTGGAAGGACCTATATGAACTGATGATGAGTGAAAGGGGCAGAACCAGGAGAACTTTGTACACAGCAATAACTACAGTGTGTGAAGAATTTTTCTGGCAGACTTAGTCTTTCATAGCAATGCAAGGACCTAAAAAATTCCCAGTGGACTCTTGAGGCAAAATGCCTTCCACATCCAGAGAAAGAACTATGAAACTGGATCACAGAATGAAGCAGACCATTTTCTTTTTTATTATGTTATGTTATGTTTTGTTTTGTTTTATGATTCTTCTTATGCAATTCTTATGAATTCTTCTATGCAACATGACTAAGGTGACTAAGGTGAAAATGTATTTAATAAAAGTATATGTGTAGAACCTATGTAAGATTCCATGCCATCTCGGGGAGGAAGTAAAGAGGGAGGGGGGAAAGAAGGAGAGGGAGGGAAGAAAGTCTAAGATATATGGAAGTGATTGTAGAACACTGAAAACAAATAAAATAATTTTTTTAAAAAAGAAGAAACCTCTTCTAGTGTCCCCTTAATACGTGTCTTCCCTTTGAGCTTACCTCTAATTTACCCTGCAATATATTTTCTACAATGAAAATGTCAGCTACTCCTGTGATCTCAAAAAAGTCTATCAAAGTCATCAAAGACTACCATATGCTTCCATTTGATTTAGATTTTTAAATAGATGATATTTAAGGTCCTTTCAAATTCTAGGATCTGTGATCCTATGAATTAGTCAATTTAAATGGTGCTAAATGAGAATCAATATCTCCCTCTGGTGGTTATGTTTCATTTCTAGTTTTAACATTTGTTCCCATTTTTGGTAACTTTTTAAATTTTAGTTATTCCAGTAAAAATTCAGTAATGCTCAGAAATGGCATGTTCTTTCAATATAGTAGAAAGAAAACTATAGAAATAAATAAGAGAATATTTCCTAAACAATTTCCTTCCCAATCTGAATTATGTATAAATCTTTCTCATTGTTTTTATTGTTGAGTCTTTTTCCAACTTTTTCTGGGTTTTTCTTGGCAAACATATTGGAGTGGTTTGCCATTTCCTTGTTCAGCTCATTTTACAGATAAGAAACTGAGGCAAACAGGGTTGAGTGACTTGCCCAGGATCACATAGCTAGTAAATGTCTAAGACCATATTTGAATTCAGGGAGATGAGTCTTCCTGACTCTAAGCCTGGCACTCTATCCACTGTGCCATTTACCTGCCCAAGTTGTATCTGTGCCTGTTCCATCTTTCTAAGCATAGTAACAAGATCCAGTAACTTGTAAAGAAATACTAACATATGCATAGAGCACCTCTGATGCTATTACCCACATAGAAGCAGATGAAGAGCTTACTTCTAAGAGAGCTGTGATGACACAGAGAGGTGATGTACATTGGAGAAACTTTGGAGCATGTAGCTACAACTCTCTCTCTGTCTTCTCTCTCCTCCCTCTTTCCCTCCCTCCCTCTCCTCCTTCTTTCCTCCTCCATCTCTCTGTCTCTGTATTTCTTTGCTTCTTTCTCTGTCTCTGTCTCTGTCTGTCTGTCTGTCTGTCTCTCTCTCTCTCTCTCTCTCTCTCTCTCTCTGATTGATTCTCTTACCCTCACCACAGAGGCTTTGTTCATATATACCCCCAAAAAATACAATTATATGGGAGGTGATTATCAGCTAGGGTGATCAAGAAAGGTCTCATGTAGAGTAATGTTTGAGCTGAGCCTCAGAAGGAAACTAGGGATTCCAAGAGGTAGAAGTAGAAAGAGAATGCTATCCCATTCTAGGCACAGGGAATGAATGGAAAGGAAAAGTATGTATTAAGTGTTTCCTATGTACCAAATATTTTACTAATTGTTCTCAAAGAAAAGAAGTAGGCCAGTCCTTGCTCTCAATAAGCTCTCATTCGAATAGGGGAGAAAAAACATACAGAACAGTTCAGCTTCAAAACAGATGGAAATGGCCATTAATTTGCCAGAGAGCAACTCAGTGGCAGGGCATAAGGTCCCCCACTAATGACTGTTGGGAAAGCAGTAGTAAGCCCTGGAGTTGAAGTGAAGTAGGACTTTGGGTTACCTCAGGAATGAATTAGGATGACGAGATCAGCATCCAACAAGAGGGAACTTGAAAACTTTTTCCTTTTGCACAAAAGTAATACAGTTAAATTTAGAAGGGGGAGAGGAGTCATTGCAAGTTTCTCTGATAATGGTCTCATATCCAAGATGTTGATTCAAACACAAAAGAACAAGAGATTATTCTCTCCATTGATAGTCAACCTACATAAATAAGTTCTCAGAGAAAGACATCCAGGCTATCAAAAATCACATGAAAACATACACCAGATCACTAATGATAAGATAAATGCAAAGGAAAACAACTCTAAATCCCACCTTACATGTCTATCAGATTGGATAAAGGTGATAAAAATGGAAAATGATAATTGTTGGAAGGAATGTGGGAAAACAGGAACAGTCTAACCCACTATTAGTGGAAGTATGAATTGGTACAGACATTCTAGAAAGTAATTTGGACCTATTTCTAAAAAGTCACTAAATCCAGTGATACCATTATTAATCTAAACTATGTTCCAAAGAGGTCAAAGAGAGAAATACACACACACGTGTATACACATCCACACAGATAAATATATATATATACACATTTACATATGTATGCATATATGTGTGTGCATGTATGTATGTATATATATATATACATATATATATATATATATATATATATCAATTCTATTTGTTTTGACAAAGAACTAGAAAGGGATGCCCATCAACTAACTGAGGAATGAGTGAGTAAAATAATGGTTTATGAATGCAATGGCATATTAAATGGCAGAAGGGACTATTTCTGAAAAACCTCTGAAGACTTGTATGAACTGATGCAGAGAGCATAGACAGAAGAGTTATTTATATAGTAACAATATGTAAAAAAAAAACTTCAAAAGGCATAAGAACCCTGACTAATGTAATAACCAACCAAATTCCAGAGAAGTCATGATGAAACATGCTACTTACTCCATTTCCTGACAGAGAAGTGATAGGCTAGAAGTGCTAAATTCTCACACTGCTGGTGTGGGAATTGGTTTTGCTTGCCTTTTGAGAAGGGAGTTATTATCATATTAATCAATATGACATGTATAATGAATATATTATAATATATAAGGAATATGCTAATTAATTTAGTTTTCTCAAGAGCTGCCTGCCTGGTTCAGGAGTCAGAGCTCACAATAAAGCTTGAACTGAATAATCAAAATTCTGACAATGTTCACCATCGTTGGACCTTAAGTAAAGCAAATCAAATATGGTAAAACCTATTTCCATTATAGAACTCTGGTTCTGGACTCTAAGGGAGATGGTCATGACCCCCAAAGACTTGATTTCAGAATTGCTGTATTGTGGGGTTTGTGAGTTTCTCGTAGGAAACCACTAAATGTATGTTCGTAATACACCTTCCCTCCTTCTTCCTCATTTGTGATTTAAATATATAATCTCAGTCTTCACTTCAACAAGGTGAGATTCCAATCAGGAGAATTCTCAGTTTGTAAATCTGTTCCTCATAATTAAACTAATTAATTAAACAACTACCTGATTACTGGCACTTTACCTCTGGCCTGCTGTTTCATCATTCTCAGGATAGAGACTGGCTCAGTAAAAATACTGCTAACATTAACTGATGTCAGAAGTTTATAAGGGGTACATGTAGGTTGAAGCCTTGAACTTTTCAGTGCCAGGGAGAAGGAACGGATGCCACTGGATCTTTTTCCAGAGCTCCAATTCATCTTGACTGTCAAGTTCAATGCTCTCAAATCTTGCTCCACTATTATGGGCCCAGCCTTTGATCAAGCCTGGCTTTTCATAGTGAAGACTGCTCCAGAGACACTTTTCTTGATCTGGATCATGTTGGTAAGGGTGTTGTTTTAGTTTTCTTTTTGGCACACCTATTTGCCTTTTGCATGGGTTTTTTCTCTTACAATGAATACCAGTTATGGTCTATGCTTTTTCTCTTCTCTCTCTTATAAATGCGGTCTGAACTATGGGCTGCAGGTTTTTATTTCTGCACATGGTAAAAAAAATGTTTGCATAAAAGTTGTTGCAAGGTTGTTTTTGTGTGTGGTTAAACAGGTTGAAATTAACATCATAAATGAGAGCTGGTTAGAATTGCGGAACATTTACTTCTATAATTCTAGTGAATTGTGGGCAGAGCATGCAATACTCATATTTGCATACTTGTGTTTTATGTATTTGTGTTGTTATATCCCTTTATAGTGCATTTGTATTTGTGTAATGTGTGTACTTGTTAGGTAAGCGGTGTTATTATCTTAAAGCATACACCTTTAAAATGGATTAATGCGTGGTAAAGTCACAGGGGAAGATACAGCAGTTCCTATTAACAACCCCCGAGAACAAATATGTGCCTGTCAAATATATAAGAAATAATGGCCTTGACTGTCCCTCATACTGCTGGAACTGGATTGATTTGACTAATGATGACCCTAAACCTTGCTGGCCCCACTGGGACAACTTTGATAAGACCAGATTAGAGTATTTTAGACCGAACCTGATAAATAAGGAAACTCAGCCTCTTAAGTGAAACAGCTATGAAAAATGGTACTCAGAGGCAAGGAAAGTATAGGTCTAAATTAGAATCAATGAAAAACGGATTAAATCATCTGAAAACCTTTTCCTCAGGACCCCCCTAACTACCTAACTACCTAAAATATATACTCACTTTCACCAAAAGACTCCACCAGCTTCCCAGTTTCTCTGTTCTCTTTCAAAATTCAAGCCAAAGTTCTCCCAGGAAAAAGCCCCTAGGAGAGTGGTTTCATCAGGACTGTGATTTCAAGCCCTGGCAGCACAGAGAACTCCAGTCTGTTGCCAAGGAGTATTCTATCATAGCTCCACAAAAGATCCCATAGACTTTACCGAGCAGTTCCAACTAACCCTGAATTCATACAGATCCCAGTATCTGGATCTGTATCAACTCATGGTTGTCTCAGTCAGTAAGGAGAGACTAGGAGTTTGTGCCAGAAAACATTGAGGGACTTCCCTGAATTCCTAATCACTCAGCATAACTAGGCACCAGGGAGGACTGGCAGGAGGAATGATAAAAGAAGGGGGATGTACATGACTCCTGTTGGAGATGTTTCCTTGCTCATATAGGTACAAGAGGTGTCTCCTCTAGTTGACACTGGTGCCACATTCTAAGTTTTAAACTCCTCTGTCTTCCCCACTCCCCTCCCCCAGAGAGAAGAGAGTATCTCAGTTGTAGGGACTTCTAATAAGACCATTGTAGCCCATATCTTAGAAACACTCTCCCTTTTTCTTTTTTTTCATCCTTTTGTTCTGGTCCCTGAAACCCCTGACCACTTACTAGGACAGGCTACTATTTCATTTGACCCAAAAGGGACCACCTTCCTTGTGTTTTTTATCCCCAACAACCTTCCCATCTGGAAGTGTCCCCATTCCTTTAGGTTTCTTTCCTTAACCCTTTCTGTCCACCTAGCTCTTGACCAAGTTCTCTCTAGTTTGGGGGCTTCAGATGCTGCTGACATCGGGTCAGTTATCAATGTCCCACCTATTGTTGTGCAGTTAGCTCTCCTATTTGATTTATTCACCTCTGAGGGAATGTAGCTGGTGTAAGCAACACACTCAATCCTGCCACCTATCTACTTGTGGAGGAAAGTGAGGATGAGATATTGGAATAGGACTTTGGGATGCTATGGAAACATCGGTACTTCCTCACTTTCTCAGGACAACCCATTAAAAATTGTAAACAAGTTTCCCATCTGTTAGACTGTTTACTGCTTCCTCAAACTGTAGCAGTAATTAAAATTCCAGGGCACAGCCTAAAAGACTGCATTCATGCCCATGGAATTGACTTGGCTGACTAAGCACCTAAAACCACAGCCTTAACTCCTCAAATTCCTGAGGTACAAGTTCCCAGAAGCAGTCTTATTAGTATATCCATCTTGTCCTGAATATCTGTCTATGCCTGCTAGCCTAAAAAAAAAAGAAAGAAGAGATAGTCCCTGCCCAGAAAAGAATGTTTGTCACAAAGCAAGAAAAGCTTGAAAAGGAGGGATGTAAACTTGATAAAACTACAGTAGAGGTTGGTCCAAATGAACTTACAGTACTCCTTAAGAACTTATCCCTCCCTCTGATGGAAGACCTTCATTCATTCAGTCATTGGGGACCAGATAAGTTAGTGGAACTAGCCTAAAAATATTGGTAGGGGAGTTTTCACCACCTGTGATATGTGTCCCTCCTACCCCAAGCACAATGCATCCAAGTCTTTCAAGCCTGCACATGGCCAGTTTCCTCTCCCAGACACACCATTTAAAACATGGCAGATCAATTTCATTCAATTTCCACTTTCCCTTGGATAAAAATATGCTTTGATTATGCTCTGTATGTTTTCCTGGTGGGTAGAAGTGTTTCTCTGTCATAATACCACAGCCTCTGGGGTAGCAAAAATCCTTCCATTATGGTAGGTTTCTAAAGAGATGCATAGTGATAAAAGTGCCCTTTTGACAGGAGCTTCATTAGTTAAGCTACTTTCATCCTGGCCCAATACTCAGCACCCCTATGGTGCCTATCATCCCTAGTCATCAGAAATGGCTGAAAGAGTTAATGGGATACTTAAAACCTCCCTTGCTAAATTATCTGAGAAGTTCTGTATCCCCTGGCCCAAAGCCCTTCCTCTAGCTCCTCTTAGTCCCTATGAGATAGTAACAGGATGCTCAATGCCACTGTGCCAAAGGCCCCCTCCTACAATACTGTATTGGGTTGGCTCAGAAAATATCAGAGACTTACCAATTTGTTTCACAGTCCCATTCTTTAGAAATTCCAACTGAACTCAATTCTTGATACAACTCGGTGACTGAGCCTACTGGAAGCATCATCTCTGAAATCACTCCTTGGAGCCATGGTGGAAATGCTTCTTTGAGGTCCTGCTCACCTACTCCACTGCAACCAAACTCCAGAGAGTGGAGTCCTGAATACATGTCAGACCTCAAAAGGGCAGTACTGCTGACTTGGATTTCAGAATCCGCAAGTGACCTGACCCCAAAGATTAAACAGGATCTGAAACAGCCAACATCTGAAATGGACAGCTGTTGCCAAGATGGCCAACATGAGAAAAAGACAACAACTAATGTAGACCACCAACCCAAGAAACCCGATGTGGGCTGAGATTTGCAGTTACTCCCTTGGTGAACTGTCTTTTTTTGTCATTCCTACTGTCCTCTCAGTCTCTTAGTGATCATGGAAGTAGCATGTTTTTCTTTCACTTTATGTTGTATTTATCTACTTAAGCTATGAATAATGAAAATGTTGCTATTTAAGGTAAAAAATTCCTAGGACTATAATTTGTTTTGAGCTTTGATTGCAAGAATAGTTGTCTGAATTGTCACAAAGCCAATAATAGAAAATGAAATGTGAGGCAGTCTAAAGACTGCTAAGATAAATGTCTGTGACTGAGAAACGTTATGGGGACAACCCAGACACAGCCTAAGTAAGATCTTCATGACTTTATTTCCCCATTGTCTTATTTCCTTTCTAGAAAGGGAAATTCCCACCTAGTTAATCCTGGGCCTTGCTTTAACACTCTGTAACTACATAATCTTGTATTATGTCAGATATGACTCATGCCTGGAATCAAAAGAGTTGAGTTTTTCCCCTTTTGTATGATAACAACATATCCTTTTTTACAACAAATTTTTATAACTAAGAAATTTTTCTAAATTATGTTTCAAACAAATGTTCCTCATAGGTCTTTAAGGGTCTTTCTGACCTGTATAACTGAAAGGAAGGAATAAGAAGGGAATTATAATTTTCATATTAATTAAGATGATATGTGCAATGAATACATTAATTATTTAGTTTTCTCAAGAGCTGCCTCTGATTTGAGAGTCAGAGCTCACAATGCAGCTTGAATTGATTAGTCAAAATTCTGACAATGCTCACAATCACTGGACCTTAAGTAAAGAAAATCAGAGATTGTAAAACCTGTTCCTATTACAGAACTCTGGTTCAACACCTAAGGGAGGTAGTCACCACCCCTAAAGAAACTGTCTCCAGAATTTTTGTATTGTGGAATTTGTGGCCTTCTCTTGGGAAAATACTAAATAATTGTTTAGTTCTCCTTCCCCACTTGTGACTTAAGTATGTAACCTGTGCTTTTACTTTAGCTAAGAGAACATTCCTCACTCTGAAACTGATTAATTAATCTACTTGATCATTAGCATTCCTGTCTCTAGGCCTGTTTTGTGCAGCTCAAAGCATTCTCAATTTAGAGAGTGGCTCAGTAAAAGTTCTGCTAACACTCTGCATATTTGCTACAAGGGGTTTACTTGTCTTTCTTATCAATAGGAGGAGGGGAAGCAAGGTTAGTGATAAGGTTGTCCCCTCTTCCCCCCCAAAAAAATGAAAACAGGATCATTGAAGCATTTTTAATGCACAGAAGAGAATAGAATGCCAGATAAAAAATACAGATAAGTACAGTAGTTTTGGAAGCTATTTTGTTGTTTTTCAGTCATTTCCAGTGATGACTCTTCTTGACCCCATTGGGGCTTTTCTTGACAAAGACATTGGAATGGTTTGCCATTTCCTTTCCCAGCTCATTTTACAGATGAGGAAACTGAGTCAAATAGGGTTAAGTGACTTTTTCAGGGTTACACAGCTCTGAGGCCAAATTTGAGCTCAGAAAGATGAGTCTTCCTGACTCCAGGCTCAGCATTCTATCCACTGTAACACGTGGCTATCTTTTAGAAGTTACATATTGAACTTATTAGGATAAAAGAGGAGAGTGTAAAAAGTTGACTTGAAGCATAATATTAAAAAAAAGGAATTTATCCCCTCATTTCCTGAAAAATAGAGAAATGAAATCAGTGTCAGGTTTTATATTTTTGGTCTCAAAGATCACTCCAGACAGTGACTGAAGCCATGAGATTAAAAGATATTTGCTCCTTGGAAAGAAAGATATAGCAACTCTGAACCTGTTTTTAAATCTACACTAGGAGGCAGAACCAACATGGTGGAGTAAAAGCAGGGACTTGCCAAAGTTCTCCCCCTAAACTCAGACAAATACCTACAAAAAATGACTATAAACAAATTCTGGAGCTGTAGAACCCACAGAATGATGGAGTGAAGCAAATCTCCAGTTCAAGACTGGCCTGGAAGGGATGTGTCTATTACACTGGGCTGGGAGCAGAGCACAGTTCAGCTGCACCAGCACAGATTGAACCTGAGCACAACTGAGGGACTGAATCACTGACACCTGTGGTGGTTTTCAGATTTCACAGCCCCAAAATGCTGAGGACAAATTGGAAGTTCAGTGGAAAAAACCTATCAGGCCTGTGTGAGAGAGTAGAGAAGTCCACCCTGAATGGAAAAATCTGAATATGAAGGGAAGATGTCTAAAAAAAATAAAACTAAGGAGTGAGAGAGGAATACTGGAGAAGGAGAAAGGGAGATATAGAATGGGGGTAATTTAACTCTCATGTAAAGTAGGCAAGAAAAAGCTTTTTCAGTGGAGGGGAAAAGGAGGGAGGTGAGAGGAAAAGAGTGAATCTTACTCTCACCAGATTTGACTTAAGGAGGGAATAACATGTACACTCAATTTGGTATGAAAATCTATCTTACACTACAGGAAAATAGAGGGGAAGGGGACAAGCAAGAGGGTGATAAAAGGGAGGGCAAATGGAAGGAGGGAGTAATTAGAAGTAAACACTTTTGAGTTCTTTCAGCTTTCTAACATTTTTGTTCCTCCCATGTTTTATTTGCTACACCATAAAGTGAAAGTGAGGGGGAGAGAGAACGGGTACAATAGTATGACAACTGAATTGTGAGGGTTCTTTGTAACAGAGTATAGCAAAAAAAAAAAGTCTTCAAGCTACAGAAACAATGTCAGAGTTCACTCTTCCTTTTATGGATAAAAGGTTACACTTTAACTAAAGATTACTGTTGAAGTCAGAAGCTGGAGAAAAGCTCCATAACCTTGTTCCCACCACCTGTTCAGTGACCAGCAGTAACCATAGGACCAGCTATTAACAATTACATAAGATCAGTACAGAACAAAATTCAACAGAGATTATAAAGCCACACGTACATATCTACTACTAATTTAGTAGAATCTGTAAGTCTCATGGTACCGCAGAGAGCAAACCCAGATGGAGAAAAATAGTGATCTCATCAGATGTTATTAACAGCTCTGTGGCATTAGAGATACTAGTCACCCATCCATCTGTGAACTTTTGTCATTTATGTTCCTTATATGTCCCTACAGGTGTGCCCTGAACATTTGTGTTCTTTATATATGTGATCCTTTATGTGACTAAGAAAATAATATAAAGCACATTTGCCTATGTCAGCCTTCTCCTACTTTTCATCCACTCAAAAAGCTTCAGTAGCTCCCTACTGCCCTTGGAATCAAATAAAATATAAACTTTTCAATTTGACCTCTAAGGTCCTTCACAGTCTGACTGCACCTTACCTTTACAGAATTATAACAGAACTTACTATTCCCCTTCACAAATTCTACCTTCTGGTCAAACTGACCAAATTGCTAATCCCTGAATTCAGTACTTTATCTGACACCTTCCAGCCTGGCATATGCTTATACTCCTCTCTCACCAACATCTCTCAAAATTCTCCTCCTTCAAAATGCTGAAGTCTTTCCTGATCCATCCAGTTGTCAGGATTTCTTCCATTCTTAAACCCTGCTTCTGCCACTTCCTCAGGGCCCAGATGACAAATCCTCATATACTAAGAAAGCACATAGACAGCAAAGTATACTAAAGAAGCACTGATCAGGAGATCTGAGAACCCTAACTTAAATGAACTTACTGCTTGAATTTGGACAAATTTTGTTATGTCTCTGAACTTCAGTTTCCCATATACTAACTAAAGCAGTTTGTCTAAATAATAGTTTAGATGCCTTCCAATTCTCAGAGACAGTTTAAAGATTCCCTTCCAGTGATAGAAGCAAGTGTGACATAGTAGATAGAAGGTCAGCCCTAAAGCCAGGTTCAAGCTCTGTCTTTGACTTATATTGACTGTGTGAACCTGGACATTACACCTCAGTGATCTAGAGAACTCTCTAAGTTTATCAGCTGCAAAGAAGGTATTAATCTGCATTGGTAGAGGAAGTTCCTCTTCAGGAATTCGTTGCATCAGTGGAATCACAGACTCAATCCCAACCCCTTTCCATTCTAAAAGTCTTAGATTTGAGCATATGATTCTATAACTCCTGCTGGGTCTTTGACCTGTTCACCCTTTAGTTTATGTTTCATAATAAATCCCTGAATAAGACATATAGCCATAACATATAATAACCTTTACTTTAGTCTGAAGCATGTTAGTTCCATTTCTCTGAGCTGAATCTACCTTACAACTAGTAGTAGTTTTAATCTCAAAATGTATTTTCTGTAGCCAATTCAGCAAAATTTGCTGTCAGATACTATATTGAACATCATAAAAATTCCCTAATGGTGATTTTGAAGGCATGTAAGATTTTTTCCCTTCAAACTGAGAGCTAGTGGCAAAAAAAAGCATTGTAGTTGGTATAGCACATGCCACAATATAGTCTAGCTATTTGAAAAGTATCAGAAGTTATCAGAAGACCAAAAGAAAAAATGAGACACATGATTTATCAATGTCAGAGCTTTGCAAATATTTCTATATTTCATATTTCAGCTAAAGGTCATACCAATGCCCCACCAAAGCAATTGAAAAAATCAGCCAGTTCCCATCAAAATGCTAATCAATACTTCTTTATCACTTCAATATTTTAATAGGTATATAAACTCTTCAAAATGAACATTACTTCCAATGGTACATATCACATCCTAGTCACACTTTTTCCTCATGTGGCAATCATGTTTATGTCCTTTCATAAATCCCTCACAAATGGTCTACCCAATACTTTCAGAGCCTTCATCTTGATAGTATGTTCATACCAAAATAGGCTGTTCACTTATTATCCTTCACTATTGCTTTAAGACTAATCCAACTCTTTTTACATTCATGTGCCTTTTCATTACTATTTTTGTGTGATTCAATTTTAATTTTTAAGAGACCAGAGCATCCCATAAATCACAATCATATAGTATTATTGGAAGAAAATCAATATTAAAAGATTTTATAATTTTACAATGGCAGTCCAGCCTGTTCTTCATCTCCTATGATGAACCCAGTTAATTATCTAAATTATTTTAACTCATCATGAACTCAGTTAATTATCAATCTTCAATGTCTGTATAAAATATGTTGCATATATTGATGAAGTACCTTTATGAGTGGTTTATACAGCCGCTTGTAAAAGTCTGGAAAATAGGCATTCTTCATCCAATTAAATTTTTCCCTTGTGAAGAGTTAAACTGAACTAGGAGTCACCCAATGTTACTAGGCTTTAAACTATGATGGCTTTTTGAGAACTTAGCTATCTGCAGAAAACCTCACTGTCAGAATACTGTCCACTTGGTGATGAATCCTTTGCCATGGAAATCCACAAAACAAAGAGAAACATAAAATGACCTTGAGTGTGGGTGATTCCCGACCTACAGGGTTGGTAGTACTGAAGTTAAAAGATATGCTTATCAACATGGGAGAGATGGGAGGGAAAGCAATTGTTTGTCATTGTGTCACCCAAATAACTGATTGAGCAACTGAAATTTTTATTTTTCATCTAGTTTTGGGGACAATCTAAGACCTCTCTCCTCTATGCAATATTTTACATATATAGTACTTGATTGACAAGTATTATTGACTCTGAAGGTTATTGCATAATGTTAAACAAAGCACTAAATCTCTACATCATTTCTTAAACTATATAGTTTATGCTTTACTTATTATATCCTGTGAATTTTCTGTGGTCTATTAATTCAGCTTATTAGATGAGACTAAAATCTATCTACTTGCTCAATTCTAAATCCATAGTCTGCATGTGAATCAAAGAGAACCACTAGTCTGAACCTAGTCATCTGACATTCAATACTGGACTATGTTCACAACTAAAATGAGGCTGAGGAAGAGCAAAGACAGAGAGATGAAGAAGGACAGAGAAAGAGACAGATAGGAAAGTAGAGAGAGACAAAAAAAGAGACAAAAAGATTGAGAGACAGAGACAGATGGAGACAGAAACAGAGACAGAATAGCTCAATGTAACACACTACTGCTTCCAGCTCTCATCCAACTAACAGTATCTTCATGTAACATTATCTTCATGTTCCAAGAGTGACTCATTTACTCAAAAGAGTAGTAAAATAAAACAGTAGGAAGTACACTGGACTAGGAGTCAAGTCATCCAAGCTCTTATCCTTGGTTCTACTACTAACCATTTGGGTGACCTTGGACAAGACAATCTCTCTAGGGCTGCATTTCCTCATTTGCAAAATGAAGAGGCTATGCTAAGATCCTTCCCAGTTCTATTCATGATTCCATAGTTAAGTTTCATCAGCAAAGTTATAGGTGAATAAATCTATAAATTCCCCTCACTCTATGAAGAACAGAATGGGGATAAAGTTGTCAGGTTCATGAGGTCATTGTGATGTATTGAAAAGATCCCTGGAGGAGTCAAGATAGCCGAGTAGCAGAGAGAAGTACAGCCCAACTCCCCCATTATACATCTTCCACAATATTTCAGACTAAATCCTAATCAAGGAAACTAAAGGGGGAAAATCATGGAGAATCATTTTGTTAGCCCATGTCATCACAGGGAGTCAGACAAAGAGACTGCAGACCCTAAAAATGGTTTCTGGCCAGGAATACACTTCATGGAATCACCCAGCACCCAAGAAAATAAAATGTATCAAGTCTATGTAGCAGAAAAAGAAGTAATGAGACAGGAAGAGATCTCATCAGGTCCCTGAACTACTGCATGGTAAAGGAACAAGTGGCACCTGGTAGCTATATCACTCACTACTCATTCCTGTGTCATAGTTCCAGGGCATGATGGAGAAAAGTCGTCTTGGTCATGGTCATGGGCACTTGCTGTGTATTGAGTTAGAAACACATTCAGAAGCAAATTGTGACTCTGATCTCAGGAGCAGATAAAAGCTCAGAAGCATTTCTAGCTTCCAGTCCATGTTGAAGTCTACAGTGGGATAATCAGTACAGAAATCATAGACCAAAGAGCAGGCCTGCAATTCAGTTATTCTGAACCTGAGACACTAGAAGTAGGCTGATAGAGGCTCAGTGCTGCATTTGCTCAATGTTCGATTGCTACAGTGGTATACTGGAACTTCCAGCCACAGAAAAGTTAACTTGTTCAAACCCAAAACTGGGTCAAGAACTTTCAGAGTTCAGATCAAAAAAAACACATCAAGTAGGTTTTCACTGGATCACACCACTTTGGGGATATTGATATCTTACAGATCCCCAGTCTGAGCTGTCCCAAGATTCAGTAATTATTAAACACTAAATAGTCTAAGGAAGCAACATAAGAGTCCTAGAAGACAGAAGCTTAGTCTAGACATTCTTCTCAGGAATTCACAGAGCCAAGCCTTAAGATCAAGTAGTAAATTGGAAAAATAAACAAACAAATAAAAATAGCTTCACTCTAAAGAGCTATTACGGTGACAAGCTCAAATACAAATCTAGAAGGTAATGACACCAAAGCCTCAAAAAAATAAGCTCCTTGGGCACAAGTCCAGAGTTAAACAAGAGGTTTTTTTAGAAGAGCTAAAAAAAGATTATTTTTTCAAACTGAATTAGAGTGTTAGAGGAGAAAAAAGTGGAAAAAAAGAGGAAATTATGGCTATGGAAGCAACATATAGAAGAATTACTTGCTTGAAACAGGAGGTATAAAACCTTACCCAAGAGAACAACTCCCTCAATATTAAAAATGATTAAATTGAAGCTAATGATTCCACGAGATACCAATAAACATTTGAAACATTAAAATTAAAATATTAAAAGCCAAAAGTTTGGGAAAAACAAGAAGAACAAGTGAAGTATCTCATATCTAATACAATTGACCTAGAAAACATTAAGGAGAGATGATTTAACATCATTAGAATACCTAAAAGCTATGCCCAAAAACAAGAGCCCAGACATCTTGTTTCAAGAAACCTTAAAAGAAAACTGCCTAAACCTCTTAGAATCTAAAGACAAAGTAGAAATATAAAGAATCTACCTTTTGAAAGAAGCCCAAAAAATATACCAAGAGCACGATAGCCAAAATCCAGGCTCCTGAGTGAAAGAAAAAATACTACAAGCATCCAGAAAGAAGGAATTCACAAAGTAGCAAACCAAGGTCTGCATCACACTAAAATAACAGTCACCACCTTAAAGAAGCAGAGAACTTGGAATATGATATTACAGAAGGGCAAAATATCTAGACTTACAATCAAGAATAACCTACTCAGAAAAACTGAATATGATCCTGTGGGGGGGAGGGGGCGGAATAGACCTTTAATGAAACTTAGACTTCTAAAGATACATAATTTGAAAAAAAAAGTTGAGTAGAAAATTTTACAAATCTAAATCAGGTGAAACACAAAAAAGTAAATGTAAACATGTTTACATAACATAAAAGATTAAGCAAAATTATGTACTGTTTGCATTCTGAATTGTCATCAATTGTCAAAGGAGCATAATTAGACAAAGGACTTGGGATTGATTCTGTTGTAGTTTGAGGATCTTAAAAGAAGAATAGAAAGGGACAGGAAGAAAAATAGAAGGTAGGATGGGAGGGAAAGGGAGAGAAAGAGAGTAGGATGGGAGGGAAAGAATGTGAAGAGCATCTCCATAAATCAAATGCACAAATAAGTCTATACAACAAAGAAGAGGAATCAGGAGAAGTAAGCAGCACTTGAATTTCACTCTCATCTGAACTGGTCAAAGGAGGGAAGACTATTCAATAGAGACACACACAGTTGGGCACAGAAATACATTTCACTCAACTGAAAAATAGGAAGGAAAGAAGCTAAGAGAAAAAGAGGAATAAATGCAAGGGCAGATAAAGAAGGGATTGATCAGAAGCAAAAGAAACTCTAAATGAGAAAGTAGGAAACAAAGAGAAGTAAAAGTACTAGAGAATAGGATAAAGGGAAATACGTAATTAACAATCATAATTTTGAATGTGAATAGGATGAACTCATCCATAAAACAGAAGAGGATTTCAAAATAATTAGAAACAAGAATCCAACAATATACTGTTTACAAGAAATAAACCTGAAATAGAAAAAATTAAAATAAGATAAAGAGTTAAAACAAAGGACTGAAACAAAAATTATTATGCTTCATTAAACTAAAAAAATGCAGGGGTGGCAATCATGATCTCAGAAAATCAACAGCAAAAATAAACCTAAATTAAAGTGATAAACAGAGAAATTATATTTTATTGAAAGGTAACATAGATACTGAGTTAATACCAATATTAAACATAAATACACAAAGTAACATAGCATCTAAATTCTTAAGGGAAAGGTTAAACAAGTTACAAGAAAAAATGGAAAATTATAACTGTAGAAATCCTCAATTTACTCACTCAGATCTAGAAAAATCTAACCAAAACAAAAAGAAGGAATGAAGAACCTGAAGAGAATTTTAGAAAATGTTGATATATTCAGATATTTGACAAATATTGAATGGGTAATGGAAAGGAATATACCTCTTCTTCAGCTGTACATAGCAGTTTCACAAAAATAAGCCACATACTGGGGCATAACTACCTTGTAAACAAGTGCAGGAAGGCATTTATGCATCTTTTACCAGTTGAATAAAATCATATTCAATAAAGGGTCTTCAAAGAAAATTTTTTTTAATTTAATTAGTTTTCAATTTTCAACAATCACTTTCACAAGTTTTAAATTTTCTGCCCCTCCCTGAGACAGCATGCAATCTTATATGGGTTCTACACATACATTCTTATTAATCATGTTTTCACATTAGTCATATTGCATACAAGAATTAAAATGAATGGGAGAAACCATGAGAAAAATCAACCAAAACATAACTCAACACAAGGGAAAATAGTCCACTTCATTCTGTGTTCTGGTTCCATAGTTCTTTCTCTGGATGTGGATGACATTTTGCATCAAGAGTCTTTGGAGAATGTTTTAGATCCTTGCATTGCTATGAAGGGCTAAGTCTATCAGAAATAGTTTGAGAAAAAAATTTTAAATTGAGTCTCAGTAACTTAATCCTAAAGAGTGTCTGGGTTAACAAACAAATCATAGAAACAATAACCTTTTTAAAAGTAATGATAATGAGACAACATACCAAAATTTGAGGGATAAAGACAAAATAGTTCTCAGGGAGACAATTATATCATTGAACTCCTTCTTCAATAAAAAGGTGAAAGCATAGATCAACTTAATGGATATGAATCTAAAAAATAACTAGAAAACTGACAAATTTAAAATACCTAGTTAAACATCAGAAAGTCTGAAAATCAAAAGAGAAATTAAATAAATTGAAAGCAAAAAAACAAACATTGAATTAGCATATAAACTAAGGAGCTGCTTTTATGGGGAGAAAATAAAACTGGCAAACCATTATCTAACTTGATTTTAAAAGACAAAGAAAAAAACTGAATGACCAGTATGAAAAATGAAAAAAAGTGATTTAACAATCAGTGATGAAAATTAACTAACGAGGTGCAGAATATCATATGTGTTGTCACATGTGGTCATTGTTTTGGTTTAGCTTAACAGTTTTTCTTTGTTTCAAGGTAAATTTAAAAATTATTGTGATATAAAAACAGAAGCATTTATATTATTTTGTCATAATCACTCTAAAAGCAATTATTTATTTATTTATTATTTATTGAATAAATATTAAAATTTAATCAATAAATATTAAATACAATATTAAATTAAATATAAATAAAATGTATTATTTAAAAATTTAAAGTTTATCAAATATTTATTTATTAAAAGTGATTATTAATTTATTACATAAATACTTTAAAAGTATTAATTCTATATTCTGAGCCTCTTAGCTAAAAATCCCCAATAAATTCTCAGAGTAAAGTTTATTAACTAAAGCAGTCACTCTCTAAGTATAGCCTGGGGAGTCATAGGGGTTCTACAAAGTCAAAATTGTTTTCATTTTCATTTCTAATATGATAAATATTAATAGACATAACTGAAATATATGATAACTCTTTGGAGGGGTCTTAAAGAATTTTTAAGAGTGTAATGACCCAAAATGTTGAGAACTGATACAAAACTGTATAGAACTTACAAGTTGTTGAGATAGACCATGTACATTAAAAGATAAATACGAAGTAGCGCAAACATATATGGGGAGTGTGGGGGGGCTTGAACTTTAATTTTATCTGTGTGGGGAGCTCTTCATGTGGAAATTACTTTCACTGATTCAGATCAGTGCCTTTACAATTCCACTTAAAAAAGAAAATTACAAAATAAAGAATACAAAAGGAAAGGAGCAAGTCAACTACAGTTCAAATTTTCTTCAAAAATTTCCTATAATTTTTTTAGTTTCTTGTGTCTCTAAGAGGTTAAGTGTTTTGGCCATTATCACATAGCCAGCAGGACTTGTCACATCTCCGAGATCATCCACTATACCAAGCTGCCATTTAGCAGTGACAAATGGGTAATACCAGTAGAAAAAGCTTCAGAATTTTAGGGAAAGGAGAACAGGCCATCACTTAGTCACTACTCATATATAAAGATAGACAAGAGTCTGTCTGTGATTGTAATAAATGTGCCTCAAATTCTTAGTACTATGATTAGAAATGGCTAATGCAGTTAGTATAGTTGTTTTTTCATTATAACTGGATGAATAAATGGAGGATTAATTACTTCTATTTTACAGAAATAGACACTGAGGCCCCAAAAGGCTGAATAAACCATTTAAAGTCACATAGAAAATCAAGATCAGAGCAAGAATTAAAAACCCAAATATCTAGACTTCCTCTCAAGCATACTAGCTGTTAGACAGCATGGCTTCCAAGGCAGACCCAGTTTCAAACTGAAAATCTCAAATCACGAAATGGACTTGCATGGAAAGAAAAGGATTGGTAACATCTGTGGTTTATTTGTTGATGTTTGGGTTTCTGTACAGCAGCAACTCTGGTGCTCAGCAAATGTTCTAACTATAACTCCCCAATTCAAGTTCTGGATGATGAGTCTCAAGGGAAAACCCTAACAATTCCCACTGTGGCATAGTTTCTAATTAGATCTCATGGTCTACAATATATTTTATCTTCTTGGAGATTATTAATGATCCATTGGAACAACAGAATTAGAAAACTCACCCTTCCCTTAGTAGGTTGGACCGTGAAGAAGGGGAAATTCGGACAGAATTAGAAAAGGGTAACAGGAAAATGTGTGGGTCTTTGTTATTGTTGTTATCATTCTATTTGTGTCTGAGTATACAAAGTATTTGGTTCAAATGAGGTTCCCAAATTGTGTGATACCATCCCCTGAGGGAGCACTGGAAAGAGAAGGGAGACAGTAGTAGGCTCAAGAGCAATTAGGAGCACACTGAAGAAAAATAAGGGGGTGGTGAAAGCAAAAGGAAAGAAGAGAAGACAAGAAAGTTTTGAAAAAATATTCATACTTCATTTGTTGTGTAACAGAGTTAAAGTTGTAGTGATCACATTATTTTTCAAATAAACACAGAAAATGCATGTTGTAATTGATCAGTGATCAAGTTCACCAACAGGTCTTAACCAGCAAGTGTTGGCAGATGAGTGTATCGCCCATTGTTGGGAAGTCCAGCATGCACAGGCAGGAATATATGTGTGTAATGACTTGTTTACAATATAATATTATAGTTACTTGACACAATATTGAATCATCAAAATTTCAATTCAGGAAAAAACTAAATTTGCATGAAATTATTAAATTTATGATGCATCTTTTTTCAAAAATGTTTTCATATTTATTTTGAAATGACACAAATTAAAAAAAAACATTAGAGAGTTAAAGGAAGTCAATCTCCAGGGAGTGAGGAGTAATTTTTTAAAGGGGGCAGTAGATCAATGAAGTTTGGGAACTTCTGAATATTCAAACAGACTTGAGTAGTCCACGTAATCAATCAGTTGAATGTTTTTAAAAATATAGCTCAATTCAAATCAATACATATTTATTGAATGTATTATGAAGAGAGCACTTTTCCATTGAATTCATCAATTTATAGATTAAAATGATTGAATAAATGTTTTTTTTGGGAAACATACACACTGCCTCTCAATATACTTATTTGCATGAACTATGGAAAATTATATACATTATCTGGGAATTAGTCTCTTCTACCTGTGACTCAGAATCTGAGAATTACATTGTATAGAAGTAACAAACTCAGTTCTGTACTTAAAAGTAACTTTATATCTAACATAAAGTCTACAGGGTTGCCTAGGGCAAATAGCTTGTGTAAATACACATAGGCTGTATCCCAAGATCCTTGAGAATTTTCCATTTGACTTGCATATGAAACCTTTCATATTTATTATCTTCTAATTAGAATGTATGTGAGCTCTTTCATAGCAGTGACTCTTATTTTTCTATTTGAATCCCCAATGCTTAGCAGAATACTTTGCACATAGTAATAGCTGGATAAATGCTCAGTTAATTAATTAAACAATTAATTAATTTCAGTTTTCACTTGGAAAGTAATTTCTATTTTCACATAGCAGTCTGTGATACACCTATCTTGTGACAGTCAAATCTATATCCTATTTATGAGTATGCTTTCTCTTCCCTTGAGGGTGGTGACAACATTGTAAACTTCTTTGCTTTCCCTTTCTCCCTTCCCTTTTCCTCTCAAGTTCATCCAGACTGCCAGGCTTAGATAAGATATGAATGATCAACTCTATTCATTCTAGTGAGAGGGAGGGTCATCAGGCCTTACCACATGCCCTTCCTCTGTCTCCTAAGGTTCTACTAGCCTTACCATCTGATATGCCTTTATGTAATCCCCTACTACTATCATTTGACCAACTGACAATCAAAGTTAAGTAAATGCAAAGGGGTAAACATCAGACTTATACATAACGGATGATATTCTTCCATGCACTTGTAGAGTGATATAATAAAGTACTGAAATGTTCATTCTAGGTTCAAGTACCAAATCTATCACTCTTTGTGTGCCTGGACAAATTTGTGTTCTAGGAAAGGAGTACTGCTTCCAGAATCAAAGGATCTGGTTTCAAATCCTACCTCCCATATTTATTTCCTATATTTCATTGGACAAGTCACTTAATCTCATCCATTTTCTCACCCATAAAAACAGGAGTTTGTATAAAGTTATCTCTAAGGTCCTTCCTAGTAGGAAGGAAGCAGGAGAAGGGCTGTGGCTAGGCACTCTTTTCTCTAAGTCTCTGAATTTGATACTAGACTAGAACGAAATATTTCTTTCCCTCTAAATATTGCCAGTCTAGAGGGAAAATATTATGTGATCATATCACTTTGATGGTACTTCTTCAAAAAGTCATAGCAATCTGAATTCATGAGGAGGAAGAGAAGAAAGGGAAGTTATGCACAATCTTTGTTTGATGGATAACTACAACCATTATTTCAGTGCTATTACATTTAAGTCACTGTATGTACATAAAAGTTCTTTAATAAAGGTTCATTTATAAAGTTACAGAATTTAGAGCTGGAAAGGATTTTAAGATTAGTCCAAAATCATGATTTTACCAATGAAAAAGCAAAAAGGTGCAATGACTTGCTTAAGGTCATACAGCTAGTAAGGTACATAACTGAATTGAACCTAACTAAATTGAAAGGAGAAAGAAGATTTCTTTTCCATGCAATATACCTAATACAATACGCGTGCCCATATAAAACAAATGTCCACATAGATTCTTTCAAATACAGCTTGAAGAGGGTATAAATAGGTATCTCTAGAATCTGGATCGCCTTTCTCCAAGGAACACTATGATTCCTACTCTGAAAAGAGCAGAAGAACTATAGGTAGCTAGGCACTCTTTTCTCTATTCTCTGAGTCAAATGCTTACCAGAATTTTATATATATATATATATATATATATATATATATATATATATATATATATATATATATATATATATATATATGTATATATCTTGCTCTCTAAATATTGCTGATCTACAGGGTCAACATAAAAGCCACTTTTCTGTTCACTAGTCCTTAAGGGAGGAAGATTACCCCAACATTATACACATTGACTTGCCCTCTTCCCACTAAATGTTATTTATACAAAAGACTATCATATATAGTGAATCATGAGTTAATATATTTATAGACATTTCATAAACAGTATAGAAAACAGAAATCAAAAAAGTTATACAGATTAAAATATACAAGACTGAATGAGTACTTTTGATGGGAACAAGATGTCACCTTGAACCAAGAAAGACTCTCACTTAAGGAGAAATTTCTCTCTCCAAGGTCTCTCTATAGAGAGAGACAAGTTAGAAACTGGATATGTATTCAAGAGTTGACTTCCCCTACATGCCTACAGCTTGCAAAGTTTCTCTCTCTCTTCTCTCTTGAATCAGTCCCCCCCACCCACCCCTTCCCCACAAAAAAGAATAAGTCTAGCATCATATCTCCAGGAATATGTCTCCCAAAAGCTCTTGCACCAACTCCACTCCTTATGCATCTCAGCATCACATCAGCATTCTCTGCAACAATTAGAAGTCTTGGTCTGTGTGCACAGCCAATAGTCAACAAATATTAATTCAATGACTTCTAGGTGCTAGATACTATGCTCAGAGGGGGCGGAGCCAAGATGGCGGAGTAGAAAGACTCACTTATGCTAGGTCCGAACCCACAGCCCATAGATTTCCTGTAAAAAGAACTCCTGACAAATTCTGGAACAGTGGAAGCCACGCAGAAACACAGTGAAGGAGATTTCTGCTGCAGAGAGCCCTGAAAAACCGACCGCAAAGGTAACCGGACGGGAGCGGAGTCCTGTCCTGCCGAGCGCTCCCCTCCCCTGCCCCAGCCACGCGGCACTGAGAGGAACGAGCAGAGCCCTGCAGGCATCAGGGACCTGAATCTCTGGCAGCGGCGAAGGTCCCTCCACCCACAGACGCACAGGTCAGTGAGAGAGACGGGCTGAGAGGGGAGCGGGGGATCTCCGGGACTCGGACCCCCTGGGAAGCGGCCGCTGCGGCAGAGGCTGAGGCAGCTTGGCCAGAGGCAGAGACAGCTCAGCCAGAGACTCCCAGAGCAGGCTGGAGCTCCACCCCAGCTCCACTACAAAGGATCTCTGTATAAACCCCCTGAGGGAACTGAGCCTGAGAGGCGGCCCTGCCCCCACCTGAGAACAAGCAGATAAGCTCCCATTGAAGAGCA
>CM053770.1:301136192-301177800 GCA_028658325.1 Potorous gilbertii | reverse complement strand
ACTTTCCAACACAAGAATGAGAAGAAGCATGAAAAAGTAAACAGCAAGGAGAAGTCACAAGGGACTTACCAAAGTTGAACTGTTTACAATCCTATATGGAAAGACAATATTTGTAACTCTTGAAATTTTTCAGTATCTGGATACTATGCTCAGTGCTAGGGATACAAATAAGAAAAAAGAAAGGCTGTCTTTGCTTTCAAAGAATTTACAGTCTAATGGGGGAAGACAACACACAAAAGAAACCTGAAAAGTGAAGAGTGAATGATACTCTGTGCTGGGAGACAGAGGCATAAGGAAGAAGTTAAAGAAGTCAAAAATGAGTGTAGATGAGTAAGAATGAGATGCCTGAGGACAGAGTCCTTAATGCAGGAGTGTATAGCTCTACCTTCTAATTAGAAGGGCAGAGAGTATTGATGAAGTGTGAGTAACAAAACTAATTGGAGCTTGCAAGGTGATGAGATATCCCAATGGTAAGATTGCTAGGGGCTTAGTGCAGAAACCAAAGAAATCCAAAATGATGATGCCAAAGAAGTCAAAATGAGTTTAACCATGCGCTACAGTGCAAGAAAGGAGGAGATGACTCAGCATACACAGAAGCATACAAAATGCCTCAAACTTGGCTGAAAATCCAAGTTACACAGGTATTCTGGGTCAGAGGCAAAATTGAAGTTAAATGTTAATTTGAGTCCCTTCCATGTGAGAAATGAGTAGCCTCGTTCCTAATAAGGTAGACTCCAGTTGAAGGTTTCTCAACTTTCTGTATACAATTCATATAGCTATGGACTGAGATGTGTTGTTGCATCTGTGTTTACAATATTTTTTTTAATTGGCTTATTAGGTAAGACATCTAACCAACCACCATTTTCATTGAATTGACCCATCAATTCAGCCAAATGATCAGTCTAATACATCCATGTAGACAAAGTAGGGATATCATAGGGATTTAGAGTTGTCTACTTCAGTCTTGTTCTATATAAGACTGCAGAGCTAGGGTTTATAATAATATGTTCACTATCTTACTTATTCTGCTATTTACAACGTGCTTGATGTTGGCCAAGTCACTTAATTTTGAGGGCCTTGGCTTCCTTTGTAAAATGAACAGGTTAAAGTAGGTGATCAATACTGTCCATTCCAGGTCTAAGATCCTGTCTACAAAGAGGAAGCTGAGGTTCAGAAATATCACTTGCCTAAACTCCCATATCTAGTATTCAGCAGAGCCAAGAATGAAACTCTAGGCCAAGTGGTCTTTCTACTATATCTTTTTTAATAAAGGATAATAACTTCTTAGCACAGAAAGATAAAGAGATATAGACAAGGATGAAGGGGGAGGGAGTATGAGGAGGAGGCAGCAGCAACTGTTATTCCATGGCATCAGTAATTACTAACAAGGGAGCATTGTCCCCTGGCACCATTGGAAGGAGTGTTGTCTTATTTTCTCTCTACACAACCCACATTCACCTTGCCTATTTATTAGGAATAGAATGTTGAGCACTAGGGGCATCCAGAGCCCTTGAATATATCTGTAATAGAATGAACATGAATAAAGATGCCAGTCTCACACAGTCCTTGGTTTTCTAAAAATATTAGAAAATTTGGACTTTTCATTAATAACTACCTCTCTTTGATCTCTCTTTGGAAAAGAATTGATGAGTTCCATTGGTAATGCTTATAAACAAGTTATCACTGTCTGGAAGAGACCTAAGATATGACCCTGCCCAGGTTCTTGCCTCTAGCATGGACACCTCCTAAAGCAACACCTACAGGTGAGAATCTTACTGTTTGCAAAACCTTTTTACCAAAGGTTCTGCTAAGTTGTGACCTGTGCCAGAATCTTTGCCGAAGTTGTTTTGATGATCATTAACCTTAAATCCTCCTGCTGCAGTTTGAATCTTTTGTTCAAGTCCTCAGGACAAATGACTAGTTTCCTCCCAGCTTTTATATCCTAACCTTCAGGAAATAGAATACGGATAAACAATTGGTCACAAATTTTCTCTTCCTTGGGTTGAATACTCCATTTTCCTCAGAGGTCTTATTCAGTTATTTCTATAAAAACAAATTGAGCCAAGACTGGTGAGGAATACTGGTAACAAGAAAGTTGTGGAGTTGTTTTTTTTCTATATTGGGTCCAGAAAAAAGGACCAAAGAAGAGACAGGAAAGTTATTCAACCTGGACAGATACCTGATAGAAGACAAAGCTGCTCAAGTCTTATTTTGCTTCTGTTTTCTCCATCAAGGAGACACTTTTGGACTGGAAAGAACAGTACAAATCTCATAGACAGTTCTTACAAACTATGTAAAAGCACACCTTATTGCCTATGATATACCCATTTCACCTGGTCCAAATGAACTACATTATTAGTCAGTAAAATTAACTACATTATTAGTCCAAATGAACTACATTATTAGTCAGTAAAAGAGCTAAGCCATTACTAGTAATTTTTGATAGATTCTAGAGGACCAGAGAGCTACTGCAGAATTATAGAAAGGTAAATATTTTCCCAATTAAAAAAAAAGGAAAAGAATGGGAAAGAACTAGCTAGTGAGATTGGCTTTGATTCCTAACAAAATTCTAGCAAGTGTTATTAAAAGATCAGTTATTGAAAATCTAAAATGAATGAATGAATGAATGAATAAAGAAACAAATGGATAAGTAAATAGATAAGGAAAGTAACAAAAAGCATGGCTTCATTAAGAACAGGTCATGATATACCATCAATCAACCAGTGCTACTATCAATACTTCTAATCCACACTAAACTTATTCTTTTGGACACAGTTAAGAGACTAGTGCAAAAACTGCCTGACATGGTGGATAGTATATTGGGCTTGAATATAGGAGGACTTGATTTATACATTCTACTTCTAAAACTGACTAGCTATGTAAACTTTGAAGAAAAAATAAACACTTAACAGTTGCATTGCTATGAATTTCTAAAGCCCTAAAATTTCTCTATTAAATTATAGACAGATTGGTGGATGGAGTTACACAGGTTGATGAAATCATGACTCATTTTCTTAAGAGTTTGGACCATCAATATACTGCAGTGGTTACAGTTTACCTATATTTTAACAAACATTTGGCAAAGATTCTCATGTTGCCCTTGTGAAGAAGATGAGATGTAATCCATGTAATAATTTAGTAAGGAATATTCCAAACTGGTTTAATCGTCAGACTCAAAATGACTTTGTGTCAACATGTAAAGTTACTACTGTAGTACTCCAGAGATTTGTGCTTGGCATCGTGCTAGTCAACATTCTTATCAATGAATTAGAGAAAGATATCATTGAAATGCTTACCAAATTTGAACATAAACCTTTGAAGGAAAGCTCATGTATATTGACAGTTTGAATTTTAAAAAATCTTAACAGACTAATTTATTACACTTGAGCTTTAATGCTCAATACGCACAAGATGGGAGAGAAATAACTAAATAGTAATTCAATTGGCAAAACAAAAGATATGATGATTTTAGTGTAATAAACTTCAAGCACTCAAGAAAACTAATTGAGTGTCATTAAGGCCACCTGAGAAGGTAACGGTTCTGTTGTGAGACTCTACTCAGACCACTTCTGGAGTACTGTGTTCTTTTGTGAATATCACATTTTAAGGACAATGATAATCTGGTGAACATCCAGAGAAGCACAATCAGGATAGTAAAAGATCTCAAGTTCATTCCGTATTAGGAGTAATTGAAGTAATAGGAAATGTTTAGAAAAGATTTTGCGGGGAGGAGGGGGAACTATCTTCAAATATTTGAAGGACTGTGTATTGTATTAGAACTCTTGAAATGAAGTAGAATGGGTTAGATTGTAAGTTAATGGATCCTTCATTAGCAGAAATCTTCAAACAAAAGCTGGATGACCCCTTTCCAAGTATATTATAGAGGGGAATTCTCATTTAAGTATGTATAAGATTAACTAGCCCTTAAAGTCATTTCCAAGTCTGAGATTCCATGATTTCTTTTTAAAATTTGGGAGAAAGTCTACTATTACTCAAGTGTTATGAAATGACTTACCTGCAAGAAGGAAAGTATATAGCACTTTCTACCAAAGTAGAAAGAATACTGGACTGGGATTCAGGAGATCCGGATTCGAATCTCGTTTCTGTTTGTTAATTACCTGTGGGTTCCTGGGAAACTTATTAAACCTCTTTAATTCTAGTTTCTTTATCTGAAAAATAAATATAATAATACTTGCTCAACCTACTTCATTGGAATATTCTGAAAATGAAGAAGGAAATGATTAAAATCAGTTCAATAGCTGGTTATTTTTAAGACAATTGGTCTCAGTTTTGGGTAATTTTATTTTATTTTATATCTCATTTTTAAAATGTATTCATGATGTAACATAGAGGACATTGGATTTAGAACTAGGAGACTTGAATTTAATTCCTGAGTGTGCCACTGTCAGACAGATGCATGATCTTGGACATGTCATTCACATTCTTGACCCTCCAACAATAAAAGGAATATAATATTTGCACTACTGATCTAATAGCTCAGGTGAAAGAATCAAGGGAAACCATGTATGCAAAATACTTTGTAAACCAAAAAAAAAATTGCTCCATAAACTAATGAATTATTCAACTGATAGTCAACTGCTACAAGACAGATGCATTTAAATACCAGCGTCAGCAAGGTAGCACAGCGAGTAGTGTTAGGCTTGGAGTTAGGAAGACTCATCTTCCTAGATTTAAATCTGCCCTAAGACATTTACTACCCGTGTGACTCCAGGCAAATCACTTAACCCTATTTGCTTCAGTTCCTTATCTATATAATAAGCCAGAGAAGGAAATGGCAAACCATTACAGGATCTTTGCCAAGAAAACCCCAAATGGAATCACAAAGAGTTGAACACAACTGAAAAATGACTGAACAACAAAGAGCCTAAATTTCTGTTCTACCATAAGGGTGCCTAGAAAACTGGACTCTATGTCAACCTGTGGAGCAGAGAAAAGCCTGTCTTTTCTCATCATTGGTAACAATGTGAAACAGGAATCTAAAAGTTGCCTAAGTAAGAAGCACTAATTTTCTCTCCCAGATTTATTTCAGTCCAAGGCCACATTTGCGTAACATAAAAAAAAAGATATTTGAGGGAGGAAGGAAGGGGGAAGTCTGCCAACTAGCCCTGATGGCTAATCAGTTGTGTCATCGTAATTGTCTAAATGAACATAAAACAGATTCACTCCTGGCTTTTCACTTTAACAGAATCAAGTATGACTCAACACAACTACTGAAAAATGAAAAGTTCAGTCAAACAAACTCCTTTTGAATCATCTTTTTCTCTAAATTGAATGATTATTTAATTATTGTCTGAATTTATTATTTGATCCTGTGTAAACAAAAGCTAAAGAAACCAATAGTTTTGATATAATAGTTCTTTTACAACAGTTCTTTACTTGGCTGAATGAATGAGCTTTTTTCTGTCTTTCTTTTGTTGGAATTGAAGATTTACTTTTTTGTATCAACAATTTAATTTTCTCCTTCCTACTGTGAAGGGCACGCTTTCTGAGGCTACATTAAAAGGAAGAACTCTTTCATCTGTTATGGGATCCCCTTCCCATAACTCAATTTTCTTACTTCCACATAAACCTTAGGAGGGCTTCTCTACATAATTATATCAATTATACTAATGCTTATCCAAAGGTTAGAACATTTAGGTCAGATGAATAATGTGATAATAAATAAATATAACCCTAGTTTTAGAAAGGATACTGGAAGCTATTTAGTCTATTTAGCTACTATTTCTCCAGATGATTCATTTATGTTGTCATTTATGTTGATAGATGAAGAGAAGGAAACATGGGGACCAAGAGAGGGAGAACAGTTGTGGTACCAGTAACATCCTAGATTAAGGGAAATTGACTCCATCTCCATTTTATCCCCTTTGGATTTCCCAGGGTAATCAATTCACTAATTGTCAAGAACTTCAAGAACAAGAAAATGAAATTGACAGAAGAGTAATGAGAATAGCAGGATTCTGGGGAATCCTGATGGAAACCTCAAATCAGGAAAATCTGAGGTAAGTACTTATCAACCTGGATAGAGAGAAAATGAAAGCCTGAAATTTCCATCTTTCTACATATTTTATATCAGTTTTAATCACAAGAATGCCTTCAACTGGAAATAGTTTCCTAGGACAAAGATTCTAAAACATCCTTTTAGTAACCCATTCCAAATTTTAAAACTTATCTTGTGAATTCCTCCTGAAAACTCACTGTACCCTATCCTGCTGCATTTTACATTATGGCTTACAAAGTCATGTCTTCAACTGAAAATGGCTAGGTTAATGTGCTACCGAAATTAAAAAAATTCAATTGATTATTAAATAGCTACTATACAAGAGTCTCTTCTTAGTGCTGGAGAAAGATAAAAATACAAAAATGAAACAGATCCTGCCCTCAAGAAATTTATGTTCTATTGCAAGGCTATGACATGTACATAGTTAAGTAAATGCGCAGTAATTTAAGAAGGGAAATCTTTCTGGACCTCAATGAGTGTTGAACAAGATGATTATTAAGACCCAAGCTCCTATGAAATGTTTTTAAGGACCTCACCACTCCACCTGTAAATTATGGTCTGACTGAATCCTAGCTTTATTTTGCTATTAATCATGCAAATTTATTTGCTTATAATATGTCTATATAAGCACCACCGGCATAAATTATTAAGTCAAAAACTTCTTTGATGTTCTTATAAATTGCAGAAACCACAAACATTTCTAAGGGTAGTTGAACAATTTTGTGAGTGGATCTGCCTCCATGCTGAATTCTGTTCAGTCAGCCTGAGTCAGAGACAGCTAGATGGCATTCCTGATTTCAGAGTCAGGAAGACATGAATTTGAATCCTGACTCAGACCCTCCTAGCTATGTGACCCTGAGTAAGTTTCTGATCTTCAATTGCATCATTTATAAAATGAGGAGGTTAGACTTGAAGACCAAAACCTGTCAACTTAAGGTCTCCTCCAGCTCGAAATCTTATGGATGTTCTAATCACTATCGGTGACATCTGTATCCATCCTTACACTTTAGAAAGCCTATTTATACCCAAAGGCAGTGTGTTCTAATAGAAAACACATTTTTCTTGGGTAAAAAAAGTCCTGAGTCTGAGTCTTGCTTTCACCGCCTTCCAGTTGTGTGATCTTAGAGAAGTTATTTTATTCCCTGAGCCTAATTTCATTATCCATAGATTGAGTGAAAATATTGCACGAGAAATACTAGTATTTATAAAGCACTTCAAGGTTTGCAAATCATTTTACAAATACTGTACTAGTTTATCCTCACAACAATCCCTTGTTTTACAGATGAGGCACTGAGGCTGGGAGAGCAGTGACTTGTTACATGGATAGGATTGATTTGAACTTTGTTTTGGCTTAAGCAACTAGCTAAGTTCTTAGTAAACCTTCAAAGCACCATATATATGAGATGCATTTTATTGTCACATGATTCTCCTTAATAACCCTGTGAAATAAGTAAAATAAAAGTTATTATTCCCATTTTATAGATAAGGAAACTAAAGCTTAGGTCCACAAAGTAACTTACTCAAAGTCACATGGCTAGAAAGGAGTTAAACCTGGTTTCCCTTTACTATACAATGTTGACCACCACTATAAATGACTGTAGGGGCCATCTAGGCCAACTCCCTCATTTTATAGATGAGGAGAGAGAACAGGGTGCTTTGGAAAGCATACACTTGCTATTGGAGGCAGATGGTCTAAATTCAAATCCCAGCTCTGATACTTCATGCCTTAATGGCCATGGATAAATCATTAACTTCTCTGGGCCTCATCTCTTTATCTGTAAAATGAGGAGGTTCTACTTGATGATCACTAAGATCCTTTCCAACTACAAATCTATGGGCCCATTAAGTCTATAAACTGAGGTTAAATGGCTTATCCAAAGTCACCCAGGAAGCAAATGACAGAACTCACTCTAGAACCCAGGGCCTCTAACACTATTTGTACTTTCCACTTAACTCTTTCTGACTCCCCTTGACTCCCCTTGGTAATTGCTATTTGCTAATGACCTAAATCACACTTTAAAAGCTGCCCTTCCTGTGATAGCTACAGTTTGTAACTATAATCAGCTAATTTTTTAAAAAATGTTTATACATAAGAATTCTAACCTTCCAGTTGTTCTCTCTCCAATAAAGACTGGTTGATTATCATCTTGCTATGTGTTCCATAAGCATTTGGTTAACTCAATTTAAACAGTAACCCCCCAATTTATTGTAAAGATAATTCAATTACTACTTATCTGTCAGTTATATGATATTTCACATTTAACTCAATGATTAAAAACATATTTCTGAGTTTTTATATAAACAACTTCTTTATCCAGTGGAAGCTTTGGAGAATAGATAAGAAACTTGGGGATGTTTAACTTAAGCACTCAGTACTAATCTCACATTTACCCATATTGTATCCCAATTCTGAGAGTCATATTCTAAAAAGACATGGATAGAGTTCTTGCAGAGAAAGGTGATATAGTTGTAATCATTTTAAATGAGAACTTAATAAAATAGCTAGAAATGTTTAACCAGAAAAAAGAGAAGACAAGAAGTCAGGGTCTCCAAATACTTGAAAGTCAAACATTTAGAAGAGAAATTAGACTTGGTCTGTTCAACCCCATAGGAACAAACTAGGACCAATAAGTAGAAGTCACAGGGAGTTTTTTATAGATTCAACGTAAGAAAGAATTTTCTAATAGTAATTTCTGCATAGTAGAATAAGTTGACTTACAATGATATTGTAAGGTCCCATTTTCACTAGATGTTCAAGCAGAAACTGGATATGCCAAGAATACTCTAGGAGCAATCCTGTATTAGGTAGACAAAATGATTACAACTCTAAATCTAAGCTTCCATACTATTTAAGGTCCTTTACAAAAATTGAGCCCTGTGGGGATTTCACAGTCACATATATCAATCATATTCAGTCACTAACCAATAAAATAGCAATATTAGAAGCCCAAGTCAGATATGCAAAGAATCCCTTAAGGAATTTGGAATTGCCTAAGGACCAGCACTTTAAGGGGCTTTCTCTTACTCCAAAAACCAACCAACTTGTTTCAAAGAGAAAAAAGTGGAAGAAAAGAAAGTATTTTCATCAAATGGCACTAAAAAGAAAATAAATTAAAAGTACTTTAAGGATCATATTCCGTGCTATCCCAAAGTAAGTAGGGTCAACCCTCCTCTTCCACAATTCACTTCTTTACACTACATGTTGCCCTTTTATACCTTCCTTTGAAGTTCTAGGGTATTCTAAATATTCATTTTAATTTGGTTTCATCTTCATAATAACATCAAAGTATGAATAAGACCCAGCTTCAGGTCTCATGTCTGATATACAAGCTATGTGGCCCTAAGCAAGTTGTTTACCTTTTCATTGCCCCCAGACAATTCTCTGAGTTCCCTCTACATATATATCTATATATATATATATATATATATATATATATATATGTATATATATATATATATATATATATATATACACACATACATAGCAGGATGTGTTGGGGAAGCTGGAAAACAGCGTGATTTGATTTGCTTCTGTCCCTTACTGTGGGTAAGATCAAAAACTAATGGCACCTGAAAACATTAATCACAAAGGGTCATAGCTACCAGCTTGGATACTGAAAGGTAACAGAAATTGAAATAAGCTCCACCAGGGAAAAGCACATATTTAGACTTCTTCAGAGGTACTGTGGAAGTTGACCACATAGAGAGATTAGGATGGAGAAATTGCTAGATAGGAGTGAAGTGATTTCTAGCTCAGATGGTAGAATGATTGGGAACAAAATGGCACAGTTCTTAAAAAACTACTGTTGCAAGGGTGAAAGTCAAATACCAAAAGTGTCCAACCAAGAAGACTTGATGAGAATGGTGCTAGCCAGCCCAGGAAACAGAATCTTTGACTAGATTTGCACTGCTGAAGTAACTGTGGTGTCCTGAAAAGCACACAGGATATGGAATCATATGACCTAAAGTAGTGTCTAATACATAAGCACTTAATAAATACTTATGGATTGTCAACTGACTTGTACAACTTAATTTACAAGATTGTTGTGATGGAATTGGCATAATGTTTATGAAACATTCTGTAATCTGCTATATAAATATTAAGATCTTTGAGCTTTGTGACCTCTATAAGTTTATTTTTTTTCTATTTTTCCTATTTATCTTCAGTGAGAGTAAAATACTTATGAAAAAGCAACCTCAGCCTTGAGTTTGTGAAAGGAGAGAAAGGAGGCATCCATGCTAGAGCTAGGAATCCACTGGGAATGTGAAGAGCAACTGAGACAGTTGCTACATCCAGGCAATCATGAACTTGGCCAGAGAGAGCAAAGGACAAAGAGAAAAAAAGGAAAGAACTCCACCACCAATCAGGGAGAATGTTAGGGTATTGCTAATGTTCAGCAATTCTGACATCATTACCTTATAGGTGGGAAGTGAGCAGAGGAGGGGTGGAGCTGCCGGGAGAAGGGCTAAAAGAATTCTACTCCTATTGGTTAAATTGTCTTAATATGAAACTGATAGATTAACTAGAGACATTTTCATGGAGCGTAAATTAAACCCCTTGCATAGTTGGCTTTTATTTTACACCAGTTTAAGTCTGGTATATAAACACAGCCAGAGCTCTTTCTATGACATAACTAAGTGCCCTACTTTTCTCCTTTTCTGCCACAGCCAAACCCAGAAGGGGGCAGTCTCAGACCACTGGAACTATTCCTCCACATCTAACTTTGTCCTCACCAGCCTTTTCAACCACAGTCCAATGCATCTGTTCCTCTTCAGTATTGTTGTGTTGATCTATGTCCTTGCTATGACAGGTAATGTGGCCATGGTCTTTCTGATCTGGGTGGATACAAGGCTCCATACACCCATGTACTTCCTTCTCAGTCAACTCTCCTTTCTAGACATTTTCTTCACTTCTGTCACAGTCCCCAAGATGATTGTAGGCTTCCTCTATGGCTGGACAAGCATTTCTTTTGGGGGATGTGGAGCCCAGATGTTCTTTTTCATGTTCTTGGGAGCAGCGGAGTGCCTGCTCTTAGCCCTCATGGCCTATGACCGCTATGTGGCCATCTGTAACCCACTTCGGTATCCAATACTAATGAGCAGGCAAGTATGTTGCCTCATGGTAATCACCTCATGGCTTGGTGGCTCACTTAATGCTTCCATCCAGACAATTCTAACCTTACAGTTTCCCTACTGTGGCTCAAAGAAGATTGCCCATTTCTTCTGTGAGGTGCCCTCCTTGCTGCAACTTGCCTGTGCTGACACAGCTGCCTATGAAAAAGTGCTATTTGTTACAGGTGTGATAGTGCTACTGGTGCCTATTGCCTTTATCAGTACCTCCTATGCCCTGATCCTGATCGCTGTGCTTAAGATGAAGTCAGCTGAGGGCCGCCACAAGGCCCTGGCTACTTGCTCCTCCCACCTAACAGTAGTCAACCTTTTCTATGGACCACTCATCTATACCTACATGTTGCCACCCTCCTATCACTCACCAGGACAGGATGATATAGTGTCTGTCTTCTACACAGTCTTCACACCTATGCTAAACCCTGTTATCTACAGCCTGAGGAATAAGGAAGTCTCAGGGGCAATGAAGAAGGTGATAAGGAAATGTAGAGTCACTAGAAATGTCTAAGAATTCAGGGCAAAGAGGATATTTTATTGATTGGGAACCATTAACCATCTATACAAGGCAAAGAATTGGTCCAGGTTGTATTTGAATGGTCTTTCCAACTCTATGATTCCAAAATTCTAGTTTGTGATTCCAAAAGTATTCTAGGCTTCTATCTATGATCCTAAAATTCTGTCCTAAGATAATATTCCACTGGGAGAAAAGTTCAGTCCGACCCCTATATTCTGGGGTAATAGACCTGTTTTTCAGTCTCTTACAAGAACAGTCATCTTCTGGTGACCTCAATAAACATCTTCCAAAGTGATTCATATCACAATTTCATTTAGTCAATGGATCACCCAAGCAATATTCACAGCGCTGAGGACAGCTATGAATATGCTGGCATAGTTCTCAATTGCAAAGTATAAAAGACTCTCCATATAGAAGGCAGATGAAAAACATATATTCAGATCTGTCACAGCAGACAAGAAGTCAACATATATTAGCACCACTGGGGACAAAGGCATTCCCAGATTTTCCCACCACCACCACCACCAGAGCCTTCCCACAAGCAAACACTCATGAGCCTTGCTATGTCTGCCTGCCCCCTCCCCTCCACTGCTCTCACTAACTTCCTCCTGATTCTATTCCACCCTTCCTGTTCCACCTGTTCAGCAAGTTCCTCCCACCACATGTGACTTAGGCTTCCAGGTGATTTAAGCAAGTCACATGAACCTACTAATGAATGGAAAAGATCTTTCCACTTAAATTGCTATTTCAGTCATCTATTCAGACCTCAAGACCTGGAAATTTTTCTTTAACTATAAACTATATCCCTTTCTCTGAAGTTGAAATCTCTCTTCTCTAGAATGGTACTCAGTGAAAATGGAGAATGATAAAAACAAATCTAGTCCCACCAAAACATTTCCCCAAGTTTCTCAGTCCCCAAAGGAAAGCACAGCAATAAGACTCTTCTACTATACAAAGTAAGTTCTTGTTCTATAGGATTGTATTCAATTCTGCTCCTATATACAGCAATTGGGGAAAACACAAAGTTTAGATAATTCACATTTATGTAAAATTTCTGAATCATAGGATCATAGGGACCTTAGAAGACATCTAATCCAAAGTCTCCATTTTATGGATATGAAAACTAAAGCTCAGGCAAATTAAGGTCACAGATTTTCAGGCTCTGGAGGCTTGCTTAGTCCAGGACAGTCAGTCAGTACAAAGACAATGCTCCAGGCTGGAGAAACTTACTGGGATGACACAGACAGTGCCACCATGACAATATCATATGCTACAAAAAGTTTCTGTAGGAGAGCTGAGGAACAGTGGGAAAAGGGCAGGATATATGCTCAGGTTTGAAATTGAGCTCAGTCCCATACCTTACACCACCTCTTCCCAGAAACTATAGAAATAAGCCTGTGAGCACAAGCAGTGTCAGAGCAAAGAAGTGACAAATAGAGGGAACAGGAACAGGTCACTGTGGGGGGAGGAGGAGGCTGTGCATTACTGCACCATGCCTGACAGAAAGAGCCTAGCTTTCAGCTGGGGCAGGTTTCATTCTCCCAAAATTCACTAGACTGGTAAATCATTCATTAATTGCCCAGTGTGGGAAGAGGCAGGGATACTTTGAGATTCAGGTCCAAGGGCCATCCAGTATCGGAGGGGACAGAGTCTGAAAGTGAGCAATAGAGGAAAATGAAAGGGAAAATATTGAAATTACTGAAAATTCCAGGAAGAAGAAAAACCAAAGATATACAACATAAACAAATAAATTAACAAGGGAAAATATTAACAGCAGGAAGGAATATAGCTGCCAGATCTGCAGGAAAATAATGTATCACTTGATGAGACAGAGGACCCTGTGGAATTTGTGTAGAACATGGAACATGATGTTCCTGTTTTAAAAGAGAAATTAAAATAATGAGAACAGAATTTATGGCCTATACAGCAAAAAGAATGGGTCAAATTAAAAAAAAACACTATAATTTATAATGGTAAGAGTCACCAGAGAAATGGATTCAGAATGAAAATATACAGAAATGAGGGCAAACTATAAGAAGCAAAAATAATATTCAAAGAAAGTATGTTCACTATGCATGCAAAATAAACTTGATCTTGAAGACAGGATGCATAGAGACCACATAAGAATCGTAGCTCTCCCAGAACAAAACAAAGAGACAAAAAAGCCTCAACACCATAATGCAAGAAGTAATACAGGAGAATTGTCTAGAACTTTTGAACACAAAAAATGAAATACCAATGAAGAATGCATAGATCACCTCCAGAGAAGAAAGGAGTGGGGAGAAGGGACTTCAAATTCCAAGACATATAATGACTAAATTAAAAAATTCAATTCAGAAACAAGTTTTGCAAGCAATCAGGAGAAAGACATTCAAATAAAAGGAAAGGAAATTTGAATAGCACAAACCTTTTCTGCAGTCACCAGAAGGAAGCAAAAAAGGGGGAATAGAATAATGCAGTATTTGATAAAATGGAAAACATGAATTACCCAAGGAAAACTCTTGATTTGATTTAAAAAATCAGTTGGGAAAACTTGAAAACAACTTGACGGAAAGTAAGCTTAAATCAACATCTTATACCACACTCTATAACACATTCCAAATGAATATGTGACATTAATAGTAAAGATTACACAATTTTCAAAAACTGAGAGAGAAACAGACTATTTTATAGCTATAGCTAAGAGATGTATTCTTGGCCAAAGAATAGAGGTGATTACAAAAGATAAAATGGATAAGGCTTATTATTGAAATTGAAAAACTTAGGTACAACGCTGCTATGTCTAGGAAAAGAAGTGAAATAGTCTAAGGGGGAATATATTTGTATCAAATTTCTTTGATAAGTTTCTGGTATCAGGGACAGAACTATGATGGTAGAATGAAAGTAGAAACTCAGCTGAATTTTCCCACAAACCCCTTCAAATACCTCTAAAAAGTTAATCTGAACAAATTTTAGAGCAGCAGAATCCACAAAGAGACAGAGTGTGGCAGATTTCCAGTCCAAGACAACCAGGAAAGTTGAGAGGAAGGATCTGTTCATTGGGCTGGGAGAGGGGCACAGCTTAGCACACAGGCTGCACCAGCACACACTCAACCATAACAAAGCCAGAGCAGACCCTGGCAGATTGAATCACTGACAGCAGTGACTATTCCCAGACCTCACGGTGCAGGAGTGGGGAGTCTGATGGAACTGGGTGAAAGAGAAATACAGTCCTGCGCAGGACCTGCAGCAGGGACAACAACTACTCCAGGAGTTATCAGCCCACAGACTGAATTTTTTTAAGTCACCTATTTAAACTTCTGGGAGCCAAGATGTCAGAGTAAGCAGTGAGTCATTCTCACTTTTCCTTATTGACCTTGAAAATCCCAGAGAATGTTGCTCCAAGAAAAGTAATGGAGCCAACAGAAAGACAGGGTATGGCACCCTTTTAGCTCAGGAGTCTAAGGTGATTAACAAGAAAGGTCCTTCCTGTTACTGAACAGGAGGCATCCTAGCAAGCCAACAGCAAGTCCACCTCAGCAGAGCAGCAGGAGATCCTGAGCCCCAGGATGAAGAATTAGGCAAGTGCCAACACCAGGCACACATTGCTTCTAGCTCAGCACCAGGTAAACTACCAGACTACTGCAACATCCAAGTGCCAGCACCTGAGGTCCCAGGACAAAAAAAAACAGTAACCAGGCTCCTAGCCCTGGCACAAGAAGTCTGAGACAGTGACCCTGGGTCCCAGAAGCAGAGATCAAATTTAAAAGCCAGAAGAAAAGAAAGCAAATGCCACGAGCAAGAAGAATAAAAAGAGTTATGACACAGAAAAATATCTTGGTGACAGGGAAGATCAAAACACAAATTCAAGAGAGTACAACATGGTCAATATACTCAAATCTGAAACCACAAAGGGGAATGTGAACTGATATCAGGCCCAAAAAAAGCTTTCTTAGAAGAGCTCAAAAAGAATTTTAAAAGGCAAATAAGAGAGGTAGAAGAAGAAATTTAAAATACAATCGACAAAATGGAAAATAAAAGTAAACTGAAGAAAACAACTCCTTGAAAAGTAGAATTGGTGGAGCAGAGTGAAGATGGTGGAGTGAAAACAGGGACTTCCTTGAGCTCTCCCTCAAACCCCTCCAAATGCTTGTAAAAATATACTCTAAACAAATTCTAGAGCAACACAACTCACAAAATGACAAAGAGAAACAAATTTCTAGCCCAAGACAACCTGGAAGATAGATGGGAAAGGTCTGTTGCACAGGGTAGAGAGACAAACACAGTTCCAGTGTGGGCCACACCAGAATAGACTGGGCCCCAGCAATACACAGAGTAGGTCTCAGAGGATGGAATCACTGGCAACTGTGACTGTTTCCAGATTTCTCAACACATAAACATCAAAGACAATTTAGAAGGTCAGTATGAAAGGTCCGTAGGACCTAGGTGAGAGAGGAACATGGTCCAGCACCAGCCCTATCCCCAGTGACAGCAGCTGCTTCCAGACCTCTTGTTCCACAAACACTAGGGGGATCTAGTGGTTGATCAGAGGGGGATTGCAAGAATCTCTTTGCTGTCACTGAGACAGAGTTCTCTTCCTTTGTCCATTCTTGGATCTAGGCAGCAGTCCCAGGTGGTGGTCCTGGGGTAGGAAGGAGAACTGGTGTGGTGGAGCTTGTGCAGTGGGGAAGAGGGCATCTTTCTCACAGTTCCCAGGCAGAAAACAGTGCATGTGGTCACTCACAGACCAGAGCACACATGAGGAAAGAAGTGAACACCTCTCTTTTGGTCATACAAACTTGGAAAAATGAAAAATTTAAAGGTCCCTAGAAATATCTCTGAAGCTTGAGACAGTGCACTCTCCACTATGGAAATAAAGTCCAACCTTTTCCCTGAAGTATTATTCTCAGTTTTGCTAGGTAGATGATTCTTGGTTTTAATCCTAGCTCCTTTGACCTCTGAAATATCATATTCCAAGCTCTCAATCCTTTAGTAAAGAAGCTGCTAAATCCTGTGTTGTCCTGATTGTATTTCCACAGTACTTGAATTATTTCTTTCTGATTTGTTGTAATATTTTCTCATTGACATAAGAACTCTGGAATTTGACTACAATATTCCTGGGAGATTTTCTTTTGCGGTCTCTTTCAAGAGGGGATCCATGAAGTCTTCCCATTTCTATTTTACCCTCTGCTTCCAGAATATCAGGGCAGTTTTCCTTGATAATTTCTTGGAAGATGATGTATAGGCTCTTTTTGGTTTTCAGATATCAAAGAACCCTTGGAGAGATGTCAAATACAGCATACCTGGGCTTCAGACAGTGAGGGAGGAAAAGTAAATATTACACATTAAATGCAGTTTATCTGTACTATTATGAATGTCTGCTGGGAAACTGCTTTCTTATGTTCTTGTCTTTGCTTTGTCATTCAAAGCTGTGAACCATGAGAAATGACTATAACATGGAAATTGAGTCAAAGGAACTGTTTTCAGATACTTGAAGAGTTTTTGCTTGAAAGAGAAATTTAATTTATTCTGCTTGACCCCAAGAAAAGAACTAGGAGCAAACAATGAAAGCTTCCTAGCGTTATTCCAGAAACAAACCAAAATTATTCCACAAAATTAAGCCAAATCTCATGAGAGTAAGGCTCACTTATTTCCTTTCATCTCCCCCCTCTTCCCCTCTTTCTTGTCTCTTTTATGTGGGATAATTTGCTACATTCTACCTCTCCCTTTCTTTTACTCCTAGTACATTCCACTCAACAGTAAATTTTATTTCTGAGGTATTCTCCTTTTATATTCAACTTATCCTGTGCCCTCTATCTGTGTGTATACACACACACACACACACACATATATATATATATATATATATATATATATATATAGATACACATACACACATGCACTCACGTATATATGCATTCTTATACATACATAACATACACATTCCTAGATATGTTTCATAAGACTGTAAATTAGACCATGAAGAGATCTTAGAAATAATCTAGTCCAACTGACTCATTTTTTATTTTTTTAATTTTCTGTTTTCATGATAAACTTGACCAAAAAAATGGGTAAATATGAACATTTCACAGTACAAAGGACAGAAAAAGAAGATTATATATGAAACTATGAATTTTATTAGTCTTTAAAGTGTACATTAAATTTAACACAATAGTAACAAAACTGCCCAGTTTGTTCCTGTCTCCTTCTAAATTCCTCTCTGGTTTCTTTAAAAAAAAATTGTTTCATTAAAATTCTTTTTTCCAAATCATTCATTTTATAAATGAGAAAATTGAAACTCAGAGAGAGTAAGTGAATTGCCCAATGTCAGGCAGATAGTAAATGATGGAGAAGCAGTATTCAGACTTAGGTCTTCTTACTCCTCTTATCTAATGCTCTTTCCATTATTAATAACAGCTATCATTTCTATATAACACTTTAATATTTTCAAAGTACTTTACATACATTATCTCACTTAATCTTTGCCAGAACTGACACACTTATCCCCATTTTGTAGATGAGAAAACTAAGGAGGAGAAAGGTTAAATAACTTGCTTTGTGAACATGACAATTCACAAAGTAAGTGTTTGAAAGAGGATTCCAATTGAAGTCTTTCTGATTCCAGGTCAGGAATGCTATCCACGTCCCCAACCAGCAGTATAGTTTTGCATGTTTTAGTTTACACTAAGGAAGATAATCAAATTATATATAGTTAGATATAGAGAAATCTTTTTATGTCCATTTAGAGGTATATGTCTACACCCACAAACATGTACATTTATGTATTATCTTGCCAAAAGAAATGACAAAATAGTTCCAGAGGAAACTGGGAACACCTTTCTTAATTGATGAAAAATAAAGAGAGACTAGAACAAAGGGATATATGTGTGTGTGTGTGTGTGTGTGTGTGTGTGTGTGTGTGTATCTCAAAGTTGTCCAGAGATAAAATAGGTTGCCTTGGGAGGTTATAAGTCTTCAGTAAGACTTCTTGAAACTTTAAATGTAACCTAGATGAACTACCTGCCAGATATCTTGTAGAGAAGAAGAAAAAAAAAATAAACATTTATTAAGTGCAAGGGACTATACTAAATACTACAACTATTACCTCATTTGACCCTCACAACAATCCTGAGAGGTAGGTGCTATTGTTATCCTAATTTACATTTAAGGAAACTGAAGCAAATGGAGGTTAAGGGACTTGTACTGTTAGTAAGTATCTGAAGTCAGATTTGAACTTATGTCTTCCTGACTCTAAGCCATTGCTCTCCATTAAACCACATGGGTGATGTGAGTTGGGTGAAATGATCCCTAAATTCCCTTCTAAATCTAGATTCATTAGATTCTAAATCTAATGATTCAAAGGAGTATGTTTTGTGTTATCCAACCTGTAGCATAATTCATCATTGTACTTGTTCCAAAGGACAACATTGTAATGTTCTCCCTTTTGTGGTTAAACTTCTTGAGTTCAAAATAGGTGCTTCCACTTCCTTTTCCTTTTCTCTCTTCTTAATTCTGTACATAGTAAAGCTTTTCTCTCCAAAGTAACCTTGATTGACCCATCTAAGGACTTATTTTTTTTTAATCTCTTAGTAGCCTCTGACACTCTGACTCTTCTCTCAAGGGTTTCATAACACTACTCTTTTCTGGTAGACTTCCTACCTATCTGACTACTCTTCAGTCTCCCTTCCTTGATTTTTCATCCAGGCTGTGCCCTTTAACTGTGAGTGTCCCCCAAGGTTCTGTACTGAGTCCTATTATCTTCCTTGAAACTATAGTATTTGGTGATCTCATCAGCAATGTGGATTCAATGATCACTTCTATGCTGAGGATTCTCAGATTAATAGCCTCAGCCTTTCACCTGACTTCACCTGAAATTTCCAGTGGCCTGTTGGACATCTTGAACTGGATGCCTAGTAGATATCTTAAACTCAACTTGTCCAAAACCAAATTCATTATCTTTTCCACCAAATCCTTCCCTCTTCCTAACTTCTCTATTACTGTTGAGGGCATCACCACTCTCCTAAGTCACCCAGGTTCACAATCTGAATGTCCTGTTCAATTTCTCACTCTGTTTCTCATTGCCCATATCCAGTCTATTGCTAAATCCTGTCAATTTTGTCTTCATAATATCTCTAATTTTTGTGACCCATTCTCTGCTCTGACTCTTCTACCACTGGTTCAGGCCCTCATCAATTCTCCTTGAACTCTTGTAATAACCTTCTAGATGGTCTGCCTTCTTCAAATCTCTCCCCACTCCAGTCCCTTTTCTATTCAGCTGATTGATTGATCTTCTTAAAGTGCAGATCTGACCATGTCACTCCTTACTCAACAAATTTCTTTAACTCCCTATTACCTTTAGGATCATATAAAAATTCCTACATCTGTCTTTTAAAATCCTTCATAAACTGCCCCCTTTCTACATTTTAAGTGGTCTTACATCTTAGTCCTCTTCACATACTCAGTGTTAAGTGACACTGGCACTTGAACATGACATTCCTTCCACTACTCCATTTTCATTGACCCTCCCAGTGCTTAGAACTTTCTCTTTCCTCACTTCTACCCCCTGGATTTCAAATTCCATCTAAAGTTCCATCTTCTAGGAAAAATAGCTATGAGGTGGAAAAATCACAGGAATTGGGCAAATTGTAGGAATTGCTAGGTTAGGGTATTTGAAGCATCAAAATGTAAACTGAAGTCCCCTAGCATGAAAGAAAAAGTTGAGTTGAAGAGAGATTGCGAGCTAGGCATTGAGCACTTTGAGGAAAGAAGAATATCGTGGAAGTTTGTAGATGAGAGCCATCAGAATCTTGATTGGGTGATAAACGTGCATTGAATGAACCTCAGAGAAGGAGAGGTTACTGAGTGATGATTGTAGAGGGAAAGCTTGTTTGTTACCTATAGAGCAAACATTCCAGAAAGCAGAGTTGAAGGAGTGGTAGATCTGGAGTGGGATATTGAGAAGTTTGGGTTGAGGAGATTGGAAAAAGGAGGTCTCAGTGAAGAACGGAGAAAGCATTTTTGAACAATAGTAGCTAAGAGTTCAGAATCACTGGAGGCTGAGAGTGTATGTGTTGTTTAAAAGGTAATGATTGGGAGAGAAATAGAATCAGGAAAAAGAGTTGGGTTATTTGTGGAAGGAGTATGCAGGGTAATACAGCATTAGGGTCAATGCATGATGAAATTCAATAGAGATAAATGTATAGTCTTGTGCTTAGGAACCAAAAAATCACTTTTACAAATAAGAGATAGGGGAGGCACGGACAGCAGATATTCTGAAAAAGATCTAAGAGTTTCACAAGCTCAGTATGAGCAAAAATAGCAGTATGATCTGGCAACCAACAAAGCTATAGTGTTATGGGTCTATGTTACAGGGGGATACCTTTCTAGAGAGATAGAGAGATGATAGGGCCACTGTAATATGCCTTTTCCAGACACCATTTGGAATACTATATTTAGTTCTGGGCACCATGGTTTAAAGGACACTGAAAAATTGGAAAGTAGACAAAGGGAAACAATCAGAATGGTGAAGCATGTTCAAGAAGCTAACATATGTCATATGAGAATCAACTGTATTGGCATGCATAGTTTGAGAATTCTGAGAAGGAACATGATAGCTGTCTCCAAGCGTTTGAAGTGCTGTCATGTTGAGGAAAGATTAGGCTTCTTCCATTTGTCCTCAGAGGGGCAAACCAAGAGCAATGGGTGGAAGTCACCAAGAAGCCATTTTAGTCTTTTAATGTCAGAAAATAATTCCTAACAATAAGAGCTTTCCAAAAGTTAAATGAGTTGCCTTTAAAGATGATAGGCTCTCTCTCTTTGGATGGCTTCAGACAGAGGCTGGGTGATGACATGTCAAGTATGTTATAGAAGGGTGCTTCTGAGTAATAGTTAGACTAGATGGTCCCTGAGGTCCCTTCCCAATCTCAAATTTATAATTATTGTTTTGGGGAATTGTATACACAAAACATATAATTAGGATAATAAATTCAAAGTTAGAAAGGATTTAGTTAACCTTCTAATTCATTTCAACCCTCTCATTTTGAAGATGAAGTAACTGAGAGGTAGACATAGAATTCAAACCCAAGTCTTCTGACTTTGAATACCATTGTATCCCACTACTTCCCCAAAACAAATGACTGATTAATATGGTTACATTTTAAGTAACTGAACAACCCTGAATTGACAGAATTTTTGACAGAATTGGTATATATTGAAGTTTCATGTAGACTGAATTTACATCAGCATAAGCCATTGAAAAGAGGTAAAAAAAAATATCAGTAATACACTTGTACATAACAACAAATCACTGGATTGACTAATTTTTCTCACTGAGTTAATTTAAAGAGATTTTCTTGCTGAACTGACTTAATTGCAGTGTTTGTATGGAACCATGAAAAGCCAGTACCATCCATCTAAATTGGTGTTCCTAATCTCTAAAGCCAATAGCTTATTATTCAAGCTTAACCTTTCTTGAATTCTCTTCAGTGGTTGATATGTTGACCATCACCTCCCTATGAATTCTACTTCCTCCCTTATCCAAAGGTCTAGTCATGACACCCATCTTCTCAAAAATTTTCCCTGTTCTCTATTGAATGAGGTTCAAACTCATTTCTCTAATATCCAAGGCCTTCCAAAGTTTGCCATCCTCCTACTTTTGCCTCTTCTCAGATAACAAGTATTTATTAATCACTTATGAGAGGAATAAAAGTACAAATAATGGAAGAATGTCTTCTCAAAATAAGCTTACATCAAGGGGAAGGTAACAAGTGCATATAAAATATAGGATGAGATAGATTTGTGCATATTTGAAGACAGAGAAAGAAACAGTAGGAAGAGTGGGAAGATTTTTAAGGAGAAAGATGGAGGCTGACTATGACTGAGGATGCAATTTCCTGGGGGGAAAGAAAGAGGGTATAAGATTAAGTACACATGTAGAAAGGATGCCTTTTCAAAAGAAACCTGGGGAGAGGAGACAGTAGGAGTGTTTTTTTGAGATGAAGAAAATGTGTAAAGAAGTAACTCATCTTGAATGTCCTCAATTTTTTTCATATTAAAGTGAAAAACAAGAAACTCAGTTGAAAAAGAATGGGGTGGAGAAGGTATGCGGGGTTTAAGGACAGAAAGAAAGGTTTGGAATAGCTTCTGTGGAAAGTGAGGTAGGGAATTAATTATCCCCCACCCAGCTAGCTATTCTCTGACTCATTAAATAACCTCTACTTTACAAACTTTGCTCATACTGTTCCCTATGCCTGGAATTATTTCCTGCCCTCTTCTTTCCATTGTTGAATTACTACCCATTTCAAATACCCAACTCAAATCTTCCTAATATACCTAGCTGGCAATGAGCTTCCCTTCAAGACTTCATACAGCACTTTCTTTTTTATAGTGTTTTAATAGTATTTTGGTTTTTTACTCAGTTAGATGGCAAGGAAATTTTTAGCATTCATTTTCACAAGATTTTGAGTTCCAAATTTTTCTCTCTCCCTTTCCCCACTTACCTCTTCTGAAAATAGTAGGCAGTTTGATATAATTTATACATGTGCTATTGTCTAAGAAATATTTCCATATTAGTCACAGTTATGAAAAAAAGAAACAGATTTTTTAAAAACCCACAAGAAAAAATAAAGTAAGTGGGGGAAAATATATCCTTTTCCCTGCAGAGTCTATCAGTTTTTTATCTGGATATGAATAGCATTTTCCCTCATGAGTCTTTCATACTTGTCTTGAGTGACTGTGTTGCTGAGAACAGCTGTCATTCAAAGTTGATCACATGATGTTGCTGATGCTGTGTACAATGTTTTCTTGGTTCTGCTCATTTCACTTTGAATGATTTCATACAGATTTTCTGAAATCTGCCTGTTCATTATTTCTTATCAGCACTTTCTTTTTTAACCCTTTGTTGTATGTATTATTTAGATTACAAATATTTGTGTGTTACACACTTCTATTAAGCTATAAGCTCTCTCACTGTGTTTGTCCTTCGTTCTGGAAGAGAACCATGACATCAGAGAGACGATGATATGATTTTCAGTTGATGTTGATTTGAGTTAGGGAGGTCTGTACAAGGTCACCAGTCTCACTTTCTCCTCCAGGGCACCTGACTCCAGGGGTCAGATACTCATCAAGACAACTGGAGATGGCCTAGGATGCAATGGGAGACTTGACCATTGTAGGCTAAGGTCTTTCAGATTCTCACTTTGAGTGAGATATGCCCTTTCAGTGGCTAGGCCTCTTCAGGTATTTATTGAAGGGATGACCCCTTTAATTAAAAAAAAAATCAAACTGGGAGGGGAAGACTCTCAGGGTTCCTGGACAAAAGAGAAACACCCACTGTTTAGTATTTATATTTACTCTGTGCTAGGACAACAGGAACCTATTGTCCAATCTATGAGCTCCAGAGTGAATTGGGCTTAAGGCTTGGTCTTTTCCTCTGGGTTTACTTGCTAGGTTTCTTACTATAAAGCTCTAGGAAGGCAGGGACTGGGTCTTATGTAAACTTCACATCTCTTCCAGAACCTAGTGTTTTGTATATAGTACATGAAAATAAAGACATGTTGAATTGAAGTATATTTTTCTAAGTTAAAGGGGTGGCAATTCCATCAATCCCAAATCAACACCTTCCTCAATGTCTCTACTTCTGTAAAATCAATGGGTTCATCATGGATGGATAACACCACTGTCTTGTCCAGTTCAGCATCCTGGGCAGCATTATGGAGCAAGCAAATGATCAAAGATGCCTCATTCCACAATTGTATCACAGCCAAATTGGAGAAGCAGGTAAAGAAAATGAAGGTCTTCTGTAAAAAGGATAACATGGGAGCAGGAAACCATAAGAGACAACAGGAGCAAAAAAAAATGCAGTTCCATCCATACTATCTCAGGTGGCAATGCCTTCACTTCTGTGAAGTGAATAACTTCAGAAGGTCTTTTTAAACTCTGATAACTGGTTGAGAAATGAAACATGCATGTGGCTTAGAGTAGGACATTGGGAAACCTAGAAACTCCATTTTGAACAGCCATGACTCAGCCAACTCAAGAGAGAAAAGTGAGTGACCAATTGCCACATAGTAGTCAAGGATACAAAGAGGTTGTCCAATCATGTCATGAGAGTAAGGAATAAGAGCCAAAGACTAGGTTTTGAACTGATATCCATGGAATGAACATTTAGCGACCATGCCCTGACTACTTCTTAAAGAGATCTATTCAATGAATGAGTGTTGTCTCACCCTAAGTGAGTAACTGCAAAGACCTTGGCCTAAAGGGCCCAAGGCCTCCCAGTACATCCTGGGTCATCTCCAGTCATTCTGATGAATATTTGGTCACACGATTCAGATGGCTCTGGAGGAGAAGTGAGGCTGATGACCTTGCACAGCCCTCCCTCCCTCAAAACAAAGGCAAGTGCAATTCATGTTATCATTTCTCTGATGGCATGGTCTTCTTTGGCAACAAAGGATGAACACACACAAAAAAATTTAGGTACACAGTTCCCCAAACCAGGATCCAGGCAGCCAACCTGTGCTCTTCATTCTCTGTTCTATACCAATATTATTCTATTCCTGACTGCCCCTGGGGATCCTACTGACTCATCTATCCAGTATCTGCTTATTTTTATTGTATTTTTATCCTCAGTTATAACTTTTATCCAGGGGCCCAGGTGTCTTAAGTCTTGATTCTTCCCTTCCTTTTTTGTGAATCAGATCTAGCTCTTCCCAGAATATGTGTATTTCTCTCACCTCACACCTCAATTGCCAACATCTACCTGCCATGTCCTTATACATACTCGGTTCATTTTCACTTCTAGTCATGCCATTACTCCTGCCTGATTTTACCCACAATTCATGTCCATTGCTTCAAACTCTAGCTAAAAATTCATTTCCAAGTAGTTTCTCATTATTAAAAATATAATCCATTAGCTATCATTGTCTCAGCATTGATATACACAGGCTATGCTACAGAGGTTGTTAATTGGTCTCTTTTTCTTTAATATTTTGTTTACCAATGATACTAAGGCACTCAAGAGAAAGAATTGGTCGCTGAATGTCATTTACATCTTCACACAACCGCCTATACACAAACTTTTCATGTACAGATGAAAATATATAGTTGGATGAATGAATAATTTAGGAATTCACTTTTTTCTTTATCCATTATTATTCATTCTCTACAATATTTCATTAAAGCATAGAGTTCAATGATCTAAACTCATAACTAGCTTATATAGTTATAAAACTAGTGTGAGAAATGAGTGTTTCTTTCTGGCATCTAATAACTAATTGTTATATTGGAAGTAAGGTATTTTCCCTTACCTTCTTCCTCATCCAAAAACCAAACAGTGTGGTTTCACTATTTCACTCTTAAAGATTTACCTAGGCTAAGATCTAACCAGAGGTAAAAGAAATTCTAAGTTTGAACTAATGGTTGCATTCCTGCTTCTCATTGTGCTCACTCATACAGGTCTAGGACAGTGTTGATTCTCCCTTTTGTCAGACAGATGATATGGAAATTGACATCTCTTTGATCAAGATTTGAGTGACTCAAGTCATATACCCCAAGATCCTCATTTTAATATAGTCCACTTCCCATTGTGTTAGTCAGTCAGAGTTGATGGGTACACCTCATGAAGACCTACTCTTCAAAGGGTATATAAACTGTGAGCCTTCTGTCATGAGAGGTCTTTGATCTAAGAGAGATGGCCAAATGACCATCCTTTTATTAGTAAATGTGCTGTCCTTACTAATAAAACCCAGAAATTTTGTCTCTCAGGGTTTTTTATTCTTCATAGTTGGTGATCAAGAAGGGACTTTAGAGGAAAAGGTACATGTCTGGCTTAAAGTTTACCAGGAAATTCCTTTGTTGAATGAAACTGTCACCTACAAAGAAGACTTTTCTGGAGAAATTGCAAGTGGAGATTTTGACTCTTTCCTCAATGTAAAACTTCTGATTCTAACCTTCAGTCCTCTCTGGGTAAGCATGTATGTCTCTATATGTCTGTTTTTATTATTTGAGCTGCAAATTCCTAACTTTCACTCTCCAACTGGGGAGTTGGATCAAGTAGATGTATCTACTTGAAAGAGATCCCCTGAAGTAAACTATGTGGGGATAAGGGGGAAAACCTATGTATAAAATAAAAAGACATTTGAAAAATTCAAGATATTTTGGACTTCACTTTATGAAGATCCAACCGACTGGTACAAGACCATGTACAAGCAATCTATTCTGAATTTTTTGCAGGAATAGGGTTTCCTAAGAACATCTGGGCCATTTCCCTGGGAGATAATCTCTAAAGCTACATTCCATGATTTCAAGTTTTTGGGGTTACACATAAATTAAACTGTGTCCATAAAAGAAACTCCTTAAATAGAGGGAGGAATTAGGTAATTTTATTCTGAGTAGGTCAAATTTGGTTGTGGTTAAGATTCTGACCAAGAGGACTTTGAGAGAAGCCCTATTCTTAGGGTTTGCGGACAGAGGTGTGTCAAAAAAAATTCTTGCTGTCAGGTAAAATAAGTAAATTAAGTGAAATTTCAAGACAAGTAAAGAAAGTAGCTTTTATTTCAACTTCAAATTTCTGGTCACTTAGACTCAATATTAAACACAGGCAGATGTCTCTGTCTCTTTAAGATTTTGTATGATGGTGGCCTGCATAGGTATCAGAGAAAGGTGCTTCTCTCTGAGCACTTCCTTGAAGTAAAAGGTTTTTACCTGCTAGATGTTGGTCTAAAGGGGACAAGTTCTCCCCTTGCATCCTGGGTCATCTCTAGTCATCTTGATGAATATCTGGTCACTGGATGCAGATGGCTCTAGAGTAGAAGTGAGGCTGATGACCCTGCACAGCCCTCCCTCACTCAAAACAAAGTCAAGTGCAAGTGTTGTCATAATTTCTCTGATGGCATGGTCTTCTTTAGCAACAAAGGATGAACACAACTCTGTGAGTAGACTCAGCACCTCCTCTCCTGTCTGTCTCCCCCTCCCCTTCCTTCTCCTCTCCAAAGGAAGGTAAATTTGAATGGCCAAAAACCCAGGTGACTTGAGTTTTACTGGCTAATCTCCCTTCACATCCCTTCCCTGAACTTTGAGCCTACTGCACTCTGAAGCTCAGACACAATGGGGCCCTTGCCTCCTGCCTAAAGACTCTCTTCTGAACTCTCCTGGTTTTAGAGTGATTATCAATAGTAATTGTGGCTGTTTCCTTCCCAACCTGTTGTCTTTCTTTTCCTTGCTTCGTTAAAGGGGTCATGCCCTGACTACTCTTAACTGAGAGATGAGGCTAGGTAGAGACTGAGAAAACTATAGGGAAAAAAAAATCTATTTTGACCAAATAAAAGATGAGATTTAGATTATTTTAGTCAGATGATCATTTTAAACTTGATTGGTAGATCTAAAGGCTGGACTGGTGAGAGGGCTTTCAGATATATATTGCCCTTACTGCTTAAGGGTGTCAACTGGAGTGAACTGGGATGGCTAGAGTCAAGCAGAGCAGGCTAGAGAGAGAAGGGTCAGAAATCAAACAGAAGTTTAATTTCAAAGTGAGGAAAGTGGTTGGCTACAAAGGAGGAAATTAGACACATGTGCCAGTGCAGGAGGGCCTGAAGCAGTGTGGGGAGATCTCAATACATATAACCAGCAATTGTCCAATGAACTGCAACCCTGACAATGAGGAATAACAATAAAAATGTGAGCTTTTTCTTTATCCATTATGATTTATTCTCTACAATATTTCATTAAAGAATAGAGTTCAGTGATGTAAACTCATAATTATATAGTTATGAAACTAGAGTGAGAAATGAATATTTCTCTCCTGCATTTAATAACTAATTATTGTTTGGGGCCCAAGGATTTTCCCCTTTTTTACTTCCTTATTTGGAAACCCACCAGTGCGGGAAATCTGAAAGATTTATCCAGGCCAAGATCTAATCAAACATTAAAAGAAATTCTAAGTTTGGGCTGATGGGTGAATTCTTGCTCATTGTGTTTGCTCAGAGAGGTCTGGGGAAATGTGTATAATGTGTTGAAGAAAAATGTCCAACATTAATTTGATAATTTATTGTATTAGACATATTGTTGGAAATATGAACTCTTTTCTGATTCTTTTGGGTGGTGGATTTAATTGTTAAAAGGCTTGTGTAACTTAAAGAAGTCAATAGTGGAATAGTGTTAGGGTGTCAGTATTTTAATATTTTAGGATCTGGTCCCATGGTGGTTAAAGTACAGTGATTTGACTTCAGTTAAGAACTTGAAATTGCAAAGGGAAAGATTTTTTAGAAATTAGTCTGTAATCAGCATTGGTTAACTATGATTATTATAAAAAACTTTAATGTTTCCTTGTACTCTTCAATTATTATTTAATTCAATGATGTAAGTAACTCCCTCTGTGAAAACTCTTGTAAGTTTCTACCTGGAGAAACGGATCATATCCTGCCAGCATTAAATCAATTTCCTTAAGTCTCTTTGCTTGGGCCAACAATAGTAGTTCAACTTAGAAGCTTAGGATATTTTAGCCCAGAAACTTTAAGCTAACTTAATTGTAATAGGTATGATTTCAAACTGTAAAACTTTATATGTACTTCCTAGTATATGCAGTTTGAAATTCTGGGGAGTATGGGAACTGGGATACTTAGGGCAGCTCTTTATCTATTAAATCTCCAAGTAAGATAAAAGAGGTAGGAATTGATCCAGCTCTTTAAGGAAATAGAGGGAAAGTTTATACAGAACTGGGAATTATCACTATGTATCTAAAAAAAAGAAATATATGAATTTGTGAATAATAATCTGAGGAAAAAAATCACCTCAATGGAAGCAATATTTCTAATATCTAAGGTTAGTGAATATCTGTCCATATCTGTCCCTGGAAATAAGGTAGGGAGGTACCTTGGGAAATCTAAAGTTGGACTCTTCTTAATTCATTTTCCCAGACAATAAATCTGTCCCCCTGCTTCCATATGCTAGGCTACTTATATTAATGTAGGCCTTGAGGACCAGTTTTGATGCTGTAACAACTCTGTCACTGCTTACTTAAAATTCTCATGGTATATTTCTATCATCAGCGTAGACAAACAGTGGAAATTTGCCATTGCAAAACTGAATATATTAGTTATTAGATTAATGCTGAGGTATTTGAATTACTGCAATAAGCTATAAGTGGGAAGTTCTTGATATTTTGATCTGTATTTATAGTCATTACATGGTCTAATCAACTGATAAATTAGTGTTTGAACTGGTCATATGTATAAGATTCTGTTTCTGAAATATCTTGTTCTTTTGGAACTATGTGTTAGAAAAAAGTAGAGAAGCTTGTGAAACAAAGATGTGAATCTAGTAAATTGTGATGTTAAAGTCAGGAAACTCTTCTGGTTTTTTTTTTTAAGGAATAATGGAGTTAGTTATGTTAGTGAAGGGTAGTAACTTATGAGCTATCTTGTTTCACCTTAAAAGGAAATTTGATTTTACTTATGTTTGCTATTTAATCAGGGATTAGAACGTGTTGAAATGAATGCAAACTACATAAGAGTCACCCTTAAAATGTTCCCATTGCTCAAAGGATTTCTGAGAGCAGTACTCTATGTCTATGTCCATTTGAACATGGTTAGTAACTGAAGATGCTTTACTACAGAAAATTTTTCACATAATCTGTTTTCAGTATATAGTTTGGGATTGTTATACTTATATATCCCATCCCAAGTCTTTTATTTATCACTAAGCATCTTAAAGAAAAATCATTTGGGTAATGCCGAACTTAGGGATGAAAAACCTCTACTTGGCATGAGTATCAGTTATACAAGCTAAGTTGTGATTTTTCTATGACGAATTTCTTATTGTTTCTAATGTGAGATTATAGTCAACATTTGTTATCTAGGACATGTGATCCTTGAGAGCTGAATCCAACTGACGTTGTAATTATTGGAACTTGCTATTTCAGACCTTATGGGACTGTAACTGATATTATTCTGAGTCTGACTCCAGGTATGATCATCAAGGAATGCTATTGAACCAATGAATCTATGATACCAGCAATCCTATAGGATTTTACACTTGTGAACTGCAAGTGGCATTCTCATGAAAAAAGTTTAGAGAATGATTCTTGACATGGACTGAGGTAAAATTTTCCTGACTATTTCTCCAGTATGATTTTTCCTCTTGAATAGAAAATATCCCACCAAGCTAACTGCAAGCATGGCTCAAGGCAATTGGCTATCTTTATAATTTTCACTTGGGAGGAGAGCCAAGATGGCAGAGTAGAAAAACACATATACTCTAGTGCTTCCCCAACAGCCCACAAAATATCTGTAGAAAATGACTCTCAACAAATTCTAGAGCAGGAGAAGCCACAGAACAACAGAGTGAAAGAGATTTCCAACCAAAGGAAACCTGGAAGGGAAATAGTAAAAGTCTATCTCACGGGATGTGGAGCAGAGCAGAACCCAACCCTGACCATGTGGCCCTGGGGGGAACAGGACCTGAACAGACCTCCAGGGCAGAATTTCCAGCAGGGAGAGTCCCAGATCCCTCACCCACAAGCTACAAAGAAAGCTACAAAGGTCAGTGTGGGCTTTGCCAGCTGGGCAAGAGGTGAACAGAATTCACCCAGCACTGGCCCCAGGCAGCAGAAGAGGCAGAAGCAGCAGCAGCAGTGGGAGGCGGGGGGCTCCAGTGGCCTTGAAAGCAGCCTGGGTCCATTGTCCAGGAAGTTCAGCTTAAAGCCCCTGGGGGAATTGAGCAGCTGATCTGAATCTCAGCCTTGAGCATGGTATTGGGGGAAGGAGGAGCACTAGGACCCTTATCTTGACAAAGGATTCAGAAGTCAAGTAACTGGCAGGGAAAATGTCCAAAAAAGGGGGGAAAATAAGACCCTAGAAGGTTACTTTCTTGGTGAACAGGTGTTTCCTTCCAACCTTTTAGATGAGGAAGAACAAGGCATACTGTCAGAGGAAGTCAAGGCTTCTGCCTCCAGTACCTCCAAAATGAATATAAAATGGGCTCAGGCCATAGAAGAGCTTGAAAAGCGAGCCAGCAACTTGCTAAAGGAGAACCAAAAAATTGCTGAGGAAAATAACACCTTTAAAAATAGACTAACTCAATTGGAAAAAGAGGTCCAAAAAGTCAATGAGGAGAAGGAGGCTTCAAAAAGTGGATTTAGTCAAATGGAAAAGAAGGTTCAAAAGCTCACTGAACAAAATAGTTCTTTAAAACAGAGAATGGAGTTCAGGGAACCTATAATTTTCACCTAAAACTGACATAGGGGAACATTTTTCCTTATGTCCTTATTTCTTGTTTATGGCAAATTTCTATAAACATGTTTTGTGATCAGTATAAATACATTATTAGATCTTTATCTCTTAGTTTAATGCTAAACTACATCTGAGAGTTATTTAGCTAGAATTTTAGTCCTTTCTATTTTCCAAACAATTAACTGATTAGGTATTTAGCATTAACATCTGTTACTAGTTATATATTCATCTCTAACTTAAGGTCCTTTAATTTCTCATAATGCTATGAAGATAATCAGGGAAATAATGCAAAGACTTGTGAAACTAGAATATAATTCTGTTATTTAGTGAATTTCATAACTGTCTCAGTTCTATGTTAAGGAAAGGAGTATCAGAACAATTAGCTAGATTAGAAAAAGAATGGCTTGTGGTCTATCTTGTAAATTCCTTAAAGACACATCCCCTTTTGTAAGGGATTATTTATTTGAACATGGCTAGAAGTTGAAAATGTTTTATTATAAACAACTTACTTAAAATACACTATTTTGAAACTGATCGCTCACTGTATTTACAGATATCATCCTAGAACATTTTGTTACAATTGAAGTTAAACCGGCAACATTTAAATGAATTAATTTTTGTATTAAAGTCTATCTCCTTTTGAAAAGTATTATCAATTCCTTACCCAAATCTTATCCTCCTAATAGGAGAAGGGATAATGCCAAGCACAAAAAGTGAGTTCTAATTTTCTGTTTGGATTTGACTTTCTTAAATATATCAACATCACAATTGACTAAACCTAAAAATGTAATGTCTTTGCTCTAAAAGTTTCCAAATTTGATTTTCTAGTAATAGAGACATAAAGGTTGAGCTATCTTTCATTATTATGCCTGCTTATTGGCAAAGTAAATTTAAATTTGTGATAAGACCAATTTTGTAGGAGATTTTTTAGCAGAGTGGAGGATCTCTACAAGTGACCTGAACCAAAGAAGCCAATCATCTGGAAACTGCTCAGAGAAAACCCAGACCAGAAAATTAGATCAGATGATGTCCTAAGAACCAGACAATTTTATTTTACTGTTTTCCTATGTGCCTTTTATCTGTAAGATCTGCTTAACAAAGGGGGTCAGAACATTGATTAACTTTTCCCTTTCTTCCCCGCACATTGTTATCCATCATAATTCCCAGAGTTAAGAACCCTTGATGAAGTGTTTGTGACATTGAAGAGATTTTGCCTATCCATAGAATCAAATAGGGGAATGTGGGGAATAAGTATTTCTTGCACTTGTTTCTCTTTTACTCAGGAACCCTGATGGTCTTCCCCTCCTAGTTGTTGCTGTTGTTGCTGTTGTTTTTTATTAAAGGAGCCATCCTTCGAGTAACTTAAAGAAGCCTATTCATTGAATGGGTGTATCTCACTCAAACTAAGATTGTGAGAAGACCTAAGCCTTAAAGGGCCAGGGTCACACACCGCATCCTGGGTCATCTCCAGTTGTTCTGATGAATATCATGCCACTGGACCCAGATGACTCAGAAGAAGGTGAGGTTGGTGACCTTGCAGAGCCCTCACTAATTCAAATCAAAGTCATGACATCATCTTGATGTCATGGTCCTCTTCAAGAACGAAGGACAAACACAAAAAAATTATTGTATTGGAACCAAGGTTTTTCCCCTTATCTACTTTCTCATCCAGAAACCAACCAGTGTGGGAAATCTCTCCTGTAGATTTACCTAGGCCAAGATCTAATCAAACAGTAAAAGAAATTCTAAGTTTGGACTAATGGGTGCATTCCTGCTCATTGTGTTTGCTCATATAGGTCTGGAGCAGTGTTGATTCTCCCTTTTGTCAGATAGGTGATATGGAAATTGACATATTTTTGACCAAAATTTGGGTGACCCAAGTCACATATCCAAAACTCTTATTTTACTATAACCCACTTCCCCTTATATTAGCTAGTCAGAGTTGATGGGTACCCCTTCAATAGTACTATTCTTCAAAAGGCATATAAACTGTGAGCCTACTGGCATGAGAGGTCTTTGGTCTAAGAGAGATGGCCAAATGACCATCCTTTTATTAGAAAATGTGCTAAGCTTATAAATAAAATGATTAACTCAGATGTTTCTTGAATTTTTTTTTATCATCATACTAAGAAACAACTAAGTGTAATGCAAAGAACTGATCTCATATCTCTACACAGAAGATGATACAGACTCTTGTTTTAAGGAAGGGAAGTGAAAAAAATGGACAAATAACTTCCAGAATACTAGCAGAAGACCAACACTGTCAGTGAAAATTGTAGATGCTAATGAATCGTACATTTCTTCTAATTAGACAATTCAGATTCTGTGATTCCGTAGCTGGCAGGCTAGATAGAGAAAGGATCTGTCGTAAGGTTATTCAGAAAAGCAGCATCCATGGAAGAATAACCACAAGACCTGGAAAAGAAAACAAAACTGGACCTTTGGATTCTGAAAGGGGTCTAGCATTCACACAAATCTTCTCCTTAATCTGGAATGGGAAACCATATAAAGTCTTAATTTCTCCTCGACAGTCTTCTTCAGTGGCACATCTCTTCATTGTTATGTCATAGTAAGACTCACCTGAAAAGAACCAGAAATGAGTTTTCCTTTTTCTCTTTTCCCTTGCCTTCATGAATATTCTAAACCCTTGGTTCAGGTTTTTAACCCATGGAGCCTAGAACCCTCCCACTTTTTGACAAAGAAACAAAATCTCATATTGTAGAAGTGACTCAGTTCTTAATTCTGATAACAACTCAAAAGATTGAAGCTATTTCTTCATATCCGTAATTTCACTTAAGTCATTCTGTGAATTTTTATGCTACCTCCCACATTCTCACTGGGTTTATGTTTATTTTAAGCCTCTCCAAGTAACAAGTTTAATAGTTTCCTTAAAGAAGCTTAATTTTCTGACTCTAGAATTTACCAACCCTGCCCTATCTCAAACTAGGCACAAACCAACATCTTACACCATATACCAAGATAAGGTCAAAATAGGTACATGATGTGGACATAGAGACTGATATCATAAGTAAATTAGGGGAGAATGGAAAAAATTGCCTGTTAGATCTCTGGATAGAGGAAGAATTCATGACAAAATATGAGATTCAGAGGACCATGGGAAATAAAGTGGATAATCTTGATTACATTTAATTGGTTTTTGTACAAGCAATGCCAATGTAGCCAAATTTTGAAAGAAAGCAGGAAACTGAATGGGGAGGGGATTTTATAGCAGAAAAAGCTCACTTCTCAAATATATAGGGAACTGAACCAAATTTATAAAAATAAGAGCCATTCCTCGCTTAATAAATAGTCAAAAGTTATGAAGAGTTTTCAGAAGAAGAAATAAAAGCCATCAATATTTATATGAAAAAATGCTCTAAAATGAATAATTAGAGAAATGAAAATTAAAACAACTCTGAAGTACCATCTGACACCCATCAGATTGGCTAAAATGACAGAAAAGGAAAATGACAACTACTGGAGGTGATATGGAAAAGTAAGGATACCAATGCATAACTGATAGAATTGTGAACTGGTCCCAACCATTCTGGAGAACAATTTGGAGCTATGCCCAAAGGGCTATAAAACTATATACTCTTTGACCCAGAAATGCTACTAATAGACCTGTATCCCAAATGCATCAAAGGAAAAGGACCCAAATGTACAAAAATATTTATAGCAGTTCTTTGTGGCAAAGAACTGGTAATTGAAGAAATATCCATCAATTGGGGAATGGCTGAACAAGTTATGATATATGATTATAGTGAAATACTATTGTATTGTAAAAAATAACGAAGGTGATGGGTTCAGAAAAACTTGGGAAGACTTATACAAGCTGATACAAAGTGAAATGAGCAGAAGTGGGAGGATATCAAATACACTACCAGCAATATAATGATGATAATTAACTGTGAAAGGCTTAGCTTCTCTGATAATACAATGATCCATGACAATTCTAGAGGGCTCAGGTTGGAAAATGCTACCCACCTCCAGAAAGAGAACTGATGAATGGAGTACAGACTGAAGCACATTTTTTCACTTTCTTTACTTTCCTTGTTCGTTTTTTGCAACATAGATAATATGGAAATATGTTTTATGTGACATCACATGTATAAAGAGTATCCTATTACTTACCTTCTCAATTGGGTGGGGAAGGCTGGAGGGAGCAAGAGAATTTGGAACTGAAAATAATTTTTTAAATGATCTCATTGGGGATCCTTGAGATTATATTTTATGTTTGGCTTACTTTACACTATGTAAGGAATTTAGTTTTTCATAAACCTAATCATAAAGAAGAGATAAGGAGTTGTTAAACTAACTATAAAAATGTAGTCAAGTCAGGTGCTCCCTTTGGGGTGCAAATGAGTGCATGGAGTGGCTCAGAAAAGAAGTAGGAAGGATGAAATACAGGCCATATTCTCTGGGTAACATTTTTAAAAGTCCATTCACTAAGTCTAGGAAAAAACTTCAAAGAGAACATCCCATCTTCTGATGGCATGAAGAGAAAATGCATGGAGTTGAAGAAAGTTAAACTACAAGAAGCGATGTAGAGCTGAAAAAGTCAGAGATAAACACCACAAAGAAAACAGAAAAGACTCACAGTTACCAAAGTGAATCTAATCGAAGGTGTCTGAAATCAGAGGCTGTGCCGCTGAAACACACATCTGGAGATAGTCATCCTGAATTTCCTTTCTCCCTTGAACACTTTTATAGCAGCCTGAAACCTTTTCCACTGAGCACAGAAATGTTTTTATATTTGGTTTTTCTTTATAATCAGTGTTAACTACCAACATCTGCTAGTCAGGATATGCTTATTGGAAATACAGTTGGGAAGAGACCATTGAGGGCAGAAAAAAATATATACATAGATCTAACACTGAGATGTTAGGCCAAAATCACTCTCTGACAGAGGACTCAGAGATAAAGGATAAAAAGGATTATAGAAGCTTCTTTTTTTTTTTTTTTTTTACTATTGCTCAGGAAGGAGGATAAGTGCTTGCACTGGGAAACCTATCAGAGCAACAAATTTGTAGTTGGATGAGAAGCAAATAGGAATGTTTGAACAACCCTGATCACCACATCATAACACATTACCACTGCTACAACTACAGGTAAGATTATTGAGTTTGTTTCCCTGAGATAAAACAATTCTGTTCTGATCTACATTTCATGTCTAAATGCTAAACCTGAAATAACTATCTAGATTTCTTTTGAGAATATCATATTTAAAAGCTACCAGATCATGACTGCTACTCAGATCTCTCTGTCTCTGTCTGTCTGTCTCTCTCTCTCTCACATACACACACACACACACACACACACACACACACACATACACACACACACACACACACACACACACACACACACACACACACCACAGCATTATTATGTCAAGTGGTTAAGGATACCACTCTACTTACAATTGCATGAGTTATGTATAAACTTTTAATTCTAGTAGATCTGAACCTTAACAACAAACTGAAGATCTGAATTCTGGGAATTCAGCAATGTTTGACCAAGAAATTATTATCTATGCTGAAAGTATAAATTGATCTTCCTTCGAAAACAGAAGACAAGGACAGCTAGGTGGCACAGTGGATATAGCACTGGCCCTGGAAGAATTCAGGAGGGCTTGAGTTCAAATCTGACCTCAGACACTTAGTAGTTGTGTGTACCCACTGTGTGTGCCCACAGATGCCCACTGTGATTGTGAGAGAATCACTCAGCTTTAGTTTTCTCATCTGTAAAGTAAGGATAAAAATAGCAACTACTTCACAGGGTGGTTGTGAGGACCAAATGAAACAGTACATGTAAAACACTTTGCAAAGCCTACAAATAAATAAACCTTATAAGAGATATATGAATCTAGCTATTAGCTATTATTACTTAACAACCAGAAAACTGGCAAAGATGACCAAAAAAATTGAAGCAGTTAAGTTGGAGGGGCTAAGGAAAGACAGGCATGCTAATACAAACAACAACAATAAAAAATAATATTTGATAGAGATCTTGATTATAGTATCTATTTTGGAAGATAATTTGGAATTATTTGAATAAAAATGTTCATACCCAGAGATGCTATCACAGGGCATGTACCACAAGGAGATCAAAGTAGCATTTTTTTATAGTAGCAAAGAACAAAGCAGGAGCTCATCAACCTAGAAAGGACAAACTGTGGTATGTGAAGGCAATCAAATATTATGTTTTTGGAAGAAATTATATGAGTTCAGAGGAACATGGAAAGACTTAAATGAAATGATGCAATGTAAAGTAAGAAGAAGGCCAATATATACAAAGAGAATAATAATTTTTTTTGAGGGGGAAAGGCAAGGCAATTGAGGTTAAGTGACTTGCTCAAGGTAACACAGCTAGTAAGTGTGTCAAGCATCTGAGGCCACATTTGAACTCAGGTCCTCCTGACTCCAGGACCAGGGCTCTACTCACTACACCACCTAGCTGCCTCAAGAACATTAATTTTTTAAGAGCACAAAAAATAAATCAAATTCCAAGTATCTGAAATGGATAACCTTGATCTCAGAGAACATGTAATGAAACATACCACCTTTCTCTTGACAGAGTCAAGGGAGTGTGGGAGCAGAATTTTGCCCTCTCTGTCAGGAAGAAGCCTGGAAAGTATCATTAAGGGTTATGAGATTCTATGTTTAAGAAAAAAACCTGAAGGTCATGTTTTCATAACTTTGCATAGGTTGTATTTTCATCACTGCTGCTGATTACAGGAGAAGAATTAAGAAAATAAAGGCAAATTTATAATGTAAACAACCAGTTAAGAAGATGGTATCTAAGAACAGGATTTGGATTTCTGGATCACATCTTAAAAGAAAAGAATGGTAAATTTATAACCTAACAAACATTAATAAGGATGCATTTCTCTTCTTGAAAAATTAACCAAAATACTAAAAAGAGAGGGGAAAGGAGAAAAGTGCTTATATATATATATGTATATATATATATATATATATATATATATACATATATATATATATTTGTATTCACTAAATCAAATATTATAGAGAATAACTAAAAGGAAGGAAAAAGAATAACAACAGAAATATTCAGTAATTCGCAAACTTCACCCTTCCCCCCCAAAATTTAAACAATATAACTTAGTCTCAGATGTCTATATACAAATAAACAAAGTATGGACAATAAACAAAGCATATGCAAAGAAGAAAATTTGATCTCATATGCACCACTAAGACCTGGTGAGATGGTACCCATGACGAGAAATGACATATACCTTATTCTGAAGGAACCTTATTCAAAGGGGAAAAAAATAAATGAAAATGACTACATGGTAAAAAAAAGATATATAAATATATATACTAGTTTTTGCAGATGATATTAGATTGACATGATGTAGTATTTAGCTTTGCTTAACTTTTTTTCTGTTTTTTACTTACTACATACTATGCAGGGAATTTAGTAAGGGGTGTGTGATTCATTGTAAAAACAAAATATGTCAATGACAATTTGTTATTCTGAAGAAATCCAGAAACCAGAAGGGAAAAGCTTAGTGAAAAACAATTGGAGGAAGATCAACGGGAGCAAAAATAGAAAGGATACTGTTGTGAGTTATACTATAGAGCACCTGAAGATGAGGAGTTAGTGAAATAGATCACAAGTGTGGTAAAGGCATGATATAAATGTAATAGCAGTCTGAATGACTCCCTCTAACCCTAGATCAGTAAGAAGCCAAGAAATTATGGTAAGTGCAATGAAGGACTGGCCAATTAGCCGACTCCTTAAAAGAATGTACTCAGCTGAAATAATTCCCACATGGATTTTGTGACATGAGTAGACATTCTATAACTGATTCTAGTCTTTTAACCACATGTAAATAGAAGACTGGCTACAGAAGTGCATTCTAAAGCCCTCATCTCTTTTCTTTGGTTGACTCCTTCCTGCTCTGCTGGTGGTCTTCCAGTGGGAAAAGAGAGAGAATGCTCTAAGGGGAGGGGCCTTAGGCCTTAGACTAACTTGTGACCAATGAATATGGGCCTTGGTTCTTTATCTCAGGATCTGTTCTTTTGTTTTAAGGATAGAAAATTAGAAGCCATGACCAGGCGAATTATAAAAGATCAGGAGAGTGAGACACCAGCACACTGGGGGTCAAGTCCATGCTGAGTTTTTCAGCAGCCCGTCCAGCTTTTAAGTCCTACAGATCACCCTTTTGGACTTTCTGACCTTCAAGATCCAATCCTATAATAGATATATAATACAATAATCCAGTAATAGAGGCAAGGAATCATTCAACAATTTTGTCCCATCTGGACATGAACTTCATGGGGACAATAGTATAAGGAAACTGTTAAGTCTGAGCTTATTCTTCCCAGAGACTAAGATGATATGATGGAAAGTATGCCCTGATGTGTTCAGGGGAAAATTATACTTGTATTCTCTATTCAAAGTAACTCCCTTTGTGAAAACTAATTGATGGGGGTGCAGAACCAAGATGCAGAGCAGAAGCAGGGACCTGCTTGAGCTCTTCCCCCAAATTCCCCAAAAAACTTGTAAAAAAAATTACTCTAACCAAATTCTAGAGCATCAGAAGCCACAAAATGACAAACTGAAGCAATATGGAAGGTTGACAGGAAGGGTCTCTCACCTGACTGAAAGGGGAGCATGATCCAACCCCAGTACCAGCTCCAGGTTAGTGGCAGTCACTGCCTAAGTACAAGTCGCTTCTGAAGTCCTCCACTTAACAAAGAACTCAAAAGTAAAGTAATTGGCTGGAAAAATGACCAAATGGGAAAAAAAATAAGACTATAGATTCTTACTTCCTCAATGAAAAGGTATTTTTTTATGTAATTTGTGATGAGGAAGAATGAAACATACAACCAGAAGACAATAAAGCCAAAGCTCCTGCATCCAAAGCCTTCAAGAAAAATATGAATTGATCTCAGGCCATGGAAGAGCTCAAAAAGGATTGTGAAAATCAAGTAGGAGAAGTAGAGAAAAATTGGGAAGAGAAATGAGAGCAATGCAAAAAAATCATGAAAAACAAGTCAATTGCTTGCTAAAGGAAACTCTTCAAAAAAACTGAAGAAAATAACACCTTTAAAATTTGACTAACCCAAATGGCATTAGACATCCAAAAAGCCAATGAGGAGAACAATGTCTTAAAAAGAAGAATGGACCAAATGGAAAAAGAGGTCCAAAAACTCATTTAAGAAAATAATTTCCGGGGGCAGAGCCAAGATGGCGGAGTAGAAAGACTCACATATGCTAGCTCCAAACCCACAGCCCATAATTATCTATAAAAAGAACTCCCAACAAATTCTGGAACAGTGGAGCTGTGCAGCAATGGAGTGAAGGAGATTTCTGTTTCAGAGAGCCCTGAAAAACCGATCCCAAAGGTCTGTCACACACCGGACAGGAGCAGAGCCCAGCCCTTCCCTGCTCCGGCCACGTGGCACAGAGAGGAGTGAGCAGATCTGAACAGGCTTCAGGGACGGAATCTCCAGCAGTCGCAAAGGTCCCTCCACCCAAAGACGCACAGGTCAGTGAGAGAGACATCTGGATGGGTTGAGAGGGGAGCAGGGTGTCTCCATGACTTGAGCCCCTTTGGGAGGCAGCGGCAGAGGCAGCGGGTGGCCAGAGGCTCCCAGAGCAGGCAGGAGCTCAGCAGGAGCTCCATTAGGAAAGGTCTCTGCATAAACCCCCTGAGGGAACTGAGCCTGGGAGGCACCCTGCTCCCACCTGAGCATCAGGACTTAAGCT
>CM053770.1:301119542-301135692 GCA_028658325.1 Potorous gilbertii | reverse complement strand
AAGCCATACTAGCAAGGATTTGGAAAAAAGCATTAATATTGTTCCATCTTTTTGGAAAACAATTTAGGATTATATGAATTACAAAAATATTCATGTTTTCTAATATAGAAATCCTACTACTAAGCCTATAGCCTAAGAAAAATATTGATAGAAAAAATACATGTACAAAATATTTCTAGTGATACTATTTTTAACGTAAAAATTCAAGAATTAAAGTAAATGCTCAGTGATCAGGAAAGACTTGAATAAATTATGGCCTATCAATTATGATATAATCTGTCAGAATTCATTTAGGAGGAATTGTGGAGAACTAGTGAGGGATGGGGAAGAAATAATCAAATTCTCTTGCACACATTTAGCACCGTGTTCCTTAGATGATTCTGTAGTAACCCAATGGCCACACCAGAGAAATGTTCACGAACAAAATATGTGCATCAAAATGAGATTTACTGAAAAACTGATGTTTGGTTTTTGGTTTTTTAATAAAGATCCATGGGCTATAACTGCAGAGTACTGCAGGAAGTTCTGAAAAGTGTTCATTAATTATACCTTGTAGTCCAACAAAGATAAGTTTATGAGAGGCAGCAGGTCAAAAGTAGATTCCAATCTTACTGTTTCCTCAGTGATGTTTGACCCATTTCTCAAGTGTTCCAGGGTAATGCTTACCGAGAAGGCAGTGCTATACTTTGCTTCTATCTCTAAATCTATGCTTTAGGATCTCTGTATATTGTAATTGATTGAAGGAAGAAAGAAGTTCATGAAAAAAAGAAAGTGGACTCTAACCCAACTCATGGCTAATTTTGAAAATTACATTTGACAGATAAGGACCCAATTTCATGACCTTACTATTATATTTCTAATAGCTCTGAATTCCTTGAAATCAGCTTATTGACTGTAGCATGCTATCTATACAGGTACATTAAACCAGTTACCATTCATTAGGGCTTTGGTTTCATGTTTTCTATAGGGCAGCATCTTGCCTGTATGAAATGGATAAGCAGATTCATACTAGGGGTTAGATAGACTAAGCCACTAGAACACTCTTTAATATTTGCTGAATACATAGGTCTTACATTTAAAGTGCCAACAGCTAAATTATATTTACACTCAGCCTAAAAACTGTGTAGCATCCTCTGCTCCTGCCGAAGCAGAAGTTGCACAAGCCTTAGAGATAATTTTGTTTCATTATCATACCCAAAAAAGCTTACTGGAGATAAGCCTCTCTGTACTTCACGAGGCTGGTACTCAGAAGGCAGGAGATTGGACTAAATCTCCTTGGACTAAACAGTAGAAACTGCCAGACTACCCTCTCTGCTGGACTGGCCTTCGACAAATGTCACCTCCATGACACAATGAGCTATCAGATTAGGACTTTGGAGTTTGCCATATCATATTTATTGAACATATTTATCAACATATTTAATGAACCTCATATAGTATCTATGGGAGGAAAGGGGGGAAAAAAGTAGCAGAGAAGGTCTAGTTAAGTAGTTCTCTGCATCTGGGAGTTCCCACATCAATAAGACAAGATGCATCAAAGTATAGGAATATAGTGTAGTAAATACCATTATACTGTAAGGAATAAAGAAGTATACTGTGAACTCAAAGCCTGACAAAGCTCTGTGAGTAGCCAAAGAGATAACCTTCTCTATGTGATTCAGAATGACAGGACTTTTCCAGTGTGCTGGAAGGATAGCCTCTATAGGATGATGAATAAATGCTGAGTTTATATAAACTTTAAACTATCTGAAAATATGCCTCAAATCCTGAGTTCAAATATTATGTCCATCACTACCTGTGTAACCCTGAGCAAATTGCATAATCCATGCTGTTTCCTCATTTGTAAAATGGTAATAGCACCTCCCATCATAAGGCTCAAGTGAGATAATATATGTAAAGCATCTTGCAAATTCTAAAGAGTAATATAAATGTTAGCTGTTATCATTACTTATTAAATCTTTAAAAGCTATTATTATGAGGCACCTAGGTGGTATAGTTGATAGAATGCTAGGTAGGCCAGGAAGAACTGAGTTCAAATCTGACTTCAGACACTTATTGGCTGTGTGACCCAGGGCAAGTCATGTAATCTGTTTATCTAAGTTTCCTCAACTGTAAAATGGGGATATAATAATAGTCTCCATCTCATAATGTTGTTTTGAGAATAATATAAGTTATCTGTAAAGCACTTAGCACAGTAACGAGCATTAAAATAACTGCGGATTCACCATATGCTGTGAATTGGCACAGATGGGAATAGTGAATGTTGGAAGGATAGTGGGAAAACAGGGACACAAACACATTGTTGGTTGTAATATGAACTTATCCAGCCATTGATGGATATTGATTTGAATTATGCAAAATTATAACTTCATTTTTACCCTTTGACCTAACAATACCATTACCAAGCATATATCCCAAGCAAATGAAAGACAGAAACAAAGGTCCAATACATACTAAAAAAACCTGTGGTATATGATTGTGTATTATGTGCTCCATTACTGTGCAATAAAAATAACCAATGTGAGGAACTCTGAGAAAAATAGGATGATTTGCAGGAATGCTTAGAGAGAAGAAGCAAAACAACATGCATTCAAGAACTACAATAACATAAATGAACATATCACTAAATGCTGAATTAACTGAAAAACTAATGATGGTTAAGAAAATAAATATTGAAACATATTTCCTTCTTAATGACAAAAATAAAAGACCAAATATGAACACTGTAATGAGTGTCACTGCTGAATTACTTGTTTTCTAGAAAGAAGGGTTCAATAAGGGAAGGGGGGGGGTCACCATAAATAACTAATGTAGATTAAAGGCATCAAAAAAAGCATATTTAAATAAAACAATCTGAGTTTCCATCTCAGCATCATGAAACTGTTAATGATGAAAGGGACAAAATTCAGTGCTAGTAATATATGCTACATGTGCTATTGAGCTGCTACTGAAGTTAGGAAAAGATCTCTAACATTTTTGGAAAGCAGTAAGGAATTATCCAGTAAGTTACAAAAATATGCACACCCTTTCTCTATCCACCAGGTGATTACTGATGGAACAAAAAGACCTATTGGTACAAAAATATCTTCTAGTAGCACTATTATAGCAGAAAACTAGGTGTCTATCAAATGGAAATGGCTAATCAAATGCTAATTTACAAATGCAATAAAATATTATATCCTAAAAACAATGAATATGAAGAATTCAAAGGGATAGAAAGACATAACCTTTATATATATACACACACATATATGTATATAAACACATATGTGTGCATATATATACATATATACATACATGCATACATAACATATATAGAAAATCACAACTACATAGCTAAAGCCAACAGTTATAGCAACAAATTCATGTGAAAAAAGAAAAGCTAAGAGATTAGGAAAACAAGGGCAATGTGGACACTACTATGTTAAAAGTCAATATACACACCTTTTGGAGTTGTTTACAAACAGTAAATAATAAATTACAGACACACAAACATTTACAATCTTTTGTTTGTTGATTTCTCTTACACGATCATTTTTCTTTTATGTTCTTGTTAGTACATTTGAATTCCTGTGTTTTTCAATGGAAATTTAAAAAAAAAATCTCTATTTAAAAAATTTTTTAAAGGCCCAATGAATTACATACATAGAAGTGCAAAAAAAAAAATAATTCTAAGTGAGGCCAGAATGGAAAAAGGTCCAGAAGGATCAAGGAAGGCTTCCCAAAGATAGTCTTTCATTTGGGCTTTAAAGAATGAGTAGAAATTTAAATTTAACAGTAGGGGAGAGGCATTCCAGGTATGGGAAACAATGTGAACAGAGGCAGAGATGGGAAAGTTTCAGGAATGCTCCAATAGCAAGTAGTCAGTGGTATTGCATGGCATAGTTGGTGAGAAAGTTGGCTTTGAGGCCAGGAAAATCTGGGTACAATCCTGACTGACACATACTGTGTGACTCTGAACAATTCATTTAACATCTCAGGTAACTCTTCAGATTACAAGTTGCATAGAAGGCGCTGACAAGCATTAGCCTCCCATGGACATCAATAATACTAATGAAATCGAAGGTCTGGTTCATATACCTATCGTATAAGGTACAGCTAAAAAGATTGTAGAAAGCCTTGAAAGTCAAAGGAACTTTATTTGGTAGGTATTAGGGAGCCAGTGAAGATTTTTGAGAACTTAGTTGTTCTATGAACAAAATAACCTGATATCTACAGAAAAGTTGGTTTGGGGGACTGGGCAGCAATAGAAGACCTGTTAAGAGGTGAGTTGTAATAAGGGGCTACACTAAGACAGTAGTAATGGTCACCAAGACTTGGTTTCTAGATATGAAAGGTGAAAGAAGGTCAAAGAAACACAAGGTTTGAATTATGGGGAACAAGGTAATACTACTGACAGAAAATATCAGTCAGAAGATTTGGATGGTAAGAAATTTTTCAAATATGGTGAATTTGTAGGCCACATTTCTTAGGGAGCAAAGTAGTACAGGCCACAAGAGGGTATAAAATTCTAGAAATTAAGGTCTGTTTGCTTACAGATCAGAACACCTGATAATAACCTTAATTTTTTTATGAGTTACTTCAAAGTTCACAAAACAAAGCTACATTCTAGGAGGTGCTGAGATACAAATACTATATAGAAAGTGCTAAAATTAGATAAACCTAGTCATTTGAAATCAGTTTGGAGACAGGAGACTAGTTAATACCACCTCAATCTTTCAAATCTTATTAACTTCTCAGAACTTCATCATTTTCCTTTGTACACAGACAATAGACAGGAATAAATTCCAGTTGCATTTTTTATTTAAATAAAATCCTATCAGTCTGCCCCTCCATTCTCACACACACCCCCACCCAATAGTCACCTCAAACACAAGGGTTTTCATTATGACCATTCTGCCCTGTCCTGGGGGAATGACACACAAGACAGGAGTTAAAATGTAAACCTTCATTCTCCCAAAAAACACATATGCAGAGATGAGTTTAGTGGGGGTGGGTAGGGGTAGAACAGTACCTATAAAAGATAGATCAAGTGAGGCAAAGCTAGATGAGGACAGAGGTAAATGGATTCCTCTATGCCCCTGGTCAAAACGAACAATTTCCCATATCTACTAGATTGTAGGAAGAGGGAAATAACCTCCAACATACACCCTGGGGATGTGTGAGGATCCTTTTGTACTTATAGGTGTGACTGACCTCCCTAGTGTCTGATTTCCTTGGAGATAAGTGGCTTTCATTGCCACAATTTATTCTTCCATTATCCATAAATGGGAGATGTGGCTGGGCTGGGGAAAGATGGTGGAGAAAGGAAAGGAGTAGTATAGCAGCCAAGTCAAGAAACTCCACGAGGGATTTAGAAATTTATATAGGAGGAGGGTAAGGGAGAAACCCCAATCCCAATGGTACCCAAGTTTCCCTACCCATGATGTGGAAGAGATGGTAAAATGAGGAACATAGTTCATAATTCTATTCCTGACTATGCTGGGCTCCTGGAGAAGAGGACCGATCATTCACACTTGACAGGTAAAACAAGGTGAATCAGGAGGGAAGTCATCTATTTTAAAGTTTGGACAACTGACTTCAGGCCCTTCCAAATTGATCTATCTAATTAAGAGACTCTATAAGACCTTCTCATCTTGAATCAGCAGTTGGCTGGGGAACACCAAAGGCTATCTATGGTAATAGCAGCATTCTTTATATGGACCACTCACAGGAAACCTAGAGTATCACTGCTAATATGAGTCAGGGGAGGGAGGATAAGGGTTGGAAATCTCAGATTTCTCCCCCATTATCCTATAACACTTGACTTTTTTGAGTTATGTAATAGTCACTAAAAATTAAGGGAAAGGCATCTTGAGTAATGAACTTATTATATGGAGGGTTGCAAGTTTGGGAGAGGGCAAAAAACATAAGAATCCCTAGTAGGGTCTGGCAGCATTGGGGATCTTATTAAGAGAACCTCAACATGGGGAAGGATGACTTTGGAGAATGAGAATGCTTCTGGAGGATGGGGCTGGAGGAGTAGAAAAAATGAGAAGGGCAACTTAAAGCCTCTAAGGACAGCACTCCTCCTGGTCAACTTCCTGTTCCTTCTGGACTGAATTCCCTGAGGGGAAGAAGAGAGGGAGTGAGAGACAAAAATGGTAAAAGATGAACAGAAATTGAGCCATAAAGAAAAACATGAAGAGGGAAGGGGACAGAATGATAGAGGTGTATAGACTAAGAAAAAAAGGGTGAGAGCAGCCTCTCAGAATAAGGCAGAAGTGAAACCTGTAACAGTGAAAGAAGAGACAGGTACATGAGCCAGTGGGGGGAAAAGAGAGCATCACAAAGACAGAGTAGACAGATGTAAGGGGCTTTTCAAAATGGAGAACTCAAAGGGAGAAGGGAGACCAACCGAGTGTGTAAGAACCCCCTGAGTGAGAAGAGGAATAGGGACAAAAAGAGGAGACATTTTCAGCTCTTTGGGAAAGTGAGGGCTATAAGCTAATGCTTCGTTGGTGACGACCTCGATTCCCACTCCCTCGATCTCCCCCACCCTCAGGGCTTAGCTCCTGGCCATCTAAGCTGGCATGGTCTGAGAGGCCCCTCAAGTGCTCCACGGAATCACATTTCTGTAGGTCAGAGGCAACAGTGCGAAGGCTCAGGAGACTCAAGGTATCAGGGGCAGGGCCAGGTTCAAGGGCTCCACTCTCCTCCAGATACCCACCCTCTGCCCCCTCAACCCTGATGTCTCCACTATCCCCACTCTCAAGTCCAGCCTCTGCCCCTACAGGGGAAGAGCGCCTGTGAACAGGGGCTTGAGGCAAACCCCTGCGGCGGGCATGGATCTGCTCGCTGATCTGCTCCAGATTTCTCAGGGCAACTGAGTAGCGGGTCTTTGCCTGAGACACTTGCTGTTCCAGCTCAGTCACCTTGGCCTTGTGTTCCTGAGGGAGGTAAGAACAAAAATATGAGATGCCCCACCAACAGAAACCTTTTGGGGGTCTTCCTAATTCCCTCAATTTACTCTATCATCTTCCCTGTTATTTTGCCTTCTGTCTCAATCTCCCTCTCAGATTTACCTTTTCTTATTCTCTCTCCTCTGCCAGTTGCTAATGCAACTTTTCCTTCCTTCAACTTGGCATTTTCTTCCTCCACCAATTTCAACGAATTCTTCCATTTTGAAATATCTGGAGCACTATCCTATTATCTACCTCTTTCTCCACAATTATCTGCATTCTCTCCTTTCCATACTGATTCCCTTGTTCTTCTTGTCATTAATTTTACCTTTAACCCCCCCCCAACTCTTCTCAGCTTTCTCTTCTCCATCTCCCCTTCCCTCTCTCCCATTGTCCTGTGTCAGCTCCTTCCTAATGTTTTTCTATGTTCTTCCTTTACGTTCTTTAGGGTCCCTGTCACTTCTCTTACTCTGCACCTACACTTGCCCCAGTTTTTTCTCCTGGTTCTCCATTTCTTCACATTTCCTCTGCTTTCTCTCTGGCCTGACCTGAATTCCACCTTCCCTTCCTCTCACTTCCCAACCTGCTCTGAAGTCTCTTCATAGACTTTCTTTGGCCACCATACAGGGTAGATGTCCACTAAAGTGTATGGTCACCTTGGATCAAACACCTAAATCCCTGCTCTATTTGAGGTTATCTTGACTAGCAAAATGTCTGCTGCTCATACCACAAACTCACGGTTCACCCTTTTCCTCTTCTTTTCCTTTTCCCCATATACTATTTTCTCTTCAAGTTTGTCCCATGTTCTCCTTTTTTAGCTGCCTCCCTGTCTCACCCACGCCAGTCTGTCAAGGCAACTCACCTCTAAAATCTGGTTAAACTGAGCCTTAAGCTCAAAGTATGGACGGCTCTTGCCAATGACCCGCCTAAGAGTCTTTTGCAAGGCCTGTACCCGAGCCTCTGCCTGTTGGCACAGTCTGGTCACCCGTTGGTGCTCCCTCTCTCCCCGAAGACGTTCCTCCTCTGCCTCATTTACCTGAGTCCCAAGGGACAGAAAACACAAAGCAAGAGAAAGAGAGAAAACTGGATGGAATCACTCCAAAGGCTTTCTTCCCTTGGCTTCTCCCCAAGCTGCCATCCAACAGCTAACCCGGAGGGGACAGATCTGGTACAATTATCACTCTGTGCTAAAGACTTCACTGAGTGTAAAGAGTTAAAAAGTCCCACAGTAGATAGAATAAGAAGACAGAGGAGAAGGTAATAAGCCTAATGAAAGTCAAGGCAGTTTTGTTCCATCCCTATTTTTCTGTATACCTGATTTGTTTTTAGTCCTGAAGCATGTGAGCCAATAGTGGAATACACAAGGTCATGTAATAATTGTCTCTTTTTATACCCCATGCTACTTGGAGTCTGATAAAATAATCACATTAAAGCACTGTACTGATACATCAGCAGTAGGATATTTGTTCGTAATTGTTATTCCTGATGAAAATGGGTAAAGATTTTCATAGATATGTGTCTTATCTATATCTAACACTTATATAGCACTTTCTATGTGCCAGGCACTATGCTAAGTGCAACCCTGAGAGGTAGGGATTATTACCCCAATGTTACAGATGAGCAACTGAGGCAAACAGAGGTTGAATGACTTGCCCAGGGTCACACATGTACAAAGGGTCTAAGGCAGGAACAGAACTCGTGTCTTTCTGACTTCTGGCCATAGAAGAGCTATTATGTCACTTAACTTCTCTAAGCTTCAATATTCTCATCTGTAAAATGGAGATCATACCTATATCATCTATTTTTTACAGGGTTGTCATAAGGATCAAATGAAATAATATATGAAGGGTTTTGTAAAACTTAATTGATGCACAAATATCAGTACTATTATTATTAGAAGCTCAATGAGAGACAGTGTAGTAGAATGGATATAGACCTGAGTTTGAATGCTGACTCAGGAACTTGCTTGTTATATGATAATCCTAGGCAAGTCATTAAACTGAGCCTTTGTTTCCTCACCTTTAAAATGGGAAGAATAGTAACCTCTACCTCACAGGGATGGAGATCAAATATGGTAATATATGCAAAGCACTTCCCAAGCCTTAAAGCACAACGTAAATGTGAGTTATTGTTATTGCACATAAAATGTATTCAAATACTTACAGATTCATGGAATATTAAAGCTGCTGACTGAGGCACTGGTGAACAAGAATATAAATAAGAACTCAATAACAAAGACCTAAATAATCATAGTTGCACAGAGCTATACACACAAGGACTAAGGTGATGCTAACATAATGGGGAGATGAATTGTGTCAAATCAGTCCTCAAGGAAGTTGCTGGTGAAATAAAAATCTGTTAAGAGAGCAATGAATAAAGAAGCCTAGGTCAGAGGTAGAGCTCAGGTAAGTGCTTGGAAGAAGAGGATAAAGGCTTAGTGAAGACATTTTCTTGGCTGATACAGAGGGCAAACAGGAAGTCATGAAAAACAAAAAGAATTCAATTGTAAGAAAAGAGGGGGTGGGAATAGTAAAATAGTAAGGGAATGTAAGAAGGGAAGGAAATCAGATACAAATAAAAGGAAAAAATATGAGAATTAAAGGAAAGGAAGAAAGGGATGATTGATGCTGCTGGTTACCCCTCACCTTACAAGTGGCATGATTAAGCATCTCCTGCCACGTGGGATCAAGCCGGTTCTTGTCAGCCATGACACCTTGTTCGGCCACAAACACCATCTCTCGAGCAGCATTGTGCATGCTCACTGCCCGTTCATAGCGTAGAGCTGCCTTCTGTGTTTCCTGCTGAGCCTGGAGGGAAGGTGGTGAACAGTCACGGGAGGGGCCCAGACTTCCCCTACCAAGGAAATCCTGACTGATGGAGAGCCAGTCATGAGAAAGGTAAATATAGTAGAGATTTCCCCTATATCTGCCCCAAGTGGACGGCAATCCCATATCCTGGAGAGAGAGAGAGGGTTGGAAATGAGAGGGCAATCTCACTGTCCTCCCTTCTCTCTCAAACTATGCTATGAGAGCCTAATTGGAGACACATTTCTGTAGAAAAACAGAAAAAAAGGAGAGGAGAAATGAAGGAAGGAGACACAGATGCAAGAGAAGTGGCATGGTATAGTAGATAAAACACCAGACTAGGCGTCTCAGGAGATTTGGCTTAAATTCCTACCTCAGACACTTTCTAGTTGTATGACCATGAGGAAATCATTTACCTCTCAGAGCCTCAGTTTCCTTATCTGTTAAATGAGAATAAAAGTGCTCACACTATCAACCTCATAGTGCTGTGAGGAAAGCCCTTTTCAAGCCTTAAAGTGACTATATAAAAGTAAACATGACGAGAAAAAGTTTGGAAGAGACCTTAAAAGTCATGTAGTCCAAAACACTCACGCCTTTTACAGATCAAAAATTGAAGCCAAGAGAAGGAAAATTACTTGACCAAGACTATACAGCTGGTCACTAAAAGGTCAACATCAGACACCCTACTTTGCTTAACTTCTAGCATAGCAGAAAACTAAGAACAGGCACTACAAGTGTACACTTGCAGGTGTATTAAGTCTACACACAAGCCGGACCTTGAGCTCAGGGGACAAAAGAGCATGTACTTCAGGGGATGGAACACCCAATTGCTGTACCTCTTTGGCCAGCCTTCGTGCCTCATAATACGGCCGGGCCTTATCAATGCAACTTCCCAAATGAGAACCTTGTGTATTGAGCTTTCTAGCTGACTCCTGCAAGATCCTCCGATATGTGGTCCGGGCCTCCTGTCAATAAGATATTAGAAGGCAAGATTACTGGATAGCTCTCCTCTGGCTGCTCTAAAATTCCCCATCCCCTGGTTCCCCTCCACCCCCTTCCCCAAAATATACCACGGTCTCAAGTTGGAATTATAGGTAGGGAGATAGTCATACTTGGTCCCAGGAATCCAAGATTTAATTTGAAACAAAAACATGATTACTGCTGTTTACATGTCCTCCATAGAAGGTAAAGCTAAAGGAAAAAAAAAGGTTTCTCTTCCTCCATTTCCTCTTCTACCCTTCAATATAAACTTAAGCAAAAAATGAAGGCAAAGGAGAAGAGAAAGCCCAGAGAGCAATTATTATAGGAACACAAATTTATGCTGAAAAGGATTCTAAAAGTTCATGAAATATAATCCACTCATTTTACAGACACCCAAGTCCTCTGACTCCAAATCTAATACTCTTTCCACTATCCCAAGCTGCTCCCTACACAAGGCATCTCTCGGATTCCTGGAAATCTATTGTAACTTGTTCCCATGTTAGTGTTCCAGGTGGATGGACAGGAATACTCACATCAAGTTGCAGCTCTACTTGATTGATTTCCTCACTGGCCTGGTTCAGGTGCTCTAGTTCCTCCTGTCCAAGGGGAGATGAAGGGAGAGAGATATTAGTCAGGTAGACCCTTAGAAGGTATAAATCCTATCATGAAAAAGTCAAAAGCCTTCTTTGTACTTTTTAGAGGATAGGAAGGGTTATTATATACATACACAGAGAGCCTTTAAACACTGGCAATGACAATCAATAGTGTGGACTAGGGGGAAAAGAGTCTGGAAGGAGCCTGTCGAGTCAAAAATTATCTCCCCCCAAAACAGACTTATTATTTTCTATTCCCCTAGCACAGAAGGAACATTAAAATTCTCACAAAAGGGAAAGAGGTAACCAAGAACAGTTTTTAGCATCAGGGGTCTTGTAAAGGCTCTCCTCACTGCCCAAGATGGAAAGGAGACTTATTTGGCTTATAGGCAAGGGAAAGAGCAGAAAAATGGAATCTATACATGTCTATGAGTAGGACTTCATCCCTTCAAAGACAGAGAAAAGGGTTTCTGGTTTGACAAAGGAAAGGTCTTAACTACAGTTCTAACCCGTTCTCACCTATACTTGAAACATCACAAAGAAAATCACACAGTCAAAAGCAGCAAGCCAAACCAGGTAATATACCAATTAAGCACAGTATTTTCTATACTGTGTATGTACCCTCACATATGAGGAGGTGTGTGTATATGCTTTCCAATTTTTTTACAAGCATCATCTCATTTAGTCCTCATAACCTCCGGACATAAACCTGTACTATTCTTACTGACAAAAGAGGAAACTGGTATCCAGAAAAGTGACTTGCCCAGAGTTGTAAGGCTTTGGTGTTATTATTGTTTAGTCATTTTTCAGTTATGTTCAACCCCTTTTTAGGTTTCCTTAGCAAAGATACTGGAGTGTTTTACCATTTCATTCTCTAGTTCATTTGCAAAATGAGGAAACTGAGGCAAAGAGGGTTAAGTGATTTACCCTAGGTCACATAGCTAGTAAGTGTCTGGGTCCAGATTTGAACTCAGGTCTTCCAGACTCCAAGTCCAGCACCCTATCCACTGAGCCATCTATCCACATAGAGGTCCTGTAGACATCTTAAATTCAACATGTTCAAAATAAAACTCATTATTTTTCACCCTCCCCTCCTCCTAACTTCTCCATTATTGTTGAGGGTACTACCATTTTCTCAGTCATTCACTTAGAATCTGAGTATCATTCTCCATTCCTCACTCTCTCTCACACCCCCATCTTCAATCAGTGGTCAAGTCCTGTCATGTCTACCTTTATAATATTTCTCATATATGCCCCTTGTTTCCTCTGGCATTGTACCCCTCACAATGCAGGTCTATATCACCCCATATCTGGAAAATAGTCTATCAAAAACCTGCTCGGCTCTCCCTGCTTTGGTCTCTCCTCATTCTAATCAATCTTCCACTCAGCTGTCAAACTGATCTTCCTAAAATGCAAGTCTAACAATATGATTCCCCTATTCAATACACTCCAGTGTCTCCTTATTACCTCTAAAAGTAAAATCCTGTTTGGCTTTTGATGCTTTTCCCAACATGGCCCTTTGCTACCTCTCCAGTCTTCTTACCCCCTATTCCCCTCTATATACCCTTCAATCCATTCACATCAGCCTCCTTGCTGTTCTTCATACGTGACATTCCATCTCTTGACTCTACGCACTCACGCCTGGAAATCTTCCTTCTCCTCTCTACCTCCTAGCTTCCCTAGTTTCCTTCAGCTTTCAGTCAAATTACCATCTTTAGCAAGAACTCTTTCCTGGGCCTTCTAAATCTTAGTGACACATGAGAAGGTTTAGATGAACTAAAGCAGAATAAAGTAAGCAAATAAGAAAACATTTTAAAATACATACTGACTCCAATATAAATGGAAAAAATAACAACCACAACAGAAAACAGAAAATGAATGCTGGATAATTATGAAGTCCAAGTATAACACCAAACAAGAAAGAAGAAAATAAAAACTCTCTCTACTTTGCAGAAACCTAAGCCTATCACAAGAAATATGTATGTACATACACATATGTGTATGTGCTTATATATGTGCACACATATACATAATCTGATTTCTGGTTAAAAAATTGATCAGGTTAAAAAACTGATTGTTTTGCTAAATGTTTTTCTTTGTTTTTTATTCTTTGTTAAGAGGCCAGTTCAATGGGAGGGGCACGTTCAGAAATTAAGTCAATGTAAAAACAAAATATATCTTAAAAATTATTACTCTTAAATATCAGTTAAAACCTAAGTCATAAATATGATTCTGCAGCTATCTAATAAATGTTTACCGTTGGCTTCTGTTTACCACTAAGAACAGATGATAGCACCTCATCCCAAAGGAAAACAACTCAAAATTGCAAAATAAAACAACTCTGAGGTTTCAGCTCCAATCCATCAGACTGATGAAAGTAAAAAAAAATGAAAGTGATAAATGTTGAAGGGGCTTTGGGAAGATAACTACACTAATGCACTGTTAGTTGAACTATGAATGTCCAATCCTTTTGAAAAAAACAATTTGAAATGACCCTAAAAATGTCACTAAACAGTGTGCTCATCCTTCGGTGCCTAAAACCATGTCATCAGAGAAATAATGACATGACTTGCACTTGACTTTGTTTTGAGTTGAGGTGGGCTGTGAAGGTCACCAACCTCACTACTCCTCCAGAGTCACCTGAATCCAGTGACCAGATATCCATTAGGATGACTGGAGATGACCCAGGATGAGGCAATTAGGGTTAAATGACTTGCCCAAGGTCACAGAGCTAGTAAGTGTCTGAGGTGAGATCTGAACTCAGGTCCTCCTGACTCCTGCACTGGTGCTCTATCCACTGTACCACCTAGCTGCCTCCACTGAACAGTACCTATTCAGCAATCCCACTACTAGTATATACATATATATATGTATATACTATCTCTGTATATATATATATGTATATACTATACATCATGAGGAGATCAAAGAGAGAGGGAAAAGTCTCCTTTCCCTTTCATATAAAAATTTTTGTGGTAGGAAAGAACTGGAAGAAAAGGGGGTGGTGCACACTGGAGAATGGTCAGGAATGTAGTAGAATGTTATTATGCTATTAAAAAGAGAAATATAACACAGCAGCAGCAGGGGCAGCAGCAGCAACTGTTTCTGGATCTCTGGGCCCACCAACTATGGGGGGAGATCAAGCAGCTGACAGTACACTCCCTACCCCCACTGGAAGCAGAGCACTACCTTGGCAAAGAACTCAAAAGTCAAGTAAATGGATGGGGAAACGAGCAAAAACCGGAAAAAGAATCAGATGACAGAATCTTACTTTGGTGAAAAGGAAAACCAAAACATGCAAACAGAAGACAACAAAGTCAAAGCTCCTCCATCCAAAGATTCCAAGAAAAATATGAATTAGTCTCAGGCCATGAAAGAGCTCAAATAGGATTCTGAAAATCAAGTAAGAGAAGCAAAAATTGGGAACAGAAATGAGAGTGAAACATGAAAAACAAGTCAACTGTTTGCTAAAGGAGACCCCAAAATAATGCTGAAGAAAATAATAACTTAAAAAATAGACTAACTCAAATGACAAAAGAGATCCAAAATGCCAATGAGGAGAAGAATGCCTTCAAAAGCAGAATTCGCCAGATGGAAAAGGAGGTCCAAAAGCTCACTGAAGAAAATAATTCCTAAAAGATTAGAATGGAGCAGATGGAAGCTAATGACTTTATGAAAAATCATGAAATTATAAGACAAATCCAAAGGAATGAAAAAATTATCAGGCAATGTGAAATATCTCACTGGAAAAACAATTGACCTGGAAAACAGATATGGGAGAGATAACTTAAAAATTATGGAACTGCCTGAAAGCCATAATCAAAAAAAAGAGCCCAGACATGATCTTTCAAGAAATTATCAAGGAAAATTGCCCTGATATTCTAGAACCAGAGATAAAATAAACATTGAAAGAATTCACTGATTGCCTTCTGAAAGTGACACTCCAAAAGGAAAATTCCTAGGAAAATTGTAGCCACATTCCAGAGCTCCCAGGTCAAGGGGAAAATACTGCAAGCAGGCAGAAAGAAACAATTTGAGTATTGTGGAAATACAATCAGGAAAACATAAGATGTAGTAATTTCTACAATAAAGGATCACAGGGTTTGGAATATGATATTCCAGAGGTTAAAGGAGCTAGGATTAAAACCAAGAAATCACCTACCCAGTAAAACTGAGTATAATACTTCAGGGGAAAAAATGGTCATTCAATGAAATAGTAGACTTTCAAGCATCATTGGAACAACCAGAGCTGAACAGAAAATTTGACTTACAAACACAAGAATCAAGAGAAGCATGAAAAAGTAGAAAGGAAAGAGAAATCAAAGGACTTACTAAAGTTTAGTTGTTTACATCCCTACATGGAAAGATGATATTTGTAACTCTTGAGACTTTTCTTGGTATTTGGGTAGTTGGAAGGATTATATACATATAGACAGAAGGTGCAGGGTGAGATGAACAGAAAGGGATGATATCAAAAAAATAAAATTAAGGGGTGAAAGAGGAATATATTGGGAGGACAAAGGGAGAAATAAAATGGGGCATATTATTTCTCACATAAAAGAGGCAAGCTAAAGCTTTTTCAATGGAGGGAAAGAGGGGGGAGATGAGAGGGAAAAAGTGAAGCCTCCTCTCATCATATTTGGCTTAAGGAGGGAATAACATGCACACTCAATTTGCTATGAAAATCTATCTTACACTACAGGAAAGTAGGGGAGAAGGGGTGTGGGGGGGAATGATAGAAGGGAAGGTAAATGGGAGGAGAGGGTAATTAGAAGTAAACACTTTTGAGGAAGGATAGGGTCAAAAGAGAGAATAGAGTAAATGGGGGGGG
>CM053770.1:301097958-301119042 GCA_028658325.1 Potorous gilbertii | reverse complement strand
ACAAATGAGGAGAAAATTTTGGAACCCAAAATCTTGTGAAAATGAATGTAAAAAGTTAAAAAAATAAATTTATTAAAAAAAAAAACCAGAATTGATGGAAAAGGAGGTCTAAAGGCTCGCTGAAGAAAATAATTCCTTAAAAATTGGAATGGAGCAGATGGAAGCTAATGACTTTATGAAAAAATCAAGAAACTATAAAACAAAACCAAAGGAATGAAAAAATATCAGGCAATGTGAAATATTTCATTGGAAAAACAACTGACTTGGAAAATAGATCCAGGAGAAGCAATTTAAAAATTATTAGACTACCTGAAAGCCATGATCAAAAAAAGAGCCCAGACATCATCTTTCAAAAAAATAAATATGGAAAGAATCTACTGATGACCTCCTGAAAGAGATCCCAAAAGGAAAACTCCTAGGAATATTGTAGCTAAATTCCAAAACTCCAAGGTCAAGGAAAAAATATTGCCGGTAGCCTTAAAGAAGCAATTCAAGTATTTGTGGGAAAACAATCAGGATAACACAAGATCTAGCAGCTTCTACATTAAGGAATCTCAGGGCTTGGAATATGATATTCCAGAGGTCTTAGGAACTAGGATTAAAACCAAGAATCACCTACCCAGTATAATACTTGAGGGGAAAAAATGGTCATTCAATAAAAGAGGACTTTCAAGCATTCTTGATGAAAAGACCAGAGCTAAATAGAAAATTTGACTTTCAAACACAAAACACAAGAGAAGCATGAAAAGGTGACCTGTTTTTAATTCTTCAGAGACCAGGAAATTCTAATACTTACAGACATGCAGCTAATTCAAAAATTTTGACCTAAGTATCCACATAGGACAAACTAAGTGGATGAAGAATTCCTTTCATCTAAATTGTGATATGTAAATGGTTGGATAACCCATAGAACTGTTTCATTATTATCAGTACTTTAGACAGGCATTATAAATAGATGATAAATTGAAATCAGGAATGAAGAGAAGAAAATGAAGAGGTGGTATGTATGGTCTATGGAAAGATTTGCAGTACTTTTCATGGGAAGATTTCAGGGAAAATTTTCCCTGAAATCAACACTCATCTTTTTAGCATTGGCATTTTTCTGATAATGTCATATAGCTATTGGTCTTTTTCCATAAAAATTACAAAAGCAAACCTTAGTTATCTGTTGAAATCATCACAATTTCTACCGGAAAAGATGTGAATATGAGTAGTTTGGGGCTATCAATAATATGTGATTTATGGATACATATAAATCATTGTATGAGAAAAAAAGAAATCAACTCTACAAATGATAGGTCCATTACAAATTTGTGCTATAAAGTCTCAGAGGTGACATCACTGCTCCATCCATTTATTCTTGCCTTTCTTCTCTATTCCACTCCCAACAGAAACTGTTCCAAGAGCCCTACACTATCACCTCCTCTTTTCATTTCAACAAAGGGCTTTGTGTCACAATTCACTGAAATTTAGATTAGTAATTTTAGAGAAAGCAGTTTCTGTTCAAATAAAGGACAATATAGAAAAGAAGAAAAAAACAACTTTGAGTGAAAATACGCTTACTATGAAAGCAAAATATATTAATCTTGAAGATAAGATGGGTAGATAACCTGAGGGTCGTTGTCTCCCAGAAGAACATGACAGGATTAAAAAAACAAAATCCCCAATACCACAATGCAGGAAATAATAGAAGAGAACTGCCTGGAAGTTCTGAAGATAGAAATGAGATACCAATGAAAAGAATTCATACCTTGCCCCTGAAAAAGTCCAAGATTGCAAACTCTAAGACACATAGTGGCTAATTTTAACAATTCATTTCAGAAACAAGTTCTGCAAATAATTAGGATAAAGACTTTAAAATACAAAGGAAAAGAAATTTGAATATCGCAAGACTGTTCTGTACTCACCAAACATCATAAGAGGGAATAGAATAATGTGTTCTAAACATAGTGGAACTCAGGATGCAGCCCATGGTGACATATCCTGCACATCTTAGCTTAACCATACATGAAAAAAGGAGGACATTCAATTATAAAGAAAAATTTGAAACATTTTTAAAAAGAAATCAAGAAGAGATGAAATTACTTGCTTCTCAAATACACCAAGAAGAAATACAGGAGGAGTGAATAACTCTAATAGTCATGGAATGGAACATCAATATAACTGAGTGACCGTTGAGTGAGCAATAAGAAGCTTCTTTCTAAATGTACACAGGTGGGAGAGAGGTGATGGCAAAAGTCTAATGGAAGTAACAACGAAGAGACAGGAATGGGAAATTATGGACAGAACTTGGAGATGCCCTACCTACTGGTGAAGCAATGACTGTGATGTGTATGACTACACTACAACATAGGATGGTACATGAAGGTGAGAAGAATGTGATCCCTACTGTCCAAAAATGAGAAGAGCCTGCGGTGGAGGTGAGGAAGAGGGAAGAATTGAAAGGGAAAGGCCTTGCTTTGGTGGCAGAAGTGGGTTCCACTGATGAATACTCATATGAGGGAAAAGAGATGATTTGTGAAGGGAGATGGGACTTTGCACTGGATGTGACCTGAAGGATTTAGTGCTTAAAAAGTCCTACAAAGAGAGGGAGTCGAAGAACTCTTATGGGCAACTGGCCCCTAGGGAGTAGGAGAGTATGGCCCAAAGGAGGAGAATGTAAGACAAATGTGGAAAGTATGGTAACCAAGGGAAGGCATAGGTGGGCTGCATAATCACGGCCATGGTAGGGAGAAGCTCTTCCATGAGACAATGTCATCTCTGACACCCACCATAACAAGCATTGTCCTGGGAATGAGGCACTCATGAAAAAAGAGAATCCATAGGGCAAACTCTATAAGGCAGTGGGAAGCCTAGAATTAGTACCTTATACACTTTGATCACATGAGGAACAAAGACCAGATAATTATAGGTGTAATGAATTAAGAGAATGAAGGTCTAAAGAGAGAGAGAAGATGGATAATGAAGAGAGCTAAATAAACCCTCTCTGGAAAGGGGCACAAAAGTGTTGAAACCTGAACAGCAAGCATTATTCATCTATTTGACCTTTCCTGTGTGGATAAACAGATTCAAGTCCTTTGAGTAACAACAGGAGGCTCTGCAATGTCGTGAAGTTTGATGGAATCAACACAATGTCATTTGCAAATAAAAGCATCTGAAAGACATTTCCACCTACAGGGAATACTTCTTTTACCTGGACTCTGTTAGAGCCCTTTGATTACAGTGTAAAATAAATTTAGCAACCGTACATTTTCCTCAAAATAGCTTTGTTTGCCACATTCAGCTTCTTCCATGAAAATGGAGGGAAGGAGGACAGATACAAAATATTTCATGTATATAGATTAATTAAGAGTTGTATAACTCCCCTGATGTTTATTATCAGAGGATTACTGAATAGGTTCATTTTCTAAGGAATCTTGAATGATCTTGAGAGATCTATATGAAAGAACCTGCAAAAGAGCCTAGAAGGTAGCATTTTGTTGTATTGTTTAACCCTTTTTCATAATCAACAAACGAAAAGCACAATGGGATTTTATAATCTCTATCTTTCAGTCAATAGTAAAATGGCAACGATATGGTCCATTGTTGAATACTGTTTGCAAAAGCCTGCTTTTTTCCTTCCTCATAACTTCATTGAGGATGCCCTCAATTTGTGTATAGATGTGCCTCACAGGGACTTTGAACAGATAGGAGAGTAACTATGTATGTGATGTTCCCTCAGTCACCTTTTTTGGTTTCAATAAGGTCTCAGATTTTTTTTATGCCTTTGTTAAGTTCCTTTTTCAGTAACCTCTTATATCAATACCCTTACAATTAATTGTATTGCTTCCAGCACCTTTCTCCTCTGTATATACAGGTAGGGAGTCATATTATTCAAAATCACACTATTAGAAGTTATAATTATATGTAAATTATGATAACGGGTTCTAGCCCATTAGAAAGATATAACAACAAAATTTTAAAATAAATTCTTTTATCTATTATTAGCATAAAACAACAGCAAAAATAAGAAAAAAGTTTTTCTTACTCAAGTTTATTATAAAGTAATAGGAAGCAACACTTAAAAAATTTTTAAATGCCTGATTATAGTACCTAAAGATAAGCCTACACTTACGATGGGATGAAAACGTCATTATTGTTGTTTAAAATATTTTAGATACATGGATTAAGCTGTCTTCTTCTTCTTTTTTTTTTTTTAGCTTTTCATATCCTGGTAGGTACAGAGAACTTTATATCTCCACAAATTTGCATGTTTAATACCCACACAGTGAGTCAAGTATTGTAAAGTCCAGAATTCCCTTGTCTGGGGAACCCTGTAATTCCCCCATAACTGTGGGGTGTTTTTTTATACCAAAGGAAGGTCCAAGTATCTCCAGATTTATTATAGGTAGTAGTGTAATCAATCATCATGAATACTTATAAAATAGCATCAATCTTCAGTCTGGGGCAGCAGTCAGATAGTTCAGTGGATCCCTGCAAGGAGCTATTGAATGCATCACTATTGATTAGTGGATATTTTTGGTTTTCTGCTTGTCAGTGAGCTTGGGGGTTAAGTTAATGTTATGCTTAAACATAAGTCTGCATATTGATCATTTACCAGTCACATGTAAGTCACAAATATTCTTGTAATGGCTTTCATACGTCATAGTATCTTAAGTTATGACTCAGTGTCTATAATTAAATATCTAAGTTATGATTCTAACAAGTTACCTTGTCTGGGATTACATCTTTCACAGAATTTGCATTTTTCATAACTTTTATTATTGTATTTTATGGCTTTTCTCCAATAGAAACCCTACAATCCACTCCTGAAAAGCCACCCATACATTCTTTCTGAATATCTTCTGCAAGGTCCTTGGATTGGCTCTATACTAGGCTGTTTAGGGCCTTTTTGGGTATAACCAGGGTGATCTCATTTGTAAGCATAAACCACATAAGCAATATAAGCCCAGATAGGAAAATAACATGACCAATAAGAGAATTACCACAATTACTATAATTTTCTTTCAACCCATGCCTGAGGAGGTGAAAGAAGAGCCAATGACATTTGGGGATCAATGGGTAAGCTGAATTATTGAACTTAGTACAGGTCAGCTGAGTTTCTGAACTAGGCCCAGAGACAAATAAATATGGGTTGGGCAGTTTTAAAACATATTGGGGGTGACAGAATAGAATCAATTAAAAGGGGGATCAGAACAATTTGATTTTCTCAATTTCCCCCTTTTTGTGGAGACACGTACGATGATGATCATCAACCCACCCCCAATGGCTATTTAATTAGCAAATTTCATCTTGGAATCCACAAGTCCCATTTAGTTGTCTGGTTTCTGGAATATCTTTCCTTGGGATAATCAGTAAAATGCCTTGTCCTTAGGGGCAACTCTTCAGCAGAATTGTTTTTCTGGTTTCAAATAGCTTGCAAAAAGCAAATCTCAATACAAGTTTAATACAGGCTCTCAAATTTTATTTCTCCGATAACTTAGAACCTTAGGGGTCTGATCTTATCAATAGACTATAAGTGGGAACATCAAAGTAGGAACACAGAGTTTGTTTAAAGCTTCAGAAAACTTTTTTATATGCCCATTCGAATCATTTACATCTGACATAAAGAATCATCTGATCTTGTTACGTTCTCAACTTTTTCTACTCTGATTCCAATTCCTTTAAGAGGATCACATGTTATTGGTGATCTAAATCTGCATGTGAAAAAATAAGTAACAACACTCTTGCAGATAGAAGCTTTCCACCCTGGGTACGATAGTTATATAAATTTACTTTTAAGAGGCTAACTTTACTCCAATTGTAATAAAAGACTTGGGAGGAAACTTAAATAATTAATTCCAAAACAGTACATATCAGTAAATTGTTTATAGTAAAACATAATTGTACTACAGGACACACAGAATAAATAGGTGTTATTTCCACATTAGTAATAAACTTGAATGATTTTTACATTAATATAACACTAAATATTCCATAAGTCATCTCCCTCTAAGAAAATTGATTGCACTGAAATTCTCTACCCCAAACCAAAGAAGTTTCTGATTTAGTTTGAGTAATTAATAGAATAACAGCTAGGTCCTTCAGTCAGTTACACTAATACCCAATTAATTATTCTTACATCTTTTTGAAGCATCATAGGACTTTATCTTCACTTATATTATTCTGAAAGAAGGAGCTATTTCAGTGATTCGATCTTATATAAGACTGTATTTGCATTAGCACAGCCTGAATACTAAACTAAACTAAAGCTGTTTGGGATATGAAATTTCTACACCTTCAGACTGAAAACCCCAAGATCTCACATACTTGCACTGTGCTCATATCTTTGTCTTTCAGGTAAAAGTCACAGGTTAACAACCAACTGTACAATAATAGTTATACCTCATAGCCAAACTCAAGAATAACAAGGTGGGAAACATTCCTGCTCAAGGGAATACAATGGGGAAACTGAGCCAAGGAGAATCCCACCTTAGGCTGATGCCAAGGCTCTTGGCTTTTCCCCAGATGCAGACCTCCACTTTTAACAGTTCAGGATCACATTCCCATTGAGTACCTCATGGCATTTCTCTCAAATGGTAGATTACTGACTATGGCTAAATTCAAACCTCAAAATAAAATCAGTTACAGTCCCAAGAGCTTTTACCTCAAATGGCAAGTTTCACTAATAACAGCTGAGAGCTACGTACAGTTATTTTTATCCTATGGAGTTCAAATAAGCAATAAAAATTTATCAAGATTCATATACATAAGAGATTTCAGTTAGTATCTTTTCATTTGCTTTTCTTCTCAAGTTTAAATTTATCCAGGTATAAAGACCAATCAGTAGGAATCATTTCTATATTATACATAAATTTACAAATTCTCAGCAAGCCAAGTTCATTGTTTAGTAACTCCATAACCTAAACAAGCTCTTTTCCCAGGGTTGATGACCTTGCCCATAAAGATGTTTTCCAGAGACCTAGCAAGTTTACAAAATAAAGGGAATCAAGAGGATCCCAGGAGAAGGGAGTTGATCCCAATGCCCCTGCTTTCCCATCCCATGATATTCTTCCTTTGAACTGATGTAAACCACAGACTGTCTGGGTGGCAAGTCTCTTGTATTCAGTCTTAATTTGTTTTGCCTTGACTGAATTTTCCCTGTATCTTCTATTACTATGATGTCTTTTGAGGTTCCCATGTAGCACATTGTACATTTTGTACCTGTATCTACCAGGATAGACACAGTTTGTTTATTTTTAGGGCTCCAGTATGTGGTAACTGGCATGTGGGGACTCCAGTCACCCCCTTTAGCCCTACATCAGAAGCGACCTTGGCTGTCTTCCTAAGGGAGGGGAGTTCAGGGTATCCACCCTATCTATCCATAGAACTGCTGTGGGCTCTGCTCTTTAACACCATCTGCTCATCCCAAAGTGGAATAGACTAACCTGCTGTACCTCGAAGAGGACTATTGCTCTGAAGGGACAGAAACAATCTGGATAAGATTTTCACCTCATCCCCTCCTTTCTACACATACTAATCAATTACCAATTTTAGATTTTAACATTAAAAAACCCTAAAATAACTTAGTTAATAATCTTACAGTTTTCATAAGTGTTAGCCTAACTGTTTTAGCTGCAACTTCCCATTAATTACAGGCAAAGCTGAAAATATCCAGTTTCCTAAAGGGCAGTTACATTATAAGACAGAGTTAGCAGGGCTAACAACTGATTTTAAAACAAATTTTCCACCATCTTTTAGTTTCTTTCATTTGAGATTTTAATAACATCTAAGTTATAAAAAGTTGCTTGACATAACTGATACAAAAGTTTACCACATGGAAACAATATTATGTATTTGAAACTTGGAACAAACCCATTGCCAGTCAGGTGACTCCAATTCTGTTGAATGTATTTCCAAATACCTTACATAGAAAACTGGTTATCTCATCACCACTGCATCTAATTGGAACTGATAATAGTTATAGTGTTTGCCCTATACCAGGCATTATGTTAGGCACTGTACACTAGTGTGAGGTACTAAATTGAGATAACTTGCTTAAAGTCACTCAGTTAACAAATTTCAGATCTATGTATTTTCCCAATTTGTCTTAGAGCCAAATGGTATAATGAATTCTGACTTATCTTAAGCATCAAAACAGGAGTAACACATTTCACTTAAAATGTGTCCAAATGAATTCAATCACCTGGATCTAGGTTCCAAATGGTATTATACAGAATCTGTGGTTATGATTTTAATACTGACTGTAGAATTATATTTAATACAAATACTATTTGTTCCATTTATTTCATACTATGGGACCCACTATTTCCAGCCATTCTGCTTCCAAAGACTGAAAAAGTGGCAATCTGATATTGATTTAATGTAATCCAATTACCACAATTAAGATTATGTTTTAATTTAGTTCAAATCTCAATTCCACAATCTTAGAAGGAACTTATAACTGTTTGATTTCTTCATATGAATAGGGCTCTCATATAATTTACAAATTTCCGATTTTAACACACACAACAATTTAGAGTTATTTTAAAACTGACCAGTACTTAATTTTAGTTTGTAAGACATCCCAAATCCTAAATATCTAAATTTCTAAATTCTAATCCTAATAATCCAATCAAACTCAATTACCTTTCAGTTATTTCCCAATTCACACAAACCTTTCCCCTTTTTGTACACCAGGAAAGGGTTAAGAGCTATTCCTCTTCCCTCTCTGAAACTTTCACTGACACAGCTCCCAAACCAATTTTGTTTCAAATCAGTGAATATTCCCTTTTTGTGTACCAGTGCCAGTTCTATTCCAAAGTGCATGCCTTGAAACTTCCACTGCCACAGCCCCCAAACCCTTCTCTATAATCAGTGAAGTGACCTTCTTCTCTTAGATTTGAGGGGAAAAGATTCTTCCCACCTTCCCTGCTTTTTTCTCATCCATTCCTTTATACCCCAGAGCCTAGCCACAGTTCAGGAATATAGAGGGAGAGAAAGAATATTTTTTGAAATTTTAAGAGTTTAATTACCAAGACATATTTTTCAGAATATATTTTGTTTCTTTTAAATTCTGATCCCACTCAAATAATCTTCACAGAATATATTCTATTTTTCTCTCTCTTCTGTTTAACCATCCACGGTGCTATAATCAGTCAGGGTTGAAGGGAGAGGAGAGACTGTCTCACAGTTATATGTCTTATAACTTTCCGGTCTACATGTTTAATTCCCTTCAACCTGGCTAACCAGCAAACCAGTGTTTCTACATGCTTCTCCTAACTGGAATTCCTTTCTATTCTCAGCCTCTGAGTGTAGGAAGTTGATAGTGGCTTCTCTCAGTGCTATGATGAGGGGTTAATCTACATTCACCTCCATTTTCTTCCTTTTTCCTAACTTTAGGCCTTTTGACCTGTTTAGGAGATCCCTACTTAGTTGGTGGTTCAAATATGTCCAACACAGGGCCATTCCCCATGGAGCATATCCAGGGTGATTCCCTCCAGACCTATCTCCTACTCACTTGGCATTCCATTGGTATTCTGCCTGATGATGCCAATTTCAAGGTCCAAATTCCCCTGGCTGGTGAACCCTGCACCTCTCCCATAACCATAGAGTGTTCTTTTTACACCAAAGGAAGGGCCAAGTATCTCCAGATTGATTATAGTTAGTAATGTAATCAAACATTATGAATACTAATAAACAGGGGCAATCTTCAGTCTAGAGTGACAACCAGATAGTTCAGTGGGTTCCCAAAAAGAATCCCCCAAATCATGATGGTACTTATAGACTATAGACAAAGGGAGGAGGAGCTACTGAATGTATCACTACTAATTGGTGGATATTTTTGGTTTTCTGCTTAGTAATGAGGTTGGAGATTAAGCCAATGTTATGCCCAAACATAAGTTTGCGTATTGATTATATATATCTCACAATATTGTTATGGCTTTCATAGATCATAGTATCTTAAGTTATGACTTAGTGTCTAAAATATAATTCAGTATCTAATGATTCTAACAGGTCACCATTTCTGGGCTTCCACCTTTTATAGAGTTTAAATTTTTAATGGCTTTTGTGGCTATGTTTTGTGGCTTTTTCCCAATAGCAACCCTACAAGTATAGAAGGATGACCTCAGGCATTATCTAAAATCAATGTTTTAAATGCAATATTTTTCAACAACTGGCCTAAAATAACTTGAAGACCAATCTTTGAAAGGATCTTTAGTCATTCATGCTTTCTTATCTGATCACCTCCATCCTTCTTTGTGACTTCCAGGGAAGGGGAGGTACTGGCTGCTAGTCCTCAAAACACTAAGTGGTTGGTAGGACAGGGTAATTTTCCACATGAATCCTGGCACTGGGACAGACTGCAGGCTAATGAGTTACCAAAAGATGACCTTGACCAATGAGTATCAGTGACTATGCAGGAAGTGTTATCATCTTCATTATACCTCTGATATTTCAGGTACTGCTCTATTCATTTCCTGGTCAACTCTTTACATTGATTTTACATTGACGCATGGTGAATTGCAAAGATTTGGTAAGACATACCATTCAGACCAGATCTTTTGTTGATTTATTTGAGTCGCACAGCAGATACAGGATGTTATTTCATAAAGAAAAATGAAGCAGAATTTTATCTCTAACACTTATAATCATTTATTTTTCAAGTACCATCACATACATACATACATACCTGTTCTTCATTCATTTCTCACCAAAACCTCTTCATGCTGGAAGATCACTTCAGCCCTGGAATTCACACCTGGAAGCATGTATGGCTTCATCCAAGTTCATCCTCATCTCTGTCAAGAAGTAGGCTTTGGAATTAACAATCTAGTATCCTCATCATTGCACTGATCAGAGTTTTTACCTCTTTCAAAATTGTTTGCACTTTCAATGTGCTGTTATATAAATTGTTCTCTTGGTCCTGCTTTCTTCACTGTGTACCAGACATACAAGTTTTCCCAGATTTCTCAGAAATTGTTCCTTTCATAATTTCTTATGATGTAACAATATTCCATTATAATATTCCATGTAGTAATTTGTTTATCCTCTCTACAATTGATGGGTACCCCCTTAGTTTCTAGTTTAGGGGTAGAGAACCTGCAGCCTCAAGGCCATATGTGGCCATCTAAGGTCATCAAGTATGGCCCTTTGACTGAAGCCAAACTTCACAGAACAAATCCTCTTAACAAAAGAATTTGTTCTGTAAAACTTGGACTCAGTCAAAAGTCTGCACCCAAGGTCTTAGAAGGCCACATATGGCCTTGAGGCCAGAGATTCTCCACCCCTGTTCTAGTTCTTTGCCACTACAAAAAGAGCTGGCATACTCTTTTTGGGTTCTTATCCTCTTTCTCTGACCTTTCTGGGTTACAGGCCTACTAGTGGCATCACAGAGTCAAGGGATATGTATGATTTAGTGGCATAGTTCCAAAATTGCTTTCCAGAAAATAAATAGCATCAAAAATAGTCCATTAGGGTTTCTATTTTCCCATAGCCCCTCTAACAATTATAGTTCTTTTTTTTTCAGTGTCAGTGTGAGTTAGAAATCAGTTATTTTTATATTCATTATTAGTTATTTGAAGCATTTTTCCATATGGCGATTGATAACTAGGATTTCCTTCTTTGATCAATATCTGTTCGTATCTTTTTGTCCATTTATTTAAGAATGATTCTCTCTGGGTATGGTGGCACATGCCTTATGGTTCTTGTTCTTATATATTTGAATCATTAATGTCTTCATATATTAGACATGAGACTTACCAGAGAAACTTGCTGCAAATATTTTTTTCCCTTTTACCTGCTTCTCTTCTAATTTTAGCTATATTGGTTTTGTTTCTGTAAAAGATTTTTAATTTTGAATTTTATGTAATTGTTTACCTTTTGTTATTCTCTCTACCTTCTGTTCAGTAATAAACTCTTCCCATATCTATAGATCTGACAAGTAATTTCTTCCTTCCTCTTCTAGTTTGTTTATAATATCATTTTCAGTTTTTCCAACAGTTTTTGTTAACTAGTAAGCTCTTGCTTTAATAGCTGGGCAAGATCTTTGGGTTTATCAAATGCAAACTGCTGCGTTTACTTTACTTCTTTGAATAATAATTTGATGTTTGGTATTCAATGAGTAAATTGATCTAGGTAGTAAATTAATTTAGGTAGAATTGTAGTTATATCAGGTAGTTATTGTAGTTATATTGGCATAGTCTCGCCCATAAGCAATTAATGTTTCTCCAAATATTTAGATCTGTCTTTATTTGTGTAAAGAGTGTTTTATAAATCATGTTGATATAGTTCCTGTTTGTGCCTTGGCAGGTAGACTCCCAAGTATTTTATATTTTCTGTAGTTTTTTTAAATAGAATTTCTCATTCTTTTCCTGCTGGGTTTTGTTGGTAACATGCAGAAATGCTGATGACTTATATGGATTTATTTTATGTTCTGCTACTTTGCTGAAGTTTGTGACTATTTCAATTAGATTTTTAGTTTATTTTCCAGATTTCTCTAAGTGTACATTGTTATTATACCTAGCTTTTTCCAGGCTACTTTCCGGTTTTCTTAGCAGTTTTTGTCCTTAACCCAAGAGTTGGGGTTTGAGGTTTAATAACATTATGCTACTACATTCATTTGCTTATGTGTGTCATATACTAAATACGTTCCATTAATAGATCTCTTTTTTTTTAACTAGTATCAAAGAGTTTTGTTCATTACTGTTTTGCAGTATAGTTTGAAATCTAGTACTTTTAGATTTCCTTCCCACTTTTTTTTTTCATTATTTCTCTTGAGACCTTGTGTTCCTGCAGATTGAGCTCTTAACCTGGGGCTCATGATGTTTTTATAATATTCTGATAACTGTATTACTATATAACTACTTTCCTTTGTAATCTTATGTATTTTTTATCCATTATTCTGAGAAAGGGTCCATAGGCATCACTAGAATGCCAAAGGAGTCCATGATGAAAGTTGTTAAGTAAAAAAGTTAAGAATCTTTGCTCTAAAAAATTTACATTACTATTTTTCTAGTTCTATAAAGTAATACTCTGGTGGTTTGATTGGTATAGGAATGAATAAATTAAGTAATTTAGGCATTTTCATTCTATTGGTTCAGTTTACCCACAAGTAATTAATATTTTCTCTAATTCTTTTGGTCTGTATTTATGTGGAGTATTTTGTAATTAATTCAGATAGTTTTTGTGTATCTTAGTAGACTCCCCAAAATTTTATGAATGGAATTTTTTCTATCTCTATTGCATTTTGTTAATAATATTAAATCTTGATTTCCGTGGGTTTATTTTATACTTTGCTATCTGGTAAAGTTATTTCAATGAATTTTTTACTTGACTCTTTTTGCTTTTCTAGATTAATGAAATCTTTTAAATTAAGAAAAAAAATTATAATCTTAAATACTTCCTTATAAAAGGCTGGGAACTTCCCATTTTCCATGAGAAGCTCTGCACCCTCCCCAACTGGTACCTCCTGGGGACCCCTCTCTCCATGCTTTTCAGCTTCCTTTCATGTTTTGTCTTCTTCTATAGGTACTTAATGTTTGTTTATTGAAGTGAATCAAACTGAAAATCTGGCCTTGGTCTTTCCATAGCACAGCTAAAAGTCTTCATTCTTCCACAGTTGGTCACTTTGGCTGGGGGATGGAGGGCATATTACATTGTTTGCTGTCTTTTCTTTTGTTATTTGCAGTCTTTCTGGTTTAGGAGTAGAGTGCAGCGGGAACAATATCTAAAAGGTCTATCCCATGCAAGTTAGGCTAATTTTTCTTTTACAGGTATTGAAACTGTTCTTGAAGTTCATTTAGCTCAGGAGAATAAGACTACCTGTAGACTTCATTTCCTCATCATCTGAATACAGAAAACCAAGAGGAACTCCAGTCAGGCCACTGGAGGGTAATACAGAGGTAAGTAAACTGTGCTTAGCTGAGTTAACCTAGTGTCCTAACTTATTATCCTTGTTTTAATATCCCTCCCTTGCTACAGCTAAGTAAATCTTCTTTCATTACCTATCAGATCAATAAATTTAAATTTTTTTCCCCCAATATCAAACCTAAACTGCCAGAGGATCAATCTAAGTCACTCCTGCAAAACCATGTCATTCCCCTGCTCAAGAAGCTTGTTTCTCTATGTTCTTTGGGAAACATTCCTCTGTTTGGCATTTAAAGCTCTTTACTTTCTGTCTTTCCAGGCTGATTATGAATTGCACCCGTTCATGCATGCTAGGCTTTATTCAAACAGGTCTATTTGCTGCTCCTTATGAGGACATTCCATCTCCCACCTCCATCCCTTTGCAGAGGTTGTCCTGTATCCCTTGAAAGCTTTCTTCACTTTTCCACCTTTTGGAATCGTAGATCCCTTTAAAGTTCGTTCACTTCAAGTGCTATTTCCTCAAGAGACCTTTCTTAATTTTTCTAATTATTAGCTAGTCCTGCTTCCAGATTTTCCTCCATCCCCTATCACTTGGTGTTTGTTTTTTCATAAACCTATCTGTTTATGTTGGAGAAGGAAAGGGCAAATCAGTCCAGTACTTTTGCCAAAAAGATCCCATGCACAGTAGGGTTGACAAGGTCACAAAGAGTCAGAGATGACTGAACAATAATCTACCTATCTGTTCATTCACTTCTTAATTTATTTATTTTTTCATCCAATCAGCCATCTATCTATCTATGGTTACAAGCATTACATGTAAAGCTCAGGGGCAGGGATTGTCCCACTTCTGTACCCTCATCCATCTATCAGTGCCTGGAATATAGCATAACAAACATATATGACTATCCATTGTCTTAAATGAATAAATCATAAATTTTGTCACAACCTATATAGGTCTGTTTTATAAGCATAAACATTATCTTCTCCGTGTTAATTGCTGATTCCAGAGGTTAAATTAATATTTAATCCAGAGTCCTTAATCCACATTTGCTGAATTTCTAATGAGCATTCAAGGGAATGTCTTCTAAATCTACCCAATTCACATAAAAACAGGAGTGCTGAGGAGTAACCAGTTTCCAACGTGTGTATAAGTACATATTTATATACATATGAAAGCAGCCGTCAGAAGAGTGGCACGGGAGGGAGGGGCACTGGAAAAGTCTTGTTTTAATTACTATAATTTCATTCCGTAAATTATGGCTCTTTATATTATATAAACTATATAAGTTGGCTCTTCAGAAGGCTCTCTACTAGGGACCACGGGGCTGGGATCCGGCTAAGGATTCACTGTTTATATTACATAACATTTGGTATCATTTCGCTAGGTCACACGAAAGCTTAAATAACTGCGGGAGTTCATTTTCTCTCGAAAGAGCAAATGTAACTTTACATAATTAAACACTCCCCCTTCGCTAATACGTAGACACTTCCTGATTTTCTTCCGCGCTCCTAGATCGATTCCTGGGGAAGTTCCAAACGGTTCGGAGCCTGAAGCGCAGCCGCGTTCACCCACTCGATGCGCTTGAAGCGCAGCCGCGTTCACCGATTCGATGCGCTGACCTCCCCTCCCCCACCCCCGCACGCCCCTCGCAGGGCCCAGAGCCACGCTCCGGCGTCAGCGCCCCCGGAAGGAGCGCCCTCCCGAACGTCCCGCCGTTTCCGGCGCATCCTCGACGCGGCCGTACGTCGGCCCCCGCGCACCGAGGCCAACATGGAGGACCCCGCTGCGTCTTCATTTACCCCCCCTGCTGTGTCTGCAAGACAGCGCTCCATTTTAGGGAAACAGGCCCCTTTTACTCATGTTTCAGCTTTTCATTCTTGCCCCCATCACTGATTCAGAGTAACTCAGATGCGTCCGAGGCGATTTGAAGTCCGCATAGGTGGGCGCCATGTTGTACGGAAACCTAGCGCCCACGGAGGCGGCGGACGGGGCTGGGGCAAGCGGAAGTTGATGATGTTTGGGGGCGGAGCTAGAAGGTGTGAGGAGAGGTGGGGTTGCTAAGCAATGATGCATTTCCTTTTTTGCTGTCTCTCGTAGCGTGTGGTTGGACGGGTTTGTTGGGGGAGGGAGAAAGAGGTTGGTTGCCACTGAGGAACCCCGGACACAGGAAGGTAAACTGAGGCGAGGGAGGGATCGGGGCTGAGAGGGGGTGAACGTTTGGCTGGGGGTGTTTGGGGCTAGGGCTGGGTGAGCTTGGAAGGGGGCATGTGGGGTAGGGCACTGAGGTGAGTAGTGGGGAGGAGAGGAGAATTAAGGGCAGGAGCCTGCGGGGCAGGTCTGGGGCTCGAGGGTTGGAATGATCTTCGGGGCGGGGGGAGGGGTAGGAGGAGGAGGGGGTGGGACCAAGAAGAGTGCCATTGCTGAGAGGGGAGAGGAGAAGGAGGCGGATAAAGGTTGAGACGAGGGAGAGACGAAGGTAGTAGAGTTGGAAGGGCCACCATTGCCTTATGGAGAATCCCAACTGAGGGTCATCCAGTATCATCTATGAAGACTTTGTGGGTTGGACCCCCATACCTGGCGAGGCAGCCCGTCCTGTCGTTGGATAACCCTCATATTTAGGAAGTTTATCTTTCTAACTTTGTCCTCTTCTCTGCGACTTCCACCACTGCTCCAAGTTCTTGGTGCCAAACAAAATGAGTCTAATCCTTTTCTAACATAGGGCAGTCCTATAAATACTTGAAGACAGTTATCATGTCTTTTCTTCTCCAGGCTAAACGTCCCACACTTCATTCGACTTATCCTCATATGGAATGGTCTCAAAGCCTTTTACCATCCTCTCTCAGAAGGTTGGTAAAGGTTCATAAGGAAGAAGAAGGCTGGTGAAGGTTGAGGAGAAGATGAGAGAGGATTAAGGAGGCTGGTAAAAGGATGAGAAAGCACAGAGCTAGGAAGCGGGTAGGAAGAGGGAGAAGGGGAGAACTTCCTCTCTTACCCTCTACTTCCATTCCCTCCAGAATGAAGAGAGGTTTGGAGGAGATAAGAAGTGGTTGATAAAATGCTAAAGAAAGTAGGTTGGAGAATGTGCGGTGGTATGTTCTGTTTGAATAGGAAAAAGCATAGGGGGAAGGGAGGCACAGGTGTTTTGGTGTTGGGGAAGTGGGGTAAAAGAAGACTAGTCTTCTGAAGTAGCATAGGGAGCACAGAAAAAAGAGTAGGCAGATAAAGAAGTAGGGCCTTTGGAAATGAGGACACCTCATGGTTAGCATTTTTTAGAAGAAATGAAAGGCTTCCATTTGGTGGATTTATTAGAGATGATCATTTAGTTTTTGGTTAGAGAAGTTTAGAGAGGAAGGGGAATGGGATAGAAAATGGGAGAGGTATGGATTGATGACCATAGAAATAAAGGGAAAAATTAAAAGCATTATGAGAGGGTTGAGGGGAGGAGATTGGGAATGAATTGGCCTTTGGGGAGAAGGCTTATTGTTGGGGGCTCTGAATATGAGGTTAATATGTCTTTTAATCTTTGCAATCTCCTCTCAGAAATCTCCAGAGATCGAGCCAGGTTTCTGCCTTCATTCAGGCTCAACCTTACCACTTCAGCTGCCACCTCATCCTGGAGGCTTTCCGCCTCTTCCTTACCCGAATGGTGCTACTTCCTGCTGCCCCAGGATCCAGGCCTCCTCTGTTCCCTACCTCAGAGCTGGTGTTCCAAGTCTCTCCTAGTGGAAGGACCCTTACCAGGAAACAAGGACTTTCCCTTAGACAGTATTTCGCTAAACTAAGAAACCAGTTTATCAGTTTGAATTTAATCTTTAAGCATTGTTTTACCTTCTCTGAGGACTCAAGAGCTCTTGCCCTTATACCTCCTTTTTTCATCCTTTGAGGAGTAACTTCTCCCTCATAGCCCCAGCTTGGGTCCCTGGTCCCAACATGTTAGTCTGTTTTTGTAAATAGGGCTTTGCCTATTTCCTGGTTGGCATGGCTGAGCCAAGACAGGTTCCAGGTGGCCGGGAGACTCCACAAGGGGAACTTCGGCCAGAGGTTGTTGAAGATGAGGCCCCTAGGAGTCCAAGTCCAGAGGAGATGAGAGGAGGAAGAAGCAGCAGTAGCAGTGAAACAAAGTTGTCTCCTAGAGAGGAGGAGGAACTGGATCCTAGAATACAGGTGAGAAAATGAAAATATGTGAACAACTTCCTTGGGGAAGGAGGGATTCAATTAATTCTTTGTTTTTTCAGAAGGAATTTTAGAATAAATGTAAAAGTTATGGGGAGGTAGAATTCAGTTTGATATTGTAAGGCCATCTAAGGGAGGAAAAATGAGCACTAGAATTGGAATGAAAAGAACTGTTTGACTTTCTGCTTATTAAATGACCTTCCGGTACATGCCATTTTTGTCTGGGCCTTTAAAACGAAAGAGTTGGACTAAATCATAATTATGTAATACATACCATCCCTTTCAACCCTTTAACATTCTGTGATTCTGTAACCTCTCATCACTGGTAGTGTCAAGGAAGAGGACTGATATTGTTTAGAGATCTTGTAAGGTACTCTTTATGTTTGGGAGGTGTTGGATTATGTGACCTCCAAGAAGCATTCACCTTATGTGAGCAAGTTTGGGTGAAATTTTTTATACTTAATATTCCCTTTTCCTTTTTCCAGGGGTGCACTGGAGCCAACTTGAACTGGCAAATAGTTTATGTTTTTAATGGAAACATTTACACTTCCTAAATTGGCAAATCCCACATTATTGTTTCATCAATTGTTTAGATTTAAATTAATGGAGAAAATGTTAATGCAGATTAAATTCAAAAATGTCTTGTGCATATATTTTTTCCCCCATAGAACTTATTGAGAAAACATTTAACAATACACTGCCATATTCTCTCTTATCCCCTTCTAACAGAGTTTCTTAGGGCTTATTAACAAATCTAGGGGATACCAGTCAGTGTAAAAGTATTGTTCACAGGACAACATGTGAACAAATGGAAATAAATAGAATGCAAACTGAATTTCTGAGTGCCGCAGGGATTAAGAGTATAGAGGAACTATCTGAGTGGAATTAGTTGAATCAAGAGGAGGCACATTTTGAGGTATGTAAAGGCGAAGGGAAGATTACAGTGCTTTTGTGTATCAAGCTGACCTCTTGGTTAAACAATATTGCTTATGGATATAGCTTCTGAGAAGCCACCTAGTCCCCAAATCCTTGAACTTCTGCCTACAAGCATTTTTTGAGTGACCTTTGTATTCAAATTTCTATCTAGGTGTCACAATGGGCAAATAAATAGGTTAGGTCACTGTCTTTTAATTGTTTTTTTCTTTGTTTATTAAAAAACATGTCTTTTTGAAAAAATTATCACCAGAATGTCTTCCATAATCTTTCCTACTCTCACATACCAGAGAGCCATCTCATAAAACAAATATTTTTTAAAAATTAATTTGTTTTCAGTTTTCTACAATCACTTCCATAAATCTTAGATTTCCTCCCCTTTCCTTCCCCCTCCTTCCCCCTTCTGTCCCCCTTCCTTCCCCGAGAAAGCATGCAATCTTATATGAGTTCTACACATACAGTCTTACTAAATAAATTTTCACCTTAGTCATGTTGCATGGAAGAATTAAAATGAATGGGAAAAACCATGAGAAAAACTAAAACAAAGCCAAAGAGAAAATAGTTTACTTCATTCTGCAGTCCAATTCCATAGTTCTTTCTCTGGATGTGGAAGGCATTTTTCCTCAAGAGTCCATTGGGAATTTTTTAAGTCCTTGCGTTGCAATGAAGTAGTGAGTCTACCAGGATAATTCCTCACACACTGTGGTTGTTGCTGTGTGCAAAGTTCTCCTGGTTCTGCTCCTTTCACTTAGCATCAGTTCATATAAGTCCTTCTAGGCCTCTCTGACATCTTCCTATTTATCATTTTTTATGGCACAATAGTATCCCATTGCATTCATATACCACAATTTGTTTAACCATTCCCCAATTGATGGGCATCCCCTTGATTTCCAGTTCTTGGCCACCACAAAGAGAACTGCTATAAATATTTTTGTACGTGTGGGACCGTTTCCCAATTTCTATGATGTCTTTAGGACACAGTCCTAGAAATGCTATTGCTGGGTCAAAGTGTATGCATATTTTTGTAGCCTTTTGGACATAGTTCCAAATTGCTCTCCAGAATGGTTGGATCAGTTCACAGCTCCACCAACAATGAGTTAGTGTTCCAACTCTCCCACATCTTCTCCTACATTTATCATCTTCCTGTAAAACAAATATTTTTAAAGAGAAAAAAAGTTGGAAGAAGAAAGAATAAGCAGAACTGATCAATATTTTGAAAAAAAAAAGTGAGAATATGTGCAGTGTGCCATGCCTGTTGTCTTCTTACCTCTGCATTGGAGTGGAGCAATAGTAGTAATAGCAACAGCAGAGATAATAGTAACTCGCATTTATATAGCGCTTTAAGGTTTGTAAACATTTAAAAAATATCTCATTTTATCCTCACATCCCTGAGAAGTAGGTCCTATTATTCCCATTTCACCAGTGAGGAAATTGAGACAGAGAGAGGTTAAATGACTTGTCCAGGATCACATAGCAGGTGAGTATCTGAGGCTAGAATTGAATTTATATCTTCTAAATCCCAAATTTAGTGCCTTATCTACTATTCCACCCTACCTGTTTCTTTTGTATCTTATCTGTTTTTGTATCTTTGGGACCATACTTGTTCTTTGTAATTTTGTGACATTCACTTTAATTTTTTGTGGTAGTGGTTTTTTCCATTTATATAGCTATAGTTTTCTTGGTTCTGCTTACTTTACTCTGCATCAGATTTCTGCCTTTCCATTCTTAGTATTCATCATATTCATCATTTTGTACAGCATAGTAATATTCCATTCCATTCATGTACCACAGTTTATTAGCCATTCCTCATCTTTGTATATCTATTTTATTTCAAATTCTTTGTTACATGAAGACTACTAAATTATATATATTTATATTTTATAAATTATTAAATTACTAATATTTTGGTGTATATGAAGACTTTTTTTAATGAATGATCCCTGAGGTATAAGCCTAGCAGTGGAACTGCTGGGTCAAAGATAATGGAAATTTTAGTCACTTTACAAAATGATTCTTTCGCAAATGTTTTGCTAACTTTAATTTATTTATTTTGTATTTCATTGTATGTAATGCACCAGTGCCCCTTTATTCTTTCATGAACTAAAAGAATTTAGGTCCACTAATCAAGT
>CM053770.1:301050864-301097458 GCA_028658325.1 Potorous gilbertii | reverse complement strand
CCTGCTCCGGGAGCCTCTGGCTGCCTGCTCTGGGAGCCTCTGGCCTCCCGCTTCTGCCGCCTCCCGAGGGGGCCTGAGTCCCAGAGACACCCCGCTCCCCTCTCAGCCCGTCTCTCTCACTGACCTGTGAGTCTGTGGGTGGAGGGACCTTCGTGGCCTCTGGAGATTCTGTCCCTGAGGCCGCTTAGATCTGCTCGCTCCTCTCAGTGCCCCGCGGCCGGGTCTGGGGGAGGGCTCCGCTCCCGTCCGGGGTGCGATGGACCTTTGGGATCAGTTTTTCAGGGCTCTCTGGAACAGAATTCTCCTTCTCTGTGTTGCTGCGTGGCTTCCACTGTTCCAGAATTTGTTGGGAGTTCTTTTTAGAGGAAATCCATGGACTGTGGGCTCTGACCTAGCATAGGTGAGTCTTTCTACTCCGCCATCTTGGCTCTGCCCCCCCATCAATTCTGTTTTTTAAAGCATTCTTTTCACTGGCTTTTTGGATCTCTGGATCTCTTTTGCCATTTGGGCTACCCTATTTTTAAGGTGTTATTTTCTTCAGCATTTTTTGGGTCCCCTTTTTCACTCTCATTCCTATTCCCAATTTTTGCTCTACTTCTCTTACTTCATTTTCAAAATTCTTTTTGAGCTCTTCCATAGCCTGAGACCAATTCATATTTTTCTTGAAGGCTTCAGATGCAGGAGCTTTGACTTTGTTGTTTTCTTCTGTTTTGTATATTTTGATTTTTCTTGTCACCAAAGTAAGATTGTATAGTCTGATTCTTTTTCCAGTTTTTGCTCATTTTCCCAGTCATTTACTTGACTTTTGAGCCCTTTGTCAAGGTAATTCTCTACTTCCAATGGGGGTGGGGAGTATACTGTCAGCTTCTTAATCCCCTCACAATCTGTGGGACTGAAGCTCTAGAAACAGCCACTCCCTCTGCCCCTGCTATGGCTGCCTCAGGCTCCTCCACCCCCTCTGCTGTCCTGGGACTGAGGCCCCACCACTCTACTGTCTCATACAGGTCCAACAGGTTTTTTCCACTGAGCTTCTAATTGGGCCCTGGCATTTTGGGGTTGTAAAGCCTGGAAAATGCCACAGGTGCCAGAGATTCAGTCCCCTCCACCCCCACCCCAGGCCTACCCAGGTCCTGTCTGTGCCAGAGTAGCCCACTGGACTGCTGCTCCCAGTGTGACACGATAGACACTTTCCATTAACTTCCCAAGATGTTTTGGGCTAGAGATTTGTTTCACTCCGTCATTCTATACATTCTTCAGTTCCAGAATTTTATAGCCATTTTTTAAAAACAGGTATTTGGTTGGATTTGGGGGAAGAGCTCTAGAAAGTCCCTGCTTTTACTCTGCCATCTTGGCTTTGCCCTTATAGTTGATTTCTTATAGTGGCAATCATGGGCAACCATGAAGGAACAGAAAAGGCAAAAGGTGGAAATAATCCAGGGTTGAGGTTTGGAAAGGGAAAAACAGGTAGGATGATGTGGCAAGGGATTCAGGGTTCAAACACAAGTGATTAACTGAACTAGTTAACTAAAGTGTTGAATTTGGAGTGATAAAATATCATGGGATTTGACTTCTGTGTTTGACATATGTAGAGACATAAACTTCAAAGTTGATAGAGAGGAAAGCAAGGGTATCTAAGGAATTATCTAAATGTATATTGAAGTTACCAAGTATAAGATTCAGATTTAAAGTAGAGAAGACTGTGAACCATGTACTGCAATTGAGATCAGTATACAATAGCCATCAGGATCTATATATGTCAAAAGGGCAGCTGAGTGAAGAGGGGAAAAGGTCTGGAAGTGGCAGTAAGACAGAAATGCCTACAGTCCCTCCTGGCTGACATGTGTTAGTTATGAATTAAGTGGGGAGAGGGGCCCCGAAAATGTTAGCAGAAGAAAGTTTGTAAACACTTTCAAACAATGGTTTTCCCTTACTACCCAGCACCCACTCCCCCAGGAGGTCTCATGGCCAGGGGAGGACACGATATCCTAAGGTCTGGGTATAATCCAGACCCAAAGCATGCATGCTTCTTGGGAGAAAACTCTAGGCTACAATGGATAACCTGGCGTGCGGAGTGCCGGCCTTGTCTAGTTTGTGAGTGACACATTGTAACTGATGAACGTGACACATTGTAACTGGTGAACGTGACACATTGTAACTGATGAACACAAAGCAGACTTTCGGTGGCTGGCTTAGAATCACCTCAACTCCATCCTGATTACTCCGGTGGGGAAAATTGGGCAAACACAGGACTGGCTAAGGGAAGAGGAGAGTCAGAGCTAGGGACCGCGGTCGGGTCATTCCGTCCAACCCTTTCTAAAGGGTTCTAGCTAAAGATGAGGAAAATGAGACCCACAGAAGCGAAGTCACAGCAGGTCGCACGGGTTTTCTGTCCAAGCCTTTTCCTTCATCCTCTCCCACCCTTTCCTTGGCTCTCTCCCTCTCTCCCCAGGCAGTTTCTCCAACCCGCGACTGCGAACTTCAGGTGGCGCGCTAGGGCCTTCGGGAGTGGGGCGCGTCAGAGGGACAATCTGCCCAGTAACCGGTGACGCACGGCCTGGCCAGGCCAGCTCCGGGGAGAGGGCGGAGCCCCGGCCGAGGAGGAGAGGCCTGGCCGATCCATCCCTATCCCGAGGCGCTGCATTCTTTGGCACCTCCCTCCCTCTGCTCCGGACTGGCTGGTTCTCCCAGCCGCCCCTTCCCCGCCCGCTATCTCCTCTCGCTCTCCCAGCTCCGACGGTTGGGGGTCGTTGGGCCGCTCGAGCGCCGGAGGAGTCCTCCCGACCACCGGTGAGGGGGCCCAGACTGGGCGGAGGAGGGAGTGGGGAGGTAACGGTGGGCTCCTAACCCCGAGCCTCGCGCCCGCGCTGCCACACGGGCTTCCACTGCAGGAACCATCATCTTCCTGGAAAGTCTGCCCTGGCAACCGAGTGACGCGTCGGGGAGCGGGGGGCGTGTGAGGAAGGAGGGGTCCCCCGAAATCCTGCTCCAGCTTCTTCTGTCGCTTCTCCCCTGAGTTTCTCTCCCGACATACTTCATTTTCTCGCCCCGAACCTTTCCCTTTGACCCTTTCCTCTCCCCTTCTTCTCCTTCCCTTTCCCCCTTCTCTAAGCCTGTTTCCCCTCTTCGCTGGATCCCCGGAGCCCAAGACTCAGGACTCCGCCAGTGCCGCGGACAGTTCTCCGGTACCTGCAGCCCGAGCTGAGGGAGGGTCCAGGAGTGGAGGGGAGCAGCTCTCTGGCCCCCTCCCCTCCCTTTCCACTCTTTTGTCCTTTATAAATTCCTCTTGACTCCAATTACGGGGTAACGAGGAGGGGACGATGTTTCATTCGTTCTCGAGAGCCTCTCACCCGGATTTGGGGACTTGTGAGGATCCCCTAAGAACCGTCTGGGGCCTGGAGAAAGGAGCTCTACATTCGTAGCGAAAGCAATCCGTGGTTTCTCAGCCCAAGAAAGTGAATCAGAGTTTTCTTTAATTTGGGGAGCAGGAGAGGAAGGGGAGAAAGATTCAACCCTTCCTAGAGAGGAGTCTGAGACATTTAAGCACCACTCTGTGGAAAGCACTGTGCCAATCCCAGCAATATCTTTTGGGTACCCAGCCTTGCCATAATTGTCCTGCTACCAAGGATTGCCCCTGATGCCACACACACACACACACACACACACACACACACACACACACACACACACGCATACACACGAAGAAGCAGGAGTCGGAGTAACCCCAAGGCAATGTGAATAACTTTCTGGTTTGTGAATAAGAACAAATGATCCCTTTCCCCAATATTACTTTCTTAAGGAACTGAATTTGGTGAGGTAAAAGACTAAAGACTTGCTATATGATTTTGTGCCAAATCCTTCAGTCTTTCTGAATCGGTTCTGTGAAATGGGGTGTTTATCCTGCCTACTCTAGGGAAAAGAGCTGTTAGAATTAGATTAGAGGTGTAATTGGATATGAATGTGTTGTAAAAATCCATGCAAATGGAAAGTATTGTTAGTGACTTCTGGAGAATGCTATTAGATTCCTGTCTCCCCCACCCCCACCCCAAATAGCAAGTAGTCTACAAATACCTCAAATTCTGTTCCTCTCAGTCAACTACCACTCCAACTTGGAGTGATAAGTAAACACTCCAGTTATTTATTGGTTCTCCTGTGTGCATAATACCAGTGGTGGTTACTAAATTATAGGTTCTTGCTTTCATGCCAGGGAGAAATAGAACATCTGAATTCAAGAAAAAAAGTGGTAGACTCTGGCTATCAAAAATTATTTATTAAGAATAGAACTGATAATAAGCATAGGGATTATGCAGATGAAGTTTCTTTAGGGTTCCCCCAAATTTGGGAGAAATATAATGAAGAGAGAGGACTATTGGTATAATGCAAAGAGAACTGTGTTTGGATCAGAAGGTGGGGATTTGGACTCTACTGTTACCACTTGCTACCAGCATGATTCTGAGTAAATCAATTTTCTTGGATACAGGATCTCAGAGGCAAAAATGAGGGTTTTGGACTAGATTCAGTTCAACAGTGGTGACTTGTGTCAAGGAATCTGGAAACAACTTACTGACACTTATTAGCTTTGTGATGCTCCGGCAAGTCACTTAAGTTCAAATGCTAACCTTAGATATTTTCATGCTGCGTGACACTAAGCAAGTTGATTAACCTATCAGAGACTGTTTCATCTACAAAATGAAGATAAATAATAACCTCTATTTAGAGAAGATAATGCTTTATAAAAATTAGCTATTTATTATTAAAAAGCCCTTGGGAGGAGTTAAGGTAAAGCTCCCAGGAAGAAAAGTAGGATCAGTTATTTTTATTAACTAATTCCTAAAAGGTATTTGAAGGGAGCAAGTTGGAGGTCTAGGAGACAAGGGGAGACTATTTTTTCCATTTCCAACTCACTAACTTCTTTAAACATACCAGAAAGTTTCTGGAACCAAAGAAGGCAAGAGACATTTGGAAGAATCTGTAAGAGCCTGGCTTTGTTGGAAAATTAAGCAAATGAGATATTTAAGTCCTCTAAATTTGCACAAATGATCCCACCCCAAGGTGAGCATTTAACTTTGGGATTGGGGTTAAATGGGTCTAGGCAAACAGAATCTGTGATTTTTTATTAAGCATTAAGTATTTGTACCCTCAGCTCTCCAGCCATTGGTGGAAGGAACAGGCTTCTCACCTTTGTTGGATTTGAACTTTAAAATAAGGAAAGTTACAGTTTGAATCTTTAGCTTTTCCCTAATTATAGTTTAGTTTGGAGGAGGGGGGTAGGATGGGGATGTTAAGGACAAATTCCCTTTTCCTAAATTGCTCCCTTCTCTCAAACTGTCTGGTTTAAGAAGAATAGTGGCACCTAAGATTATAAAAAATTCTGCAGCATCCACAATCCAGTTTTCTATTCTCTCTCTTGCCTCTCATAACTCTGTGTGGTATGATCTATCCCTTTAAACTTGCCCTCAAATTCTCATCCCACCTAGATTCCTTTATTGCTCTCTAGTCCAGGGCTGCAAAGGGTTAAGGTGTCTGAGATCCTATAAAGTCCCAAATCCTAGAGCGGCCCCAGACTGTCCGACAGGAAGGAGCTCCTTCTAGAGACTTCCTGTTCTGGACACTGAGGACATCGAGACTAGGAGTCAAAGAGGCATTAAGCATTGACTCTCTAATTCCCTTGCCTTTTCCTTATCTGGTCCCACCCCAGGTATTACTAGTCATCCAAGTTGGACCTTCCTAATTCCATCGGTGAGTTGTTTTGTTTTTGTTTTTGTTTCTTGGGGGTGGAGGGTAAGGGAATTGAGGAGAGGGAGGAGGGAACTAAAAGGTATTGGAAACAATTTGGCACCCTCATGTTCCCATGAGGCCCCTTTGATCTGAAGAAAGGGAGAGTGGAGGAGGGAAATTTGTAAAATTATAATACAGCTTGAGGACCACCTTTAAGTCCCTGAGGAGATCAAAAGCTCAGACACAATACAGCTAGGCACATAAAAAGTGAAACTGGGGATGGATTTCTCACAGCATCCCCTTTTCTTCTCTTTGCTTAATTCATAGCGGGTGATTCAACTGCATCCTTTAGAGATTTTTTTTTTTTAACTCTTCATATAAAATATCGAAAGTGAGAAAATGCCTTCCTTATAGTTACTTATAGTTCAAATGCTGAAGTGAATTCAAGCTCGAAGAGAGGAGTTAAAATGAACTTCCACTCCTATTTACCTTTTACCAAAAATCCTATGATTTAATTTTAATTTAATAAATCTCCATCATTTCCAGGCACTCAAGATTATTTTTTCCTCACCAAAAAATGTAAATCTTTCAAATTAATTACTGGGGCATTCTGGCCCCTTCACCCTCTGGGTAGGAGTCAATTTTGATTGCAAATAAAAGTTTAGAGAAGAGGATATGAAGAATTTAGGAACTAGGAATCAAACTGGTAATTAAGGGACTGTATTTTTCCCTCTCCCCTGTTTGTCTTTCCCTGGGAATGTCAAGATGCGGAAACTTGAAAAAACACTAAATCTGCCCCTTTCTTTTGAGTAAAATTGATCACAATCCTTTAGGGTTTAGAATTATAGATCTCTCTTCTGTTATGCAAGGTTTCCCAAGACTGTGCTGAGAATTAGACTTTATTCCTAATTCCATCATTTTTTTTAACAACCTAATTTGAAACACTCTTCACAATGTCCCAAACCTGCTGTATTTCTGGCCTTCTTTTATTCATATAAGTCTTCAGGGGAAAACAGGGCCAGATCTAGTTATCATTCCAATAAATAACTCTTCTAGAATACTCACCCTTAGTCTCTGGAGCTCTTTCTTCCACCTCTTAGGAATTTTATGAAAACAGAGGAAATAATTAACATAAAAACATTTTAATTTATTCAAAGAGACCAGGAGCATGCTTAATCCTTGCTTAGTCAATAAATATTTATTAAGCACCAATGAGTAGGCCTCCTAACCTAAAGCAGGAAGATAAAAGTGCTGCAACTTGGAAAAAAATAGAGAAATAATTTAACTTCAAACTATCTGACCACAAATATAACAAAATCTTATTTTAGATACATTTTAAAATCCTTCATTATAAGGCATGATTTGCCTATTAAGCAAGAATAGAAAAGTGCCCATTATAAACTGGATATTACATTTTGTAAAACATTTTATTTATTTAATAGTGCCACTGTATCTTAGTTTATATGTACAGTATTTCCAAGTAACAAATGTATATCTTTTAAAATAATAAAAAATTTAATCTTTTACAATCAGACATAATTCTTCCTGTCACCCACAGTTTATTCCAAATTAATGAGATTTTTATCTAATAATTATCTCTAGATTATTCACATTAATTTAAGGAAACAAAAGTTAGGATATTTTAGAAATTATATTTGGTTTGAGTGCATTTGTGTGCTTATTTGTTTTTTCAGGTTATTTTCTAGGGCACGTGCCCTTATGTACTCTAGTAAAATTCCAACCTGATTCAGAACTTAGGCACTGAGAGATGAAGGAGCTGGACCAAGAGTAATCCAAATTGCTATGTATTGGTGATGTGGCCATTCTTCACTCGGGTTCTAGCCCTCTGGACAAGCCAATACCATCTCTGGTCTCTTTTTGCTTATTTATAAAATGAATGGATAAGGGTTGGAGGGAGTAGGGAAAGTAAGGTGATAGATGAGATGATCCATTCCAAATCTATGATTCTTTTGATGGAATCCTAATAAAGCTGCCCCCAGCCCCAATATTCTAAATTCCTTATAGGCCCCACTGAACAGCAGGCCCATTGCCCCTACCTAGCCACTCCCCAATCAATAGACTATCTTCTTTATATATTCCTTATTGCTCACTAGAATAACAGGTGTGTCCATGAACTCATATTTCTCATAAAAACAGCAGGTGTGACCATTTGATGGGATCCTAGCCACTGCCCTCTAGCTAGCCACTGTCCCCAGAACCATTCCTCATATTTCCCAGATGGTTCCACCACAACACATCATAAAACAGCAGTAGTTTTTGGTGTTTCTGAGGAATCTGCAAGTTTCTTGATAGGTGCTGTTCAGCTTCTGGGAACTTGGAGCAGAAGCCTAAGGGAACTTCCAGTGATGTGACAGCAAGGACTGGGGGGTAGGGGGTGAGGGGGTGGGGATGGGGGGCGTTGAGAGAAGTTCATCTGTTAGCTGAGAGGGGTGGACTTCAGAGGTCCATGGCTGTTGCCGGTGCCACCCCCCCCAGTTGCTGAACCTCCCTGCCTTGTTCCTTTCACTAGATGGGGGAGGGTAACTCAAATTCCCTACCATTCTTCAGCACTCTCTTTCCTTGATCTTATCTGGGATGAGAGGAGTTAATAGAATCTGCTAAAATGTTTTTAGTTATTCTAAATTTTCACTGCAGAAATGTTTTTAGTTATTCTAAATTTTCACTGTCAGAGCCAAGATAACAGAGAAAAGGCACCGTAGCCTTAGCCCAATGAGAGCTGAGACTATAGGGAGGAGAATCTTAAGAGTTGTTTTATTTTTTCTTTTTTTAACATTTACTCAGGTAAACTTCACTCCTTTGTCTACTCCTTAAAAACTTTCAGAAGTGGGAGCTTTGAACCTGTCAGTCAAGATGAGTGGGACTCTGAAAAAGATCCAGTGGTGCCTAGTCCCCTCTCTCCTGGAGAGCTCAAAGCTTTGTCTCTAAGGCATCTCTTTCAGATCTGTGCATTTTCTCAGTTTATCTTAGTGTCAAATAGTATAATAAAATCTGACTTATCTTAAACATTAAATTAGGAGAGACAACATTTCACCTAAAATATAACCAGATTCAATTACCTTTGGTTATATCCTGACTCACACAAACCTTTTCTTTTTCTGTCACCCAGGAAATGGTTAGGTGATAGTCCTATTCCAAAGTACTGCCTTGAAACCTGCTTTTCTTTGATCAGTGAAGTGACCTTTTCACTCAGATCCGAGGGAAGAAGTTTCCCCCTTACTCTTTTTTTCTGTCTGTCACTCCGCCTCCAGAACTTGACCAAAGAGAGAGAAAGAGAGAGAGAGAGAGAGAGAGAGAGAGACAGAGAGACAGAGAGAGAGACAGAGAGTTTGTTTTTATTTTTGTTTTTTTGCCAACAATCTTTAAGAGAGACCATCAGTCTCTCCAGCCCAGGTACAGTTTTTTCTTTTCTGGATGGGTGCATTTTAAATCTTACAAGGTGGCAGACTGATATTTTTACACAGAGCAGACAAATACAAACAGAGAGCACAGATAGCGATAACTTTTCTTGGTTCTCCTGACCATATGGACATCAGGCTCTACTATAGTTTAGTAAGGCCCATGGCATGAGAGTTGAGAATGAATTCCAGGAGCCTAAGGAAAAACCCCCTGTAGCCACATTCATCTCTTCAGTGGTGTCTCATTGAAGTATGAAGAAAAAGAAAATTTGAGTTCACAAGGAACTTGAGTTCACAAGGAACTCCCCACAAAATTTCTATAGAGAGAAATGTCTAGAGGGAATTTGCCTTGGGTACTACAGCGCAAGTGATCTAGTCAAGCCTTCCTAGGTGTTTGAAGGACCTCTCAGCTAAGAGAAGGGGAAAAGATAAGCCTACTTTTGGATTACAGGGGGTCCAAATCATCGATTCTGCCCCACATGGGGAGGGGAGGGGTCAGAGTCAGAGACTGCCCTCTCAAGGATGCCAAAAACTGTTTTGGTTTCATGATGTGTTGTGCTGAAACTGTCTCAAAGAACTGAGAATCAGACTTCCTCTAATCCCAGGATAAGCATTTATTGAGATTGACGCCTCTCATGAAGTAGGCTAAGTTCCAAGAGGAACCAGCAACTTCAAAGAAATCAAGATAGATTTTTATAAAGATACAATTACAAAATAGAAATTATGAATATTAAAAAGACAAGAGGGGTTTGTTAAGAGATTAGGTAATAGGGGAGGGTCTCGGTCCCAGTGGAATTGCACATGCAATTACCTACAATGTATACAGAAAAACCCATGGAGGGGAGGTTGTATGTATGATAGTCATAATAAGCCTTTCTATGTCACAAGTTCACTTGAAGGGCAGCTTTTGCTGTTACTGTGCATGTGCTTACTTAGGGAAAGCCACTTCTGTTGTTTTGGGGGTACACATCCTGCTCAGGCATTCTGGTGGTGCTGCTTTTGGATAGGCGGACGGACTATTGTGGTCCTGTCTGAGACTACTAGATGGATGTGGTTGTGGGTGAGTGCATGGATACACCTGCTGTTTCTGTGGGAAACGTGAAGAATGGCAGTAGCTAGCTAGAGGCAGTGGCTGGGATCCCATCACACAGACACGCCTGCTGTTTCTGTGAAAAATATGAGTTCATGGACACACCTGTTGTTCCAGTGAGCAGTGAGGCATACATGAAGAAATTAGAATATTGACTGGGGTGGGGACAGTAGCCCCTAAGTAGCAGCAGTGGGCTTCTTGTTCAGTGGAGCCCATAAGGAAGTTAGAATAGTGGGGCTGAGGGCAACTTTATTAGGATTCCATCACTTTGAATCAAGAGAATAATTTAGGGTTAGGACCCAAGTGGAGTATTATGGGGAATCAGCCTAGCATGCTTCTAGGAGAAGTTAGTCATTTAAAAATTTTTTCGTTGATTCATCCATGGATAATTTAGAGGTGAAAATAAATAATGTTGTACATGAAATTGTCCATGAAATTCACAACTTTTGATATAGTTCTTTAATGCTTATACAAAATATATTATGTTATTTGAGCTGCAAAAGACAGTCACATTCAATAAATTAAAAGAAAAAACCAGGGTCAAAAGTTAAAGAGAGATTTGGCTACACTCGTATAACTAGTGTATCCAAGTCTGCCATGTTGCCCTTATATTGCTATACATATATTCACCATGCTGGATCCAGTTTGGAGCTACGTTTTGCCTTCCTAACTTTCATCAGAACACATCTCAAGGAAGCTTAATCTCACTTGTAATCCATGCCCCTCAGCACCTATGTATTAGTTTGTACTGTTGAGCTGCATTCTCTCATTCTTCTCCAGGGTACAACAATTCACCTCCTGACGCCTTATAGGAAAGAAAATCCATGAAAGAACAACCAAAGCAGCTGACAATGATAGAAAGAAAATAAAGGTTCCAAGCAGAAGAGTTTCCAAGTGGACAAATACCTTTCTGCTAAGAAGAAAGTTAAGCTTATCAGGAAAATATCATTGTTGTCCACAGTCCCTCCTGAAAGCAAGAAGAGCTTACCTCTATCCCTACCTAGTCGTCATCTCTGCTTTTAGGCAACTACAGTGTAAAAAAAACCTTTCTCAGATTACTCATCACATTCTACTTCCTCAGGCTCCGACCACCAGAAAGTTCAGGAAAGAAAACTACCAACACCCACCCCTCAGAGTGCAGGGAAAATAGCTCCCACATACCTCCTGTAACTGGCTTACCCCTTTCCTTCAGAATTTAGTTACAGAAATCATTTGTTTCCTGGTATTTCACCCATCCTTTTCTAGCTATGTACGGAGCAGGGAAGCCCTATAAATGCATCGAGTGTAACAAGAGCTTCCGCTACAGTTCAGTGCTGCACCTCCACCAGCGCACACATGCTGGGGATTGCCGCTACCGATGCCTAGAATGTGGTGAAGGTTTTGCACAGAATGCGGAGCTTAGGGCCCATCAGCGCACACATGCTGGTGAGACTCTCTACATTTGCAATGAGTGTGGCAAGAGCTTCCATCAGAGTATCTATCTAGATCTACACCAGAGTACCCATACTCGAGGCAGGCCCTGCAAATGCCATGCATGTGGGAAACGCTTTCCCTATCGCTCTTCTCTGTACTGTCACCAGCGACGTCACCCTCGTGAGAAACCTTACCGATGCCCTGTCTGTGGAAAAAGCTTCCGTCAGAGTGCCTATGTCTTCCACTATGAAAGGACCCATAGTAGTTCTAGTGCTTTCACTGCAGGTGGGCTTCCTAAAGGCCCTGAGGCCACTGGAGATAGATTTATTGTTCATACAGGGCCTGTCCTGCCTGCCCCATTGCATCCTGAGGAAAAGTCCTATCAGTGTGGTGAGTGCCACCAGGATTTCCGAAGTAGCTCAGGGCTGCAGAAACATCGTAGCGTCCATGAGGTTGGAAAGCCCTATAAGTGCAATCAGTGTGGAGGGACATTTGACAATGGGGAACAGCTCTCTGCACACCAGAAGCAAAGCCACAGTCAGAGACACAGTGGAGCCAAGTTGGAGGGAGCCCACAAGTGCCTCGTGTGTGGGGATATCTTCAGGCAGGCATCAGAACTCCGGGTCCACCAGGAGACACATGGGATGACCCGAATTCACCGGTGCAGTGTATGTGGAAAGAGCTTTAGTAAAAGCTCAACCCTGACACGACACCAGCAGACACACACAGGGGAAAAGCCATTCAAGTGCCCTGAGTGTGGAAAGTGCTTCACAGAGAGTGCCACCCTAGTACGACATCACCGAATTCACACAGGGGAGAAGCCTTATGCCTGCCCAGAATGTGGGCGCAAGTTCAGTGAAAGTTCCACACTAATGAGGCACCGGAGAAGCCATAAGGGGGAGAAGCCACACCAATGTACCACCTGTGGCAAGAGCTTTGGGCAACGGTCAGACCTGATTGTTCACCAAAGGATTCATACTGGGGAAAAGCCTTTCCCTTGCCAAGAGTGTGGCCGACGGTTCAGTGATCGCTCAGACCTCACGAAGCACAAGCGTACCCACACAGGTGAAAAGCCATACCGGTGTGAGGAGTGTGGCAAGTTCTTCACATGTATTTCCAACTTAAATGTTCATAAGAGGAACCATGCTGGTGACAAGCCCCACAAGTGCCCTGAATGTGGCAAGTGTTTCAGTGTTGGCTCCAAACTGGCACTGCATCGAAAGACCCACCAAGGTGAACGCCCATCAGAGTGTGCTGAGTGTGGGAAGTGCTTTAGCCATAGTCGATCACTGTCACAGCACCAGAGGGCCCATGCCCGTGCCAGGGCAGCTGCAGGAGCCACTGCAGGTGCATTGGTTGCGATGGCACCTAGCCTGATCTTTTCAGTAGACTCTGGCCAAGAGAAATCAGGCCTGAGGGTAACAGGAGTAGGTGAGAGGTACTGAGGTTCCTAAGTAAAAAACACTCAAAGTGTCTCCAACCTCCCAAAAGGAAATCTGGGGAAAGGTTTTGACTAAATAATGGGGATAGCAGTGGGGCTGAGCTTTCTCTGCCTTCTCCTGTCCTTCCTGTGTATATCTGCGTTCACCACATTCTCAGTCTCTTTCCTCATTTGCTGTGATTTTCTGTATCCCAATGTTTGTCTTATTTGTCACCTTTTTCTGGGTATGTACTTTGCCTCCTCTAGTCTCTTTACACTTCCTTGTATTCCTATTTCTTATCTCTCTGTGGTATAGGTAGCAGTGGATGTAGTAGAAGTTAGGTTGAATTAACCCTCTCTTCCTGGATGGGAGAGAGATCCCAGCCACATTAGAAAAAGACAATGTTTTTTTATCTTGGTTTGTTCCCTCTTTGTTTATACCTCATCTCCTTCTTCTGTCTGCATCTTTATGTTTATTTCATTCTTGTTTTTTCCCACCTCTTAGTATTCCTATGTCTCTAGTTGTCCTTAATACCTGGTTTTCTTTTGCTTTCTGTACTTTTTGTACCCCTCTTCTATATTTCTCTTATCTTTGCTCTCTTTTTTTCTATTTCCATGTATTTTGGTCTCTCCATTTCTGTGGGGTTAATGGAAAGAGAAAATTGAGAGAATGAGGTGTGGGTGAAATACAAGGGATGAGAAGGGTAGGTATGAAAATATAAAAGATCTGGAAAGAGACTCCCAAAATAGTGTCACATGGCAAAATAGTACAAATGCATGTCAGAAATAGACTTATGCCAATGAAATTGAAGGGGAGGGATAAAGGGTACATATCCATGAGATTTCCTTGCAAACAATTCTCCTGAGCCATCCCCATCAAGAATCTTGGTTCAGTCAAAATACTGTATGTTAGCAGACTCAACTCCTATGCTCCTAAGATTGTGATCCATCATTGAGAGGAAGATGGATAAGCCAAGAACTCATCATATATCATATATTTCACTTATTTGACTCCCCACTGAAGCACAGAAATGTTTGTAATTTGCAAGGCTAATTTTGTGACACCCTGGCAGTCACAGTCTTTATCCTTAATTAGATTAAAGAGGATAGAAGGACAAGAATGGAGGAAACCAGAAGAAAACTGTAGACATCCTTTTTTCCCTGTAATTCGGTCATTAGAATAAAGGTTGGTTTTTGTTGTTGTTTCTAATGTCTCAAGCCTTGTTTATTAAATCTGTAGGAATTTAAAGTATAAGTTATGCCCGTGCTTCAGTGTTTAAAGACCTTTCTATTCTCATCCCATCTACCCTTACATTAGCCATTCTTTCCCATAGCCTAGACTATAACATTCTCTCAAACCAACAGATCTCTTTGGGAGAAAAAAGCTGTATACTTCTGGTAATCCTCTCATTTTCTGCTTTTCAGTCCCCTAAGTACCTCCTGAAGTTATACCTTAATGAATCTCTTCCCAAACCCATTTTCTAGATTTTCCATTATTTTTCCCTTCTTCACCTCCTCCAAAAAGGAAGGTATTCTGAAAAGTCCTATGGGGAAGGATTGGAAGCTAAACGTGTAGGTCCTGAAAGGAAAATAAGGCCCCTAACAAGAGTGAGTGACAGGTAAGATTGGTTTTGAGGTTTAAGTTATTTAGAAAAAAAGTCCCTCATACTTATTTAAGGGACTCCAGTAAAACAGCTTCCTACAGAACTCAATTTTACCAGCTCAATTTCCTAACTTAGTTAAAAAAACTCAAACTAAGTATAAATGTAAAATAATCATTTTATTGCATTCTTAGCAGTAGGAAGCAAGACATTCCAGTCCTCTAGCTCCCCTTAAAGATATGACTGGCACCTATGTACTTATAGTGTCACCCTGAAGACCTCCTGTCTTTCCCCATGCCACTTTTCCACTTTGCTTCCTAACACCTTGAGGGCTGATTCCTTTGGAACTGTGAGGAAGGGCTAGAATCCAAGGGAGGACATTTCTCAGACTCACATCAAAGGCTAGATTGCAAAATGGTAGAAGTAGAACTAGAGATAGTGGGTGAAGGATAGGGTTCTGATAGCGTGGGGCTTGAGCCAGGGCCAGGATGACGGGCAGGGTGGCTCTTGCTGCAGTGGGCAATGACATTGTCGGGTTTCTCAAATCGTTTCCCACAGAACTCACAAGGATATTGGAAAGCTGCTGCTGCCTCCTCATGTTTGCGTCGATGCCAGTTCAGAGAGGCTTTCTGGCGGCAAGTGAAGCCACAGATTTCACACCTGGAGTTAGGGAAAAAGGTCAGGGAATTAAATTCCAGTAGATCACATTTAGATCACATTTTTCTCTGCAGACTTGGTTCCATCCATGAGGGGTCACAAACATGGGGAGTTCCAAAGGGTCCCTGGGAAGACATAGGAGGGAATTCTGGGATTGTAGATCACTGGGCAAGTTGGAGCAGTCCTTGGAGCGAGGCCCTAGTGGGCTCCCACCTATCTACCTTTCATGGCTGTCTTTGGGATGTCACTGAGGTTTCATTTGGTGAATGTTCATGGTCAAGTTGGCTTCTGTTGGGCTGCTAACTCATCTCCAGACTCCAGGCATTTTCCATAGATTGCAGTAATTGCACATCCCCCAATTCCACCAGCCTTTCAAAACATTAGCATTGTACCCAGTCTTAATTCTCCTGGTCACCCTGAAATCAAGGTGTCCTAGGCCCTTCCTTGGTCCTAACCATCTGTTCTCAAAAACTAGAGATTTTTGCTACCTACACACTCCTTTGGCCTTTAACACTTCCTAAGTTTTCTTTACTACAGGTATGTAGGCATTCCCATGTTTGGCGCAATTTCTTGTTCCCATTCAGAGTCCAGGCATCATTTTTGTGACCTACCACTCATCTGATCCTGTGCCTGCCTTCGTTCTAACAGTTAATCTTTTGCCTTATTTGACCTTGACCAGGCCACTTCTGGGGAACAGGAACTTTTACTTTCTTGTTTTTGTATATGCCCAACACTTAGTACTATGGTTGGCAAATAGTAAATGCTTAATATATGCTTTTTCTATTCTTCCCAATATTTTTTCTCCTTGTTTTTCATTTTGTCTTTGTATTACCAGCACACAGTTTGGTGCCTTCTCCATAATAAGTGCTTAAATGATTGCTAGATTAGATTGGACCCCAGCACCTTTCCTTCAAGTTCCTACCTCTTCCTTGTCCTTTCTTGAAGCTGACTGCCCCAGTTTCTTTCTCTTTTCTTGCAGTCCCTAGGCCCCTCCATTTAACCCCAGCTCTAATTCTCTTCTCCCAGAATTCTGGTATCTTGACCCCAGTTCCTTCAAAGACTTAACATACTCTTCACCCCAATATTTTCGACTTACTGTAATGGTTTTTCCCCAGTATGGATACGCCGGTGGATGATGAGGTTGCTGCTGGTTCTAAAAGAGCGGGCACAGAACTCACAAATGTAGTCTCTAGTGTCTGAAAGCACAAAAGGAGACATCCCAGAATCTGTCTACATTGCTCTATATTTACTCTAGTCATGCCTTTCATTCTGTTACAGGGAAATCTCAGAGGAAAAGACTATTGAGGAACTTGAGTTACAGTCTTGGCTCTTAACAATGTTAACATAGACAAGTAATTTACTGCTCTCAAAATCAGTTTCCTCAGCTGTGAAAATGGAACTCTTCTTACCAAAAATAGTTGTTTTGAAAGTCCAAGGAGGTGTGAAAGTACTTGAAAAAATATGAAGTACTTGACATGGGTAAATGTCTAGCTTATTACTATCAATTGCTGTAACACCTTCTTGTCCCCTCAGTTTCCAGGTCAAGTGTCTTCCTGCCTATCCTACCCTGAAATACAGCCATCTGCATTTCTTTTTTTGTGAAGGCCCAATAGGTGGAGAGAAAAGATACTAGATTCCTGATAAGAGAAAAGGATATTTGAATATTAGAGAGGAAGCTGGAGCAGATGAAATGGGGTGGGTTTGGGGTTGGTGTGAGACAAAAAGGAAAAAAAGACTGGGAACTGGAAGAGCTTGATACAGATGCTTGAAGTAGGTAGCAGGGACTAGCAGTGAAGGGGACACTGGAAAATTATATATTGTACTATATATTAATTACATATTGTATATTATAAGACACACTCATGTATGGAAATACAAGAACCAGGGTGGGAAAACATGGTAGAAAACATGGTAAAAATTAGTGGAGAAGAAAGAGAAATAATACTGTCATCAGAGTATACCACAGACCAAGAGGACAAAAGAGGCTGTAGATGAGGAGACTGGGAGACAGATCCTAAGTCTGGCACAAAGGCATCACATAGAGGTAAAGGGGAATGTCAATTCAATTATACAGACAACTTGTGGAGTCTTAACGTGCCTTCTATCATTCAAAATGTAGAGGAGTCAACACAGGAAAATTCTATTGTATTCCAGATTTGATTTCACCAAACAAGGAGGAACTCGTATGGAAATTGTGGGAACCTTAAGAGAAGTGGCCCCTGTATCTTGGAGTCTGTGATAGAAAAGAGGAAAGCCAGAAATAATCTGATGTTTTAACAGAAATTTTTTCAGAGGAAGGATTGCATGGTTTGTAATTGTACAGAAGTCAGACCAGGAAATTTGAGAAGCCATCAGAATGAAATCTGAAGTCACAGAAGAAACAATTCCCTTGAGAAAGGGGAGTTGTTTAAAAAGATTAATAAAGTTACTCAAGTATATATTCCAACTGTTATTTTAAAAAAGACATGTACAGCAAGGGCAGGTAAAAGAGGGTGAATTCAAAAGCATGGCATAGTTCTCAACATTACTGAAAGCTTAGGAAAGTTAAGGACAACAAAATTTTTCTTGTTTTAGTTTTTAGAGAAACAGGATAAAATAAATTAGGATGATGATAACTGATGACAGAGAAAAGGCAAGAGCTGCTCAACTTTATTTTCCTTCTGTTTCTCTGCCAAGGAAAATAACCTTTGGATTTGAAAGGACAAAATAAAAATGGCCAATAGGATGTTAACACCCCAAGTAAGTAAGAAAGTGTGCAGATGCTCTGGTACAAAAGAACTATATCCACAGGTCCTAAAAGAATTGGCAGATATGTTTCTGAGCCTCTGCCTATGACCTCTGAAAGATCATTGAGAATGAGAAAAAAACATGCCAGAAATAGTCCTTTGAAGACTTCTTAGGAATCTCATTTCACTTTTGGATATCTCTCTTAGGAAGGAGATTTTTCCTTTTGTCATTTACCTCCTTATAGTATAATGATATTGCTATTTTCATAGCAGAGATCTGACCACATTGCTTTCTTCCTCAACAAACTCCAATGGCTCTGTATTTCCTTTAGGACAAAATACAAATTTATCTCTTTGGCATTTAAAGCCCTTCTCAATCTCGTTCAATCTGTCTTTCTAGACTGATTTCGTATTGCTCCCCATTTAATAACACTCTACTGGCCTATTTGCTGCTCCCCATATAAGCCATTCCATCTCCTGCCTCCAAGCCTTTGCTGGACTGTTTCTTGGAAGCTCTAGGCTTCCTTCAAAGGTCAGCTCAGTATCACCTCCAACACAAGGCTTTTCCTGATCCCTCAAGTTCTTAGTACTCAGTACCCCCAAAATTACTTTGTATTTAATTACATATATTTTGTATTAACTGTAGTCATGTTATTTTTTTCCTCAGGAGAATTTCTCCCAATTTCATTCATGAAGGCTCCTTGAGGGCAAGGACTATTTTCTTTTTAACTTCATACACCCACTGTTTAACACTGTGCCTGGTATTCAGCAGGAGCTTAGTGATAAGCATTTACTTGTCAACTAAAGTGAGTGGTCCTTACCACTATGCAGTTTCACATGTTCCTTCAGATGCTTCTTAAAATTGAAGGACTTTCCACAGCTTGGCTCTGGGCAGGAGAAAGATTTCTGGTGGATATGCTGGTACTTTTTATGGTGCTGGGGATAGGAAGAATGAAGAATGGTGGTGAAGGAAAAGAGAAGGTATATCTTTCCCCACCAGTTCCCACCATATCACACCCTGAGGCAGACTACCCTTCCCCCAACACTGACACTATACAGTATCACAGCCTTGACTCTCAAACTATCCCACTGCTAAATTCTCCTCTAAGTATAAATTACAGAAATTTTCCATCTTATCCCCAGATTCTTTTATCCAACATCCTGTTTTCACTCTCTCTCTCTTTTTCTCTATCCCATCACACCCCATTCTTATCCTGGTCTCTATTAATCCTCTCTAGCTCATACTTAATTCTCAACACTAAATCTCACTTTCTGCACTTCCCTGAATCCCCTCTCTCCAACTATTATCCATGTAGCTCCACCTCTGTACTAGAGGTTCCCATCTCACCCTTATTCCTGTTCCTCAGTATCTCTGAATCCCAGCACCTCTTCCCATACACCCACTATCTAAATTCCTGCAAAAACCCTACCCCTCTTCTCAGTCCCTAAAACATTTACTAATTAACATTTACTAATACATGTTAATACTAAACAAGAATTACTAAGCAAAAGCAATGATCCACCTAACCCAGTATTCTGTATGTGGTATCAACAAAGATGTTTGGGATATGACTGTCTTTTTTGATGTTAACTTCTGTGTTTTGAGATGTCTTCCACAAAAACTTCAATTTTCTTCCCTTCCCCCTTTTGGGAACCATTTTATGTTTTTAGCTTTGAAATGAGTAAGAGGTGTGAGGTTGATGGATCTGATAAATGACTAATTCCTAGTTTGCTGTAATTCTAGCGCCCATAAGAAAAGAAAATATTCTTGACTGGTCCCTAAGCTACAGGAAGTAGCTGTAGGTGAACTATCATGGAAGAGTGATTATAGAATGCAAGGGCTCTGGACTTAAAAATTGAAGTTTCTCTTCCTGGTCGGAGTTCTGCTACCAGAGTATAATCAAGAGCAAACTCTAACTTCTCTGGGCTTCAGTTTCTTTATATGATAGCCACACAAACTAGAATGTCAACAACGGCCCTTTTAGCTATGATATTGTGGGCCAACACAATTGCTGCAACGCTTTCTATAATGTCTAATCTCTGTTCTATATTCTTTTCTTACTATGTGTGTAAACATATAGTTTTGCTTCTAAAAGATGTTATAACTGCAAGTGTTCCCCTTCCTCCCTCTGAGGAATATAAATAAAGTGATTCTGCAGACTACAAAATATATACATGCATATATATTTATATACATGTCTATATTAATAAAGCCTTTCTCCTTTGTGTATTGGGAGTTTATTCCCCTTTGGCTACGGAATTCAAGTTAGCATTTTACATTTAAAATCTCTAGAGAGAAAGCCAAACACTTTCTAGAATGCCTTTGATTACATACTGGAGAAAATAACCCAAGGCTACTCTGCCCCTCCTCCGTAATTCCTTGGGATTTCAGTTGAAGGAACTGGATTTACATAGTTTAGAGAGGACTGAGGAAGAAAGAAGTACTTAAAGAGATGTCATGTGGAGGAGGAGTGACTTCAGTTTAGCTCCAGAGAGCAGAGCCAAAGACTTATGAATGGCCAGAAGTTGCAAAGGGGACAATTTAGGCTTAAAGTTGGAAAAACTTCCTAACCATTAGAAATGTGTAAAAGTGGAATGGGCTGCCTTAAAGAGGTGGTGGGTTTTCTTTTTCTTAGAGGTCTTCAAGCAGAAGTTGATTTAAGGATGTTATAGCGGGGATTCCTTTTCATTTATGGGTTGACCAGGTGGTCTGAGGTCTCTTATCAAATTTTGTGGTTCTGTAACTGTAAAGTGCCATAAATATGGGCTATTATTATTATTTAGTCTAACTACCACATTTGTCAAATGAGAAAACCGAGACCCAGAGATGAGAAGTGACTTACTTGCCCAAGGATCTAAAAGCTAGTTAATGCCAGAAGGTATTTTGTCTCCCAGACTAGTGCTCTTTCTACCGCATAATGATACCTCAATTAATAAGTATATATTGAATCCATAACAGGTGCCTAATATTGTAACTGACATGGGAAATAGAAAAGCTATAGGGGGGAAAGTAGGAGATTAATAAATAACAGGGAGTTTTCTTTTATATTTTTTATAATCTACACCTTACTACATACCTTCATTACTGTCCAAATATACTTATTATTTTTGTAATATGAAATTGACAAAAATTTTTTCATGTCTCCGAAATAAAATGTTTTGAAGACATACTTAAACTCACCTTAGTCATTGAGACTGCTTTCACATAAAGCATGGCCTCTGTCTCACTGTATTTTGTGTATGGAATTTCCACCCACAGAGATTCCACAGTATTTCTTTTATCTATTGAGATCAGGGGTTCTTAACCTTTCTTGTGTAATAGACCCTTTTTACAGTTTGATGAAGCCTAGGGACCCCTTTTCAGTGTATTTTAAATGAATAAAATTTTTTTAAAAACATAGGTTTACAGGGGAACTTTGTAAGGAAACCAGTTATATTGAAATAATTATCTAAATATTACAAAGTGATATCATTTGTTGAAACTTGTATAGATTGTATAACTCTTTGAAAACCTTAAAGTACTACATAAATGTTAGATGTATTAAAAAAAAAAGTTCACAAATTCCAGATTAAGAACCCGACTCAGATGCTAACCCTATCACTGTTTATGAAGTATTACTGTACTTCCTATCTGCCCACCTCTTTGGGATTTCTATTCTGACATGTCAGAGGGCATTGGTATTCTTCTTTCCCACTAATTCCTAAGGTACCTCACTTGCTTATAGCTTTGAGAGATGATACTGCAGGCATTTTGTATTTTTGGATGAGATTTTTTTACCTATTTCCACAAAGTCTGCTTGTTGATATAGAATCACAGAATTCAAATATGGACAGGGCCTTAGAGATATCTCATTTACTTTGCCATATAGATGAAGACTTGTACAGAAAGATCTATTAATTTCCCTGGGGTCACAGAATAAATAGCACATTCCTGATTCAAACCAAGATCTGACTACTAATCTAGTGCTTCCCAAAGACAGTCTGGCATAGTGGACAGAATGCTGGTAGGAGTCAGAAAGACCTAGGTTGATATCCCGCGTCTGGTGCTAACTATATAGCCATGGACAAAGTCACTTACCTCTTTAAATCTGTTTCCTCATCTATAAAATATGTAATAATAGCATGTACCTTACAGTGTTTTTATAAAAACTAAATATCACATCTAAACCTTTGAGTGTAATTGCAACTATTATATAGTATTATTAGTCTAATAATACAATATGTTGTCAACTCTTTGACCACGGGCATGTATTTTAAGCAAGCTTTTAAAATCTTGGTATTTCTCCTTATCCCTACAATTTCCCAGCGTCCTCCCCTCAATCCCAAACCCTAATCCCCTAATCCCACTCTCCCCAAACCATTCCATTCCATCTCCCACCCAGCATCCCATTCTCTATGCCTCACATTCAGGTACTGTCGGTTGGAGAAGATCTTCCCACAGCCAGGAAAATCACAAGGAAGGAGCTCTCTTTTAGCAGCCTTTCTGAAGTAAGACAAGGCAAGAAAAAGAGGTTTCCCAAGGCTCTCTATACTACCTCCCCTCCACCTCCTCCCTCTATTCCCCCAATCTCATCAATCTCACCTGATTCTCTTGGGACCTATCTGGGCTATGTCCTCATCCAGAGGCATGGGAGGGGGTCCTTGTTGTCTTCGTCGTCTGCTTTGGGAACGAAGAAGCAAAATGGGGTGATGGAAGCAAAGAATCACGGATTTCAACATGTAGAAATGAGAAAAAAAGTTATCTCATCCAGCCCTTCAGTGGAAGCTCCACAGAAAGGGAGGTTTGCCAGAATGCCTTCCCTTGTTTTCTGCCTATTTTACCTGGGTTGGGTCTTGCTCCCTTGACTCAATTGGGATACTGTGTCTAGCTCAGACTGTACTCTATCTTCTTCAGGACAGGGTGTTCCAGTTTCTGATGCATTAGCAGTGGGGGAACTTGAGAGTGGAGGTGTTGTTTCTTCTTCTTTGAGTGGGGTGAGGTAAGGTGGAAGGGGACTAGATGTACCTAGTTCACTGGTAGGGAAGGGACAATCGATCAGCACAGTGCCTGGCACACAGAAGGCAATAAATGCTAGCAGACGGATATCAGATGAGTAACCTCTCTGTCACCTAAATCCTATCAGCTCCCTCTCTATTTGCACACAGTGTCAAAGTCCTAAACTTAGAATATCAGACCCCCACTCCTACCCTCCCTCAGTCTCTGATCATCAGCCCCAGAGTTCTTCTAGTACCTTTTCCCATCCCTCCCATCAACCTCTCCTGCCAGACTTTGATTTCATTCCCATAAGAATTCCCTGATATCTTTTCCCCTCAAACTTTCCTTATCATTTAAGCCCTTGGTACTTCCAGGCAACCATCTTAACCTTCCTTCTAGTCTTTCCTACACAGAACTTCTCTCATCATTGTCTTCTTCCATTTAACTCTTAAATCTCCTCACTGTTTTGTCATCAGCCCAAACTACTCATCTTCATCCCTATCCTCTCATCCAGCATTTACCAATCTGGAGAGGGGCTGTAGGTCCAAGGGCTGACATCACTGAGATGATCATCTTCTTCGTCATCCACTTCTTCCTCTACTTTTTCTTCATCTTCTCCATGGGGCAGGGAAGTCTCAGGTAGGGGTGCCACCCCCCTGCATTCCCAAAGGGTGTCAAGGCTGGACTCATTTCCCCACATGCTTCATTTTTTCCTAATCTAGCCTAACAATCTCTCACACCCTTTCCCCCATCCCTCCATCCCTATTCTGTCCCCAGTCCTTCATGGACTCACCTGGGCATCCCAGACTCTTGGGTCCCATCATAGTGCTCAGTTACCTGGGCTGGGGATGGGGGTGGGATGAAACAGGGAGAGAAGTCAGACTTGAAATGAAAAAGGTGAAGTGTTCAGAGAAGAGGTCAGGAGGGAAGAGGTTGAACCAAAGTGGGATGGGAGAAATCAAAGTGGAAGATAAATTGAGAAAAGGAGAGGAAACAAATTAGAGAACTAGGATGAAGAGACAGATGTTCTAGGAAAGGAATTGAAGAAGAGTCCAGTGCTGAGGAGAGAGATCTCCCCATCACCCCCAGTTCACCTTCATGTTCTTGACAGCTCCCTGACTTGGTCCACCATTTCCTTAGTGCTGAGTGTTGGATGTAGGGAGCACTGGATCCTGGTGGTGCAGGGCCAGAGGAGGGGTCCCAGGAAAAGGTATGACCAGCTGAACACTCCCATACAAGTCCCCCAGCTGTGCTTCCTGGTCCCCGAAGCCCTGGTACCAAGCTACATTCACGGCTGTGGGCATGGGACAAGAATACCAGGTACTGGAGACCCTCTGGGGGGGAAGGCTCAGGGCCTGGAAAGGAGAGATTGATGTTAACCAGAGAGTCTTCCCCTCTCTCTCTCCTATCCCTGAATCCTCCACAGAACCCATATTTTACAATGAATGCTGTCCTTTCCTACCTTCAAACCCTACAAAACGTATCTGGAGTCTCCCATCCCCTTTATCTAAAGTACCATTTATGGTAAAAATAAGCACAAAGTACCTGGCTTCCCAAGCCACTTTTCCTCTTCTCTTCGTAAGATAATAGATTCAGAGCTAGAAAGGACTTTAGAGGTCATCATGTTCAAACCCCTTATCTCAAAGATGAGTATTAAAATAAACTCAGAAAGGCTTAAGTAATTTACCCAGTGTCGAAATTCAAACTAATCCTGATTCCTAATCTAGCTAGTAGTTGTTTTTCTACTGTATATAGTTCAAACATGTCTGTATCCCCTTCAGGCAGATAGCTCCCCTTTAAACTTACATACAACCTACTAATTTTAATTAGCCTGAGATTTTAACTTTGGTTGCAGAGTGCAGTTTGTTGGATGTTTCTTGTGGTTGCTAACCCAACCATAGTAAAAGCTTTAGTCTCCACCTCACATATTTTTCTTTCTCTAATTGACTTCACTCCATCACTACCTACCTGCACAGAGCACACAGCCTGGAGAATTGTACCTGCCAACGGAAAGGAGGTGGAGTCAGGTTAAGAGGCTCATTTCAAATCAATCAAGCATTTATTGAGCATCTACCACCAGCACAGTAGCACCATGGTAGGTGGTAGGCACTGTGGAGGATAAAGTAAGCAATGTTCCCTGCCTACAAGGAGCTTACTGTCTAGTTGAGGAGGCAAGCCTAGCACAAGGGAAAGGGGGTACAACCCTGTGTATAGTTAATTAAAAAGTACCAGTAATACCAAACTCTTCCCTTTCAGTCTTATCCAAACCCCCCACTCCTCCCACCCCCCCCATACACTTTACATCTCCACCGCAAATCTCTCCCACAGTACTCCGTATAGCCCAACAGAGACCCTCCTGACCTATCAAGCAGGAACTTGGCAAGCTGGGAGTGCAGAGAGAAACCGAGCTGCTTCTTGAGAAGACACCACTGCTCCATGTGGCCACCCAGCCTGATTCTGCACTTACTTCGACGGGCATCCAGTTCCCTTCGTTTCTGCCTCTGGGAACCCAAGGAAGCAGCCATGGGGATCCCTAGGACTGGGAAGGAGGGGGGAGATAATCCCTCCATGAGGGAAGGGGAGAAGATAAACATATTATGTAGATTCTGTGGTTTTCATTGTACAGAACAGGAAACAGGACTAGAAAGGTGACTATCCAAAGTCCCGTAGAGCACATTAGAGTGTAGTTAATGGACTAGGTGAGAACCTGGACAAATCATGTCTCTTCTCTGGTCTTAATTCCTCCTGGGTAAAATGACGATAAACTAAACGGCTTCCAAGAAGAACCCTTTTGGCCCGGATGGTCTGTTTCTTTCCCAGTCCTTTCCAATATGACACAGATTTTAAGTGTGTAACGTTTTCTTTTCCTTTGAAGGACACTGAGGAGGTGTAACATGGTGCACAAACAGGGAAAGTGACTTACTGATGGTCAGTTACAAAGTAGCTGGGCTGGGATTTGACCCTGTCTCCTAGCCCACTAAACACCACCACACTGCCGCAGGGGGGCGGTCTGACCTGTAGACTCATTTATTAGACAAGAGTCTGGATTTATCCCAGAAGGGAAAGAGATTTTCCAACAAGGATGACAGAAGGAAGGAATCGGGAGACTTTCAGAGCTAGAAGGGACCTTGGAGAGGGCACAGCCCAGCTCCACCACCTCTAAGCTCGCTACAGAGACTTCCGCTCAAGGGGAGGGGGAGAGGCGGCAGCGGATAGCTCTGACGTCACAATAGAGGCTGGGTGGCTGCCCTGCTTTAGGAGGGAAACGAGGATATCAGGGCCGGCCCCAGAACATTCTAGTTAAAGTTGGGCCTAGCATGGGCCGCAAAGGGTCAGAAAGGGCATTTCGGTCTACGGCAGCCCTCACCCCTCTAACCTCCGCTTCTCTCACACTCATTCGCCGCCTGCCCCTCTTACCTGTGCTCCCCGCCCACCCCTACCCCGTGTGCGCCTGCGCCCCCTGTAGTCCCTCGCTCAGGCCACCGGGGCGGGGGAGAGGGGGACGGAGAAAGGCCTCGTTAAGGTGCCCACCGCCGCCGTTTCTCTTTTAAGAAAAAAATCGCCTCTGCTCCTCCGGGAGCGTCGGGTCCGGAACAGCAACTCGGGGCAGGAGGCAGGAGGACGTGGGCCTAGGCAGTAACCTTAAGCAGTGGTTGCTGGGAATTGTAGTCCGCCGCTCATTTTTAAACAGACCCCTTTGCAGCAAAAGGATGTCTTTTTGTTCTGTTTTTAGCAGCGAGGGATTTTGGGAGTTATCATAAATTGATTAGGCCAAAGAGCTCAGGGGTTGTGAACCCGGATGGGGAAAGTGGAAGGACATTCGAATGAAAAAACCCTGGATTTTCCCCTTTAAGACAGCTTCCTAACTTTTTTTTTTTTTTTAAAGATTCACCAACCTAATAGAAGGAACTCAGTTGAGCAAAAGTAATTTTGCACAAGACTTTCTATGAACAAACCCAATTAAATCAGTCAGCTAACATGAAGCACTTGTTATGGGCTGGGGATTTGTTGTCTTTCCAGTCGTGCCTAGACTCTTTGTGACCCCACTTGTGGTTTTCTTGGCAGAGATACCCCAGTGGTTTGGCCTTTTCTTCTCCAGCTCGTTTTACAGATGAGGACACGGAGGCCACAGGGTTAAGTGACATACCCGTCGTCACATGTCTAGTCAGTATCTGAAGTCTTGTTAGAACTCCCGACTGCAGGCCCGGTGCTGCGTCCACTGTGCGCCACCTGGCGGCCCGAGGGTGGAAGTACAAATGCAAAAATAAGAGCCCACCCTAAAGGAGTTTGTATACCTTTTATTAGGGAGTGTTTTTAGAGAATTAAACATATGTGAATGTCTTCACAGAGAAAGATACTAAAAGGGGTGGGGGTGGGGAGCAGGGGAGCTAGAGAGGAAATCAGTGGCAGCTAACCTGAGCCATGAAGGGTTTCTTTGGCAAAGAGACAGTATTTCAGTTCATCACCAGACACAGAGGAAGGAGGTGGAGGTCCCAGAGGGGAAATATGAAGTACCTGAGCTAGTTTGGCCGGAATGTAGAAAGGAGGACCCTGGAAAAAACAGAGTAGGGCCAAGTGAAAGATTTGAATGTCAAAACAACAGGGAGTCCAATAGAACTTTTTGAGCCAGGAAAGTGACATTGCAGGATGTGTGCTTTAGGAATATCAATTAGGCATCTGTGTGGAGCATGAACTGAAGAAGGAATACTAGCAGCAGAGAGCCACATTAGGAATCTAACTGCATAATTATGGCAAGAGGTGAAGAGGACTTGAACTAAGTGGTACGAGTAGAGAGGAGACCAGATTGCAAGAGAAATTGAGGAGGTAAATTTTTTTTTATTTTGAAAGATGCTAATTTTTCATTTTTTTTAATTTTTAATTTTTCTGAACATTTTTATTCTCTGCAAAGCATCTTGTAAATATATAGAAAGAAAAGAGGAAAAAGGCTACTCAATTCAAAATCAATATTTTTGAGGTCACTATTTGATCTACTGGCTCTTTGATTGTTTGCACTTCTACCACTATTGTACTTTTTTGTAATATTCAAATGGAATTTATAATATACTGACTTCTTCACCAGTCCCCATAGGACATTCCCAGTCTGAATTTTCACAGTTTTGTCCCTTTCATTTAATATTGTGTAAGAACATAATCTACTGTTTGTGTCATCCTTCTACTAGGCATAATATGCTGCATAGGACCAGGGAAATGTATTTTATTAGTGAATTAATACATTCATTATATTTCACTCAATAATTAAACTTCAAAATAGCACTAATACTAGCAGTAAAAAGACTTTCCCTATCCCTTCCACTTCTAATGCGTTCCCTCTCAGATTACCACTTGTTTACACAGTATATACTTGTGTGTGTATAGATGGATAGATAGATAGATAAGAAAGACAGATAGATAGCCTTTTTTGGACATCATTACTCAGTACAATGCCTGGCATGTAGTAAGTGCTTAATAAATTCTTTTGACTCATTGATTAGCAAAGTACTTGAGGGAACTTAAGTCTTACTCTTCTTTTTTGTAGCTCAGGAAATAAATGTGCTGATTTATATACTGCAATTTGACATTTTATGGTTGAGAAAACTAAGACCCAGAGATATTGTGATTTGTCATTGGACAAGTACAACTAGCATTTGAATATAAACACTTTAACTACAAATCTATATTGCTTCCTTGAATTAAAGTTCCCTTCCTGCTTTCAGGGGATCATTGAGTGTGGTCTTCTGACCTGATCCCTTCCTACTTTCAGGAGAATCAGAGATGTGTCATTCCATCTTGTGTAAGGTTTTTTGGACTAGCCTCTTTCCACTTCTAGAGGACTCTTCCTGCCTACAGGGAGCCTTTTCCACCTGCAAGGTATAGAGACACCATTCCTTCCTGCTCCCTCTGCCCATTTCCTGACCTGGTTTGTTTGTAAGATGGGAAGACAAAGACTATTTCATCAACTTCCTGGCACTATTTCCCTGAGCAGCCTTAATTGAGAGGACCACAACCTGAAATGAAATCCCCTAGTGAAGTTAATAATCTTCCTGAACTCATTCAACAATGATCCTTCTAGTCATACACTGCCCATTTCTCAAAGGGGAAAGAAGGCCCCAAGTTTTATATCCAAGGTTTAACTTCCTATTAAATATCAGTTCTACAATGAACACACATAATAAATAGAAAAGAATTCTTTTACCTAAGTTGAGAGCAAAACAGAAATCAGAGAAAGTATAAGAATACATACAGACAATAAGTTTGAAGTAATTGTCCCTTGGGAGTGGAGTAATTTAGCTCAATCAAGAGATTGGATCCTAAATCTCATTCAAGTAGAAAATTCCTCAAGTTCTCCAACACAGCACACTGGAAATGAGGACATGATCAAAATTCCATGTATTGGTTTCTTCCCAGTCTTTCTCACTTCATGTTCCTGAAGAGAAGTTTGAAGCCTCTTGACTCTGGAAGCCAGAACTTCCCTCTCTGGAAGAAACTGAAGAGTTCAGATCTCTCCTGTCTTGCCCTTAACAATTTCCTTCTCCCCATGTGTAAGGCACTGATGTCCGCCGCTGAGGAGTCAGTCCCATACTTCGGGCTTTGGGATTCAGATATTATATCATTAAAAAAAAATACTCCCCCACTGCCATCTCCCTTATTTCCATCCCCTCCAACCCAATTGCCCTATCATCATACTCTAAAGCTACCCATCCCTTGCACTGTGCTTTCTGGAAAACCTTTTCCATAGGTAACAAACTTGATTTCATCTTAAATCTTTTCCTTTCCTACTCCTTTCATCTTCTGGCTCTCACTGAGACCCAGGTCCTTCCTGGTGACACAGTCCTCCAGCCACCCTTTTGAACAACATTCATATTTTCAATCCTTGACTCTGGTTGAGATATAGAAGTTATAATACTCCTACCTCTTTTACTTAGCAAATTACCTTTGAGATTCATTCAATTCATATCTACCACCCAATCAAAATTCTTGTAGCTGTTAACACTCCCTTCTGTCTCCACAGTCTTTCGTTCCTTCCTAACTCACAGTCTTTCTCTACTCCCTAACTCTTGACCTCATATCAGGGAATGTCAACATACATATTGATATGATAGTTCTTCAAACATCCTTACCTCCCTGTTCCTCAACTTATTCATTTCCTGTGACCAATGTACCTCTCTCTCCTACCACAGCTACACAGAGAATCTCATTCATACTAGGGTTGTGAATTCTGAAATTCCCTTATCTGATCATAATCTGTTGTCATTTTAACTCTTCCCATATCTTGCAAACTCCTAAACCCTGTTATTTCTTCTTATCATTATCTCCAATCCTTCTACTTCTGAATTCTCTTCCAGGTCATTACACTTGCACAGGTTATACCCTTTGCTTCCCCTCTGACACCTTGGCCAACCAGTTCAACTCTACAAGAGTCCTCTTCTGTTGAATCTTCTTATCCTATAGCTGCCCAAGACTTAGTCTTGGATTACTTTTACTCTCGCCTACCTTTGCTCATGTATTGTTGAATGAAGCTAGAGAAAATCAAGAAACTGTACTGACTAGGTCACTACAAATTTATGACACATAATTGCAACTGGGCCTCCACTGCAGCAAGGTAATCCTTTTGTACCTCCCTAAATTGATTCATTTTCCCACTCTTCACAGCAGCTCTTCCAAACCTTTTCATTTCCCCCTTAAGCTTCTCATGTCTATCCTCCTACTCTCAGCTAAGAACCTTACCTCATATTTCACTGAAAAAAAATGAGGCTGTTCACTGAAAATTTCCTCTTCTCCCTACCTCCTCAATCTCACAGCTGCCCTCTGCCACCATATCTTCCTTTATCCCTGTGTCACATGAAAAGGTGGCCCTCCTTCTTGCCAAGGCAAACCCCTCTATTTGTACAAGTAGTCTCATTCTATCACATCACTGGTAGATTGCCTCCTCTGTCATTATCTCCCTGTCTACTGGCTGCTTTGCTACTGCCTACAGACATGCCCATATTTCCCCTGTCCATGCCAGCTATAGTCTCATTTTGTCTCCTCTCTTTTGTGGCTAAACTTGAGAAGGCTTAATACAATAGGTGCCTCCACTTTCCTCATTTTAACTTTCTACATTCAGGTTTCGGTTGTTATCATTCAGCTGAAACTGTTCTCTCCAAAATTAGTAAGGTTTTCTTAATAATTGCCAGATATCTAGCAGCAAGAAATAAAAAGAAAATTCCATTTAAAATAACTGTAGATAGTATAAATACTTGGCAGTCTACCTACCAAGACAAACCCTGGAACTGTATGAACCCAAATACAAACACTTTTCACACAAATAAAGCCAGATCTAAACAATGGGAAAATATGAATTACTCATGGGTAGGCTGAGCTAATATAAAGACAATTCTACCTAAATCAATTTACTTATCCAGTGCCATACTAAACTACCAAAAAATATTTTATAGAGCTAGAAAAAAATAATAACAAAATTTATCTGGAAGAGCAAAAGGTCAAGAATATCAAGGAAATCAATTAAAAACATGAAGGAAGGTGGCTTAGCAGAATTTGTATTACAAAGTGGTCATCATGAAAACAATCTGGTACTGGCTAAGGAACAGAGTGGTGGATCAATGGAATAGATTCATTGCGTGTGTAGTAAATGGTCATAGTAATCTAGTGCTTGATAAACTCAAAGATCCAAGTTTTGTGGACAAGAACTCACTATTTGACAAAAACTGCTGGGAAAACTGGAAAGCAGTTTGGCAAAAAACTACTTCTAGACCAACATCTCACACAGTTATACCAAGGTAAGGTCAAAATAGGTACATGATTTAGACTTAAAGGGTAATACCATAAGTAAATTAGGAAAACATGGAATAGTTTACCTATAAGATCTATGAATAAGGGAAAAATTTATGACAAAAGATAGAGGGCATTATGGGATGTAAAATGGATCCTTTTGGTCACATTAAATTAAAAAGGATTTTCACCAGCAAAATAAATTTAGCCAAGATTAGAAGGAAAGAAGAAAACCTGGGGAAAAAAATAGAACATTTTTCTCTGATAAAGGTCTCATTTCTCAAATATATAGAAAACTGAGTCACATAAGAATAAAAGTCGTTGCCCAATTAATAAATCATCAAAGGATATGAATAGGCAATTTTCAGAAGAAGAAATCAAAGCTATCTATAGTCACATAAAAAAATGCTCTAAATCACTGTTAATAAGAGAAATACAACTCTGATGTACCACCTAACACTTATCAGACTGGCTAATATGACAGAAAAGGAAAATGACACATGTTCAGTAGAGATGTGAGAAAAATAGGGCACTAATTCACTGAGTAAAGTTGTAAACTAACACAACCATTATGGAGAGCAATTTGAAACCATGCCTAAAGGGCTATACAACTGTACACATCCTTTGACCCAACAATAAAACTATTAGGTCTATATACTAAGAGATTTTTTTTTTAAAAAAAGGAAAAAGATCTATCTGTACAAAAATATTTATAGCAGCTCTTTTTGTGGTGGCAAATAATTGGAAACCTTCCTTTCCTTACTCTAAACCTTAAGCCAAAGAAGGCTTGTAGAAATAGGGGTGAATGATTAAACTTTTTGTTTGCACCTACATAGAAAGTGATCTGAGATCCTTAGCGGAAGATTGGGACAAAGGTGGGGTGGGGGGAAGTTGGAAGGGAGAATGAGCATTTTTGACATGATTACTAGTTGAAGGCCATATTGAAGAAAGAATGACTGAAGGTGAACTGCGGAACTGGAACAAAGTCGAATACTCTGTTAACTAACATAGAGATTAAACAAATTAAACATGCCCCTTGCCCTAGCAACAGAGTGTATTTTCAAACCATCAACATCTCAGTTCCCTTTGTGTCCTACTTTAGCCAATCATCACATTGAGACAAGTGAGTGCATAGGGGCTCCCATTGTGACCTTTGTTTGTGACCTCTGGGGGGGTGGGAGCAGGGCCGTATAAAAAAGCCTCCAAAGGTTCTGGTTTGCGCATTTCAAGCCAGGTAACCCCGGGGATCTAGGAGGGTTGGGACATACCAAGTTAAAAAAAAAAGTCCAACCAACCACCCAACAATCTTAATCCACTAGACTTCGACAGTAGATGGACGAGGAAACCACCAGCACCGTGGAAAGTGGAGATCGTTCCTCCAGTTCCCCCGACACTCCTATGAGGGGGACCCCTGTGCAGGCCAGGATGTCCCAGCGCAGACTTTCGAAAAAAGTTCACCGAAAAAGGCATCGGAGGATGCCCTGGAGGGATTCCTACGTGGTCCAGGTGCTGAAGCAGCAGCTGTCCAGCGGCCGGGCCCCTCTCTCGAAGGGGGCATTGACCATCCTCCACTTAGTCGTCAAAGATCTCTTCGACCGCATTGCTCTCGAGGCCAGCAGGCTGAAGAAGGAGAGCCTCGACGGTGATCCAGAAGACCCCGTGGGCCCAAATGAGATCAAGACCGCCCTACAGATCCTCCTGCCCACCCAGCTCAGGATTCAGCCCCCGCCCAACCGCTTCGGCCCCGCTTTGATATTAGGTCGGGAGCATCCGAGGTGGCGTTGAGGTGGACGCGGAGGTCTGGGGAGAGAGAGGAGGGAAGAAGGAGGGTCTCTCCTCCTCCTCCTCTTCTCCCTTTTGCTTCCATTCTCCCCTCACCCCCAGTAAGTACCCACCACCAGAACCACCACCAGAAGAACCATCCACCACCACCACCACTAGAAGAACCATCCACCACCACCAAACCTCCTTCCTTATTCTCAATCCCATCCCACTCAATTTTTGCCTCAAAATGTACTTTTTCTTTTCTTGTCCCCTATGTCAATCCCTCTTGAAATTTCTGCAGCTGTGGAATGCAGAGTTTGAAGAAGCACTCTTTAAGCCTAAGCTTCCGCAGAGAGGAAGAAACTCATGTATCTGGATCTTGAGCAAGAAGGAAGACAAGAAGGCCTTTTCAAGAACAAGACCCATGGATTTTTTTTTTTTGTTGTTTTAATGAAAGCCCCAGGAAGGAACCACGGACAGAAAACAAGGAGGTCAAGAGAGGTGTTGGGATCCAATATTTTAGGAAAAAATAAAATGAAAGTCGGGGAGATCCAATATGGACTTTCAGTGGAGACAACCCAGCTCTCTTCCCTTACCCCACCCCCATCCCCTAGCTGAAGAGAGGAGAATAATAATTAAAAACCAAACAACTGAGATACTCCTTGGATTTTACTATCTTTCTTTTTGTGATTTGTTTCTGGGATGGGACAGGATAGGTTGGAGAAAGGGAGGGGGAGGGATAGAATGAGGGGAGGAATTGTGGCTGGTGGGAGTCTAGTTTTTTAAAGGTTTTGTTGTTCAGTTCTGATTGGTGTTTTCTTGGCAAAAATACTAGAGTGGTTTGTTATTTATTTCTTCATATTTTCTTTCTTCATCTCATTTTAAAGATGAGAACCTGAGAGAAAAGCAAGGTTAAGTGGCTTGCCCCAGGGTTACATAGCTAGTAAGTTGGCTTTGAGGCCAGGGATATTCTCTGCCACTCACTTCATGAATAACATCATACTAGAGACACTCATATTTACTTAGCCACCTAACTGCCCTTTCAATTGGGTTTATTTAATTTTAGTTCTCTCTCTTAGAGGACTCCCATTTAGATCTTCATATGCAGAAATCTGATGATAGACCTCCACTGAGTTTCAGTATATAAAATGTATTTTCATGAATATAGGAGGGTGGGAAAAAATGGAGTATGGTGTCCTTTCAAGATTGTAAGTGAAGAAGGGAGAAGTGGTGGTGTTTTCTAATCTATCAGTATCTTTCAGTCTTTCCCAATATCCCTATTCCAGTCCTAATTAATGATCCATGTACACGTGACTAAAGTACATACTCTACTGTACAATTGTGTACAAGCAAATGCACAGATTGTCTAACTTTCCAGACCCTGCTTTTCTCTTTCCCCATCCCTACTGGCTTTTCATGGAGGTTCTGCTCTTTCAAAACTGTAAGGACAACCTGGCTCTTTTTCTTGAGAGCTCTTTCCCTTTACATCCAGAGGGATAATTCTGGATGTAGGAATTTTAGGAACATACATTCACCCCCAAGCACCAGTACCATGAACTAAAACTACTGAGAAGATAACTGTATGCCTTTCCTTCCATCTTTACTTTTACACAGTGGCTCTGAGAATTGGGCCCGGAGTGTTTCTATTTTTTTTTCTGTTTCTCCTCAGTTTTATGGTATGGGTGGTAAAAATTCTCACCAGTCTTGATAGTGTGAACTTGAGCCATGGTGACCTTGAAGCCAGGATTCCAGGAAGGATTATTGAAGTCAGCCACCCTGACAAGAAAGTTCATAGAAAGAAACTAGGAATGTCTGGGACTGGAGCTTGAGATGAATTTTGGACTTTGGAATTTGAGACTGGGATTGCTCTATTAGAATTGAGCTAAGTTCAATTCCCTTACCTCCTCCCCAGAGATGAGGAGAAAAAAATATAACAGGCATTGTTGTGATTGTTATCTGTTTTTGTGATTTTATTTTTGGGAATATGATAGATTGGAGGAGAAGTGGAGAGGCCGGAAAGTGTGGAAGGAATTGTGGGCACCTTGTGGGAATAGAATGAATTTATACCTCCCATGGGTGATGAAGGGTATTATACCTTTGATGTAAATAATTTGGACATAATAATATGAGGTATAATAATATACCTCTAACATAAATATTATTTTGTAAAAGTTAATCCAACTGTTGGTGGCTGAATGGAACCTAGGATGTAAGAGACTGTTAACAGGATTTTTACTGAGCTAGTCTCCAACCTGAGAATGCTAGGTGCCACACAAAGCAGGTCTAAAGACAGGAGTACCAGTAATCAAGTAATTTATTCAATTTCAGAGTGAGGGATGTTCTCTTAGCTTGAAGCACAAGCACAGGTTATATACTTAAATCACAAGTAGGAAAGGAAGGGAGAAAAGATAGTTTACAAACAGTCAGTGGTTTCCCACAAGAAACTCATAAGTCCCACCATAAAACAATTCTGGAGGTCAAATCTTTGGAGGTTGTGACTACTTTCTCTGAAGTACAGAAGTAGAGTTCTGTGATGAGGAAACAGGTTTCTACAGTCTTTGATTTTCTTCACTTCGGAAGGATGCCAGGAGTTGTGAGACTTGTGAAGGTTTGATTATCAATTCAAGCTGCATTATGAATCTGACTGACAAGCTGCAAAAGACAATTCTGCAAAATCTAATCTATTAGTATATTAATTATACATAACATTGCTTATTATAAAAATCAGAATTCCCTTCACAAGATCTACCCCTGCAATTGGAGGGAACACTATCTGAGTAGCTGGAGCCATTGGCTCTAGGGCCTAGCGACCCTCAACCCCCTTCTCAAAAGAGTATTGGAGAACTCTAGAAGAGGGGCAAAATAAATGACACCCCCTGGTGGATGGGGTCAGTATAGTTAGTGCTACACATGTATAGAGGCTGATTTTAACTTTAAGCATGCCAGGGATATTCTCTACCACCCACTTTATGAATTAGAAAAGCTCAGAGAGTAGTCTTAACAGGGGCCTTTTTATATAGTCGTTAGAACTAATTTTTACTCCTAATAAATCCTTCATTCGTTTAGTCAGCAAATTTAGACACAATAGATATAATTTATATAGGTTAACACACAATCTTACCCTTGAAGATATACTGCATCATTCTCTAGTGTTTTGATATTTTGTCAGTTCAATTAAGAGTCTTACGTTGTGAAAGCAATGTCACAATATCTTTCATTCTTTTCACACACATATATACTACATAACTTTTACAAGTTTAGCAAAGCACTGGGTTCATACGTAGAAGATACTGAGACAACCATGTAAAATAAATTCCCAACTAACTTTGCAACACATAACCAGAGTGCTTTTTTTAAGAAAGGAAAATAGATTAAAACTTACTTCAGGATTTCTGTGGAAAGCAGAGTTGAATTTTTAAAAGAAAGAGCATGAGCCTAGACGGGGACAGATGAGAGTATGTTGAATTTGGATCTTGAGCAAAAACTCTAGCATATGGAGTTTTTTAAAGAGAACTCCAAGAAGGGAACTGTTGAGGTCAGGGTGACAGGGGTTGGATCATGATTTAGCGAGATTTGTCCTTCTATATCTTGTAATTAAGGGTTTTAAGAGGTTTTTTCAAAATATGTTTTATTTTACACCTTTGTGCAATATATTTGCATTGCATTTATTCCAAATATCTCCTGGGTTGGGGAGGGTAGGCTGTTGGGGGTTGAGAGAGGGAAACTTTTCTAAATTGTAACAAAAATTAAAAAAAAAAAACTTTTAACACAGTTTTACATCAAGGCTGTTAAGACAACATGCAAAATTCACATCCATATTCCCCATCAAAGGAAGGCAAGTGTTGGTATAGTTTTTAATTTCTTTGTTCTTTGAGTCATTGTTTTTCGTTCTTGAGTCATCCTGATGGATATCTGGTCACTGGATCCAGATGGCTCTGGAGGAACGAGGCTGGTGACCTTGCACAGCCCTTCCTCACTCAAATCAAAGTTCAAATGTAAGTCATGTCATCATTCCCCTGATGTCATGATCCTCTTTGAAAATGAAGGACAAACACAACCTGTGAGTAGACTGAGTTGCCTGAATGGGGACCCAGTTAGCTGGATAACTCAGCTCATGTTCTCCCTTTTTGTCTCCCTCTTGCTTTCCTTCTCTTCTCCAAAGGAAGGTAAATTTTGATGACCAGAAGCTGCCCAGTTAACATGGGATTTACTGTCTGGATTTCTTTCTTTCTTTCTCTCTTTCTTTCTTTCTTTTTCTTTCTTTCTCTTTCTTCTTCCCTCCTTTTCCTTCCTTCTTTCTTTCCTTCCTTCTTTCTTGTCTTTCCTAAAACTTTAAACCAACATTTATCATTTTCCTGTTTTGTCATGTTAGCCAGTCTGATAGGTGTGATGTAGTACCTGAAAGTTGTTTTGATTTGCTATCAATAGTGATTCAGTGAATTTTTTTCATATAACTACAGAGAACTTTAGTTTTTCCTCTGAAAGCTGTCTGTTCATATCCTTTGACCATTTGTTAATTAAGGAATGACTTATATTCTTGTAAATTTGACTCAGTTCTCTATATAATTTTAGAAATGAGATCTTTGTCAGAAATACTAACTGTAAAATTTTCCCCCCAGTTTTTTGCTTCCCTCCTAATCTTGGTTACATTGACTTTGTTTTGTGCAAAATCTTTTCAATTTATTGTAATCAAAATCAAAATTATCTATTTTGCATTTCACAATGTTCTCTGTCTAATGTTTGGTTATCATTTCCTCTGTTCTCCATAAATCTGACAGATAAACTATTCCTTGCTCCCCTAATTTGTTTATAGTATCAACCTTTACACCTAAATTGTGTATCCATTTGGACTTTATTTTGGTATACGATGTCAGATGGTGGTCTATGCCCTACTCTTTTCCCATTTTCCCAGCAGTTTTTGTCAAATAATGAGTTCTTATTTCAGAAGCTGGGGTCTTTGGGTTTATCAGACGATAGATTCCTATAATCGTTGACTACTGTGTCTTATTCACCCAACCTTATTTCACTGATCCACCTCTCTATTTCTTATCTAAAACCAAGTAGTTTTGATGATTGCTGCTTTATAATACAATTTAAGATCTCTTATGACCAGGCTGCCTTCGCTAGTCTTTCTTTTCATTAATACCCTTGATATTCTGGACCTTTTGGAGAATTTTTGTAGTAAGGTGCATAGATAAACTGCAGCAAAACCAACTTAGGAAGACAAACTGCATAAAAGAAGGAAATGTGAAAGATAATGCAATTAGTCTGATTGGAAAAGAAAGCATGTCTGTAGCAAGGCAGACTGTGATCACCCCCAATGCTGCATATGTGTACCCTTATGATGAAGACCTGGATAGGAAGCCCACCAGTGTAATGCAAATTTAAAATAGGATCTGTGATCCTCTGGCAGGGAGTAGATGTGGGGACTGGACAAGTAAGTGGTCAGACATTCATAAGATGAGAATGTATGAATAATTCCCAATATTAAAAAATTGAAGCAATGTAAAATTAGAGCAGACAAGAAACCTCTCTTTCCTTAACTGTAATATGGAAGAAGAAAAAAGTAGAGAAGCCAAAATTCTATTGCCTTACTTGACAGTTATCCTTTTATTTAACTCCAACAACCCAAACAGGGAAAAGACTTAAAAAAAAAAGACATTTACATGATGTATTTTAATAACATTTCATTTTCCCCAGTTATATATAAAAAACTATTTTAATTTCTTTTTAAGTTTTGAGTTCCAAATTCTATCCCCTTCTCCCACTCCCTGAGAATAGATGATAAGTAGTCTGAAAATAGGTTATGTACTGTGCAATCATGTAAAACATTTCCATAGTAGTCATTTTATGCAAGAAGATGTCTTTCAAATGAGAAAAAAAGAAGAAGAAAGAAAGAGAAAAGAAGGGGAAAATAATTTTCTGCAGTCTATATTCAGACAACATCAATTCTTTTCCTGGAGGCAGGTAGCATTTTTCATCCTTGGTCCCTTTGGGATCAACTTGGATCACTGTATTGCTGAGAATAATAGTTAATCCTTCACGGTTCTTCATCATACAATATTGCTGTTACTATGTACAATGTTCTCCCGGTTCGCTTCACTTTACATCACTTCATGTAAGTCCGAGTTTTTCTGAAATCATCCTCCTGCTTGTCATTTCTTATAGCACAATAAGGAAAAAGACTTTCTACAAATTTGAGGTGTAGAAAAGCTACTGGTATATGAAAATAAATCACTGAGAAGGGTTTTTTGATGTAGAGATTGATGGTGTGAGTTCTCAAAATATCTTGGGAAAAGGGGATGGGGTAAGCCTTTTGGTCTACAGCCACTTTTATGAAAAATATTTCTGAAATATTATATTTTCCTTCCTTTAATATAATATAATCGACTCAATAAATACTACTTATTATACAGTAAGATGTTTTTCTCTCATTATCATGCTGTCATTGAAAGTGGCATGAAGTTTCTGTAGTTTACCATATTAGCTTTGGGGGTTCTTGTACTTTGTCCTTCTACTATCCATATTTTAAGTTTTTAAAAATTAACATTTTTTGATGACTTTGTTTTTACATCACTTATTTCCAGATACTCCCCAGACTCACCCAGTGAGCTTTTTCTTTGTTACTTATTTCTAGGTACTCCCCAACCTCACCCAGTGAACTTTTCCTTTGTCACTTATTTCTAGACACTCCTCAACCTCACCCAGGGACCTTTTCCTTTGAGAAGTGAATTTATAATTTTCATATTAATCAATGAGATGTGTAATGAATATACTAATTTCATTTTCTCAAGAGTTGCCTTTCTGGCTTGGGGGTCAGAGTTTAAATTGATTAATCAAAACCAACATAAGCTCACAATCACTGGACCTTAAGTGAAGTATATCAAAGGTTATAGACCCTGTTCCCATTGCAGAACTCTGGTTCTGTACTCTAGGGAAAGTGGTCCTGAGCCCAAAGACTTGACTTCAGAATTGTTGTATTATGGGACTTGTGGATTTCTTGTGGGAAACCACTAAATGATTGTAATTCACCTTCCTCTTAAGTACATAATCTGCGCTTTTACTGAGAACATTCCTCACTCTGAAACTGATTAATCCAATTACTTCATTACTGGCACTCCTATCTCTAGGCCTACTTTGTGCAGTTCTCAGTAAAAATCCTGTGTTTAACATCATGTAACAATAAGTCAAAATCAAAAAACATCTTAATAACATATGTAACATGAGAATTCTCTTTTCTAAGCAAAGTAAATGGACTTTGTAATATCTATTTTATTTCCTAAGATTTTTTTTAGAAGGAGATTTTTAAAAATATCTAGCTACTTATTTGATCAACCCATCAAGAGTAAATTTGTTTAATTGTCTACTCTATGCACTATGCTAGGGAAAAGATTTAAACATCCCCCTGCTTTCATGGAGGTTGCATTCTATCTGTACATATCTATATCTCTTTATCTATGCATATGTTTGTATTACCAATACAAAGTAAGTTTTTGGAAGGAGTATCAGAATAAGCTCCATGTAGAAGTTATGAGTGAAGCTTAGTCTTAGAAGAAGCTATAAATCCTAAGAGGCAGAGATGAGGATGGAGGGAAGAGGGAACAGGCAATGCAAAGGGAGATTAGGTGATGGATGGTGTGTTTTGTGAGAGGAACAGGCAAGTCTGGCTGGACCACAAAGTGAATGTAAAGTTATGTGTATAGTAAAGTTGAAAAGATAGGATGGGACCAGGTTGTGAAGGGCTTTTAATGTATCCAACCGAGGAAGGAATTTGTATTTGATCCTAAAGACAAAACTGAAATTTGTAGGATAGGAGAGTGACCTATCTCAGACTTATGCTTTAAGAGAATCTTTGGCAACTATGTGGAGATTGGATGGGAGTGGGAAGATATTTGAGGAAGGTAGAACAATTAAGAGACTTGAAATAATCCAGGAGAATAGTGAGTTTAACTAGAAGAGTGGTGACCTTGTGGAAAGAGAGGGGGATGGATGAAAAATGTTGTGGAGGTATAAATGAACATGATTTATCAACTGATTGTATACATGGGGATCCTGGGTCACCTCCAGTCATCCGGATGGATATCTGGCTGCTGGAACCCAGAGGCTGATGACTTTGCACAGCCCTCCCTCACTTACATCAAATTCTATTGCAAGTCATGTCATCATCCTGATGTCATGGGCCTCTTTGAGAACAAAGGACACACCACAACCACTACCACATATGTGGGGTGTCAGAATATGTTAAATTTGAAGTGCTATGGTAGATACAGCTTGAAAAGTCTTAATAGCCAAGCAGAAACATGTTACTACTGAAGCTGTGATTCTGGAGCTCAGGAGAAAAGACTAACTAGAGTTGGATATATGTAAGTGCTCTGCATAGGGGAGAATGATAACAAGTAAGAGGAAGAGAGATAACAGGACCAATGACAGAGCTTTGGGGTATACCCATTCTTAAGGGATATAATTTAAGTGATGATTAAGCAAAGAAGACTAAGAAGGAGAATCACTAGACAGAGGTAAGGAGAAACAAGAAAGAAATGTTACAGAACCACAGAGAGGAAGAAATAAGAGAGAGGATAATCAATTTTGTGTCTATTGCTACAGATAAGAAGATGAGGATTGAGAGAAAAGCACATCATATTTGATGATCAGATTTGGTAATTTGGAAAAAAGTTTCAGTTCAGTGATGAAGAGGTTGGGCGTCAGATTATAAGAGGTTGAGATATGAATGAAAGGAAGCAGGTGAAATGAAGGATTGTAGAATGTTTTTTCTATGTATCTGGCTGTGAAAGGAAAAGATTATGTAGGTTGGAAATTTGAGGGGATTGTAGGTGCTAATAAGGAATATTTTTAGTAATTTTTAAGGATAGGGGGAGACTTGAGTGTGCTTACAGCAGCAAGGAAAGAATCTATAAGATAGTGTATGATTGTGTGTTCCTCCTTTGTTGCTGAAGAAGACCATGCCATCAGAGAAATGATGACATGACTTGCACTTGACTTTGTTTTGAGAGAGGGAGGGCTGTGCACATCACCAGTCTCACTTCTCCTCCAGAGCCATCTGAACCCAGTGACCAGATATTCATCAAGATGACTGGAGATGACCCAGGATGAGACAATCAGGGTTAAGTGACTTGCCCAAGGTCACACAGCTGTCTGAGGTGAGATTCGAACTCATATCTTCCTGACTCCTGCACTGGTGCTTTATCCACTACAACACCTAGCTGCTCCCAGTGTATAATTGAAGTTAAAGGGAAGTCATGGTTATAAGAACAATCTGCTCAAGAAGACTGGAGGGATTGGCCTTCATGAGAAGATAGGTCAGAACTTTTCATCCAAGATTGGACTAAAAGAGGAGAGAACATGGAGAAGGAGAGAAGAAAGTCATAGGGAATTCTCTATCAAATAAAGGAGATTATTCAGGGGTGTGCCGTAGTCAATTCTAAATGCTTTTTCAATTTAAAAAATTTCTCTATGAGCATTACATTTCAGAAATCAGTAATCAGGGCTTGGTTTTTATTGTTTTATTAATAGTCTAGATTTTTTAAAGGGGTTAATAAATCATATATTAAATTTTAAAAGTATGCTTGCTGATATTTTTTCCTTAGGAAAGCATGGTTGCTAAACATTTCCCAGTGCACACCTGTGAGAAAAATTATCCTTTATCAATTTTATATAATAGACTCAAAGATCCCCTTTTTGATTATTAACCAATTATTAGTAGGTTGATTATTAGTATGTTTTTTTTTCTCTTTTTACTTTCTCATTCAAAGCTCAATCCTTGCAAAGTGCAAGGCTGACAGAGATACTCTCTTCAATCTTGGGTGAGACCTCCATGGGCAGGACCCCACTCAACTGGGAAAGTTTTATTTCTGATTAAAGGGTAAAGGGAATCTAATCCAGGTGAATTCTGCCCTATTGTTCAACAATTTAAGTGGTATGGGTGGAAGGATGGATCCCTTTGTCCAGATGTGTTGGAGGCAACTAAATCTCATCAAACATACATCCTCACAGGAGGAGCTGAAGACTTTTTGCTTACCTCCTCATTAATATATCCATCCCCTCATTGCTTGTTAACCCATCAGAGTTGATTTTCACCCTCAGGAACACCCCCTTTTCCAAAGATATTTAAACATTCAATGACCTCCCGTTGGAGGCTTCAGTTACCAGGAGAACCACTTACTTCAATTTATTATTTGCTAGTCTAATAACAAATTATTAATTACCCATAAACCCTATCTCTTGGACTTTTCCCTCATTTCACCTGCCTTGTTCAAGGTCATCAGAATGCAGTACAAAGGTCAAGGGGTAAAGTCATTATCAGAGACTATGGGCCGGTAATAATGATGCTGTTATTCACGGAGCTTTAAGGTTGCAAAGTGCTTTTACAGAAATGCATGATCTCATCCGAGCATCCCAACCCCCCTGAAAGTATTACATATAATATTTTGTATGTTTTGTCATTGTTATATTGAACATATATATTATTACACAAGGTCAGGAATCTGAGACCAGAAGGAAACAATGCACTAAAATTAAGATGAGAACTCATAAAAAAATTAATAATGGAGTGAAAAACACAACAGTAGGCGGGTGGAGAAGGGGGGGAGAAAGATAATTCCAGAAGATCCATGAAGATATATGTACGAATACATGTCTACTTAGTGTTTGTTTGTTTGTTTGTTTTTTGGGGATGATACTTTGTGAATCAATCCTTTCCCAGAGATACAATTGGCTGGAAACAGAGGCCACACTGGCCAATCAGATGGCAAAGGGTGTGGCTTCTCATTGTTAACTCAGGGTTATATATTTATAGGGAGGGCTCAGACCCTCAAGGTTGAACTTTCTGGGGGCCCCATACAAAATGGTAAAGAAAACTAAGGGACTAAAAAGATATAGGGGCAAGAAGCGCACGGTCAGAAAAAGAAGGAAATCCACCCCACAGTCCCGCTGTGTAGCCCAGGTTTGCTGCTAGGTCTTAGTTCTCTCTTTTCTGTTCCTTCAGCCCCAAACCTCATTCCTTTTCCACTTTCATTCCTTTTACTCCCAAACTACAGTCTGCCTCTGCACCCTCAACTACTACTTGCCTTTTCCATATAACCCTTACATGACTCTTTGCTGGCTACTTCCTTTCCTATTTAGCCTTTCACTTCCTTTACCCTTCTCCCAAATCCCAGTTCCCTCAGTCTTAAATTCCTCTTCCCTTTCTGTTTCTTAATCCTCTTTTTCACTGCTCACCTTTTTAAAAAAAATCATTTTCCATTCCCTTTTCAACCTATTCCTTTCTTATAGGCTCCTCTCCTTTAATAACCACTTTTTTTCTGTTCTTTAACCTGGCTCTTCCCTTTTATGTCCCTTTCAGTCTTCTTCCCCTTTATCTCCTCTATCACTTATTCTTTTCTCTTCTTCTCAAGGTACTGAAAAATCTACACCAAGACAAGGTGAACATTTCATCCAAAGCCAAGGGAGCTGTCATCTCTTACATCCATGACTACTATAACAAAAATGGTGTCACTCCAGACAAGGAAGTTCCCAACACAAAAGAACTGCTAAATGCCACCTTCCAGAGCCAGAGCCAGAGCCAGAGCCAGATCCAGAGTCAGAGCCAGAGCCAGAGCCAGAGCCAAAGCAAGAAGAAAGTCCATCGAGGCCTGAAGAAAGAGTGTGGTGAACAAGGACAAGGAGCCTGATAGGCTGCATGACTCTTAAAGCCCCCAGCCACATGGTGATGCAGAACTTATGAGGAAAAATCAGGGATTTGGAGGGCAAAAGGCATTGAGAAAACAAGCTCAGAGATGAAAGATAATTAAAAAAAGGAGGGGCAGCAGTCTCATTCCAGAGGAATGTTTCTGTGTGTTTTCTGAAAATGTGATTGGGGATTTTAAATAGAATGCTAGCGGAGGCTGTCAGCGGGGAAAGCGTCTGAAGGGTCTAAGGGTTGGGAGTTGAGCAGATAAGTGGGCCCTTAAAAGAAAGTAGTACAGGACAGGACAACAGCAGTAAAGATTCTGTTATAGGAATAAATTCAGGATTTGAAATATAAAGTACACAATGAATAAAATCCTCAACTTGGACCTTGAAAGTGACCTCAGCTTCTCATTTTACATGTGAAAAAAATGGAGCCCAGGAAGGGTAAAGTGATATTTTCAAGCTTCACAGAGTAGGAATTGGAACCCATATCTTCCAGCCTCAGAGACGATGCTATTTTTCCACTGACAAGCTACCTCTATTTTGTCTTTTGTTACTGTTCTGCCCTTCCAATTTCATCAGTATGTGGAAGTTCTGATATGAAAAACTCTACACAAATGCAGATGAGCAACTTGTCTGTAGAATTTACATAAGTCTTAAGAGAAGCCTGATTCATTAAGAGGTTAATTGATTACCAGTCGTTATATAGCTATTATGTGTTAGAAACAGACTTTTAAATTCACTATGCCATGATTTCATCTATCACATATGTCATAACTATAATCCTAAATTACATGGTAAGTGTATTCAGCTTTGGGGAATAGGATTAGTTGAAGACTGTCCAAGTCCAACCCATGGACTGGCCTAGAGATCTGAATTAATAATAATCCATTATGGCCCATAAAACTATTTATTTCTTACCTGTATGATCTGTGAATATTTAGTCTTCAATGAAATATCTAGTCTTTGAATGATACAAATTTGCAGTTGACGAAATTGAGACTGAGTTTTTGAGAAAGGGGTCTTAACCTGGAGTTGGTGAATCTTACCTTTCTACTATTTTGATAACTATTTCTTTTTTTTAAATTCTTTTTATTAAAGAAATTTATTTATTTAACTTTTTACATTCGTTTTCACAAAATTTTGGGTTCCAAATATTATCCCCTTTTGTCCCCTCCCCTCTCCCCAATACACTGAGCATTCTAATTCCCCCTATCACCAATTGGCCCTCTTTTCTATCATCCCTCCCTTCTCTTGTCCCCATCTTCTCTTTTGTCCCGTAGGGCCAGATAACTTTCTATTCCCCATTACCTGTATTTCTTATTTCCTAGTAGCAAGAACAATACTCAACAGTTGTTCCTAA